>ML685769.1:9407546-9462701 GCA_007922175.1 Pelusios castaneus | reverse complement strand
TAACAAATCACAGCTTCAAAGAGAGACTGCAGAACTCGAACTTATATGCAACTTTGACTCAGTTGTCTTGGGGTTAAACAGGGACTATGGATTTTTCTCGCATTACAACAAGTGATTTGACCTCCCTCTCCTCTATGTGCTGTTCCCCAGTGTTTTGAATCCTAACACCTATTTTGATTTGCTGTTACAGCCTGACCTGATGCTATGTCATACACTCCCCTGCATTTAATTTCCTCCCACTCTGTAACTTTTCTATCTTCAAAGCGTCTGACGAAGTGGGATTTTCTCCCACAAAAGCTCATGCGATAAATAAATCTGTTAGTCTTTAAAAGTGCCACAGGACTCTGTTGTCTTTCTACAATAGACTAACACGGCTACCCCTTTGGAAAAAGAAGAAGGTCAGAGAAAGTGTGGGCCACTTACTGAATAGGGGTGGTAACCTCATGACAGATAATGTGGAAAAAGCTGAAATACTCAATCCTTTTTTGGCTTTGTCTTCACAGACAAGGTCAGCTCCCAGACTAATACACAGAACGGCGAGGTAAGCAACTTTCACTGGTGAAAGCAGGTTCGGGACTATATAGAAAAGCTGGACATGCATCTGTCCTCATGGACTTGTGTAATGCATCCAACGGTACTGAGGGAGTTGGCTGATGTGACTGCAGAGCCATTATGTTTGAAATCTTGTGGTGATTGGGGGAGGTCCTGGATAATTGGAAAAAGGCAAATATAGTGCCTATCTTCAAAAAGAGGAGGAGGAGGATCCAGAGTTCTACAGATCAGTCAGTCTCACCTCAGTTTGCAGAAAAAATCATGTAGCAGATCTCAAGAAGTTTACTTTGAGGCACTTAGAAGAGAGGAAAGTGATCAGGGGCAGTCAGCATAAATTAGATTCACCATGGACAAGTCATGCCTGACCAACCTAATTGCCTTCTATGATAAGATGACTGGATCTGTGGAAGTGGGGAAAGTGTTGAATATGCTATATCTGGGCATTAGCAAAGCTTTCAATATAGTCTCCCACAGTATACTTGCCATCAAGTTAAAGAATTATGGGTTGGATGAGGTGGATAGAAAGCTAACAATTATAAGGCTCAATGGGTAGCAATCAACAGCTCAATGTCTAGGTGGCAGACAGTAACAAAAGGTGTACCCTGGGCATTGGTCATGGGGCCAGTTTTGTTCAATATCTTCATTAATGATCTGGAGGATGGAATGGATTGCGCTCTCAGCAAGTTTGCAGATAACACTTAGCTAGGAGGAGTGGTAGATATACTGGAGGGTAGAAGAAACAAGGAGTTGGGTGGCACTTTTAAACATTAACAAATTTATTTATCTCATGAGCTTTCACTGGAGAAAACCTATTTCCTGCTTCAAGCATCTGAAGAACTGGGATTTTCTCCCATGAAAGCATATGTGATAAATAAATTCCACCAGATTTCTTGTTTGTTTTGCTGAACTAGACTAACACAGCTACCCTTTTGGAACTGAAGAGAAGGAATAGGATACATAGTGACTGAGACAAATTAGATGATTGGGTCAAAAGATGGAAAAATCCCATGCACTGATACAGATTAAGGGCTGACTGGCTAGGCAGTAATACTGCAGAAATGGACCTGGGGGTTACAGTGGGCAAGAAGACGCATATGAATCAACAGAATGCCATTATTGCCAAGAAAGCTAATGACATATTGGTCTGCATTATAGGAGCATTGACAGCAGATTCAAAGATGCCATTATTCTCCTGTATTCAGCATTGATGAGATAACATTCAGAATATTGTATTGTTTTGGGCCCCCCAATATAGGACGAGGACAAATGGAAGAGAGTTCTGAGCAGGGCACCAAAAATTATTAGGGGGCTGGTGCACATGGTTTCAGTGGTTAAAGTATAATTTGACAGGCCACGGAACCCTCCTAATCTCCAAGCCCCCTTCCCGTATTGTCTGGGTCCCCTTCATGCATGTGCGGGCCCCAGCACAGGTAGGCATTTGGAACCACTTCTCAGTACCACATGCATCGGTTATCACTCCATAAAAATATTTATAATTTTATATGGCAGTTATGTCTATAGCAATTATTGTCACAAACTAGCAAACACTGCATGACACAAGACCATCAGATCACCCCCCTATCCTGCCTCATTAACTCAAGTATGATGATGAAAGCTCATGCAATAAATAAATTTGTTAGTCTTTAAAAGTGCCACAGGACTCATTGTTTGTTTTGCTGAACTATACTAACACGGCTACACCTTTGGAACTAATCTACCATATGGTTTCCACTGGTCTTATCCCTGGTGGGAACTTTCCTAAAAAATGCTAACATACACAAGGCTATAATGAAGACTTCAGGAGTATATGACTTCTGTAGCATTGCCAATAGCTTGGGTGCTGGCTGAAGTAGTTGGAAATATGTTACTTAAACATAGATAGAAAAGGGAAGATGGCATTAAAATCACCATGACTTGTGATTGATAAAATCAGGCCTCACGTTTCCATAGCACCTTCTATCTGAAAAGCTGAAATCACTTTACAAGGGATAATGAACCAATCTTTGTACCACGTCCTAAAGCAGTGGTTCTCAAACTTTTCGCATTGGTGATCGCTTTCACACAGCCAGCCTCCAACTGTGGTCCCCTGCCAAATTAAAAATACATTTTTTTCTAGGCAATATTATTTTAAATGCTAAATTTATAACCAAACCTTCTGCCTAAAATGAATTTATCTTTTCTCACCACTTTGAACTTAAGACTAAACCACATTTTTATGGAATTATTTTTAAACACAGAGAAGTTATTTTTAAAATTGTTACTGTTTAATACTGGTGAGTGCAAAGAATTTGTATCAATAATGATTTTCAGAGCAATCTTAGCGCCCCATTACCTCCCTTGCTTCTGCACAGCTATTGGCAGCTCTGGGTGTCTCACAACCCTCACATAATAACCTTGTGACCCCCTAAGGGGTTGCGACTCCCATTTGAGAGCCCTTGTCTTAAAGGGACACACTAACCTCATTTTACAGATTGGGAAACTGAGACACAGAGCTGTGAAGTGACTTCGCCCAAAGTCCCACAACAGTTTCATGGCAAAGCTAGGACTAAGACCCAGAACTCAAGACTCGCATGCTTTAACCACTGAACAATGCTGTTTCTTCTTTTATTTACACCACAGTATGATATACTCCTGGTACAGTTTCTTCCTTTTTACATCTATGTGCAACTTTCTCTACTTGTGCTGTACAGATCCCAGCCAGAAAAAAAGAAACCAATTACCAATTTCCTTTGTCATCACATTCTAATCAAACTAAAATCACACGTAATCATTTCCACCCTAAGAATAGATTCCACTCCAAATGGAAGAACTGTATGAAGCAAACTTCCTGACCATTGCCAATTTTGTTCTATGGGTTTCAGAGTTTTGTTTCTTCAGGATTATGTTCAAAGGAAAGTAATTGAGGGACACTTACTGACAGGCTGTTTCTATTTGGATCCTTCAAATAAGAAAGAGCTAATCATTAGTCTATGAGGAATGGACAAAGATTATGTCTGATAAGTAGTTCCTTTATCATATCAAATGGTTACTTAATAGAATTTGCAGGCGTTTTCTCTTCCCTAAGGATAGTAATGTCCTAAAAACCCAAAAATCCAATGAAGAGACATACATTATAGAAACTCAATCTATGAATTACTTCATTTCTACATGTGCCATTTAGAAAGTTAAAAATGAGCAATTCAGTTTTAATAATGTTACTACTGGTATTTCTGAGTTCTCAGAAAAGTGTAAAAGAGGAAATAAAAAAAAAAAAATAGACCTAACTGGACATCACATTTGCTAGTCACATGCAAGTCTAAAAGCCACAGAGCCAAATTAATCTCTGGAGAAACCCCAGTTACTTCACTGGCATAATTCCAGGGGTAGATTTGAGCACTAGGTCATAGAAGTCAGGAATGGAAAAAACTCATTAGGTCATGTAGTTCATCATTTTGTCATTCAGGATTGTTCTATCTAGGAAAACTATGATACGGAACTCAGAGGGTTGGATGACCTAGTGCTTACAACATCTGGCTTCCTCCTCTCTGTCAGGGAGGCAGAGGTACCTTTTCCTGACCTGATGCTGTGGATCTCTGGCTTTCCACCCACACCTGAGTCTAGGCCTTTAAGTGGGTGTGGTAGGAGGACTGGGGCCCTGTTCTCCTATGAGTCCCAGCCCAGGGTTCTGTAGTAAGTGATACTTGCAAGGTCCTCTCTTTAGTGAGTCTAAATTGCTTTCGTGGGCTACTTCCTATCTGTAGATCACTCAGTTTGGGGGTGTGACCCAATAGTCAGCCAATCAATTTACAATCATAAGAGTCCAAAGAAGCAGTACATTACTAAACCTACAAATTCTGAAAAAGTGTGTTGGTTAGAGAAGTCTCTGCATGTAGTCCTTATCAGCAATGTGCTCCCCTCTTGATCACTCTTTTGTGTGGCTTCCAAGAGAAGCATTCCTCTCTCCTGTAGCTTATTGATCACCCTTGCCTGAGCTTCTAAGTTCCTCTTAACCCACTCCTTACAGCTGGAGCACGCTTGACAGATCAGGAGGGGTGAGGCAAGCTGTGGCCAGTATTGTCTTTAATGTTTTTGAGCCCAATGTGGGGTTTGTATACCTCATCACACAGCCTCTCCCTCAGCCTTTTGCATGAGACTGATTCAGGTCTCCTACATCCCATTAAAAAAAAGGCATTTTTATTTTCTATGCCTGCATGGTGGGACACCTAGAAATTATATAGCTCCAGTGAGAAGTACCATCTCATGATGCATAGATTCTGATCTTTCATGTAGTCATCAGTGAGTGGAATTGTTTGTGTTCAGCTATTAGGTGAAAAGGCTGCCCTCATAAATAATTTCACAGTGCATCAAGAGATAAATTTACTTCCCGGTTCTTTTTCTCAATGGACGAGCAATCAACCTCTTGGGGGGAACAACTTTCTATTGAGAAACAGGACGGTAAATTCCCCTTCTCTGAATTCTTGAGATAACACCACTCTGAGCCTGGCATTGTATGCATCATTTTGTAAAATAAATGGTTTCACAAAGTCCAGATGGAACAGAACTGGTTCTTGGCTCAGCTGGTCTTTCAATGCTTTGACTGCCTCCTCACAGATTTTGTCCAACAGATTCTCTTGGGTGCTGATCCTTTACCAAATCCATAGTAATGGTAGCAAAATTTGTAATTGTCAAGAGTATTTCACCAAATCTTCCAGAAGACAAACTTGCTTCTGGGTGGAGAGGATAGGCCAGTATGCTAGGGCTTGCACATTACCCAACCGAGGACAATTTTTTATTTCAAAAAGTGGACAAAGCTCATAGGGGAGAGACTATTCTCGATTTGGTTTTGACAAAGAGACAGGAAGTGGTCGAGAATTTGAAAGTGGAAGGTAACTTAGGTGGAAATGATCATGAAATGATAGAGTTCATGATTCTTAGAAATGTAAGGAGAGAGAATACTAAAACAAAAATAATGGATTTTAGGAAGGCAGACTTTAACACACTCAGGGAGTTGATGGGAAAGATACCATGGGAAGAATGTCTAAGATGTCTAAGAGGAAAAACAATTATAGACAGTTGGCAGTTTTTCAAAGAGACATTATTAAGAGCACAAGAGCTAACCATTCCACTGTGTAGGAAGGATAAGAACTATGACAAGAGACCACCTTGGCTTAATCAGGAGACCTTCAATAATTTAAAAATAAAGAGAGAATCCTACAAAAAGTTGAAACTAGGTCAAATTACAAAAGAGGACTATAAACAAATAACACAGTTATATAGAGGAGAAATCTGAAAGGCCAAGGCACAAACAGAGATCAAACTAGCTGAAGGCATAAAGAGTAACAAAAAGACATTCTTCAAATACATCAGGAACAAGAGGAAAACCAAGGACAATGTATGACCCTTACTCAACAAAGAGGGTAAAACAATAAATGAAAATGTGGAAATGGCAGAGGAGCTAAATAATTTCTTTGTTTTGATCTTCACTGAGAAGGTTGGTAGAAATTGGATGTCTGATGTAGAGGAGGACAATAGAAATGAGATAAGGTCAGAAGCTAAAATAGGGAAAGAACAAGTTAAAAATTATTTGGACAAGTTAGATGTCTTCAAGTCACTGGGGCCTCATGATATGCACCCTAGAGTACTCAAGGAGCTGACTCAGGAGATATCTGAGCCACTAGCTGTTATCTTTGAAAAATCACGGAGGACGGATGAGGTCCCAGAGGACTGGGAAAGGGAAAATATAATGCCCATCTACAAAAAGGGAAATAAGAGTAATTCAGGGAATTATAGACTAGTCAGTTTGATCTCTGTAGCAGGAAAAATACTGTAACAGATAATTAAGGAGTCGATTTGCAAACATCTGGAAGAGAAAAAGATGCTTAGGGCAAGTCAGCACGGCTTAGTCAAAACCAAATCATGTCAAACCAACTCAATAGCTTTCTATGATGTGGTAATGAGCCTTGTGGATAAAGGTGAAGTGGTAAATGCGGTATATCTAGACTTTAGTAAGGCATTTGATACGGTCTCACGTCACATTCTCATTAATAAACTGGGGAGGTACAAACTAGCTGGAGCTACTATAAGATAGGTGAAAAACTGGTTGGATAACCGCTCCCAGAAAGTACTTATCAACAGTTCACAGTCAGGCTGGAAGGACATAACAAGTGGGGTGCTGCAGGGATATGTCTTGGGTCCAGTTTTGTTCAACATTTTTATCAATGACTTAGATAATGGCATAGAGAGCAAACTTATAAAGTTTGCCGATAATACCAAGCTGGGATGGGTTGCGAGTGCTTTGAAGGATAGGATCACAATTCAAAATGATTTGGACAAACTGGTGAAATGGTCCGAGATACATAAAATAAAATTCAATAAAGATAAGTGCCAAGTACTCCACTTAAGGTTGAACAACCCATTGCACACGTACAAAATGGGCAATGACTGCCAAGGAAGGAGTACTGTAGAAAGCGATCTGGGGATGCGTCTACACTTACACATTAAGTCAACTTAAGGAGGCTTAAGTCAACTTAAAATACTCCGCGTCTACACTGGGCTTTCCTTAAATCGACTTAAGCTGCACCTTAATTCGAATTAAGGAAAAGTTAGTTCGAATTAATAACACCTCGTTTTAATTCAAACTAGCGCTAAAGTCGACTTAAGCCAGTGGAGATGGGGATTAGCACCTGGGTGGAGCTTATTAAGTCAACTTAAAACATTAAGTCAACTTAATAAGGTCAAAAAGGGGCCATGTCTATACTTGAAAAGTTAAGTCGACTTTTGTTAAGTCGATTTAATAAGGTCCACTTTAAGTCAACTTAAAGTTAACCTTATTAAGTCGACTTCATAAAGTCAACCTAACTTTTGAAGTGTAGATGTAGCCTGGGTGTAATAGGGGACCACAAGCTAAATATGAGTCAGCAGTGCAATACTGTTGTAAAAAAAGCAAATGCCATTCTGGAGTGTATTAACAGAAGTATTGTGAGCAAGACACGAGAAGTGATTCTTCCACTTTACTCTGCACTGATTAGGACTCAACTTGAGTACTGTGTCCAGTTTTGGGCACCTCTTTTCAAAAAGTATGTGGAGAAACTGAAGGGCAGAGAAGGGCAACAAAAATGGTTAGAAGACTGGAACATTTGACCTATGAGGGAAGATTGAAAGAGCTGGGTTTGTAACTCACTTAGGCAGCTGCACATGCCCCATGTGGTCACAACACTCTATCCTGGATGGTGGCAGCAGTTCCATGGATCACAAAGGGCCTGGTCTTGAATTGATGTAACTCAAACAGGAGAAAGTATTTTTCTCTTTAAACTTGAGTATCAAGGAAATCTTAATAACTGCTTAATAACCAGGCCTATGAGGATGTTTTTTCATAAGTGATTGAATAATTTATCAGTGAGTCAGTGAAATAATCATTCAATGGCTGTTTAAAAACACCATTCTCAAGTATAATGCTCAGAAAGTCCTCTGCAAGGAAATGTCTTTGAGTTAAACTGAGGCTACACAGCAACTCTGAGGACTTCAGAAACACCATGTCTTGCAAATATTGACTTTAGTTTCTACATGATCTGCTCTCATCAGGTCTGTGTCAATACATCTGGAGAAATAATCAGCTACAATAATGTATTTGCATTCTTTTCAGAAAAATAATTCTGTTGCTATTCACTGCTAAGTTCTGTCAGGTGGCTTTGTAGAGAGTAATGATTCTGGCAATCATTTTCCCATCCTTGTTACATATCTCTCAGAACTCCACTACAGTCTGAATTTGTCTGCTCAGGTTGAGCCCCCGTTAGGCTCAAGCCCTGCTCTTTTTCATACATTGGTGTCCTTCATGAATTTTGAAAGCAACTTTTTACTCATAAGGGAAAAAAAATTGCTGTCCTTTCAGAAGCAGTCCATTGGCTACATGAAGGTCATTTTGGTCCCATCAGTATGGTAATGTGATTGTTGGAAGTTCATTCCTTCAACCCCACCCTGTCTAGCAGAATTGAGTAAATTTGTGGCAATTCTCATCCTTTAGTTGCTCATTTCTAATTTGCTCAACTCAGCTGGCAGATCCTAAAATTGCTGCCAGGAGAATGTCAATGCAGACTTTAACATCTTTCTCTAAAGCTCTTTCTTCTTTCTTGGTGGCTGGAGAGCTAAAAGAATGTTTTTGCTAAGAGTGCTTTTCCTGGTATGTGTCCAGTCTTAAAAGAAAATTGCATCAGCCATAGCTGAAATCTTTGAATACTAGGTGGAAGACTATCACATGGTTTTGGACTCAATAATGCCACTAAGGGTGGTGGTCTGTTTCTAGATTAAAATCCAAACTGAACAGATATGCACTGAACTGTTCAGAGGCCCTAGTAATTGCTAGAGCTTCTTTTTTTAGCTAAGCATGCTGATGCTCTGTTTCTGTGAAGCTTCTTGGTATGAATGAGACAAATCCATGCTCTCACATGTCCATCTCTGGTTTTAAGTTGTATTACAGCCACACAAATGCAGATTTTGCCACTGGGTTTGGTACTGCCAACCTCTTTGTATACTAGTTAGTACATTCTTCTACCAGGGAGATAATCTCCATGTTATCCCTTCTCTTTATTTCTTCTATACTTTCCCTAGTAAGAGAATAGATATTCAGCAAGGGGATATGAGAGCAAAGGGAGTTATTGATGGGACTAGTTCCCCTGATAGTTTTCCTTGACCTCTGAAAATGTGTAGGTACATCTTTTGTATAGTTTTCTTTTTGCTGCTAATACATTCCAGATTCCCTATGAGGCATAGTCCTTGTACTCAATGTTCCCTCTAAGCTGATGATGCAGCTGAGCAAGTTATGGTACATGCTGAGCGGCAATTTGTGAGGTATGGCACTGCATGGGCAACAGTTTTTTGGTGCTGGAAGCATCAGCAAATCTAAGTACCTTAATTGAAAACAAATGCATAGATGTTGTCTTTTCTTTCAAACTTTAATAAAAATGTTAAACTGAAATACTGTAGTTATATTCATTTACTAAACAAATGTGAGGCGATGACACTCACTGTTTATCTAGTCTCTACTGTCATCTGTACCTCACAGTTTTTGTCACCTGTCTTTGTCACATTTCCAGAATACATATACAGAGTCAAGGTCAACCTTGAATCCAGCAATTAGATATGATTTGATGAGGATTAGCATGTCTAGATGAGAAACTTCCAACCTGTTACGAGACTTTGTCTTTATATTGTTCATTAGACTGAAGCCTCACTCAGCACCTGCACTAGATGCTTGAAATGTGCCACATACATCAACCAACTGGGCCAGGAATGTGAACTTATCATCTGTCAGTTTATAAGTGACAATGTCTAAGAACATTTTTAGTGTACCAGACATGCACTGCCTTTTATTGCCCAACTCATCTTTCATTGATGTTACCATCCACTCGTCCTTATTCTTTATTATTCATAATCCCTTTCCCTTCAAACCTCAGAATACAATCCTGCAAATGAAATAATAAGTGTCACAACAGATCACAAAGCCACATCATCAGAGCAACCACATTTCCTATTCTAGCATATAAAATTTCATGGAACAACCAAAAAAAATTTTTTTCATAAAATGTCAACCCATTTTAGTAAAAAGAATCCTTCCAAGTTGGCAGAAAGCACCCCAGAATGCAATAATCCTCAATATCACAAATGTTGTGCAAGGACTAGCAATGTCACAGAATGAACTAGGAAATAAACAATAGCATTTCACCAGAGTGGAAGAAAAGAACAATTTCAAATTACCACTTTGTGTTCTGAGTCCCCTTAATATCTGGTCGGTGGCAGAGCTGTGTATGTTCTGGCCATTACTCTAAGCCTCAGCTGGTCAATTGACTACATTTCACTTTTAACTGGATACTTAACACCTAATATTTCCAGAGATTATCAGCATTCAGCACCATCACTTATCACCACTTTTAAAAGTGCAAATGGCTTAAGCTGAGAGTTACTGAGGCTATGTACACACGATAAACTTGTCCCGCAATAAGCTTCCGCCACCACCCGAAGCCTCGGGGCTGAGCTAGGGGGCTGGCGCATTTGAGCCAGCCCCCTAGCTCAACCCCGGGGCTTCGGGTGGCAGCAGGGGCAAGCACAGCAGCCCCTGCCACCACCCAAAGCCCCGAGGCTGAGCTAGGGGGCTTCGGGGCTTCGGGTGGCGGTGGGAGCCGCAGCTCCTGCCACCATCCGAACCCCTGGACTGAGCTAGGGGGCTGGCCCGAACAGCTGCTTCGGGCCAGCCCCCTAGCTCAGTCCAGGGGAGCCGCCAAACCTGGCAGCGCCCATAATAGTCAATTTCACTGCTCTGCTAGAGCAGTGAAATTGACATATATTGACATATAGAGCAGTGAAATTGACAGCTGTTCCGCAGTAATGCTTAGCACTCTCGTTTGAGTGGTTTTACTGTTGCGCGGCAAGAGGGTGTTGCCGTGCAACAAGAAAAATGATCGTGTGTACACAGTCAGCTTTATTGCACGATAAGGAGCCTTGTGTACATAGCCTGAGTTTTTACCAAAACTTTTTAGCATTTGTTTCGCATTCTTTCTAAGTGAGTCTGCTGTTCTGCCCAGGTGCCCCTGCTGCCAGCCAGCTCCACTGCTCTCCCTGGCAGCCTCAGCTAATATCCACCACTGCCCAGTGTCCACTGCCCACCCTGGCAGTCCCGGCTCCCTGCCCCCGGTCCGTTGTGGGCCCCCCCCCCCCCACAGCCCTGGCTCTCTCCTCTCTGCCGCTGGTCCCCTTTCGCCTTCCCCTTCAGCCCCGCTCTGCTCTCTGTCACTGCCAGTCCTTTCTTCTCCCTGATCCCTCAGCCCCGGTTCTCCTCTCCACCTCCGGTCCTTTCTCCTTCCCCCTTCCTCAGTCCTGGGCTGGCTCTCTCCTCTCTGCCGCTGGTCCCCTTTCTCTTCCCACTCAGCCCCAGGCCAGCTTTCTCTTCTCTGTCGCCAGACCTCTTTCTCCTCCCCCGCAGCCTTGGGCCGGCTCTCTCCTCTCTGCTGCTGGTCCCCTTTCTCCTCCCCCCAGCCCCAGCTTACTTTGACCTCTGCTGCGCGGGGGTCTGTGATGTCTGCGCGGGTGTCCAACGGTCATTGTGTGGCTATGCACCCACACAGCTTAGAGGGAACATAGCTTGTATTGCTTGTATTGTATTCACCATTAGGGAAATTGCTAGCCCTCGTATTACACATATTTATTAGAGAACTTTCTGTCCTTTCTTCAATTTCCCAAGTAACTGACCACAAAGATACAATTTACTAATCTCATGTAGTATCTTATTTGGTTTTTTCAGCTCTCCATCCTGATATCAATTATAATTCTTTTGCATTTTAGTGACTGCTGCTTCACTATCAATTGTATATTCATTTTGATTCATGTTTGTGCAACAACCTGTTGTCTATTCTTTAGAAGAGATAGTTCCTAAGAATATGGATTCACTGTCACCAACAATTGTCCCACTTGTATTGTTTCCACTTCTTTTGGTGATCTGCATGCTATTTGTGGCATTTCCGACATTCTGCCTCTTTTGCTGGTTACATTATTACCAGCTGCGCCTTGGTGCCTTTCCACATCTCCTAAATCTTTTCTAACCTTCCCTCTTATTAGGGTTCTTTGTTCTTCCTCTCTCTGGTAGTGCATTGTAAATTCAATTTGACTATTCCTTTCACATGCATCTTTTCACTTTACTATGTCAGTACTGTCTGAATCTATGCCGTTAGCAGGTAAGTCTCTGGCTTTTGCCATCAGTTTTGCTAGTGAGAGTACTGGGTCTAAACTGAAGCTATGCTGATAAACTGGTGTCTCTTATTAGTTCTTCTTGCAACATTCCATATTTGCAATGTTCAGTAAGACTATGGATTGTAGTAACAAATGCCTCAGCTAACTCCCCTCATTCATGGCACCACTAATTCCTGTTTTGGCCCTCTTCTATATTATGTTCAGTCTGCCTATGAAATGATTATCAATAACATCTTTCACTTTATTGGTTTATTCTTTCTTTTCCTCACAAGTGAGGGATAAGACACATAAGATATGAACAGCACTACCACTCAGGGCAAATATCAGCACATTTACCTGGTAGACTTTCATTATTGAACTAGAAGCCATCTGTAAACCACTCAAATTTGTGGATCCAGCAAGGCCAACTCCCTGAAGTGCCAAAATTAAACTTCTTTAAAAGAGCCATTTGTAGTATTGGCCCCATTACTTCACTGACTTCTTCCAAGTGCAGCTTCCACAGGTCTTCTCCTTGGGGTTCCACTCTCTCCACTCATTCAGTTCACTTGGGGTTCCTTTCCTCTCCTTTACTTCTTCTTTAGTGGGAGAGATTAATTCATTTGTAACATGTAGTGTGAAAAACACAAAGGGCCATACCTTAATCAGGCATCCTTTTACTGGAAGTTGGAAGTAAAGCTGTCAGGAAACAGTCACTCCTGCAAGTTATTTAGGCAATCAAGACCTCACTATGGGGGATAGGGAGACTGGAGAAGTCAATTTGTCCCCTTCTGCTCAGCTCATGAAGCTAGACAATATTGCTGCTGCACCATGGAATGGGGCCTCCATAAACCACAGAAGAATTGCTGTGTTCTTCAACGCTGCATACATCACTAGAGCTGCCAGTTTTTCATAGTGATAGAAATGTAACAGATATAATGATTTCTGCTTTTATGTGACTTTTCTAAGTCTCCATGATTTTAATAAAGTATTGTTTCCCAAAATGCAGGTCACTGGCTCAGAGCAATGAGGAGGTCTCAAGATCATGACTGGGAGATGAAAAGCAAGCCTGCTGCACACTTACCCAACAGATGTAGCTCCTGTTCTGCAGGCCTGGACCTCACTCCCCACTCCAGGTGGGCTTGCATATTGGCATAGGCTGACAGTGCCACTCAGGTTTGCTCCAGCCATCCCTCTGTTATCATGTTTTACCACCACTCATATTAGGAGGAATTCCCTCACTACGGCTTTTGTACAACACTGTAAAGGAATGGATGAGAGGGTGCGACTCAACTGTTATATGGTAGGGACAGTCAAAATGCTTCATGTATGCTTCTGATACCCTGGCAGAAGAGAGAGAGGCAAAGCTGAATTCCCTGGCTCAAATTCTGAGCATTCTACTGTTACCAATCTTACCTCTGGCAGGAAACGATGTAGCAAAAATGAAATACAAAAGATAATGGATTTTTACAGGAATAAGAGGATATAAATCATAGTATAATTTCTCACCCAAAAGTCCAGGTCCTTTAAACAGAAAGGCAATTAACATGAATTTTGATGTCACATCTGCAATTCATTGAAAAACAGTAAAATCCTTCCAGAAATCACTGAGGTGTCTGTTAAATGTGCAGAAAATTTAACAGAGTCTTGAGAATTATCACACAAAATTAATGTTAACTGATACTTCGAGGATTTTTTTTTGCTCTGCTTTGGTAAATAAATTACAACTTAAGCTTCTAGGGAAACATCAGAAAGTAAGTTTGAGGCTGATGTTAGATAATTTGACAGGACTGTAGTGCAAGTGGGACCAAGGATTTCACAAAGTATTCTAGGCCTGCCGTTTCAGGCTCTAAAACTACAATCAGATTCAGTTAGTGAATATTGCATAGATTTAATTCAGCCATTTCATAAAGGAGCTAGAGAGAAACCCAGAAGGAAAGAATTAGTTTCCAGGTGGAACAATTAAAGATCCATTGTGACAGCCACAAAGAAGTATTACTATGATGCAGAATAAAGACAAAAAATAATTGTTTTTATATTTTAATACTTTGGCAGTAATCAGATATTACAGATATTGTTGTAATAATTAAACATCCAAATGCTAGATTATCACTAACTAATTAGGACAAGTGTATGATACCTGTAAAATGTTGTTGTCACTATGTCACAGCATATTTAATTCTTCCTTTTATTTGAAGATTGTCTGCTCTCTAACCTTTTTTATCCTTTTGATTTATAATGAGTTTGTAAGCTTATGTAACATAATGGTTAAGGGCCATAAGTGTTTCTCATAAACCCAATGATAATAAAATAATAAATTTGTATTGTAGGCTGATTCGAAATCTAAGGCCAGCTCCACTGGCAGCAAAAATTGGCAGCAGTCGACAGGAGTTATGCAAAGTTGCTTGAGTAACTCCTTTTGACTTCTAACTTTCCTTCTATGTGCGGTCTCCACCGTACTGCTCCGATGGGAAATGCATTCCCATAAATACAGCACTACTCCACCAGAGGGATTTAATGAGATCAACTTCTGGATTAACTGAGCATGTCTTTACTGATTGCTCAATCAATCCGGATAAGTTGATCTGCTGCCTTCAGTGCAGACAAAGCCTAAGGGTGAAACTCAAAGGAACCAATGTCATGTAGTTACTGAGAGATGTGCCATGCCTTTGGCATTCACTCACACCTTGAACAGGTGTAATTTGTAGCAAGGTTAATAGTGACCAGATACTTAACACAATTAATATTAACAGTAAGGGGAAGAAATGCAAGCTGAAAGACAAAAAAAGTAAGTTAAAGACTATTTATATACATTAGATATATTCAATTTGGTGAGTGTTGTGTGGAAGATACAGAAGGTAAATATCCCACACTACTCTCAGTTAAATTCCAAAGGGGTAGCCATGGATAGCACACTTTAGGAAAGATGTGGACAAATTGAAGAAAGTCCGGAAGAAAGCAAGAAACATGATAAGAGATTTAGAAAATCTGTTCTATGAGGAAAGGATATAAAACCTGGATCTGAATAGTTTTGATAAGAGAAAACTCAGGGAGAACTTGATAATTTTAAATATGTTAAGGTCTCATAAAGAGGACAGTAATTAATTGTTCTCCATGTCCCCTGAATGTAGTATTAGAGGTAATGAGCTTAATTTGCAGCAAGAGACGTTTAGGTTAGATATTAGGAAAAGCTTTTTAACTATAAGGGTAGTTAAGCTTTTGAATACTCTTTCAAGGGAAGTTGTGGAATCTCCGACCACTTGAAGTTTTTATACACCAGTTGGACAAACTTCTGTCATGGATAGATTTACTTGGTCCTGCCACAGCTCAAGGGGCTAGAGGATGACTTTTTGAAATCCCCTCTAGCCACATATTTCTAAGATTTTATAAACAAATTTAGAAAGAAACGGAAGACAAATGTCTTTGTCCAAGCTTCCACGTGAATTTTAAAACTGAAGTCCTAGGCATGTGGTCAATGCCCTATCTCCTTTTGTGTTTTTCCTCCACTCTGTTTGAAGGAGATCCTTGATCTTAACCCTCCATTGACTGGAAAGTGTTAAAAGCACTGGGTGGTGAGATGGGAGTTAGCAAGCTCCCAGTACGTCTTCTTACAGGCACTGCATGGTGGTGAATCATGAAGCTAAGTGGAAGGAGCCAGATCATATTCAAATCATATTGGACTTCAGCATAAGGTCTGACTTAATAAAATCAGTTACTATTCTGGTTATTTTCTAAAAAATGGTTCAAATTTAGGTCCATCTGATAACCTGCACGAATGCTCAAACCACTAGTAAAAGCAAACACTAATGTAGCAGTTTATTTTTCAAAATACCATTTAATTTCCATGAGAACAGAAATTCATATTCCTCCCTGTTGTGTCCTGCTTTCAACATTTTATGCTACGCACTATAACAGCATGTGGTTCTATATACTATGTGACTAAAATCCTGCACAAAGCCCATAAATTCTGAAATACATTGTGGACTGACTTCAGATAAACTATAATTATAAACAATTGTAAAGCCAGTTATTCTTCAAGATATTTTTTTCTTTATTACAATTATTACAAAATATAAGTATTCCTTTTAAAATTAAGTGATATCTAAGTAACGGGAAAAATATTCTGGGAAAAGATGCACAAAAAGCCCATTAGTTATAGTTATCCCCCAAAGGTAAATATGCAGTGTAAACTGTATTTCTAAGCAGAAATATGCCCTAATTTATTTTATAGTTTTGATGAGTTAGGCTGACTTTTGGCAGTATGCCTTACTGGCATATCTATACTATATCTACTCTTAGTGACCTTTGGCAGTCTTGAACTCCTCAAGCTGCAAAAGGAGTGAAACCAATTTGTTTTCCTTATGTTTTTAGAGCCACTATCCTGATATGCTAATTAGAAATGAAATGCTTGACCCATAAAGAAAACGCCAGGAAACCTGAAATGAAGGCATTATCCAACACTTCATGCTCCTTAGTGATGCCATTTTAAATATTTTAGACAGCCTATAAATAATTAAAACCTCACCACAGCAAATTATGTCCTATTATGCAAATAAATAGCCTCCTCCCCAGTTTCATTAAAGATTCTAAATGACAAGCTGAGCATTTTAAACATGGCGAGGTACTGCAGTGAGGCGAGAAATCTTTCAATAATTTTTTTTAATTGTTAATGCCAAGTTTTATGTGGATTTTTACTCTAACACTTTAATTTGCATGAGCAAATAAACCTTTAATAAACCTTTTGTAAGTGGTGAAAATGCATCATTTAATTAAATTTGATTTGTTGTGAAACTATTGTGCTTCATGAATATTTAAGATTTGCAAGCTCTCTCTTTTGCTGAAAGGAATACAAGTATATTCTATTTTACAGAAAGCTAATTTTATGTAATGCAGCATTTGTGAAGAAATTAAGTGAAAAAATTCAAGATAGATCACACATTTTCTCTTTGTTCTGATAAAAACTATATCTTGCATATCACAAATCTTATATAAAAGGTTGTCAAGTATGTACATATCTTCATTTTCAATTAAATCTTGGTCTGATCCTGCTGCCACTGAAGAAAATAGCAAAATTCCTATAGACTTTCACTGGATCAGAACTGGACTGCTTATAGCACTATGGATGTGTAGCTATTAGGTAAAGTAAACTATATACTTTATGATAAAATATTTTTAATGTTAAACATTTTTTTAAAGTAATTGCCTTTTAGGCTCTTCTTGTACTCCTGTTAGCTTCCTTGAATTTAGTTATTGATTGCATTATAAATAAGTAATGGTTTTAAATTCTATGATTTCTTAATCAAAATTAAAAAAAAAACATGAGACGTTATGAATCAAAAGTTTTCCTTTATTGGGAGTCTTAGGTGCACAGGGAATGTAAGTTTGAGCCCTTTGTATTTGAATCTGTGCTATGCTTTTCACCTAAATTCACAGGTACATCTATACCCAACAATATTAAATATGTGATTTTACTACTATGAATAAAGACATATAGAGAACAAATAAAAAACCCACATCAATATATAAAATATATTTAAAAATAAATAGGAAAAAATAATTTGTGGTAATCCCAAACCTTTTTTTACATCTATTTTGAAAAATGTTGTATACCTCAAGTTATTATATAAAACATTCACCATAAATTTGTGATAATGAATATATTGTTTCTATGAATCATACAGTCAAATTCTGCTTACCAATTAATCAATAGGACTGCTTATGTGAGTAAAATAAGGATTTGAGGACCAGTCTTGAGGTCTTTACTAAACCTAGAACAATTGAAATAAATGCTTTTGTTTAAGGACAAAAGTTTTAGCCTTTGTTCCATGAAATAAAATTCAATTTCTTGATCAAATTCTCTCTCTCCTTCAATGTGTAATTTCCTGTGATAATATATGCCAATATTAGATTATATATGCAGTTGCATTATTTACATTTAGAAAGCAGGGCCTGATCTAAGGCCCATTGAATTCAGGGGGTTGGGATCAAGGCCCAAATCAAATCACAAATTAAGGAAATGTGGTTAAAGGTATATTTTATGGACACTTGCAGTAGCTATAATGCTTTATTTGTAGCTTTGAGAAATTCTTCTCTGCTTTAGCTCAAATAATCACAACTTTGATCAGACCACTGAATTTCCAAAATAAATTCTGCATGTTTTAGCATGTTTTTATGTTCTTTATTGCCTAGCAGATGTTCACCCATTATCTTTCATATTGTTTTCAATCTGAAATGCCTTTAAAAAAAATCATTCTTTCTTACTGATAGATGGAGGTGATACAACCATCACACCAACCTTAAAAGACTTACTCATGTAAACATACTTGACTTTAGTAAGTAATCCCATTAATCACACACAAAAAAGAGTTTGTACTGAAGGAAAGTATTAATAACTGATATAAATACAATAACCAAAAAAGTCATCTGGGTATATATCTATGCCTGCTCCCAACTCTGGCATAGGATAATGCAAGGGGATATGTATGTCTTCACTGAACAATTTATGAGAGAAGTTTTCTTTTTGTATTTATGGTCCTTTTCCATTAAGTGTAGAAATACCTGTTTAGATTCATCCTGGATACAACTACATTAATTCTAACATATGCTTTGGCTGTAAACCTAGAACAGAGTCCGATGTATTCATCTGATGCCTGAAACAGTATCAAGCTTGTTTAAAATCAATTCAGAAAAACTGTTCCAGCCACGGATATACTGGTTGATATTTAAGATATCTAGAAATCACGGGATAAATTTGGTAATGAAATTTATTTTCTGAACGGGGAACTTTTTTTTAGTTTGGGTCAAAAATTCATATTAAAGGGGATCAGTTTCAAATAAAACTAGAAAGCTCTGAAATCATTAATTTCTATCTTCTCCCCTTCTCCCCCCCCCACCCCGAAACACACTCCTTTTTTAAAAATTTGAAATGTAGGGTCTATCCCAGTGGCAAAACTCTTAAACTTGTTCTTGGCGAAGAACCATAAAAGGAGTAAATGCTTCCCTACATCATTAATTCTGAGATAGTAAGCATTTGTTTGATTCCTTGTGTATTGTAGAGCAGCCTCTGAGTTCTCCTAATTTATGCTTGGTTGACAGTTGGCAGTAATCCCAAAAGGACTTTTAGCAGCTCGGAATAGTCAGATGTGACACCTCTCTAATCATGCCCCCTCACAATATCCTATGCCAGGGTTGGGAACAGGGATACTGCTGGCATAGATTTATGCAATTCAGGGATTTCTCCTTGCACAGGGGAATTCCCAGATAGCTGCTTTAAGTCAGTTTTCCACATGATAAAGAATCTTCCAACTAAAAGCACTAGGAGCCACAGTATTAGGATGAATTTTTAAGAGTCCCCAGAGGGACAGCTTGCATGAAAAATTTTGGCCTGCAGCAATTGTAAGCGAAAGATCAAATTCTGAAAACGGTAGTGTATAATGTAATTATTTAAACAACTTTAACTGCAGATCTGTAACAACTGTATTCAAATGGTTTTAAGATATTTTAAAATATTTTAAACAAAAAAATCCTCACCTTGCTGTGTGATACAGTCAAATCATGCATGAAAAGCTTCTATATCATGCAATATATTGACTTCCCAACCTTGTACAATCTAACATTATGTTTCATGAAATGAAATAATTTTTCAGAGAGTAATATTTCTTAATTCTGTTTACAGAAAGTAAATGTTAATTTAAACATTAGCCAAGCTCTAAAAGTGTTTTGGAAACAAAAGGCTTTTGTTTTCATAAGTTGTAGATTTGTTTCCAAAGACTATAAAAAAGATACACACTAGAAAATATTGTATTCATTTTGGTTTAAAATATCAGTTTCAGAAAAGATTGCATTTTTATACTAATGATAAATTATGAAAAAATAAACAAAAACAAAATTACTAAAAATGGGAAAACAAATTTAAATCCAGGGAAAAGTAAAAGATTTTCATTTTAAAAGTTTTTGGGTATGTACACACTAGCAATTTAGGTCGATTTAAGGATCCTGAAGTCAACTTAATGAAAGCTTAAGTCGACCTAATAACAACCACCCAGTAGGTCAACTTAAGTCTTAAGTTGACTCCTTAAGTCGAGTTCAGGACAGTGTGGATGGGGAGTAACCCTTAAGGGCAGTTAGGTCAACTTAAAGTGGACTAAGTCAACTTAGTCCACTTTGTTAAGTCGACTTAAGATCAGCTTTAAGTCAACTTAAAGCTGACCTTATTAAGTCGACTTAACAAAGTTGACTTAACTTTTTCTGTGTAGACATACCCTTAGACATTTGATTTTTTAAAAAAAATATTTTGAGGTAAAACAGTCTCAAGATGAATTTCAGAAAGCAAATATATCCAAGTTTTGCATTGTAACTGTCATCAATGGCACAGAAGTTGATGCTTTTAGTAATTCCATTTACTTATCATTTATCCCCTAATCTCCTTTAAACCCATGTTTTCCATTCCGTGTACAATAAAAGGATTATGCACATCATACATCTTAACTTTCTCTGGAGGATAACAGATTTAATTACTGTTCTTCCTTCCATGAAAACTTTCAAGTCAGCACATTTTATGTAGCTCTGTACCACAATTTTTAGTATAGAAGTCTTATGTATCTTCATTCAGGTAATGTAAGCACATCTGGTGCAGAACTTAATGAGAAGCTGTTGTTACTTCTAATTCTTGCCATAAAGCCAATTTTCAAAGCAACAGATCACCCTGGGTTTAGTCTAAATATCATTAAAAATCAGTTATTTTCTTCTTGACACCTGCTATTTTTATATATATATATATATATATATATATATATATATAATAAAAAATCTGCTTTGTAATCAAGATATTGTACAGTATTTCTAAGAATTAAATTTCAAAGAACCAAATCTTCAGTCCAGTATCCAGTTTAAGCAGCAAGGCTGGGAACTAAGAAGAGGTGACTGGAAAGAAATCAACTTCTTCTCAAGTCCCCTACATATACTACTTCAGTTACATGGTACTTCATATGACCCAGACCCAAACATTGTATTGTCATGCATTATTCTTCATCCTCCTGCAGAAGTTAATGTTGTTAGTTAGCCTTGTTATATTCCTAGCATGGTCTTATTCTAAAATCCTCTGGGTCCTGTCCTGCCTCCTTAGTCCATGCATGCCCTCTCCCTTGCTGCACAAAGTATCCTTCCAGAGTGGGTATTGCTCTAAATCCATCCTTTCCTTGAATAACAGAACTGAAGTTGTTTAGCTGCCTGTGGGGAATTTTACAGCTGCAGAGTTGGGGGCTGGATACACAACATTAGAAATAATGTATTTCTCTCTAAGTGTGTGTATATATATATATATACACACACACACACACAACTTTAACTGCAGTTTAGTAAATACTCCATTCCCTACAGGAATTCTCACAATTTCAGAAAAATACTTTACACATAATGCAGGGTGATATCAAAAGATAAACTATCAAAAGGTTAATGTAATTCCAGCATTACCCCAAATGTTTGATAATCAAAGATAGCATTAAAGCACCACTGACAAGAGAATTTCCAGAGATGGTGGCATAGGAAGCATTAAGTTTCAATCAGCAACTCTTTTTTAAATGGGGTTTGCTATCATGAAATGGCACAAAATACTGTAATAGAACCATACAAATTTGCAAAATCAGGAACACAATCTATAAATATTCAGGACAAACCCCATGATTAGCATACTGAAAAACAATGGAAATGGCCAGTTTAGTCTCAATTAAAGGATGCCACTGTACTCTGATCTATTGCATGACTGGTCACCCAAAACTTAATATATGCCACATTCATTCACTGATGGGAATAAAATTCAAACTGAAGCTTTTCAAACAAATTCTGTACAGATTTGCATCTAACTAATCAAAATATTTTATCACATCTTAGAAAAAACAACATGAATATTATTTTGAACAATATTTTAATGTAGCATAAGACTGCAAGCTTCTTTACCTACTTCTGCAGCTTGTTTATATACACTACATATTCATCTATGCTCATGAGAGTAATGGATTAAAGCAGATGTAGTATGATATATCAGCCACAAAACAGATTTCTGTCAGAATTACGCACATGAAAACTGAATTAATGTCAGGCAACGATATTAAATCTATAAATTAGAGAGAAAGCATTGACGACTGCACTGTTGGAAAAATCAGTTTGTAGCTTTCAACTTTATTGATGGAATCACCCCAAAAAATCTATGAAAAAAAGGATTTGTAGATGATATCAAAGAGTTACATGATGTCCTGTTTAGCTTCAATAACTGAAAGCATTAAAAGGAACCTTTTCCTGAAGAAATTATGTTAAGAATATTAAACAGACTTTGCCTTCATAAGGTGATTCCAGAATAATCATATAAACTCTGAAACATGTAAGAAAACTTGGGCCAAATCCTCATCTCACTGAAGTAAATAGGAGCCGAATTTAGTCTTTGACATCCAATACAGTAGGGTACAGGCTAGATTCATGATTCTGCCCTTTAGGTTTGCTTCTTTCAAAGCAGGGATAAGACTCTGAAAGAAAGGTATGCAAAGAATGTAGCATCTGATTTAATAGCATATTAAAGAGTATATGTCACTCTTCACATTTGGATGTAAAATGTTATGTTCTGCTCAATTAAGTAAGTTATCTTCATGCCAGTAAATCTCTTTTGTGCCTAGGCACTGCATAGCAGTGTAACACATATTAGCTGTAAATCAAACTAGGTCAACCCACTAGAACCACTCAAAATACCTAAACCCTAGGGCTTAAAAAAATAATTCACTATGAAAAAAAAATGTGATTAAGTTATCCTCTTTTATCAATTTATTTAGTTCATAGAATATTTAGACTGAGAAATTGCAAAGATGTGTTATTTGAAATTGTTTGGAAAATGGCTGTGCACTGTTCTTTGCAAGTATTTAGAACCGAATTGCCAATGGTTAGTTAAAACAACAAGAGTCCTGTGGCACCTTAAAGACTAACAAATTTCTTTGGGCATAAGCTTTTGTGGGCTCCAACCCACTTCGTCAGATGCAATGGTTAGTTATGATTGTTCAAATAATTCCCTTGGTATCATTCCTCTTGTTTTATGGATAATTTTACATACTCTTCTGACATATATATTTAAGAGCATAAATTTATTTTTTCCCCTCAGATACATAAATATACTATGTTGACATATGTATGTGCACTGTTAAAGTCATTTTATTTTTAAAAAATCTAAATATATATCCACATAATTTTTTTCAGCATTTGCCTACGTCTATTGAAAAGTGCTGAACTGAAAAAGAGAAAAGGCACTGACATGAAAGGGAGATTTCAGCCTTGCCTTCAAAACCACTGTTTTAAAACCAGAACCTTTTCATTTAAAGGTTTCAAATGCACAACATACTGCTAACCCTGAAGAGACCTATTCTTAGACATATCTATCAGTGGATTTCAACCAAACTTTCATTTAAAATTAAAGCAGAGGAACTTTCAGGACATCTAGCAAACAAAAATTATTAATATGATTTGAAATACTTGAGTTTAACCAATTTGTGTGTTAACAACATGCCGGAAAACAAAACATGATACTGCATGGAAATTGCGTCTTTATGCAACTATAAATAAATTCTGATATAAATAAGTCAAGAAATGACGGGCCACATTTCCTAAAGCACACTTTCTATATCGAGAATGTACTTTTATGTGTGAAAAATTCAAATACCAATGGGCAAAACCCTGTACAATGTCTCATGTCCAATGAACCTAATGGAAAGATTCCCTTGAAGTTTTGCTTTAGTGCAAGTTAGATCAGGGTCTAAGAGTACAAATCAAGTTTATGCATATGGTGGAGCCTGAGTATGTGCAGATTAGGGGTGTACACTCTGCAGCACACACTTTTGAAAATGTGGATTAGACATGGTCTGTGATAGAAAAGCTGGCAAACTTTAAGAGCAGTATTGCTTTTGTTAACTGCTATAATATGTGTTTTAAAAACACAATTCTGCTGTATGTCTACAATGTTGTTACCATCATTATATTTGGCATTAGTATTGATTTTACGTTGATCATATGATATATAGGGATATAAAGACAGATACAGTGAGCAAGATCATAAATGACCTCAACTGAATTCCAGGCTGTATTTCAATCAAGGGATTCTGCTGGTGCTTTGATCTGAGGATAAGTGTAACCCGATCAGTTAGTGAAGGTCAACTCATTGAATTACCAATCTCTCAGTTGTAATGCAGATTATATATTATGAAATAAATATAATGAAAATAAAAGAAAATAAAAATATAATCTTGCATAAATCACAATTAGCTTTTTCTTTATTTTTCACTCCAAGATTTTTTTTCTATTTTTTTTTCAATTAAAACTTATTATTATTTATTGGATGCCACTTAGATGTACGATAGCAATTTAATTTTAAACATTTTAATTAATTACACTTCAATTTGATGCAGTCATTTCACTGTAACAAATAAAGATCAACAACTGATAATTTAATATAATTAAAGAGGTAAATGCTGATATTCTATAACGTAACTTTAATCATTCCTTTAATAAAGTTATTTTTCTGTGTGTATTTACTTTTTGATCTAGTATACATAAGCAAGACAACCTAGGCACCTCACAGTTTCAGGGATAGTAGAGAAGGATTTTTGTAATATGAATTCAAATCTAGCAGAGTTAATTCTCCTATCATACATTTTTTATAATTTTTTCTATCAACATTCAGAACTTGATTCAAGTTCCAGTTGAGGCTCCCTGATCTTTAAATTGAGCTGCTTATCTAAGTTCACAGCTCAGTTGCCGCATCTTCATTGCTATTTTAGTTTGAGTTAGCCAATGCAAGTTAGCTAACCCAAGTGAAGAATGCAGATTCATTTTCAGTGTAGATGTATCTGTAGTCATGCAATGCTATTGTTTCAGATTGAGCACTTGAATTAATACTGACTTATACAGAGGACAGTTGTGTTAAAGCAATCAGAATCTCACAATTCACTGGAAAAGTTAGCAATACATTTTTGTGCTTTATACATTTTACTCTATAGTTGACGCTTTAGGAGGATAAATTGTCTCATACGTTGATAGAATGACAGACAGCATATGTCGCCACCAGTACCTAGCTGAGACTATTCTCAGTCAAGGAAGTATATTTTTTAATTAAAGGGATCCTAGTTTTCCCTATAAAAATCAAGACTTGCATGAATCATTTTACCTTTTAAATTGGCTTTTTTCCCCCAAAAGGTTCAGCAGGATCATTTCTCCTCTGCTATTATTTTTGTCACAGCTACTGTAAAAGGCATAAAACTGATTGTGTGTGGTCCTTCAGTCAGACTCTTCCTGGGGTAGAATTAGTGGCAATTACTTTCCAAAAGATGGCAGGCTAACCTTACAAAGTTTTCTGAAGCAAGGAACCTAGCACCTAAGGCAGTATATTTTGATGAAGAAAGATCCAGTTGGCAACATAAAATAAATATATGTGAGATAGACTGATCAGCAGTTCCAGTCTGTTCAAGAGCTGAAGTCTCCTCCTTCTTTGCCTAAGAGATGACAAGGTAATAGAAACAAAGGAAGAGAGACCTTCTTACTCATATGCCAGTCTGGAAAGAGTGAGGGAATTATGTCTAGTGTTTTATATATATAAAATATCATGTGCCACTCAAGTTATCTGTTTGATACTGAAAGAGAAGACACCCGGATAAGCAGCTTCAAAGTAGACAAAGTAACCATGGTTGGCCTATTAACTGAGAAAGAGCTACCTACCCGGTTCCATCTAGGCTGGCATGATTTGTTCATCCGAAGGCTGACAGCTTAGAATCAAAGAGAATCCTAACCTTTAAAAATGTTAGTCTTGGGCTGGAGGAAGCGTGAGTGGGTTTATCAAAAGCCTGAGGCTAACAGAGGCTGCCATAGGGTTCCGTCTCTGAGTAGCTTCCATCTTTGGGATCAAAAGAGGTTTTAGTTTGCTGGCCTGCTGTGAGCATTGTATAGTTGCCTGGATCAGGAAAGGGAAGGAATGTTTCCCTCACAGCTAGACTGGTCAGCTATTTTGCCTTCCCCAGGGTAGCTCCTGGGTGTCGCTGAATAAGTCAGGTTCAAGTTATCATAACTGCCAAGTGTATAGTGTAAAAGCTCATTCCTCAGGTGTTTAGCTCCTTGATAAACCATAATTGAGAGGTGGATTTAGGGAAAGACCTCTCCTATAGAGTCTGGAAACCAGAGCTTGAACTCCTTATACAGTGAAGATACAACTTCCTTTTCCCAGTCCCTTATACCTCAGTTGAGGGGAGGGCAGTGGGTTCACAGCAATGAGTTGGGACCAGATTTGGAGGGATAGGGAGCTGTCAGTTGCCCTCCCTAAATAGGTGGAAATGAGTGAAAAGGGAATCAAGACCTGCACATGAGGTCTGCTGAAGAGTTCTCAAATGAGTTTATACAACTGTGGCCTAATTAAATCACATCTTTTTGCATACTTTGTCTAATTAAGGGTGCAACACCTAAGGAATGACGTGGACAGATTGGAAAGAATCGAGAGAAGAACAACAAAAAATATTCAAGATTTAGAAAACCTGACCTATTAGGAAAGGTTAACAAGCTATTATAAGACCTTGATCAATTTTCCGTGTCCAGTAAGGTAAAACAAGAGGTAACGGGTTTAATCTGCAGCAAGAGAAATTTAGGTTACATATTACAAAAAAAATTCTAATTAAAGGGTAATTGAACTCTAGAGTAGATGTCCAAGGAAGGTTATTGAATCCTCATTATTTGAGGTTTTTTAATAACAGATTAGACAAACACCTCTCAGGGGTGGTCTAGTTTATTTTGTCCAGCTACAGCACAGAGGGCAGGACTTGATGACTTCTTCAGATCCCTTCCAGTCCTACATGTTTATGATTATGTGATCTATATGGTGCTATATGTATCTGTCTGTCTAAGTCTGAGTATATGACAACAAGCAAACTGGACCTTAAATTTCCTGAAACATTTGGTTATGGCCAGCTGTAATATCATCAGTACTTTTTACCTCTAACTAGTGCAATCTTTGCTGAGAAAAAGAGTCTAGATTTGGAAACAAACTATGTCAATCCAGCTTCCTATGAAACTGTGTATTAGTCTTATGAATTAAAATTTAAAAAAGCAGGGTCACTGATCAGCAAATCCAAATTCCTCATTTGCTTCATCTACATGTTTGACATAGTCATGTTAATTTACATATACAAAACCTTAAAAGATACAAAGTGAGTGTCTACACTGGCAACTTAGGTCGACGTAGGGACATTTAAGTCAACCTACACAAAGCTGCGTCCACAGTGGGCTTTTATTAAGTCGACTCAAGCACTTCCTTAAGTCAACTTAATAACAGCTTAAGTTGACTTAATAACACCACCTCTGAAGGTTGACTTAAGCTTTAAGTCGACTTCTTAAGTCAACTTAAAGCCAGTCTGGATGGGGAATGGCACTAAGTCAATTTTATTAAGTCACTTAAAGCCAGTGTGGACAGCTATGTCTACTGTTAAATTGACTTAACAAGGTTGACTTAAGTCACCTTAAAGTGTAGCCACTCTGTTAAGTCAACTGAACAAGATCAACTTTGAGTCAACTTAAAGTTGACCTTGTTAAGTTGACTTAACAGAGTCAATTTAACTTTACAAGTGTAGACATAGCCAAAGAGACTTGCCGTAGAGAGACATGCTGCCATTTCAACCCCTTTCTTCTGCTATGTTTTGCTGTGCCTCAGATAACAAGCCCTGATACAGAGGAATAAGTGTGTTTTAATATAAGACGTAAAGCTGATTTCTTCTTTTGACTTCAATGAATATATGTGATTATAGATTCATGTTTTATATTTCATTCATATTATTTATTAGCAACACAAAACTCAGACATTTTTATTCACCAAGACTATGTCATTTAAAAAAAACAAACAAACCCAAAACCGAAAGCTTACATTTCAGACCAACAGAGATTTTGCAATACATTTTTTTAAATGTTTAAAGGGTGGCATAATTACATCTGTAGTGAGGATTACTTAGGTTAACTGGACTGCAATCCTTATCCCCCTAAATATCATTCATGGGATATGCTGATACAACACAATGAAAGAAGTCAACTGTCAATGACTGGCAGGCAGAAAAATTAAGATGAAACAATAGAAGAGTGGCAACAATGCTTCATAGCTTACTAATAATAGTAGAGAAAGATAATATTCTCAGAAGAAGAAACAAGATCTGTGTGAACAAGCATTTTATGTTTCCATGACATATCTACTGTATAATTAGAAGCAAAAACTGCTGCTTCATTGAAAAAATATCTTTTTCATTAAATCAGTTATTTTCACAGCAATGAAGGTTATATTTAAGATTTACTAGATTGCATTAGTATTTAAATTATTAATTCATTTTATAAATAACTAATATTTTTACTACCTGGATTAAGAAACATATAGAATAATGACTAATTCCAGTAATTTTCTATTCATTATATTTCTACAACTCAGTCAGTGTATGCTGTCCAAACTGCCTTCTGCCTGACCCTATATCTTTTCCCATAATAAAAGTTTTTTATAATAAATAGTTTATGCTATTGCTTTACAGCACGGAATTATGGATTTTAAATGTGAACTCATTCCAAATTGCTATAAATTTGTGGACTCCATCATTGAGGGGATGACAAAAGGCACAGAGCCCTTTAGCTCTATGCCACCAGTTGAAATCCACCCATATTAGCGGCCACATTCATGATGGCAGCGGTAACCATTAAAGTGATTATTGTTAGTGAATAACTGCTCTTTAGTTACAAACATGGTATTTGAAATTCATTCAATGACATATGTGAAATAACGAGGTGGTTTCTGTCCGTATCCTAGCTATCAAATGCTCAAGACTGTACAACATATGACCACAATTGAGCGCGTTGGTAGCGACTGAAATCTAAGAAGGAGATAAAGGTTCAAACATATTAGCAGGATACTGCCTTTGTCATACCACTTCTATATCAATGCTATCAATGCTATGCACTAAATATTTGTGACAACTCCAAGAAGCTTCAAAGGTATACATGAATGCTTTAAAAGGGCATTGACCCTTCTGCACAGTCCAAACTCACAGGTCATTATGAAAAATTGTTCCTTCTCTCCAAAGTTTTCTATTTTGGAGTCCCACAAGCCTAATTCCTTTACTTGATATCAATCAACCTATATATAAAGCTGTATATATAGCGAGATACATAGCAAGCTGCAGACACAACACAGGCTGATGTGCCAGTTATGCAGACCCTGCTCTACAAACTTGCTCTTTTGCGCTAGTTTACTTTGACAATTCAGCAAGAGTAGTCACTGAACTTTCTGTTCATACAACTATGGTTGGAACAGGTGGGATTATATCTAGCTGTATAAACCAAATAAACTAACCGGTTTAAAACTATTTAAAGGCACCTCTTCCCTTCTCGCTTCCAAACCCAACCTTCTTTAAAACTCTCCCTAAAATCTGGTTTAATATACAGGTGTATTTTCTTTTTTAAAAAAATCTTGTAAACAAAAAGGAAAGAAAAATCTAGTCTACTAATATAGTACAATTTGACTATTCAATAGAAATGAATTACAAGCTGTTTTCATGATAGCTATTACAATGCTTTTAGATTTTTATGTATGTCTTTGTTAAACTGTTTATGTCATGAAATTTTAGTGGTTAGTTGCACTCCTGATTTATTTTACCCTCAAAAAAGTAAAAAGATTAAAAGGAAAACTCACATAATTGTTTAGAAGTCTGATTTTCAATCTCTGAGTCTTCCTCTGATTTTCAATCTCTGAGTCTTCAGATAAAATGCTAAGTCACAGATGTAACAAGCAAATATACAATTGAGAATTTTGAAGGATGTTCTATATCAATAATATATTATACTCAAAACCATGTTATATTTGGATTTCTACATTTTTAACTTTAATTACTACATATTTAAACAAATAACTCCTGCTGCATCTTTGTTTCCTCCTTGGTGAGTGCACACTCTTCTCAGGAGTCAGGCCTATCATGGGGTGGAATTCTGCAGTTCTTTCACTCTTAGGCCAAGATCTGGCCTACAGTATTATGTAAATCAAACATCCTGAAGGACCAACTCTGTATTGACACTTGTGCTTCCTCCTTTCAGGAGTCTGACTGTAACCAATGATATTAAGTCATCTTAAAACCAAAGTATTTTTGCTTTTAGAGAAAAAAGATTTTATAACAAACTGTTTACATACATTTCTATGTTATATAGAGTCCTACTGTCCTTTGATGATGATCTAGGCAGGACTAATTTCTCTCTATCACCCCCTTCCCCCAGTAAATCCAGTGTCTCCATCTGGTTCCCCTGAATAACTGTCCTCTTTGGAACGAATGGGCCTTTAAACCCTGCTCTAGTTCTGTATTCAGGGCCTCTTTTCTGGTTAAAACCAGTTTTGGAAATAGAGGCAAAATCTTCAAAGCTAATACTTCAGGTATTGACCCTTAACTTTTAAGTGTTTTCTTAGGGATGGCAATATGGAGCCATTCTCCTTCCCACTTATTTTTCCAGCTAGGCTCCTCCTGCAGTAAACCAATTTAGTCATATAGAAAAAAAAAACCCCAATAAGCAAAGTTCCATATTAATAAATTATTACTAAGAAGCTCCAAATTCATCATTTATACATTTAAAGCCACGTAACAGGATTTCACTAACCACCTTGCACTTCATGCCGGTTAGTCTGGGGAATCACCTCTGCAGGTCCCAGTGCTCTCATACAGTTGTATCTCACCTTCTGTTACCTCTACCTTAAGACCCATGTCTCTTTAGAGCTTTCAGTGTCCACTTCACGACACAGCCCTCCGGCTGTGCTACAGTCTGTGCTTTCCCACTTTCAGGGGATTCTGCAGTCCCAGTCTAGTCAGTTCCTTCAGATGCAGCTTCAGTCCACTGTTTGGCCCTTACTTCAGGGCTCTCAGCTGCTCCTTTTCCAGAGCTAGCCATTACTCTGTCCAAGGTGCTGACCTTCCTCTGTCTGCATAGCACCCAGTCTTCCTTTCCCAGGATGACTGCTCTTTCTGCTCTCTGCCTACTGCCTCTGAAGGCCCTGGTTAGCCCTGATTGCTCCTAACATAGCCGCCTTAGGGCTTTATTTATTAACCCTTTTCAGGCCAGCATGGAGCAACTGCTCCCATCAGAGACCATAAAACATGAGTGGGGGAAAAAGGTGATTATGCAACAGAAAAATGGTGAAAAGACTTCCTAACTGTAAGTTAAAATGGAGACTTTTTCTGATGAGTCACTCCATTTTCTTTCTGTGGAAGTGACGTAGGGTATGTCAACACTGGAGCCTTAGGTCAATTTAAGGAGGGTTAAGTCGACCTAAAGAACCCTGCGACCACATTGGGCGCTTATTAAGCGATTTAAGCACTTCCTTAAGTTGACTCAAAAACACCAACTCTGAAGGTCGACTCCCCAGCCGTGGCTTTCTGCTTCTCCCCGGCCTAATCTCCCCAGCCGCAGCTCTCCCCAGCCCGATGGCCACACCTCTTTTTCTTCTCTCCAGCCCAACCCATAGTAAATTAATAAAATTACAATATTTCATTTTAACATTTTTATTAAAGTTCAAACGAAAAGACAACATTTATGCATTTCTTTAACTTAAGGTACTTAGGCCTGTTGATGCTTCCAGCGCCAAAAAACTGTTGCCCATGAGGCATGATGCATCACAAATTGCTGATCAACAAGAACCATATCTTACTCAGCTGCATCATCAGCTTGGAGGTAACACTGGCCCCCTCCCAGAGTTCCTGGCCACTCCTCCATCGACCTAACACCTGCCAGTGTGGACGGAGGCAGTCAACTGGAGTTTTCAGTGTGGATGCTCTAAGTTGACTTAACAAGGTCAACTTTAAGTCGACTGAAAGTCGATCCTGTTAATGAACAACATTTCGAAAAGGAAACAAAAAACATGGAACAGATATCACTTAGTCAAAATTTTTCCTCCCGATCAGGAACTAAGGAAATAAATTAACATCACTTTAAAACTTAGGGGATAAAAATGTTTACAGAAAGTGTGTACTTTCAAAATATAATAAAATAAATAAATAAATAAATAAACAAATTAGAACCACAAGATACACACATTTAGTATCACATTTACTATCCATGTGTGGATATTGTTATTCCAGGGTAGAGATAGAATTAAACAGGAATAGCTAATCCAGAATACTGTCCTATGTAGACAAGTCTGAAATCTAGGTATGTTCTACAAACCATTGCTTTTATTTTATTACCATTTCCTCTCTATTTTTAAGAAAAAATTTCTTCAAACTTCTGAGTATAGGTAATGGAAGGAAAAGGGATTTTGGATCCTTATTCCTACTTAGAGATGTCAGCCACAAAGATAGAGACAAGATGTATTCATTGAAGAAAGTGTTTTATAAGACAAACAAAGAAGAAAAGTATAAGGACCAGAGCCGAGAAGTGAGTGTAAAGGATAAAGATGACAGGAATATTTTACATAAGAGATGTAGTTAGAATACATCTTTCCGCTGCAACTAGCAACATACTCATCTTTATCAGGTACCCATAATTAAAACCTTCACAAAGTTTTCCATACTGATTTGGTTCATCTCAGTTCTTAGTCCAATGTCATTTATTTTAGGTGACCTCCCCAGGTAAAAAAATCTCTCATCCATATAGTTAGATTAATCAGCATGTTTGTTTGTAATGCCTGGAGCAATGTGCTTAGTAATTGGATAATTTGTCTTCCCCTTCACAATCAGAGTGGATGGAATCAGCATCCTTGCCATAGAGACCCTTTTTGCTACAGCTAGGGGAAAACTCAACTAATTCTATCACTACTACCATCCATTTATCAGTACGTTACTTGACACACTGGAAATGGGATTTTGGATACTGTGCTGGTCAGTAAGTGAAATTATTGTATTTAATACAGTGACAATCAGCATAAGACATGTGCGATTATCACAAGATTCTGTAGTATGAGTAATGCATTGTGTAAATGGGTGCCTAATGAAATGCAAAACTACAATTATGGGTCCAGATTCTCCTGTATGCTCCAGCTGGTTTGTGCCACTCTGGCAGCATAAAGTAGCCTGAAAGCTGGCTGAGCTGGTCATTACAGGATTTTCTCTATGTAGAGAAATCCTTGTCAGGCACAGAGCTACACTAGTGACTCTTGTGTTATTGTTGCTCTGGCTGCTAATGCAGAGGGTGTGGCTGCTCTAGAAAGGGGAAATGTTGTTGTGTTATTCTTATGGCCCAGTGGCTAGAATGATCCTGGGAGCTGTTAGCAGAGAGCTGGTGTAAAAGACAGCAGCAGTCTTTAGGCAGCTTTAATTTACCTTATGGACAATCCTGGCAACTGGAAATCCTCAGGATTCCATCTCTCTAAACTTGTGCTAAGCTCTCATTAACTCCTTTAAATAAAATTCTCAATAATGAGTCCATTTCTGTGCAGTAGTTCACTACAGTGAGTAAACTTTTTCTATTTTTCTATGTAGGTTCTTACTTAGCACCTATCATGGTGGGGCCTGAGAACCTCCAAAAATTAAAAACTGAATAGGCAAGAGTGGAACTGAGCTAATTTTTAGCAAACTTTCTTACTATCTAAAATGCATGGAAGTTAGTTGTTTTCACACATTTTCAACCAGAAAAGAGTCTCTTCATTTAATATCATATGAAGCAAAATCCTGAAGATTTGGGGAAATTATATGAAACATAATGGTAGACTTTTTCAGGCAAAACTGAAGGAGACAAAAATATTGAATTTGGAGAGTCTAGTGATGGCACAAGTTAAAACTTCTAGTTATTGTTTCCAGTAAAACTCTTGGGCTGTGTCTATACTTGTAAAGTTAAGTCGACTCTGTTAAGTTGACTGAACAAGGTCGACTTTAAGTTGACTTAAAGTCGACCTTGTTAAGTTGATTTAAGAGAGTGGCTACACTTTAAGTTGACTTGTTAAGTCAACTTAACAGTAGACATAGCCATCCACACTGGCTTTAAGTTGACTTAATAAGGTGGATTTAGCACTATTCGCCGTCCACGCTGGCTTTAAGTCAACTTAAGAAGTCGACTTAAGGCTTAAGTCAACCTTCAGAGGTGGTGTTATTAAGTCAACTTACGCTGTTATTAAGTTGACTTAAGGAAGCGCTTAAGTTCACTTAATAAAAACCCAGTGTGGATGCAGCTTTCTGTAGGTCGACTTAAGCATCCTTAAGTCGACCTAATATGTCTATGTCTCCATAGTACCTGAAAACCTGTAAATTATTGGAAGAAAATACAAAGATTGGAGGTCAGAAAAGAAGGGAGTGAATGCTTGTCATGTTTTATATTTATTCCTATACCATTTTACTCATGAATAAAAAAAACAAATATTGCTGTCTTGGCCAAAAATAGCCTGCATTTTAAATATTCCTACTATGATATGCGTATAGTCATATACTAAGTGGTTTTATTCCACCAGATTTAGTCTGATTGCTTGAGAAAGAAAGGATTAAAGAGATTTTTTCATAGTATCTTGCATCACAAGAAGATTGAACAAAAGAGAAAGAAATTGATAGACTTCAAATTAGGTCAACCATTCTGTTTTAGGATCTGAGTACTTTTAGTGGCATCGGGTAAATACTGCTGTCAATCCTCTTGTTCATATACATCACTGTTTGCTCCCACAAAATCAAATACAGGAAAAAAAATCCAATGACTTGCAATTCTAAGGCCTTGTCTACACGATCAGCTTAACGTGCAGGAAAAGTCATTACCGCGCGATAGCAAGCACGGTGTACATACGTGCAACGGTGAAGTTGCGTGTCAAATACCTTGTTGAAGCGCAATCCAACAACCACTTTGACGAGAGTGGTAACAGCTGTTGCGGAACATCAGTTGCTCATTTGCGCTCGTGTGCACGCTTACCGCGCAATGATTGGCCTCCGGAAGTGTTCCAGCATTCCCAAGTCGTCCTCTCTGGACTTCCCCTCCACCCGCTCTTTGGCAATGACGAAACTGTCCCCGCCCTGTTTGATCACCGGGATTTTCAAATTGATCGTCAGTTTCATTTACTGGTGTCTTCCTCGTGGAGTGGAGTGCAGCAGCAGTTTTCCCAGTAGCAATGGTGACCCGTCGCGGAAGACGCGCACCCCTTTGGACCATGGCAGAGGTTCTTGACCTGATCAGTATCTGGGGAGAGTCTGCTGTGCAGGCGCAGCTTCGCGGCAGCAGACGAAATTATGATACATTTGGCATAATTTCTCGGGCAATGACGGAGAAAGGATATGATAGAGACACAGTGCAGTGTAGATCGAAGGTGAAGGAGCTAAGAATCAGCTATCAGAGAGCGAAGGAGGCAAACCGGCGTTCGGGTTCAGCGCCTGCTACATGCAGGTACTATAATGAGATCAGAGCCATCCTCAGTGGTGACCCCATAACAACTCCAAACAGCACAGTGGACACATCTTTAACCACTCAAGCAGTCAATGCCACAGCAGAGCAGGATGAGGACGTAGTCGAGGAGGCGGGGGAGACGGATGATGACCCGTGGCAAAGCGCGGCAGCATGTAGCCAGGAACTGTTCTGCACCCCCGCTGAGACGTCCTCTCAAGAAGACATTAATTGCAGCGTGTCCTCTGAGGCGGCTGAGGGGGGTTCTGGTAAGTTTGTAATTTGTAAAGCTAAGTGTCTGTCTCACGTTAAAATTTCATTTTGCGTTGTGGGGGTGCTTGCTGTCTGTCCCCACTGTGCACGCTGTTTACTCCACATTCATTAGAAGGGCATCAACTAGAGGAAGTTTTGGAATTAATTGATAAACTCAACATTAACAAGTCACCGGGACCAGATGGCATTCACCCAAGAGTTCTGAAAGAACTCAAATGTGAAGTCGCGGAACTGTTAACTAAGATTTGTAACCTGTCCCTTAAAATGGCTTCGGTACCCAAAGACTGGAAGTCGGCTAATGTAACGCCAATATTTAAAAAGGGCCCTAGAGGGGATCCCAGCAATTACAGACCTGTAAGTCTAACGTCGGTACCGGGCAAATTAGTTGAAACAATAGTTAAGAATAAAATTGTCAGTCACATAAAAAAACATAAACTGTTGAGCAATAGCCAACATGGTTTCTGTAAGGGGAAATCGTGTCTTACTAATCTATTAGAGTTCTTTGAAAGGGTTAACAAACATGTGGACAGGGGGGATCCAGTGGACATAGTGTACTTAGATTTCCAGAAAGCATTTGACAAGGTCCCTCACCAAAGGCTGTTACGTAAGTTAAGTTGTCATGGGATAAAAGGGAAGGTCCTTTCATGGATTGAGAACTGGTTAAAAGACAGGGAACAAAGGGTAGGAGTAAATGGTAAATTCTCAGATTGGAAAAGGGTAGCTAGTGGTGTTCCCCAAGGGTCGGTCCTAGGACCAGTCCTATTCAATTTATTCATAAATGATCTGGAGAAAGGGGTAAACAGTGAGGTAGCTAAGTTTGCAGACGATACTAAACTACTCAAGATAGTCAAGACCAAAGCAGATTGTGAAGAACTTCAAAAAGATCTCACAAAACTAAGTGATTGGGCATCCAAATGGCAAATGAAATTTAATGTGGATAAGTGTAAAGTAATGCACATTGGAAAAAATAACCCCAACTATACCTATAATATGACGGGGGCTAATTTGGCTACAACGAGTCAAGAAAAAGATCTTGGAGTCATTGTGGATAGTTCTCTGAAGATGTCCGTACAGTGTGCGGAGGTGGTCAAAAAAGCAAACAGGATGTTAGGGATCATTAAAAAGGGGATAGAAAATAAGACTGCAAATGTATTATTGCCCTTATATAAATCCATGGTACGCCCACATCTCGAATACTGTGTACAGATGTGGTCTCCTCATCTCAAAAAAGATATTCTAGCACTAGAAAAGGTTCAGAAAAGGGCAACTAAAATGATTAGGGGTTTGGAGAGTGCCTCGGATGAGGAACGATTGAAAAGGCTGGGCCTCTTCAGCTTGGAAAAGAGGAGACTGAGGGGGGACATGATAGAAGTATATAAAATTATGACTGATGTGGAAAAAGTGGACAAGGAAAAGTTGTTTAAATACTCCCATAATACAAGAACCAGGGGTCACCAAATGAAACTGATAGGTAGCAGGTTCAAAACAAATAAAAGGAAGTTCTTCTTCACACAACGCACAGTCAACTTGTGGAACTCCTTACCTGAGGAGGTTGTGAAGGCTGGGACTATAACAATATTTAAAAGGGAACTGGATAAGTTCATGGTGGCTAAGTCCATAAATGGCTATTAGCCAGAAAGGGGTTAAGAATGGTGTCCCTAGCCTCTGTTTATCAGAGGATGGAGACGGATGGCAGGAGAGTGATCACTTGATCATTGCCTGTTAGGTTCACTCCCTCTGGGGCACCTGAGCACTGGCCACTGTCGGTAGACAGATACTGGGCTAGATGGACCTCTGGTCTGACCCAGTACGGCCTTTCTTATGTTCTTATGTTCTTATCAACACAAGCATTGATTGTGAAGTAGTCATCTGCATTTAGGTCAGTGAAGGTTTCCTCCATGTACCTCCAGAGCCTACTACTCAGGTTGGATGGGATGGCATGTGTGTCAACGCTCCCAAAGACGGACACTATGCCCCGCCAGCTGCAAAGCACATCCCTGGGAACCATGGCAGAAAACAGTGCTGCAGCATACGGTCCCGGCTTGCAACTGGTGGCATGTAGGAGATGTATTCTAGCAGGCAGGGGCACTCTGAGGAGAGCGATATCGGGTTCCATCTCTGTGCCCAATGCTTATTATTAAGCCCTCTGTAAAGCTGTCTACTAGGACGTACCTTGTCCGCTTCAGCGAGGCACAGGATGTTGACCGCCCTGCACCTTCCAGAGAAATGTGCTACTGGAAGGTTAATTTTCTTATCATGGCTATGTGTTAACAGCATCTTTACAATGATTTCTTTCTTTAGAACCAACCATGACAAGGACGGTGTCTACCCCAGCTGACCGAATGAGAAACATTCAGCGGCGTTCACGAAGGAACAGGGAGGATATGTTCCAGGACGTGTTGAAAGCTACACAGGAGTCCTTGAAAGCAGCACAGGAATCTTCCGCTGAGAATAGAGCATGCAGAGCTGAATACCAGCAGATGTGGAAGAAACAGACCGATGAACTGATAAGCGTCATGAAAGAGCAAACAGAACTGTTCAGGAGCATGGTCGCTTCCCTGAACCAGGCGACTGAGGCGCAGGCTCCACTACAGACCCTTCAGCCGTGTCTGCCTCCCACTCCCCGTAGTCCTTACAAGCATTTCTTTGAAGTGCACCCATCCCACCGTGGCATTCCAACATCGAGCTCCCGCCCCCCGGTACTTCTAGAGCCCCGCAGCTACACACACCTGTAACCCCAACCTTCTATGTTTGAATAAAAACCGAATAAAATCATTTGAGTATGGCTTTATTTGTACACATTTATAATTTCAGAAGGTGCACCTGATGCGTCCTAAAAGTTAACTAGGGGAGGGAGTAATTGAAATGTTCCTTGAGTGCCTCCCTTATGCGAGAAGCTTCCCCTTTAGCCCCCCTAATACTCCCAGTGGCTGACTGTTTGTATGCCTCCTCGAGGCGTTATGCCTCCGTAGCCCACATAGGGCTAAACTTTTCTCCCCTATTTTCACATTTATTATTATGCACACAACAAGACGCAATCACAGCAGGGATGTTGTCCTCCGACAAGTGCAGCCGCCCATACAAACAGCGCCAGCGGCCTTTTAAACGGCTGAAGGCACACTCCACAGACATTCTGCAGCGGCTCAATCTGTAATTGAACCGCTCCTTGCTGTGATCTAGGTTACCGGTGTAGGGTTTCATGAGCCATGGCATCAGTGGGTAGGCTGGGTCTCCGAGGATAACTGTGGGCATCTCCACATCCCCCACTGTAATTTTTTGATCAGGGAAAAAGGTACCCCCTTGCAGCTTCTGGTACAGACCGGAGTTCCTGAAAATGCAGGCATCGTGCACCTTTCCCGACCACCCGGCATTGATGTCAGTGAAACGCCCCTTGTGATCCACGAGTGCTTGCAGCACCATGGAGAAGTAGCCCTTCCTGTTGATGTACTCGGTAGCGAGATGGTCCGGTGCCAAAATAGGGATGTGTGTGCCATCTATGGCTCCCCTGCAGTTCGGGAATCCCATGGCAGCAAAGCTGTCCACAATCTCACTAACATTCCCCAACATCATCGTCCTCCGTAGCAGAATGCGATTGATGGCTGTGCAGACTTGTGTTAGGGCTAATCCGACGGTGGACCTCCCGACTCCAAACTGGTTTGCAACGGACCGGTAGCAGTCAGGAGTCGCCATCTTCCAAACAGCTATCGCTACACGCTTCTCCACAGTGAGGGCTGATCTCATGTTGGTGTCTTTACGTCGCAGGGCAGGGGCCAAGTCGGAGCACAGTTCCATAAATGTTGCTTTCCGCATTCGGAAGTTCTGTACCCACTGCTCATCATCCCACAGCTGCATAACGATGCGATCCCACCACTCGGTGCTCGTCTCTCGCGACCAGAAACGGCGTTGCACCGTGTGCAGATGGTCAGTGAAGGAGAAGAGCAACGCGGTGCTGTTGCTCCGCCTGGCATCGATCAGCCCCTGCTCCTTTGCGTCATCCTCTGACTGGGAGCTCAGAATGTAATGAGCAACCATCCGAGATGTGTTCAGCATGTTGAGGGCGAGAGTGGATACCTGAGCAGGATCCATGCTGTCGCTGATTTTGTCTCTTTCCAGTGGCGCGCTCCGTGAATACACTAGAAAATAGGCGCAAGTTGCTATTGGCAACGCGGAAGACGCAAGGGGAACGCAATGCACCACGGGAAACATATAGTTTACCCATGGTGCTTTGTGCTCCTTTCCTTCATCCCGTGACTCCAAGCACGGATTCTGGGGAAATGGAACGCTGGGATACATGCCCAGAATTCAGTGCGCTACAAGGAGCGACGTGTGTATGCGCTACACCGCGATAAACATCACGTGCTTCTTATAGCGCACTTGACAAGTTGCGCTTTAATCTGATCGTGTAGACAAGGCCTAAGGAATTGATGTGAAGCACATCTAGTAATCATTTATAGGTGATCAGTAATCATTAGTTACAGGTGAAAAGTAAAGCTCTTTTCTGAAAATTTGCTCAAGGATGACAACTTTTTTGGAGTCTATCAAACTTGACAGTATCCATTACAGTGAAGAAAACACTTCTAGGTTTCCTGTTTTAGTTGTTTGTTTTGCGGGATTCCTAGCTTTTAGGATGAATCTACATTTTTGGCAACTTTCATATGTGCTGATGCTCCCCATCCTTTCCTACATACTACCACCATCACCACCTTGTATAAAGATCTCAGAAATTTTATACTTTTATTGGAAGGGAGCATGTGTATGTTAGATACATGTAATTCATCATTACAGAAAAATGCATGGTGTGAAAATTAGACCAGTATAGGGGATTTAAGTAATTATTTTTGTCATATAGTATAACAAACAACATCCAAAAAAACCCTGAGGTAAGCTTTCAGGCAACATATATTGGTTTATTCATAATAAACACCAGAAATTCTGAAAAGAATTAAGTTTCTTTTTGATGCTCTGAAATCTGCCTATTACCACTCATTGGTAGGAAGGGCTATGATATTGCTTAAACCTCTAGAATAATATTTAGCTAATTCAACTATACATCCAACTTGGAGTTCCCAGGATGCTCTGCCATGATAGAGAGTACAGCATGAGTGCTCATTTGCCCAGCACAGCCTAAAGATGGCTCACCCTCTTTCAAACTTATGCCCACAAGAGTGTTAATGAAGCAGAAGGGACTGAGATTTCCATCCAGACTCTGGAATATCCAGCAGAGGCCCCAGGGAGAAAGTTGATCCCTTGAACAACTGGCAGTTAGTTAAAACAAAATCTGTGGAATATCATCTGGAACTCAAACTTTCCAAACAAAATATGAAATTGTATTCTACATTTCTACTAACATATTCATTGCATGTTGAATTTTAAAAAGTGCAATGATTAGAACCAGTGAGTGAAAAAAGAATTATAATTTGGGGAAAAAAGGAAACTTCAAGCAGATAATTGTCATATTATACTTTAAAGAGAAACACCTCCTACTGGAGTAGAATACATCACATCCTATGTTGAATATTTACTTAAAACTTGGAACAAATGTAGAAACACAAATATCTATTCTTTCTGGAAAACTATTTACTCACAGAGTATAAAGGAAAATATGGCATGTATTACAATGACGTATGGTCAACTTTACGTGAGGAATACCCATTACACCTCAAGTACATCAGTGTCTCTAGGAATGCAGACTACTAATGCTGCTATTACCAAGCAATTTAAAACATGATATAATTACACACACAGATGGATTGGGAAACTCTTCTAGTTTCTATTCAGCATTTAAATTGCAGTGAAAGATAACCTGAGACCTTTTTGGGTATAAAATACCAAAGAACTAATGAATGAAGTTGACAAAATATGCAGCCTAAGCCAGTTTATGGAAATTAAAAAATAAAATCTTATTCCATGTAAAAGGCAGTATTAACATCACTTTGAGTTTATGAATTTAAATGCTCAGAAAATCAGGGAAAGCACAGTCTAACCTATTAGTCCAATAAACAGGATTACATATGTTTCTTTGATAAAAGTTGAAAGAGGAGTTTCAATCTTCCTTAACGTCTAAGGGGATTTGATCAGCAAAATTGAAAATAGGTTCAGATTTTCAAAATAGGAAGGAGCATTTAGACACATAACCTCCAATAATTTTAATGATAGTTTTGTAGTTAAATGTGACAATCTAAACTCAAATTTACAATCCTGCATAGTCAGGTGGTTAAGTTTTACTCACTACATATATGTCCATTATTTGAGGAAATCCATTTATTTCAATGAGAATGAGATCTATTAACATTGAAGATTATGATTTAAAAGTTTGTTATGACCATTTTAAAAGAAATATAAAGTATGTAAAATGAGAATTTACTCACCTTCTAATTCTAATTTTACCTAAGAAAATGAAAGGTGTATTTTTTCTCAGGTTTTTCTAAACTATATGATGTTCAACTCAGATGAAATATATTTCTACCCAAAAGGATGATAATCTTCAAGAAATTTATCAGCACATGAAGGCAACTGGTTGTAGAAAATTCCAAAGTACTCTTAAAATATCATCCACCCTATAATAAAATAAAGGGTGTCTGGTTTTCAAATGAAATAAAATATGGATAAAATGTTTAAATATTTCATTGTTTGTTATAAGGAATTACATCTATCTCCAAGCTTTAAAATCAGTACTATTCACCTGCAGGTACAAATTATTTTGGATACACTTCTATTTAAGTAAAACAGATATATGATTTGTTTCCATTTCTTGATTTGTTTGAATTTTTCAGAAACTACATCTATCTTCTTTGTTATCCTTTTTTGTATAGATATACAAAATACATACTGTATTTAAGGCCTAGCTTGACAAATCCCTGGCTGGGATGGTCCTACTTTTAGTATGGTGTTGGACTACATGACCTCCTGAGGTCCCTTCCAACCCTAATCGTCTATGATTCCATAACCGTAAAATATTTTTAATGTTCATTAAGTGCCCTTGATGTTTTTTGTTTATATTTTTGTTAGAATTTGGTTAAATAACAGAATGTTATATACATTTCACAGACACTCGTGAACTCAAAAATGTCTTATCAATTTTAAATATATACTTCAGTATGTATAATGAGGCCAACCTTGCATACCACCTTATGTGATTTGTCCTGGTCATATTCAAAGGATGATACATATAAATATAATCAGTAGCATTGGTCTAAAAAAAATAAATAAATCAGAATTTCTATCCTGTGGGAAAGTTCTGAAATTTTTTTGTATAAAAGTATCTAAACCTTCATTTTGGTATTTTTTATCCAAATGGAGTGCTTCAGTGTTCCCAAATTAAAATATTTCATTCCTGTTAGTTGAACTGAATTAAAACATTTTATTTAACCTCTCTTGGATATTCAGGTACGCCTGCCTGATGTGACTCATGCCACATTCTCTCCCTCACCTGACTACTTCTACCATGATGCACGGAGGTCCAGGGACTCCCATAATGGAATGCCATAGTAACATCAGAGGCGTTAGCAAGGTCAAAGAGACATCTAATCCAGCCAAGGATCGTGTTGAGAACGGAGGCAGGATGCACCCAAACTACAACTCAGGCAGAAACTTTGAACTGACACAGAACAAACAGTTTCAATTCATTTTAATAAACATATGCTTTGAGTTACCATGAATCAACCTGACAAAAACCAAAATAGTTTATGCTGCTTGGAATTGAAAAATTCCAGCAACCCTGAAAGTTTCCTGTGGAAAATTATGATTTTATGCAAGATGCATTTTCCATAGACTAAAACACTTGGATGGAAAATTCCTGATCAGTTTTAGTAAACGAGACTTATTCCACCGAGGACTTAGTCCTGCACTGTGCCAAGTGCTCTCTTTGTAAACTTCAATAGATACTATGTACACTCAGCATCTTACAGGAGGCACCCATCACCTTGCAGGACAGTGTTCTAATTCTGAGATCTTGTTCTATTAAATCCCTGCCCTTAGCTTTTAGAAAGAGCAAGATGTCAGACTTTTGTAAAGCAAAAGCCTTAAATAATTGGATTACTACAACCTTCCACAGTGTGTTGGGGATAGTCATTAATCATTTCAGTTAATTAATAAGGAGAGTACTATATTTCTTGTATTTATTAACACAATAAGTGTGCCTGAAACTTTTGAATTTGAACCAATCCAGTAGCACTTGTGGTACTAAGTACTCGATTGCTAAGATTTTTCAAAACGTGTTGCTTAAAGTTAGGGTCCTAAATCCATTTTTAGGCTTCTAAATAGATGGTCTGACCACTAGGCAGTTTCTGTTTACATCAGTAGGATTTATGAGATTAAGTTTATACAATCATTTTTTTAAAAATCTGGGCTCAGGTTAACCATGAAATCATCACCTGCTATATTTAATTGGGATGAAATCCAAATCTAAATGGATGTGGTCCATCCTCAGGTGAGGAAGTCAATGGAGCTATACTGATTTATAGTAGCTGAGAATGTGTCCATATATAGTAAAAACATTTTGTTTGCCAGTAATTCTTACTAATATGTATAGACTATACGTGGGTAAAGCAGCAAACTCCCGATAGCATTAATAGATCATGATTCTTTTAATTGGCAATTGTAATGTAGCTATAATTCATCTTGAATGTATTTTTGGAAGTTGTTAGTGGTCTGCTGAAAGCATAGCCATAACTTCTACCCTCTAAATTTAAAAGTAACATTCCCTTCCAGAAACAGTAAATTGTGTGATAATTTGTACAAGTTTGGGGACAGATCTTCAGCTGAAATAAATTGTCTTAGATCCATTGAAAACCATGTCAATTTGCACCAGCTATATATTTATTTTCGTGAAAAATCAAATAACTGATGTTTTAATAATCCAAGTAAAATGAGAAATTACAAGCCTTAATTCACATTTAACAGAAAAGTCTTCCAAATAAGATAAGATTCACTTAGTACTAACTAGCCTTTGTTCTGATCTTGTTCCTGTATGAGAAAACAAAGAGAACAAGAATATAAAAGAGAACAAGAATATATATGTGAATATTGATAGATACTTTAATATAATTTAAGAATATTTTTATTCATAAATTTGATTACATTTCTAGGTCTCAGGTCCTAGGGCTGCATCTACACTTGTAAATTAAGTCGACTTAAGCAGCTTGCTTAAGTCGACTTAAGGAAAATAAAGTCGACATAAGGAAAATAAAGTCGACTTTATAAAACTTCAAAATAAGTCGACCTAAGGCTTAAGTCGACTCTCTAGAGTCGACTTAAGCCAGTGTAGACATGGGGTAGCCCTAAGTTGACTTAGGGTTACCCCAGGAATACACCAATGCTCTCCCTGCCGGGGGGGGGCACAGGGGAGTCCTGGCATGTCCTCCCACGGGTGCCCTCCCTGCCCCTATGCCCTGCCAGGGTCCCTGCCAGCGTCCCTGTACCGAGGTACAATGGGGCAAAGGCTGAGCCCTCTGGCACTGGGCAAGGAGTGCCCCCCCACCCGCATGGACCTGCCCTAGGTCCCCCTAACCCCTAGAAGTCGACCTAGGTGTCCAGTGTGGACGCTATAGGTCAACTTTGTAAGTTCCCCCCAAAGTCGACTTTAATTTTAAGTGTAGACTCACTAAGTCGACTTAACTAAGTCGACTTAAAGTCGACTGTAAGTTGACTTAGTTAAAATCGACTTAAAATTACAAGTGTAGACATAGCCTAGGTTAGTAACATATTTAACTATATGTCTGAGTTTAAGCATGCGATTAATGTCAGTCCCACTGAATCTTGGTCTTGACATTTATCCTTAGAGTGCTCACATAATTGGGTCAAACCACAAGAGGGTCAGGGGTATCATTTTCTAAAGGGTGGGAGGGGCAGTTGTGCCCCCAGTCTTTTCATAAGTCCATATGCTCCAATATGTCTTCCACTGTTTGCCCCTCAGCTCCCTTCTGACTTTTTCAATATATCTATATCTATATATATATATATATTTAAAATGTTCTATATGTTGACATTACTGCAGCCAGGACTCTCTGTGACGTAGCACTTCTAAGGGACAATGGAGTTAGGGCTTGTCAAAACTTTAAATGTTATAACAGCACAGTTGTGCTGCTACAGAATTTTAGTGTAGACACTACTTACACTGGAATCCTTCCTCAAGAGACAGCTGCTATGTCAACAGAAGGATTTTTTTTTTGTTGTCAACCTAGTACTGCCTACAAGGCTACTTAGGACGGATTAATTACACTATTCAGAGCTGTATATTTTTCACATTTCTGAATGATGTAGTTATGCCACCCTAATTTTCTAGTGTACAGCAGGTCTTAGATATGAGTACTAGAGATAGGTATACTACAAGAAGGGAACTCCATTTTCAGATATGAGTGTTTTAAAAATTCATTAAAAAGACACCATTTGGAGAAGTGTGTGTGGTTTGAAAAAAAAATTCTCTTGTATTATTATTTGTCCATCTAAAATTTTCTTTCTTTCTAATGACGTTATTATTTCATTTCTCATTACAGATAAAACTAAAGAAAATAATTCCAAACAAATGTCACATTAAGATACAAAATCAGAAGTGCTACTAAATTTAAAAATATCAAATGGTTAAAAAGTTTGAATTTAGTAAAGGCGTCATCATCATAACATTACTATTTTATTCAGGATGAAGTTTTTAGATTTATTTTTCTATAAGTACAATTCTATCAAAATCGACTAGATAGGCTGATGGCATTGTTTATGTTCAAGGTTCAATTTACTATTCACCATTCTTCAGTATTTAAGAAATGTTGAGTATCTTCCCTCTCTTCTTTTTGTGGCATGGCCAACATACAGATTTTTCCAGTTTTGTTTCCTTCCTTAATTCTGTTTTCCCCTTTCTTTATGGGACCAAGCCCACATTACATATATTCAGTGATTTACTGTTCACGTTTGATGTTCTAAAGCTGCTTTTTGTTATGTGTCTTAGCTTTCGCTGCACATAGGTAGGCAGGAAATATGTTTTGTTTTTTGCTTTCTAAGCAAAGAAGAAATTTGCTTTTTATAAAGCCTATCATTCTTCCAAAGATGCTCTATTCAGAGATTCAACTCATCATACTTGAGTGGATTGGATGACCCAAGCAGATGCCTTTAAATTAGTTCCTATATTTTACCCATCACTGTGTTAAACGTAATTTTTCCTATGTTTATTTATCTGTGAGACCAAATTCCTTTGTGTTCAGTCCTTTGATCTTTGCTTATCTTTATCTGTATTGGATTTTCATTTAGTTTCCAAAAATAATTGCAGTTTTATTCTTTTAAGTATACTTTCATTTTAAATGGCCTGTAGATTTACCAGAAATAATTTAATCAAGTAATTCTAATTATTTTTATATGCATTAAGGATGACAAAATGTGTTATTCTGTCATTCTGCAAGGATGGATGCACAATACATGTGTGTTCACAAATACACAGATATGTACCAAATAACTGCTTCACTAGTTTGTGGAGGCACATAACTGGTAGAGGCACATAACTGTTGATATGATTAATCATCATAAAAGAAAATATATTTTTTTACAGAGAAGGTTCTTATATGCTAAATTTGCACTTTCATATTCTACTAAGAAGAAGAGGCTAGATAGCAAAATTCAAACACAGAAATGATCTTCAGATATAACCCCTTATTGAATCACCTGAGGTTGTTACCACATGCAGAAAAGTTGATTTGTGGTAGTGGTGACATACACAGATGACTTTTACTGAAATTGCAGCAGAAAATGAGCTTCATAGTTGTATCCATGGAAACATACTTGCATGAATAAAATGAACATAAAAAGATCCATACTGACTGGGTTTCAAAATTGTGTGCAATCCTTGTTATGGAGAGGAGGGGGGGATCAGAAGAAATAAAATGAATTTTTGAGTTAAAATGATGCAATGTAAAACTCTATATACAGGAAGATATTTCGCAACTTTGGGGAAAAAACATAACTACATTTACTTAGATGCTGAATATAAGTGGGTATGATTGCAAATGACAAAGAAACTATAGCCTTCAACACTAATTTAATGTCCATCCCAAAACTTGATAGAAAGATTCATTGCCTTTAGCAAATTTTGTATCATGCCCTTGTCTTAATAATAAGAGAACCCAGAATGACCATTCTTCAGAAACACAAATAATTTAAAATCTCTACTAGATGGTTACAATAATGACTTCTTATAAAAACCTGAAAAAAAGCCAGTAAAGTAGTGATGACACCAAGCATTTTACATCTTCAGACCTAAATATGACATATATAAATCTGACAGATTAAACTACTAAATATTAAGTCAGCAAAGTACACAATCCAATAACATAGATTATGTCAATTAAAGCAAAAATACTGGGAGAGAGAAAGCAGGGAAATAATTCTCATATAAACTCAATCAGAGCAAAACGAAATAAAGTGTTTCTAAAAAACCTTGTAGGGTGCAACTGGAAAATTCAGTAAAAAAATAAATGAAACCTCTAAGAGATTATGAAAAATGCATAACCCTGAATTTGTAACATTAAATTACTTTTAGAAAAATATAGTCTATTTTCACTAAAGAAAGATTAGCAGGCCAATTTGGAGAAAGATTCATCTGGTGATGAGCTAAAGGAAGAGGTTAATTCTATGCAAATAGTAAATGTCTGGGATTAGATTATTTTTCCCATAGATTTTAATAAGGAATAACATACAGGCTAAACAACATTTTTGTTGCTTTTTACTTAGTTACCAGTTTTTAATTGGAATGTTCCAACCCCTAGCCTAAGTATTAGTTTTATCATACTGATTCTCAGTCAGCTAAAGGCCCTGAATTTTGTACATTTATTGACCTGTTTCGGTAATTACCATACACAGAAAGATTCTCATCAGAGCCCTTGCTTATACACTTAGTGATGTTATGCTAAACTTGATCCATTCTAATCAAGGAGGATTCATTTAGAATTCGCTTCTCAAGCAATAATATTTGGTATCTCAACTCTTTTTTTTCAGAGGCAACACAATACATTTTTAAAAGACAGAAAATATTGGTTTTACACATTAGAAAATCTGGAATTTCTATGGCTTCTTCCAGTAAGCACAGCTACTTTCACAAGTAATGAAGCACATCTGATATAATTATGAATGGTTTGATTTCTTTTAATTTTAAATTGAAAAGAGGCATGTAGCAAGTCTGCACATTGTCTCAATGTATTATGTGAGATGGCTTTGGAATGTCTGGCAACTGCAGCCACATACAATTAAGATAAAATGCAACTGAATCTTGAAATGAACATACACAAGTAATTATTTAAAATTATAGGCAGGGCTGACCCTTTTCAATAGAAAATCTTGTTCTCAGTTGCTTATAACTAACATATTTTAACCATTTGGGCTGATATTTTTCATGAAGTGTACCTGCATCAGGCTGGATACATTTCATTCATCTTTCAGTCTAAATGGTTCCGCTGCTTATGAGTACACCGTTAGGTGAAAATGTTGTTTTACCCATTGAAAAATTTTTATATGCATTTCATTGATAAACTCTAAGTGCCATTACATTTGGGAGAAGGGACTTAAAATTTAGTAGGGGATCACCTGCAAGAGCTGCTTTTTGCACTTTTCCTCTAAAAATCCACTCAAATTTGGCTGAGACTCTGTTAAATCTTTGATGATTTTGTCTCCTATGATTTTGTCAGCCTAGGGCTGCAAAGGCTAAATAGGTTTTTCCAGCAGTTACTCCTCCCAACTGCTGGGAGCTTGTCTGACATTGAGCAAGGCACTGAGAACTGGGAAACTGTGTTTTCAGTACTCTCAGAGTTCCTCCCTGCTCTTGTGAAGGAAACATGAAAAAGGAATGTAGAAGAGTGAGAAGAATTGAGAGAAATAGGGACAATTTTGGGATCGAGAAAGAGGAAAAGAAGGGGCCAGGAGTAGAGGAGGACAGGAATGCTCTGAGCAAAGGATAAGAGCAGATGGGATTAGGAAAGCATTTGAGGAAGAGAGCCAGAAGATTACCGTATTTTTCGGACCATAAGACGCACCTGACCATAAGACGCACCCAGTTTTTAGAGCAGGAAAACAAAGAAAAGGGAAGGCAAAGAAGAGAAAAGAAGGCAAAGAAGAGAAAGAAGGAAAGCAAAAGAGGGAAAGAAAAAGGAAGGGAGAAAGAAAAGAGAAGGAAGGAAGAGAAAGGGAGAGAAAGAAGGAAGGAAGAGAAACAAAGAGAAACAAAGAAAAAAGAAGAAAAGAAAGAGAAAGAAAAAAGAGAAGGAAGAGAAGGGAAGGAAGCAAAGAAAGAGAGAAAGAAGAGGAAACAGGAAGAGGAAGGAAGGAAGAGGAAATAAAGAAAAAGGAAGAGAAAGATGAAAGAGGAAGGAAAAAAGAGAGAGAAAAAAGGAAGACAAATAAGGAAAAAAGAGAAAGAAGGAAGAGAAAGAGAGGAAGAAAAAAGAAGGCAGGCAAAGAAGAGAAAGAAGGAAAGAAAAAGGAAGGGAGAAAGAAAAAAGAGAAGGAAGGGAGAGAAAGAAGGAAGGGAGAGAAAGAAGGAAGAAAAAGAAGAAAGGGGAAGGAAAGAAGAGAAGGGAGAAAGGAAGAAAGCCAGCCAAGGCCGCCGGCGGGGGAGGACCCTACCGCGGCCCTGGGAAGCCACTGGTGGGGGGGAGCACACCCCAGCCCCGGAGGCTGATCCCGGCCCCGTGCTGGGAGGCCGGGGCCGTGGATTACCCCGGCTCCAGCCCCAGCTCCAGGCTGGGAAGGAGGCGGTCGGCGGGTGGGAGTCCGGGAGCCCCCCGCTGCCGCAGCCACCCCTCTGGCCCGGCCGCGTGGGGCAGGCAGGCAGGCTTGCGCTCCGGACCCGAGCCTGAGCCTGCCTGTCCCACCCTGGGGGCGAGGAGGGCCAGCCCAGAGGCCGGGCGCACGCTGGGTGTGCCGCGGCAAAGCCGTGGCCCCGGGGGTTGGAGGGAGCAGCGGGGGCTGCCGGGCTGCGCGGGGGTCCCTGACTGCTGCGCGGGGGGGGGGTGCGACGGCCGCTCTGCGGCCGCGTGCCCGCAGCTTAAAGGTGTGGTAGACAACTTAAACAATTAACCAACAAGAATTCAAGCAGCACTACCTTTATTAATTTGCAAAAAGAGGGTGTCCATAGTAAATAGGCACACCTTTGAATTGAATTTTACCATTATTTAAACCCTATACCTGGCCGCAAGATCCCTCCTCTTTGTTCCAATTGGGTCAGAACAAGAGAGTTTACAGTCTTCCGAATCCGCCTACTACATATATCCCCTCAACATGTTTCCCCCCTACTACATACATCCTATGACCATTATAATGAGCAATGACCCCTTCAGGGTTTTTTTTTCAGGATTTTTTTTCAGGGTTTTTTTTCAGGTTTTTTCAGGGTTTTTTTTCAGGATTTTTCTCGCATTACAACTAGTGATTTGACCTCCCCCTCATCTATGTGCTGTTCCCCAGTGTTTGAATCCTAACACCTATTTTGATTTGCTGTTACAGCCTGACCTGATGCTATGTCATACACTCCCCTGCATTTAATTTCCTCCCACTCTGTAACTTTCCTATCTTCAAAGCGTCTGACGAAGTGGGATCTTCTCCCACGAAAGCTCATGCGATAAATAAATCTGTTAGTCTTTAAACGTGCCACAGGACTCTGTTGCCCTTCAGGGGTGGTAAAAGTAATATTTATAAGTTCATTAAGCATGCGTAAAGAAAGCAAGAGTTTAAAAGTTAGAGGTAAACAGGTTATGTTGATTTCACATTCCTGATGAACTTCTGTGCCAGATATCCTTTTGTCTTAAGACATTAGAGTCCTGTGGCACTTTTAAAGACTAACGACTCTGTCCTGAGGAGATTAGGGCTTCTCTTTGGTTTTCTGTGGAGACTATCAATGCTTGTTAAGTGTCTTCCTTATGTTCTGTGGAGGCTACAATTAAGCTTGTTACTTACAAAGGGAACACTGCTTGCTGTACCGTATTCGCACTATAAGACGCACCCTCATTCCCCCCCACTTTTTGGGGAAAAAAAGTGCATCTTATAGTCTGAAAAATATGGTAACTTTGGTAAAGTTATAAACGCCTGGAAACTGGATCATATAATGGAAAATATACAACTATAACTCTGCCTCTAATACCTGGGAAACAATTCAGAGGTTACTTAAATTTGGCAGGTCTGCTGCAAAACACAATTTGAGGATTAGAGTTATTAATCGTGTCTGTAGCATCCAATGAGCTCTAATGATAAATAAACTGAAAGATACAAGGATAACTAAATATATAACCAATAAAACATTAGCTGATTTTAAAAGGTGGGATAAATTTTAGTTAAGTATTGAGGGCAGTGCAGGGAATTTTTAAAAAAATGAATTAGCTGACAAAGTTTCTTTATATTTCAGATACACACTCCTTAATATTTTCAGCAAATACTTAATAATGAGTCCATGGAGAAAATTTTCAACACATCTGTATGAGTTAGTAGTTTAAATCCCATTCAATTGCCTACATAGCTTTTGAAAAATTTACCGTATCAACAAACTATTTCTCAAACCAGAAAAAACTGTATTTTTAATGTTAAGGACCCAAATGCTCATATATATAAATATATATACAGAAATATATTTATTTGAAATAATTCAAAGATTAAAGACAAAGATGTCCGAATATATTGAAAGAAATAGCCCCAGATCTTTTGTAAAACTTGCTTTTTTTGTTTTATGATAAATGTACACCATTCTTACAGCTGCAAAGGAAATATAACAAAAACACATTTAATAAAATGCTTTCAGTAAGAAATATGGGGCAGAATAAGTTTGAAGTCACAGCATCATTAAATGTTAAAAATATAGCATCATCCTGTTTGTTTGTTTTTTTAAAAGAAACTGTATTCCAAATTGCAATCATTAAAACTTTACAAGCAAAATGTTGAGTTATCTAAACAAGTCTGGAGAGACAGCCTTCTATGTAAATCTGAAATTTTCTGGAATTTTTTAAATAAATACAACCCATGTTCCTAGAAGTATAGGATTACAATGGTGTTTAGGACACATAACTTCTCTTCATGCTCTGATATGTGGACTCTGTCTGGACCCTTTTGGTCCTGCATTCTCTCTGTTTTGTCTTGTACTCATTACTACATTTAGTCTTCACTATCTTCTGCATATGATTAATATTTTTGACTATATCAGAGAATCGTTCTCCTGTAAAACTCTCTGAATAATTTTCATGTGCTTAATTTAATCTGATGAGATATTAGTTTAACATATCCTAAAGGCCTTCAAGCATTACGAATGCTTTACCAACACAATACTCTGTGTGTGTGTGTGTGTGTGTGTGTGTGTGTGTGTGTGTGTGTGTGTGTATACGCGCGTGACCACAAATTACTATTTTGTTAGTGTTTGGCATTCTGTTACCTGTGGTATACTTTCTCTGTAAATATGAAAAAGTACATTGGAAATCTGTTTTACTCCCATTGGAGGTATTATTATTAATTTTTATCACAAAAAAGGTAAAATAATGAGCAGAAATACAGTTATATAACAAATATAGTATGCCTTGATTATTATTTCAATACAGAACCACCGAAATTACATAAACAGAATTCAGAGATAATCCATTTCTAGTGGTTTCAAATTAGAATATATTTATGTTTGACATTTATAAATCATACCTCCAATTAACATGAATTTGTATTGAAATAATATTGTAAATAGTATGTTAGTCCTGGATAAGAGACAATTTATACAGAGAAGTGAACCTGCTTCATTACAATGAGAACCCACAGTATTGCTGATACCTGCTGGTGTCAAGATACCCAATTCATGTACTCAATCCAAAGGAAGTGCAGTTCCCTAATAAACCATAATTTGAAGTGGAGTTAGGGAAAAGCATCTTCTGAAGAATGCCTGGTATAGGGAGAAGACGATCTCTTTTTACAATCTCTGAACTCTCATATGAGGTGTGGCAGTGTATTCCTTGCCCTGGGCTGGGCTCAACTGTGGAGGGTTGGGAGTGACACCATTCTTCCACTAAGTTGAAATGATTAAGGAAAAAAGTAATGAGTGGCACTATATTAGTTACTGCCAGACACAGACAAGACATTAATAAACTTTTAATTAAACTATATTACTTGCATCTTGCCTTTCTTCTCACATGTGACAATGAGCTGATGAACCACACAGCATTGTTCATCTTGACTTGAAATTTATTTTTGTTCCTGGTCGACTGCACATATTGTGTACATTTTTTTTTTTTTTTTGCTTTGCTTATGATTAACAGTAAGTTAACACTATGTTTGGAAAAAATACACTCTTAAAAGAAGGAGCAGGACATTCAAGTATAAGAGTGAGTTCCAGCACAGATACAAAAATATTACACAAGACTAGGCAATAAGACAACCTTCTTATTTAAAGAAGCTTAAGGATATAGGAAGGGCATTCCCAACAGCACCTGAAAGACATATTCTTCTGTTTAAGCCAGAAGAGACATACATCTATTAATGATGAAAAACAATGCTAGATGGCTTATATTAGGGAAATACGATTAAGATGTAAATATATCTAACCATATATGCAATGAATTAGTTGCTGGCTATTTCATGTGTGCCTTGTTGTGGTGGATTTGGAATACGGGAACTTTGATCTAAATAAACATATTCAGTAACTCTAAGGAAAAAGTGTACTGTATGACTTAGTTGTACATAAACAAGTAAACTGGGCAAGTGTGTATGCTGAAAAAGAATTCATGACAGTGGAAAAAAAGATGGCGGGGAAGTGTCTCTATATTTGTGTGTATGATATATAGTTATGTGATTAGTTATATGTACTACATATTCTATTATGGATAACTGTATTAGAGATATCTACATTAGAAATCTGTAATAATAGGGGACAAATTTCTTGGTGCTAAATATTTGGAAATGGGAGAAGACAAAACTCATGTTAAGAAATTAGCTGAAACAGTGGAACATTCCCCAATGAAAAGTTTACATGGGCGAGTCTTTAGAAAATACATTAAGGCTACCTTCAATCTACTGAAAGTGAAAATGTAACAGATGTCAAATAAATAAGCTTATTCTCAATACCTATCATAATATAGACAACAGAGTCTTGTGGCACTTTTAAAGACTAACAGATTTATTAATCGCATGAGCTTTCGTGGGAGAAAATCCCACTTCGTCAGACGCTTTGAAGATAGGAAAGTTACAGAGTGGGAGGAAATTAAATGCAGGGGAGTGTATGACATAGCATCAGGTCAGGCTGTAACAGCAAATTTGCTGTTACAGCCTGACCTGACCTGATGTCATACA
>ML685769.1:9377553-9407146 GCA_007922175.1 Pelusios castaneus | reverse complement strand
TCTGACGAAGTGGGATTTTCTCCCACGAAAGCTCATGCGATTAATAAATCTGTTAGTCTTTAAAAGTGCCACAAGACTCTGTTGTCTTTCTACAATAGACTAACACGGCTACCCCTTTGGAATTATCATAATATAGCTATCTTTATACATTAAAAAAAGAAAAACCAATAAACCACATACTACCAAACCAACACACTCCACTGCACATGTAAGAACAACACAGGACAGATATATACTCACATTATTTAACACACTACTGGAAGGTATTCAGATTAAACTGTGCTCAGTAATTTAGTAAGAATCACATAGAATCTATACAAATGATGCAGAATTGCATATATTGTAGTTATATTAAAGTAACAAACAATGATTACATTTAAAAACTGAAATGATAGAAAATTTGGAGAGAATGTTAAAAACAGAATGGAAGAAAAAATAATTTAAATCAAGCTGTTAATTAAAGACAAACATTAAAATGATTAATTAATAGGACATGGTTAGCTTACAGGACAAAGAAAAATATCTGAAATGTTTATGTGTATAGGAGAGAAAGAGCTGTCATTCAGAGTGTGGATATCAAGAAAGAGAATTTGCCTGCCAGTCTGAGAAAAGGAAGGCTGGATTCAAGAAGAAGGCATTTGCCTAGTGGCGAGGGTTGGTCAAAGGACAATTCCTTGTAGGATAAAGCATTGTGCCAAACTAAGTAGGTAGTACTGCCATCCAAAAGGAGAGGAAAAGTTTTTTCTGTAGATTTTCTTATTTGCTGTGATTATCCTTTTCAGGTGAATATATCAAAGGACTTCAGGCCATGACCTGAACATGCCACACATGATGGTTCAGAAATGATACCCATAGATAATGCAAGGAAAGGTAACTGGCCCTTTCAGATCCTGCCAATACCTCATCTGCAGGTATCGTCTGAAGAACTGTGCCCAAAATTACACCCAGTGAGTTCAGATTAACGAACCATCCATGTCAGTTGAAAGAATAAATCAGTAAACTATTTCAGAATTATGTTTGTTAATATATGCTTTATTATCCATTATATGAATAGTGAGGGCATGTAGATACTAAAAATACTAATTATTAATAGCAGAATGTGTTTTCCCCTTTGTGCTTTGCAAGGATTCAAGGGCTTATCAATACTTGCCATCAACCTTCCCAGGCCCAACAAATGGATTGGGGTTCCCAAAGGGTCCCTCATTTATTTTTAACTGTCCTGAGCACTGAGACGATCTCAGGAAAAAAAACAAACTTTGGAACATTTATAGGTTTACAAAAAGATCTCCCCAAGCTGACTACAATCAATCACCTATAGGAAACTTGACCTCTATCTGCTAGATAGTTTCCCCTTCAAGGCTACTTTGGGACCAATTTTCATTCACATTGGTCCTTTAAAAGCCTCTTAAGGAGAGTATAAATTATGTTTCTGCCCACTTTAAAGTATACTGGTAATGTAATCTTGTAGGAGGTTGCCATTCATGTGATCTCTTTGGCTGAGAAGCTCAGCAGGCCACTGCAGAATGGGGACAGAGCCATGACTTGCCCTATTGAGATGGCTAGCACCTCATGACATGATAGCAGAGAGCATTGTACTATTTCTAAGTATTATTGCCATCCCAAACTCATGCTGATAAAACCTTCCTACTGAAAGCAAGTATTCAGTATGGTTATAGTTGTTTACACACAAATAAATACAACACAAAGTACCAGTGTAAATATGGCATGTGGCAGAAATGCAAAAGCTATGGAGAATAAAATATTTCATTGTGTGAAATATGTTGGGGCCATCTGGAGGGCTCTAGATCTGCTAGCAATCTTGAATTAGTTTATTTACACTTTGAGGGATATGGCTTTGTTCAATCAGATTGTGTGAATTTTCTACAGCTGGTGAGCCTCTCTGTGCACAGTCATGTCTATAAACAAGATGTTTCATCTAAAATCAGCTAGGGAAATAGCTTGCAGTCACCTCATTGCCTTAGGGTCTTTACCCAAAGAACCATGTGAATGGCACCCAAGGGGATATTCCATTATTAGGTTATCAGCTGCTTTCAATGGGCTCTCTTGGTGGAATTTGTTTCAGTTAGTTTCTCTGCAGAGTAAGTTATATTAAAGAATCCCCATGGAAATGGTACCAGGCCAATTAAATATCTCAAAGGGCTAAAAGCTTCACACATGGGAGACAGTAAAATAGATTTTTAAATCCAAGCTTGTCCATCATTATCTTTAAGTGCATTTCTGATTTTTCTCTAATTGGTAATTGTTTATTTTAAGCATATTCATACAGGAGCTAATAGTCAAATCAGAATGTATCTTACGCTCCTCTTTCATTTTCAAGATTGACATTAAGTACACTGGATCTGCTCTGTGAAGTGACTATGTAAAAGGTTTTGCTTCCACTACTTATTCATTCTTATTTCTGCTTACTTTACTGACTAATATACACTTTTACTTCTTTTTGTTCCTAAAAGCACTGCAGTTAACACCACAGAGTGAGCTGGATTCTATTTCAGCTCATGTATCTTTGGCTATGTCTACACTTGTAATTTTAAGTCGACTTTAACTAAGTCGACTTTAAGTCGACTCAGTTAAGTCGACTTCGTGAGTCTACACTTAAAATTAAAGTCGACTTTGGGGGGAACATACAAAATTGACCTAGAGCATCCACACTAGATGCCTAGATTGACTTCTAGGGGATAGGGGGACCTAGGGGAGGTCCACAGGGGCAGGGGGGCACCCCTTGCCCAGTGCCAGGGGGCTCACCTTTGCCCCATTGTACATAGGTACAATGGGGCAAAGGGGGTCAGGGACCCTGGCAGGGCATAGGGGCAGGGCGGGCAGGGCTCTGCTCTGTCCTTTGGGGGGGCATGCCAGGCTCCTCCTGTTCCCCTCCACCCCAGCAGGGAGGGCATTGGTGTAGTCCTGGCATAGCCCTAAGTCTAAGACTCTAGGGAGTTGACTTAAGTCTTAAGTCAAATTTAAAGGAGGTTTTATAAAGTCGACTTAATTTTCATTGTCGACTTTATTTTCCTTAAGTCGACTTAAGCAACCTGCTTAAGTTGACTTAAGGAAACTGTAGTGTAGACGCAGGGTAAATTAAGTCAATTTAAGCAAGCTTAAGTCGACTTAATTTACAAGTGTAGATGCAGCCTTAGAATCATAGAAGATAAGGATTGTCAGTGACCTCAGGAGGTAACCAATCCAACCACTGTTGAAAAAAGGACAAACCTCAACTAAACCAACCCAGCCAAGGCTTTGTCAAGATGCTCTTTAAAAACCTCTAAGGATGGAGATTCCACCACTTCCATAGGTAGCCCATTCCAGTGCTTCAACACCCTCCTAGTGAAAAAGGTTCTCCTAATTTTAAACCTAAAATTCTCCCACTGCAACTTTAGAGCATTGCTCCTCGTTCTGGCATCTACCACCACTGAGAACTGCCTACCTCCATCTGCCCTTTCAGGTGGTTAAAGGCTGCTATCAAATACCCCCTCATCCTTCTCTTCTGCAGACTAAACAAGCTTATTTTCCTCAGCCACTCCACATAAGTTATATTATCCAGGCCCCCAATCATTTCTGTTTCCCTCAGAATTGCAGTGATTGTTATTTATTGTCCTTATCTTCTAATAAATGCATTGTGTGCATTGCAAAATGTTGTATTTTTATATTGTCTTTTTATAAACTTCTTTGCATCCTTCAGCATGACATTGGCTCACGTACCTCACATTGTCTTACTCTACGGTGAGTTAGGGATTGTCATATTTCAATTCATATAATTTTAATGTTTCAGATCAGATCTCCAACACTTAACTCCTTGAACACACAACTAATTCTATAACTTTCTTTCTGCATACATATCCTGTGGTCACCAGCAGCTCCAATGTAGGTTAGGACTAAGCTCATGTTTAAATTCTAAGTTTTCTTTTTCATCTGCTCATGAGTTTCTCAAAACAATCAATTGTAATTGAAATTTTCAGCACTGCACCACATCCCAAAGATTATTTTTCTCTTTAAAGAAATTGGTTCAGCTGTTTTAGAATTATGAAATTGTGAGGAGACATTAATTTTCTGAGATAAGAACTGGATATTATCATTGTATATTCCAAGTGGAATTTTAAGCACTCACAACTCAGAAACAGATGAAGAAATAAACATAAATGGTTTATTCCCCGAGAGGCCAGGTTATAGATGATTTTCACAAAATGGGAAATTAGGAATGTGGTCAGGGTACTCTGTATTCTTGTGTGATTCAGTGATCCAAACACAGAGTTCACTTTTTGAGTCAAGTAAATTGAGAAATGAGTTCTAATCTTAAAACGGTGGGAAGACATTCTAAAACATAATTGTATGAGATGCAAAGAAAATTTATATTAATGTTTTGACAGCTAAAGAATACCTTTTTCTCAAACCTTCCTACTTGATATCAGCATTGAATCTCTTCGGGACTTAAGGCGAATGAGATTCTCAGAGTAGCCGTATATTTATGGTATAATGAAACCTGAATGAGTATTTCTAAACACAAACAGAGTCCTGTGGCAGTTTTAAAGACTAACAGATTTATTTATCTCATGAGCTTTCGTGGGAGAAAATCCCACTTTGTCAGGTGCTTCAAAGCGCCTGACAAAGTGGGATTTTCTCCCACGAAAGCTTATGCTAAAAATAAATCTGTTAGTCTTTAAAAGTGCTAGAGGACTCTGTTTGTTTTTCTGCAATAGACTAACACGGCTATCCCTCTGGAACTTTTCTAAACACAGTTATTGAAGGTGCAAGCTGTCACCTCTAGTATACATGGAATCCTGGTTCTCCTTGACTAGATAAGAGTAATGAGAATTTGACACAGGTTTTTTTACTTTTCTATTAACCCAAATGATTAGAAGGAGGGAGAGGAGTAAGAAAGGCAAACATCCAGGGGTGCATGTATGAGATAAAAACTTTGATGGCTCATATCTGGTTTCAGGGAAACATGGGGAGTGTTGTAGTACCGAACGGAAGACCTTTTGACACAATAAGCTGATGGTAGGTGGTGTCACCATTAATTAGCCCTGACCAAAAGTTAACTCTGTGTATAAGCAAAACAGAGCTGGTACTGACCAAGGATGTACCTTGCTCCCACCAAGTAGCAGACATAACTTGCAAGCTCTGTAAAACAACAAGATAAGACCGGGGCAAAGAAATGTTGTAAATAAGTGTGAAAAAATACCAGATGTGCATGCCTTTTATCCACTTAGTAAGCTCAAAAAGTATAAGAAGTTGGCAAGTAGTCCCCATTTTGGAACCTTGTCTTTGGGGCCACTGCTATGTTCGCCACTACAAGTCATCACTCCCCATGCTCCACACCTGCACTCATTTAACTGGGGTTCTCATCTGCGGAAGGTGCGTAAGCATTGGTGCTTTCCTATTTCTTTGCTTTCTTGTCTGTATTTTTAATAAATACAGTTTGCTTTCATCCATTTCTACACACTTAAGATCAGCCTATGAACTTCCCTCAAACTTCAGAAAAATCCTCCTCATTGTTCTTGGGGGTGTTTGTTCAAAGCCCACAAGTTGATTCAAAACTTTGCTCTCCAAATGGGGAGTTGCTTCTATTTATACTAGGAATTAAATGGTACTGAAAATAAAATATGGGTGATGACATTCTTGCTTGGTGGATTGAACATGTATGCTACATGTTATGTGGGGTCCTCCCAAAAGTAAGGCTCATCTTAGGTTCTATGCACTATTTATGTTGCAAAGAACCTAGTATAGGTTTACTACCCACTTCTCGATGTAAATGTTAATTGTTAATAAAAAATATAACTTTTTTTAGAAAGAAACTGTATTAAGTAAAGTGAATTTACTCAGAAGATGAATGAAAGAAATGCAACTTGATGTTGCATTGATGTGTAGCATGCTTTATGAAACAGGATTTAAAAAAAAAAAAAAAAAAACACAATTCAGCGATTGTTCCTAGTAAAATACTGGGGATTTCTTCTGCCACTATTGTTACCAGATGGTGAATCTCAGTTGGATTTACTAAATTAGAGTTTTAAATACATGCATTCTGGCACGGTATTCCCAAGATATTCTTTTTATTTCATCTTTTCATTTTCTAATTTCCATCCCTTTCAGGTGGAAATCACTTCAGTAAAATGGATAATTGGCTGTGCTTTGCAATGCTCGACTGTTTGCCTCTGGTTATGGCAGTCTCTAAAATTAAGACAGAAAAAAAAAAAGCACTGAGTCTTTTCTCCTTCTCTTTTGAACACCCTTTCATAAAGTTTTCATCTTTTCTTCAATAGTGTCCAGAGTCATCTTTTTCCTTTAAAAGTGTTTTTCTGCGTTGCTCATTGTTTTCTCTTCTTTTTATTCTCCTAGTTAGTTCTTCTTTTGCTTTCTGTCCCTTCTGGTTAACCCTTCAAATTGCAAACCAATGTTTCAATGCCAGCTTTATTTAATAGTGGAATAAACCTAGAAGATGCAATCCTATTGCTCAGTACCGCTTTCCACCATAAGTTACTAGTCAACAAGAAAAATGCCATACATCTCTATAATTACATACTTTTTTGATTTTTCTACTCACAAGGAGTCACTCAATAAATAGAATGCTGCCATTTTTTAGAATCTTAGACAAATGTGTCAAATTTTCTGCCAAGAAATCTGTCCTTAATGCATATACCCCTCTGGTATTTACTAATGAGAGGATTATGCAGGTAGATGTGAATACCAACTTGGGAATCCTGAATTTTCTGTCCATCTATAAACCAACACTTGACTACTCTAAACAGCAAAGGGATGAGCTCTATTTTCACCTGGAAGAAAGCATCAAGCATGTCCCTGTAAGGAACAGACTCACAATTCACAGTGATGTGAATGCTTGTATGAGTAAAGACTGGGAATATAGAGAACATAATATTGGTCAACATGGTAAAGGTAGCCTTAATGAAAATGGCCAGTATGTTCTTGAACTTTGTACTTCTAATAATCTTCAAATACCTATTTTGCTGGTAACAGGGACAGAAAGATCAACGGAGGTGCTCCAGACACTGGCATCAGCTTAATTTCATCCTGATCCATCGCAGAAACATTCAATGTACTGCATGCTCAATCAATGTATAACATTGATTGCAACACAAACCATGCCCTTGTCAGGGCCAAGCTCCAATTACATCTTAAATAGATCCATCATGCAAAGCCAAAAGGCAAACTTTGCCTTAACATTACTTACATGAAGGATTCAGAATTGTGCAAAGTTTCAACATGCACTTGAGCATGTTTCTGAAAATGATCAACTTAATTCTCCTGATTGTGACACCTTGTGGGACAATGTTAAGAATAACACACTGACTACTGCCAAGGATGTCTTTGGAACAAAAAAGAAAAAACAACCTGACTGATTCACAGCATTTGAATGTCTGCTGCTCCCACTGAAAAGAAAAGAAAAGAAAAGAAAAGAAAAGTTCACTTAATTTTACTTTAACAATGAACTAAGGCTAGAACTCTTAAGTTCAAAGGCTATGTCTACACTTGTAACTTAGGTCGACTTAAGGCTTAAGTCGACCTACACAAAGCCGCATCTACACCGGGCACTTATTAAGTCTACTTAAGTGCTTCCTTAAGTTTATTTAATAACTACTTCTCTTTAGGTTGAGTTAATGCCTACGTCGATTTGTTAAGTCGACTTAAAGCCGGTGTAGATGGGGAATAGCTTAAGTCAACCAATTGGACTTGTGCTGGAGAGAAAGGGAGAGCCATGGCCAGGGAGATGGGCTGGGGAGAAGGGGAGAACCATGGTGGGGAGAGCTGTGGTTTGGGAGATAGGGCTAGGGAGCCGGGGCTGAGGAGAAGGGACTGGGGATTGGGAGCTGGGGAAATTCGCGGCGGGGATCAGGGCTGGGGAGAGCCGTGGCTGGGATCGGAGGGGGAGCTGTGGTGGGGGATCGGGGGCTGGGGAGACGGAAAGGGACATGGCGGAGATCAGGCTGGGAGGTTTGGGTGGAGTGAAGAGGATGGGGGAAGGGAAGGGGTTGGGGCAGTTGAAGGGAGTGAAGAGGGTCAGGGGGATGGAGGGGGGTTGGGGTGGTTGGGGGGAGTGAAGAGGGTCAGGGGGAGGTCAGTGCTAGAGGCCTCTGGAAGGTGGGTCCCAGGCTTGCAGACATCCACCCCGGGCCTGGCCCGCCCACGAGGAGGGCTGCCTCTGGGGCACAGGGCAGGGCCCCAAGAGAACAGGCGCTCCTCCAGGTGCTCCAGGGACTGGACCTGATGGTTCAAGCAGCTTCTGCTCGCCCCCCCACAGCCCCTGCTCGACCCTCCAGGGGGCATCCTCCTGCTCCTGCTGGGTGCTGCCCTCCCCCTGCTCCAGCACCACAATCTCATCCCCCGAGCCCTCCTTCTGGTTGTTGTCGAGGGAGGGGGGCTTGGCAGAGTCAATGGTGTGGGCTGGCAGGCTGCTGTTCTCCTGACCCAGAAAGGCATCTAGGTGCTGGTAATACCAGCAGCTGGTAGGGGCTGCCCCTGTCTGAAGCATCTCCTCCCGGGCCTTTTGGTAGCCCCGGCGGAGGTCCTTGATCCTGACCTGGACCTGCTGGGTGTCCTGGGTGTGGCCCTTGGCAGCCAGAGCCTGGGAGATGGAGGCATATGCCTCGCAATTCAGAGCTGACTGCCTTGTCCCCACAAATGGCCAGCAGGTCAAAGATTTCCTGGTGGTTCCAGGATGGAGCCCACCTGCGGCGCTGGCTCTGCTCTGCCCTGTTCCCACGCACCAGGCCTGGCCAGCTCTGGGGAGCAGAGTGGTCAGGGATGAGTCCTGCCCTGTGGTTGGCCAGGGCATACTCTTCCTGTGCCAGGAACTCTGGGAGGGAGATCAGGGAGGAAGGTCTGGAGGCCATGGAGGTTGACTTAGGGCTACTCTGCATCTACACTGGCTTAGGTCAACTTAATGAGGTCAAAAAAAGCATTAAGTCGACCTAAAAGGAGGTGTTATTAGGTCGGATTAACTTTTCCTTAAGTCGATTTAAGGAACTGCTTAGGTCAATTTAAGGAAAGTCCAGTGTGGATGTGGAGTAGTTGGAGTCAACTTAGGCCTCCTTAGGTCAACTTAATCTGTAAGTGTAGACGTACTCTGAGACAATAGAGGGCACAGTGCCCTTTGTATAGTCTCAACCTCAGAACACTCATAGATGCTGAGATAATGGGCAGGAGGCAGCATGTATGCACTCTAATGGATATCACTTGGAGAACAGTCTACTATTAGGTTACACCAGGTGGCACACTGGTCATAAATATGACTACACAGAGTCACTTGTAGATGAATCCACAGAAACGGAGAAGTTAACATAGGACATCAGTTAATATAGGAAAGGTTGTTAATTAGCCACATGAATAATGGTTAGTGCAATACATAAAAGAGTTGCAAAGTACAAAAAAAAAAAAAAAGGCTAGCCCTATATAAGCACATCCAACTACCGAGTGCCCATTCTTTAGTTGTAATCACCTGAACCACTAACTTCAGATGATGACAGTCTTGTATACACATAAACACTTTGCATAATAACTTTCCTGAAAAACTGAGTACTGCCTAATGTGGTTACCATGTCATGTAGATGACAATGATGTGCAGCAAAGAAAGATCCAGCTGACATTTGTGATATCAATTAACTTTCAGCTATAAAATAATAATTATATACACAGACTTAATTTCTATATTCACAGTGATATGGCTTCAGACTCAGTAGTGTGGCAAAGGTTGGAGGGGAAACATACTTTATCATAAAAAAACAAACAAAAAAAATCATTAGTCAAAGATGACATATCTCTATTGTCATAACTGGCAAATGCCTCATATGGAATTTGGCACCACTGAGCCAAATTCTTGAATGGTGCCTTTAGGTTACTGTAACCAAAATAATAGAAAATAAGTTCCATGCTCTTTCTTGATGATGTTTTGTCGTAGCACTAACACTTACTGGTAACATAGTAAAAAATATTTCTGTACTTGGCTATTTGATACAGAGAGATGTATGTCATACAACTGTTATTGTAATGTTAGTCAATTGACTGGGTTCTTATTCATCCACACAAACTAACACATAAAAACCCTGACCTATTCATGATAACGGACATCTGGCTCCATTTGAAGCATCGAGGATGTTACTATTTTAGATATTTAGATCTTATCCATTTACCATGTTGATTCTAGTAGTCCCATGTTGTTATTCTAATTTTCTTGTAACTACATTAACACAGTGTGATTCACTCTATTTAGTAGCTTGTTCATATAGAGTGATTTATGAACGTATTTCAGCTATGAAACCTGGTTCTTTATCTCACACAGGAGATGCTCATGCTTTTGGACACAGAGATTCCACATTCAACCCTTACTACTACTGACTCATTTTGGAGGATTGCATTACTCCTCCAAATCTTAGAAGATATGTTTAAAAGATAAAAGGCTGATTTCTGTTCAATAGGTCACATACTTATCTGTGGTCAAGAAAAGTATACCCATTGGTTTAGGATCTCACCCATTGTTTTTAGACCCATGTTACAAGATACAGGCAACACTCCTCTACAACAAACCTCCTTTTCTAAAAATTGGAAGGTGCAATCCAGTGTCCTTATAAGAAAAGCTATTGATTTACTGGCATAGATGTATTAAAATATATTATGGAAATTCAAATGTACAAATACAATTTAAAACTTATATTATTAAATATCATTTATTTACAACTAATGTTAAAAAGGGGTCCTCTGACTGACTATACTCATTTTGAAAGCACACAAGAAATATTCAACAGGAAACCAGTAACTTCCTTTAAAAAAAAATACAAACCCCAAACCTGACATCCCATGAACAGCAATTCAGCAATATCTCATCAGACCCACAAATACTAGCCCTTATTGCACCCTTCCCCCCCAAATACACACACACACACACCTGGAGAGAGATGGACATCACAACATGCCCATAAAGTCACAGGATTCAGATTATTTTGGACCAAAGAAGAGAGTAAATTCCAAATGCCTAACATCACTCATGGAAAATGTACTGCCCAAAACTTCTTTATTAAAAAATATACAGTGCCTTTTTGGTTAAAAAAAAAAATGGTGCTGGTACTCGGCCAAGGACCTAGGGCCACCAATATCGCTGGCCGCATCGCTGTGAAAAAAAGGTGTTGGTACTCAGTATCCCTGAGTACCATCACAAAAAAGCCCTGGAAATATATATCAAGTAGGCTCCAGCAAAAGCACTTCAACAGTTGTGGCAGTATGGCAGGAGAAGAGAGACTGCCTCAGAAAAAAACCAAAAACATTTAGTGTTTCATAGATAAAAATAATACCCTGAGCTCCTGGAAACCAATATACAGCCAATGCAGTTCACACGGCACTGATATGCTGTGTTCTCAGAGAAGGAAACTGCTTATGATATGGGTTGCTGGGTTCAACCCAGAAACAAAAGCTTATGCAGAAGTTTTATATGCCTGCAAAATACATTGACTTTATACCCTGTAAAAAGACCTATTTCTCTTAGCCACATTATTAATTGAATGCATATATTTAATTTAATGTTATTGTTTGATACATGATGAAATAAATTTTAAATAATATTAAAGAAAGACAATGGAGTTTTCCTTTATTTATTTATTTTTAATAAATATCACTGGATGGTTTTAGAGAGAGAGAAAGAAAAAAGATGATACATTACCATGAAGACAGATAAGCAGAGTATCTGTTTTGTCTTTCTATGGGTATAGGATGTGTTAATGTATAGGAAAATGAATGTCATTTTTTTTCTTCCTTTATTCTTCAACTATTCATAGGATTTATTTCACATTGGAAATTTTGTTTAATAATTTTTATCCAACTTTCTTTTTCAGTAATCAACTACACAAAAAAGGTGATTTACTTTTATTCAGTTCAAATAAAAGTACAGTTTTATTATTCAAAACAATAGTTGCCAGTGATGTGGAATCAATGTATTTCACCAAAACTCAAGTGTTGTACCGTGTTGATCTCCTATGCACAGCCAACAATCTCAGGTGGGAGCAGAAGTTTCCATCTACTGCTATAGCCTATTTATGAAAGGCAGAGTAACTGATTTCTTCCAATGGACCCCCTCATTTCCTTTTGCTTAAGTCCATCTCAGGCACTCAAAATGCTGCCCTCCCTGCTCTGTGCTATAAACTGCTTTAACTGCCGGAACTAGATGTCCACCTTGCTATGGGTCTGACCCATTTGCCCCCTCCCCCCCTTTTTTTTTGGAGTCCAGAAGGAATATTTTCTCTCATTGGTAAGATTGGTAGTCTGATCCATGTGGATACAGGTCAGGATTTAGAAGAAAAAAGACCTCTTAATAATTAAGCTCTTAATGAGATGGTATATCTGAGTTGTATTCAGAGCAACAGATACACCGAAATTGAATGACATGTGGAAAAGAGGGGTATATGGATTGAACTCTTTAAACCAAAAAAAAAAAAAAAAAAATCAGAGGGAAAAGGATTCCTTAACTCAAATCCATGTTTAAATTTGACCTTATTAAGTCGACTTAATAAAGTGGACTAAGTCGACTTAACGTTAAGTCCTTAAGTCGACCTAAATTGCAAGTGTAGACATACCCATAATGCATGCGTGTCTGATAATTTATTACCACAAAAAGAAGTAACAAATCTGCAAGGCTCCGTTGAACCACCAAGTGGACAAGAAATTTAATACAAGTTACACAAAGCAACACTATAGTTTGACAGAAGAAAACAGAAAGTGTACATACGGCTTCATATTATTTCTAGGCCAGAGATATCATCAGGACTAAATGTACAGATGTTTTTCAACAATATGCTCTCCATGTTTGCTTAATTTCTCCCACTTTGAACAGTTTTGAACACTTTGAACAGTTTTGTTGGCAGTTTAGAAGATTTCTATGGGAGGATAGATTGTCATGTAAACAGAAAAAAGTAAGTTCCAAAAGTAAGGTTTGGTGCTCTGAAGAATCAATGCTGTGTATCTATGATTGTGCTGACCATATTTTCTGACTCCTTGAATTAGGTTTCATGTTATAAAAAGGTATAAAAATGCCTAACAATCAATTACAAAGTAACATGCAAAATACTACTGCAAGAGTAGGTGATAGTTTTCTGAAATACTTTAATGCTGATCTCTTTTAAAGAAATGAATCATTATAAACTACTGGTTTTCCTACCTATAGTATTGCAATATCTTTTACTTCCTAGCAATAAGGTCTTTGGCTAGGCCTGGTCTAAGTGATCCAGGAAGAATACAACTTTAAAATCTCTGTTTCACAAATTCCTCCTAACAGTTCTTCAAAAGCCTTAAGGGCTCAATGAATCATATTCACCCTCTTTTTTATTACAGTAACTCTCATCAGTCAGAAAACACAAACAATACTATATGCCTAAGTTGGTGGATCTCACAGTGGTTAACAACTAGCAAATATACCACCAACATTGTTACCATAGTGAAATTTTATGAATATTCACTGAATAATTTCAAATGAAACATTCACAAAATAGGATTTTGCTAATTAAAAGGCAATGAAACATTCTATAAACTGTTTTCTTCACCTAAAATTAACCATATTTTCAGTTAATTCTCTTAAAGTTGTAGATTCTTTGAATGACTTTTTTCTCAACTAAATTCTAGAATACTTCCTCATATAACTGAAGTTTGTCAATAAAAATAATCGCTACTTTAAAAATGGACATATAGCATTATAAGAACGAATTATTTAAATAGCATTCTCTGCTATTTGTCCTGTTCTATATTTCCTCCTCCTCCTGCAGCTACCCCTCTGCCCCTGCATGCTAATAAGTGATTGTGTTGAAGAGGTTTACATTTAACATCTGTCACTTGCATCCAGAAGTAGCACCTACAGGGAACTGTCAAATAGATTGTTATTCTCCTCTGTAGCATTAGCAAATCTGTCTCACATAATTTACATACAGATAGTTATACTTAGTCATTCATAATTTCATTATGCTGACTGCTTCACTATTCTGATGTATAATGTCTCTTTAATGAGTCTCAAAAATACAATATTCCTTGATTTATGACTGCCTAACTGAAAAATTATACAAATTGAAAAAAATTCATACTAATGCTTTATCATTTTTCCTCTACTTTACACTTAAATTTAACAATGACTCATGAGTTGATCTAATTATTTGTTTTTTGACAAAAGAAATTATCAAATTTTGACTTGCCATATTTTAGTGCCATATTGTCTTAATAAGTAGCTTTTCAGCTTTGTAAGAAAATAGCACTAGCATTAAAATTTGACAAATTAAAATTGATCACTTGTTGTCAAAGAAACAAATGCATTGGACAGCCTCTTTCAATATTACTATACTACAATTGCTGTAGGCTTTCTAAGTTAAATTGCGGAATATAGCTGTACTAATCATGCCCAAATGACTCATAAATAAACCTAATTTCCATGTTCAAGTGAATCAAACTTACTTTACTGTGTGAATCTCAGTTAAACCATGCACAAAAATGTTTTCCATTAAAGAACCTCTTTGCCCTAAAGTAGATTAAATATTACAGTATATTAATGGGTTACAATATATTTGAACCAACATGTGAAAGTTCAGAATTAATGAGGGTGTCACTTCCACCACTGAGTCTGCTGTGCACAAATATTTCAGGGTTTTATTCAGGAAGCAGACTGAGTCTCAACTACTCTGTCTGCAACCCCATCTATGACCATTAGGGTTATATGCGTATAACTGGGGGCTTCAGTTTCTGAGTATGCAACTTGAAATGGACTTGAATTGCAGAGCACCATTTCTCATCTGAACACTATAAGTTATCTAAAGAGAAATAAAAACCCTCATGTTTTATATGGTTATAATAGAATTTATATAAAGAATTTTCAAAAAAATAATGCAAGAATTTATATTAAGGTAACAGATGGCAAACTGTATTCCCCAGACCATTTAAAATATTACCTTTATGCAAAATATCCTGAAAAAATTACTCACAAATTAGTGCATATTCAAGAGTTTAAACATTTTCTGTAGATAACAGAATATTTTTAGATGACAAAGACAATTACATATGAAAAATATAGTGACTTATTTGACCCCGAGGGGAAAAAATGGTGAAAAGAAACAAAACCATCTGGACTTTAACCTATTTTGTGGCCTGGTAATGCTGGCATTTCACATGCAGAATTCCACTTAGCTTCAGTAGAATTTGTGCATATCAAAGATCACAAAAATCAAGCCTCTAGGGATACAGAAAAGTATTCCACTTGGGTACGAAATATTTATTATGCATGAAAATTTAAACATGCTAAAACAGGATGCCCACGGTATTTCTCAGATCCAACCTCATAGAGCCAGTAAACCAATAAAGCTAAACAGTTCAAATTTGAAACTAAAATACTGCATTTTGAATGCCCAGACTTCTGACTGATGTCATCTGGATTTTTGACTAGGCAGAGAATATAGAATAAGGTAGCACGCCTGTCCCTTAATATCTATGGGCTTGCTATATTTCATGAAATCATATTCAGTTTACAATATTTCTATTTGTCATTGAAATGGAATGTAGGATTTTCTGACAAAGCTATATGTTTTCCATAGAAAATGAATTTATGGCAATGACTTTTGGTATATGGTGATTAAAACTACAGAACACCAGAAAACCAATGCAGCCCACTTAAATACATATAAACTCTCCAAAAAGCAGAATCTCCAAACTCAAACTAATGACATTCAGACACCTTGTACTGTCAGACTAACACCACAGAATGCCCATCAAATTCACTCCTGTGACCATAATGATCTTTTTCCAACTTGGCTTGAATCACTTTGGTGACATTCAGTTTTAAAATACTTTTAGAAAACGTTACCCACTTGTCACACTAGTTCTCACAGAAATTTCATTCAGTTTATCAAATTGGAAGGTTTCCATATGTTCTATGAACATCTCAAAACTGTTCTTTGTCACCCCACACATAATTAACAGATATGTGACAGACTAATCAAGTTTGGTGAGCATTCACCATATCAGTTTGTCTCATTTTTGCCCAACAGCAGGAAATCACCACCAAGTGGGAGCAGATGAGTTTAGGACTGAGCAGTCATTATTCCTACAATTATAGTGACAGGTATATAGACAGGATAGTAATAAATTGTGGGGGAGGGGGAGGGGGAAGATAGTGAAGTTTTGAAAGCTTGTCTCTATGTACTACCCCCTATGGTTGCACCTTTGTTCACTCCACCCATGATCTCATGGCTTTTCTTTGATATACATCCTTCCAGAGACAGTGGTTTATTTATGCTGGCTACAGAAGAAATTTTATGAATAGATCTCCTTACAAGATTTTCCAAAGTGCTCAGCATTTCCTAAAGAAAACTAAAGAGAACTTCAACCTTTCTTTTCTTCCTTCAATCTAGAGTGCAGTAAATTCCTTAGCGGAACCTCTTGTTATAAAAATGCCTTTTTGCTGTTATTTTAAACTTTTTGTGTATGAGTTTGTCACATGCAGAGGACAGGTTGTATGGAAGAATATTAAACTTGTTAACATTATTTATGGAACTACTTATAAATTATGTTTAATTCAGTTTAAACATACTTACAAATAAACTGGTCCTAGAAGTTGACTGAATACCTCATTCAGGGAACTCTGCCCATGTGAAGAAAATCCAGCAGGTATTCTCTCCTTTCCTTTCTTTTGTATTCAGGTTTTTTGGATATGTGTCTATAAAACAATCAACAGAGAATAAATTAAAATTAATATAGCAAATACATTCCTAAACCAAACCATGAAAAATAAAAAGGAGAAAACAGAATTAATTTCTTGCAAAGTCTACAGCCTCTTTCCTCAAGGCTTCAGTATTATCACCTTGCAGAAGAGAAAAGTCTAAATTCGGCCTTTATTTTAACTTATGCAACCCAACTTACTTAAGAGTTCTTGGATCTCATGACTGGCATGTAGTATCAAGTAGCTATTATTACACCAAAGCAGTCAATTGGTAGTCTGAGAAAGAAACATATGTCTGGTCTACACCAGAAAGTTTTGTTGACATTAATCACCTTATGTCCCATCCAAACCCCTCCACTCCCCCACCCCGCAAAAAACAAAAACAAAACAAACAAACAAAAGGAGTCCAAAAGCCCATATGTCCAAAAAAAAAAAAAAAAAGTCAAAACATCAAAAAAATATCCTGGTGTACACCCTGCAGCCACACATTTGTTGATAAAACTGCCCTGTTGTGTTGACAAAATAACCACTAGAGGGGCTGTAACTTGTCAGTTTTACTGCTCTGCTTCAGAAATGAAATTCACAAAGGGGGAGGCGGGCTGGAGTCCAACTTCGCAAGACGCTAGGCTCTGACTGTGGGTCCCCTGGGACACTGGCAAGCCACAGGCAGGCTCACAACTCAACTGTCCCAGAGTGGCTGTAGCCTCCGGGGGGCTTGCCGACATTCCAAAGTGGCTGCAGTTGCCCAAGGCTTGCCAGCATCCCAGAGCAGCTGCAAGGCTGAAGCCACCCACGCCTGGGCATGCAGCCAAGCAGCTGCAGCCGCACTGGCAGCCTGGGCGTGGGTGGCTGTAGCACTGCTGGTAGTTGGGACCAGGCAAGTCCCAAGGGGGCTGCAGCTGGCTCCTGCCTGGGAATGGGGATGTCCCTGCATCCTGGCCGGGATCTGAAGTGGTGGCGGTGATGGTGGTGGGGCAGCTGGATGCCTGTGGGCCCCTCAGCTCCCCTCACACTGCCCCATCAGTGAATGTGGTCCTGGTGAGTACTCACTCTACCGACCCAAGGGTGCCAGTGTGGACTTCAGCCTCCGCTATAATTATATATAATTATATAATGTAATGATATAATCATTATATATAAAATTATAATGGTGGCTGAAAGTTGACATAATGTAAGTCCGCACATTTTTTAGTGTAGACAAACCTATAGTGATCAGAGGGATTAGCAAATTGTTCCTAAACAGCATAACTAGGGTGTCATGCAGTATATATAACAATTTTAGAACATACTGTAGTCTTTTTAACAGTAAAGAAAAATCCTCTGAAAGACTAAGAATAAACTTGTGCTAAAAGCAGGAGAAGGATCCTTCTGCTTGTTTCTGCTGGAATCAATACAAATGAAAGACAGAATTCTACACAGAAGAACAAAGATACATGATTATGCACATTGTACGCATAAATTAATTGAGGGCTTGGATTTGCTTTTATATATACTGGCACTAATCACCATTGTATATCCATCCTGTAAAGTGTGCAGCCTTTTGTCCATGCATGCATAGTTAATGCCTTTACAAACTATTTGGAGACTCATGTCTCAGTACACAATCAAGCACTAAGTAGATACAAAATGAGAATTGTAAATTCCTAATAAGAACTTCCTATAAGATATGGTCCTTAAGTTCTCAGATTCATAGTGATATTTTCACTACAAAAAGTCATGGATTTTTTTTACAAATCACGTCTGTGTTGATAGAAAGAGGCGTTGCATATAGTTGTAAAAGAAGGCATAATACTCCACTGTCAGAATCTCTGCATCCTTCACATTTTTCTACAAGACTAGTGCCCCACCCAAATCAAGCTACCACAAGATAAAAGATGGATCAGTAGTGGATTTGTTTGGCATAACAACAAAAGTGGTGGCTACCTTAGCATTTCCTCCGTCTTCTGTTTAGATATATATTTAGTGAGATGATATCCTTAGATCTTGAATTCTTATCCAATTTCATGCAGAAAATGTGTTTTTATATCTTTTTAATGTAGCAATAAAAAGGGGGGAGGATCTGTTTGTCTCTTCCTATGTTCTGGCAAATTTACTACAATTATTGGGTCAGCCTCTGAATTAGGGAGGTACATGAATTTCTGTCAGATTAACTGAAGGGATCTCTATGTACTTGAAGAGAAGATCAAGGAATCTGAAGGGAGAATTTCAAATTGCCAATAAAAGTCAGAGAGCAAGACACATGAAAATTCACTACAAAAATACAATATTCTCAACAATGGAAAACTTGAAGTTGTTTACTTCTCCTCTATAAAATGTAAGAGAGTCCCAGCCAAAGGTTCAGGGATCACATGCAAAACCTCAAATGTGCCTTATAGATATGCATCTATTGTTCAAAATATTTACTTCAGTATTAAACCATAGTTCACACTTCAGCACCCCATTTGTGATTTGAATTCAGCATGACAAACATTATTATATGAGGAAAATAAATATAAATGTTTTGCCTGAAATATATTGCACATGCATAAGCCAATGAAGGAGTTAATGAGTTCCATTTCCTCTACTAGTCCATGATTTCATATGTTTTTTGTTCTATTTTCTCTTCACTTCCCCTCTTCCACACATTCAGTTTTCCTTTTCCCATTACTTTCAGTCTTGTTTCCTTTTCCTGTTGTGTCATAGCTACCCAATCACATTTGTCTTCTTTTATCTCTGCGTAGAAACCTAAAACCCTGGCTTGAATCACTCAGGTATACTGTACCCCTCAGAGCAGGACTCTACATGTTTAGTACACTAAATGGAGGAAGAAGACGCTTGATGTAGCTGCACATCAGAAGATCAACTTAAAATTTAGTGGACAGAAGACCAATGACAGAACTTTAGTAAAAATGAACCAGATTATGCCCTTATGTAAGTGGATGCAACTGTACCAAAATCAATGCACTGAATTTGTCCTACCCATGCAGTCCTCTAATTTGGAGAGACTTCAGATCTTGGGGTAACATAAGCTCTAACTTATAAAGACACTGAAGTATATTTTATAAAAGGACACTAAAATAAAACCCAACCACAAAATCAAAAGGATTCCTCCTCCTCCCCCCACCTCCCTTGTTAATATGAGACTGGTCAGTGGACTAACATCTGAGTTTCATTCCAAATGTTGTGTAAGATATTGCCTCTTAAATCTCTTCACATCTCCACACAGCCAGGCTAAACTTTCTGTAATAGTACTGAAGAAATTAGTTCCAGAAGATCACAAGTAGGTCTGCTGAAGACAGCAGAAATAGGGACAGGAAGCATAAACTATCCATACACTCTGAATGAGAGGTCAGGTGCCACAATAGCAGCTATGTATAACCCCAAGCATACAGACATTTATATGGTTTTATTCCAATTTCTTCTTCATTGAAAGGGATAAATTCAGAATTTTATCATATCTTAGAAGTTTATTTGGCTATCAGCAGAGAAAATGAAGTCATAGTAAATATAAAACTAGGTAGCATTAAAAAGAGGGAATAAAAAAGAAATTAGTAACAGAACAGTAAAATACTATAAATGACTACATGCTAGGCTACCTATATAGAATATTTATATACAGTACAATATGAGAGCAAAATGATTTTCTGTTTTATGTGTACTTCATTTTATTTTCACCCTGTAAAAGTTTCATAGTTTTCATGTTATGGAATTTAATTAATTAGAAATACTTTCCCTGGTCATGTACCTCTTAACATATTTTCCATGGCGTCATCACTGAACTTGCCAATTTTAATATCCCTTGGTAGCAGTCATTATAGCATGTTTTCTTGCTGGCATTAGAAGGAAGATGGAGAAAGCCTATCCCCTGACATTGACTAATACTAAAAAGAAAAGACATTTTAAACATAAGAAAAAATTGGAAGAGTTCACTCTACAGTAAAGATATCATGTCTTCAGTACTTTGCAAAAATTAAATTATTTACTTTCATTATTATTCTAGCAGTTCATACTAAAGGAGACATGATATTTCCATTGCCTATGGATATAAATGTAGTTGTTTTGTATATGAGTAAAAATATTATCCCTCATTTGTAAAAAAGTTATACCTAATGACTGCCTTAAGAGTATGAAGCTGACTCCTACTCAGGTGTCACTAATTAGCTAAATGTACTGAACTACCAAAAAAAAGAGCTTTTACACTGAAAATTAATAGACATGGTCACTATTTTAAAAATATTAAACTACTTTCTTCTTTAAGATTGTAGTCATGGAATCATAGAAAATGAAAGGAACCAGGAAAGGTCATTGAGTCCAGGCCCCTGCACTCATGGCAGGGTCAAGTAACCTCTTAAGCCATCCCTGACAGGCGTTTGTCTAACCTGCTCTTAAAAACTTCCAATTATGGAAATTCCTCAACCTGCCTATGCAACTTATTCAAGTGGTTAATCACCTTGACATTTAGGATTTTTTTCCTAATGTCCAACCTGAACCTCCCTTGCCGTAATTTAAGCCCATTGCCTCTCGTTCTATCATCAGTGGTTAAGGAAAACAATTTTTCTCCCTCCCCTTCGTAACAACCATTTAGGTACTTGAAAACTGTTATCATATCCCCTCTCAGTCTCCTCTTTTCCAGACTAAATAAGCCCAGTTCTTTCAATCTTCCCTCAGAAGTCAAGTGTTTCAGACCTTTAATCATTCTTGTTGCTCTTCTCTGGACTTTCTCTAATTTGTTCACATGTGTCCTCAAATGAGGCACCCAAAACTGGACACAATACTCCAGTTGAGGTCTAAACAATGTGGAGGAGAGCAGAAAAATTACTTCCTGTGCCTTAGTTGTAATACCCCTGTTAATACATCCCAGAATGGTGTTTGATTTTTTTACAATATGCATCTGAAGAAGTGGGTTATAGACCACGAAAGCTTATGCCGAAGAAAATCTGTTAGTCTATAAGGTGCCACAGGACTCTCATTGTTTTTTTGCAACAGTGTTACACTATTGACTCATATTTAGCTTGAGGTCCACTATAACATCCAGATCCCTTTCCAAGTACTCCTCCTGAAGTAATCATTACCCATTTTGTATGTGTGCAAGGGATTATTCTTTCCTAAGTGGAGTACTTTGCACTTGTATCTATTGATTTCATTCTATTTACCTCATACCATTTCACCAGTTTGTCCAAATCATTTTGAATTGTGAGCCTATGCTCCAAAGCACTTGCAACGCCTCCCAGCTTGGTATCATCAGCAATCTTTATAAGTGTACTCTTTATGCCATTATCTAAATCACTGATGAAAATATTGAACACATATTGAAAATATTGGCCATTAAATCCATATATGCCTTTTTTTAGAACTGTAGGGAAAATGACTAATAATACAGCTGGGTGGGCATTCAGTATGAAAATGAAGAAACAAACATAAGGAAAAGCATAGGCCTGTCAAGCATTTCCTCTGACTCCACTCACTATACTTAGAGCTGAGGGAATAGCAAGACTTGATATGGCATCAGACCTGGAGTGACTCCTCCCCCCACCATAAATTGTGTTACATCTCATTTCTTCCTTATTGGTTTGCTTAGATTATAAACTCCTTGAGGAAGGACCTTAATTTATTTTCATTTGCATAATACCTCTCAGGTATTTGGATTTTTTTTTTTACAACAAAATTCATGAACAAATTTTCCTTGCTCATTTAAAAATTGCATGCTTTTGGACAATATTGTAGGTACACCAATAATTGACACGTTAATTGCAGCATATGTTGCAACAAGTTAAAAGTGAAAAAAATGACTATGGACACAAGAGATATAGATTGGTATTGCATGTTTAATGAAATCTAAAGAAACAATGTGTAGTCAAGACCCTTTGTATTCTGTGATTACATTGCCATAGAATTTCCCATAGATTCCACCCCTCACTCCATAACTGTGCTGAAAAACCTTAGTTTTCTTTAACTTGTCTTCTCCCAAACAAACTTTTCTAACTCCTACAGCTTGCAGAAAATTTTACAGATTTGAACGAAATGTAAGTATGGATCAGCTGACAGCTGAATACAACAATTCAGAGATTTGTTATCTGCCAAAGAGTCCAGTTGAGTATAGGTCTGTTTACATTCATAAAGTTACATATGTGCATATGAGTTTGCAAGATCAGGGACTAAATTTGTAACTTTAAAGTTATGTTTATATTAGTTGTCATTTACATATGTATGTCAAAACTGTTATGAATAATACTAATTAAGCCCAATTTAACTGCTTCTGAAATGATTAAATACTAATAAAATTTACAAACAAGCTCCAATATATTATACATTATACATCATTGTTTAACACAGCAATAGTGACTACAACTAAGCAGTTCTCTTTGAAAGCTTTCTTTGTGCAAATTAATTATAAACAAGATACTCTAATATAAACACCATGATGGAATCTTTGCATTTCATTACAAGTGCAATAATTTTATCTTTCCTACCAAAGACCTTCACGTACTAACAACAATACATTATGATTTAGTCCACTAACAGTGACGACCCACTATTTGTGCCTTGACAATGTGTCACTGTAGTAAGTCTACTGACTATTTTATGTCTCTAGGAAGTTCCTTAGGGCCTTCACTAACTCATAAAATTAATTTTCATTGTCCTTCTGTAACTGGACTTATGACAAAATGTAATCTTTTTATTACAAGGGAGAAAGTACCTAGTGGTAGTTTTTTTAGTAAAACATTTTTCTTCAGTGATTCAATTTATAAAGTTACATCTCCTTGCATGAATTATGTTCACTGCTTCAAAGCACATTGTAACATTTCAGTATTTAAGTGAGACTCTTTCAGTGTACAGCATAAACTCTCAGAAGTGTCATATTGTCAAATCATGAAGGACATTCTTGATGCATGTCAAAGCTTTGCAATTCAGGGTTAGTGAACCCAGACATCTAAGCTATAAAAACATACCAAAATTTTACTCTAAAATTTACTATAATGTATCCATCTATGGCCACCTCAGTAAAGTGGTAATAGTTCTTGGCAGAGAGCATTTATCTTGGCTAAAAAGCTGTCACCAGCAACATCATGGGTGTCAATTGGAATAAAGTATGAGACACAAACACATTTGCTAGTTACATACATTAGACCTCATAATGACTGATATCAGCAATGTAGTATGGCAATAATTTATCTTAAGGACACTAATTATATTTTTCCATCTGCTCAATTTAGCCATTTCAAAGTTACAAAAGGAACCGGTAAAAAGTTTTTGACAATAGAAAAGTCACTGGGTTCTTCGTGGCCATGTTCTTATGCAGCTGGAACACAATTGGTCGTCTCAGGATATTGTCTCTTTATATGCATTTTGATCACGTATTACTTGTAGGCAGACTTTCACTGAATATAGTGGTTTATAAGCAAAAAATTAACCAATCAAAGGGGAAGGGAGCAGACAAAAGGGCTGCTCACCTTGGTGTAATAAACGGAGTTCTCCGAAATGCATGTCCTCATGGGTGCTCCACAGTTGGTGAGTGCACGCCCCCTGTGCCATGGATCGTAAAAATTTCCAGCAGTGCTTGTCAGGGCTGCACAAGCACGAGGCGCCTACCTCACGGCGGTTTTGACACCCTTTGCAATCGCGCAGCCCCACCCTCCCTCAGTTCCTTCTCTATCTGGAAGTGGGAAGATCGTATATTACACTCCGAAGAAGAGAGGGGAGGATGGAGGATAGTAAAGCACCCTAGGGACACACATCTCGGAGAACTCCAGTCACTACACCAAGGTGAGCAACCCTTCTTTCTCCTCCGAGTAGTGTCCCCATGGGTGCTCCACAGTTGGTGATTATCAAGTTATGCCCCTATGGAGTAGGTGGGATTTCTGAGGAGCCGGTCTGTACTGTCGATAGTACTGCCCTGCCGATCACGCGTCAGTTCTTGAAGCGTGGTCAATAGCATAATGTTTTACAAAGGTATTTGGGGATGCCCAGGTAGCTGCTTTGCATATTTCGGTTATGGGCACATTGTTAAGGAAGGCTGTAGTAGTGGCTAGTGCTCTTGTTGAATGGGATTTAATGTGATCTGGCAGCTGAACCGCTGATATGTGGTAACAAATACACAGAGTTTGATATCAGATTTGATATTCTTCTCTTGGAGACTGATGTGCCTTTGTTTCTGTCCGCTATTGATACAAAAAGTTTGGGAATATTTCTGAATTCCTTTGTTCTTTCTAAGTAGAATGCCAATGCCCACTGGACATCAAGGGTGTGGAGATGTGTGTCTTGTTGATTTCCATGTGGTTTAGGGAAAAAGACAGGTAAGTGTATAGTTTGATTCATATGGAAGGAAGTTGATACTTTTGGTATGAATTTTGGGTGCGGTCTCAGGACACTTTGTGGAATATTGTGTATGGCGGGTCAACCATGAGTGTTGCCAGCTCTCCCACCGACCGGTGGATGTAATTGCTAATAGAAAGGTGACCTTCATTGTCATGTGACTCAGAGAACATGTTGCTATGGGTGGTCTTGTCAGAGCTTTCCGAACAAAGGGTAGGTCCATGAAGGAGTTGGGGGATGTATCTCTGGGTACAAGTTTTATTCCTGTTATGAATCATTTGATGATAGTATAGGAGAAGATGGAGGCATCATCTATGTTGGTATGGAATGGCGCGATGGCTGCTAGGTGTACCTTCAATGAGCTTAAGGAGAGTCCTGTTTCTTTCAGATGAAGGAAATATTCCAGTATGTCATGGACGGGTGTTGAGGTTGGGTCAATTCCAGTTTCTGTGCACCATCTGGTAAATCTCTGCCATTTCTGAAGGTAAATCTTTCTTGTTGGTGGTTTTCTACTACTTAGAAGAACGTGTTTTACTGGATTGGAGCACATTAGCTCCTCCTCTCAGAACCAGAGAGGAACCAAGCTGTAAGACACAGATGTTCTAAGTTCAGGTTAAGGGTTTTCACATTGTTCTGTGATAGTAGGTCCCGTCGTAGTGGGAGCATGATTGGTGTCCTGGATGACAGTTGTGTTATTAGGAAGTACCAAGGCTGTCTTGGCCACTCGGGGGCTATCATTATTGTCCTTGCTCCCTTTCCCATATTTTTATGAGGATTTTGTGAATCAAGGGTATCGGTGGGAAGGCATATGACAATCTGTGATTCCACCATATGAGGAAGGCATCTCTGTTCGAGTTCTTGCCCATGCCAGCCCTCGAACAGAAAAGTGAGCATTTGCGGTTGTTAAACGTGGCAAATATCTTCATCAAGTAAATATGTGGTTCAGGGTACAGTTGTGCAATTCCCACTCGTGGTTTTGGGTAAAAGCTCTGCTGAGGGAGTCCGCTATGGTTTTCTGGGTCCCTGGCAAGTAAGAGACAGATATTGTAATGTCATTTTTGAGGCACCAGTTCCATAGTTTTATCGCTTCTACACATAGGGAATTGGAGTGTGCTCCCCCTGGCTGTTTATATAGAACATGTAGGTGGTGTTGTCTGTCATAATTTTCACGTGCTTTTGTAGTATATGGTCCCGAAATTGGGCACAGATCCGCAGACCACTCAGAGCTCTAGGACGTATATGTGGAGGAGCATCTCTTGACGACTCCATTTCCCTTGGATCAATTGCTGCCCCATATGTGCTCCCCAGCCTATGAGGGATGCATCTGTGCCTATAACAACTGATGGTGGTTGTTGTCTGAAGGGTATTCCTTCATCCATATTGTATCGAATGGAAGATCCTCTATTGTGGCTTGAAGGACATTTGGGAGGCCTGCTGAGTAAGACCAGGAGGTCCTGCGCATCACGGCTCTGGTGGCAACGAGTCTGATGGATGTATTGACAACGTCCATTGCAGCCTGGAGTGCCATTCTGGAGATACATTGTCCTTCTTTTATTCTTGCATGGAACTGATATTTTTCTTTTGGAATAAATTCAATAAAATCTGCTAATTTCAGGTAATTATCATGGTCATAATTCACTAATAGGGCTGAATTTGATACTCTGAGCTGTAAGGTGAATGATGTGTATACCTTTCTGCCCAGAAGGTCCAATTATTTGTCTTCCTTGTCGTAAGGTGTAGCTATGTTGAAAAGTTTATTTCTGTGATTTGCTACATGATAAGAGAGTTAGGAGGTATTTGGGTGAAAAGGTACTCCAAGTTTTTACTTGGGACGTAATATTTTTTGTCAGCCCTCTTACTGGTAGTAGGGATCGATGCTGGGGTCTGCCACCTATTATTAGCAGGTTCCAAGATTCCCAAGTCCATTGGAAGCGCTATGCATGAAGATGACTTAGTCTGTAAAATCCGCAGCAGTCTGTGTTGCAATTCTGGTATGTCCTGCATGGGAAGTTTCTGAGAGTCTGCCACCCTCTTTAAAAGGTCTTGAAATTGTTTAAAATCGTCAGATGTGGAGGGTCGTGATGATGTTACTATTTCATTGGGTGAAGAGGAAGAGTAATGGATAGGAGATTCATCATCTTGCTGATCAGGTTGTTGTATGGTTTCAGGTAAGTCTGATTGTTGGGATAATTGTTTGGGGTTTTTGTGTGCCCTCAATGTTAATGGAGCACTCACTGATGAATACCTGGACCAAGGGTCCCATGCTTGCCATTGTGCTGAATAGTTGTGGGATGATCCAGTCCATAGTGGGGTGTACCATAGATATGGTGGTCTATTATTAAGCCTGCAGCTTTTCTGCATCTGTCTGCAAGGGGAGCTTTGTTCAGGGGAGAAGCTGGGAGGTTGTATCTCACCCTCTTCTCCCTTGCTAGAGAAAGGGATAGGTGAAATCGTCCCTTCTCTGGATCTGCCTGGAGACCCTTCGGTGCCATAGAAGAGGAGGAGGGTGGGGACCTGATCAGTTCCTCTACCTCTGGTTCAATATGTTTCCTTTTCTGGCGCCGCTTGTTGCAGTGGGTTCTGTCGGTGCCGTGATCAGTGCCATGTATGTTTTGAGCTCTTGGTGCAGATGGGTTAATTTGGTGAGATGGCACCAATTTACCTTTACTCTTGTGATCAGTTCCGGATGACGATGACCGTTTTAACAGTTTATTGGTCTGTGTTGTGGAGGGACCTATAGCCTCCATATCATAGAATCATAGAGTTGGAACAGACCTCATGAGATCATCTAGTCCAACCCCCTCTAAAAAGCAGGACCATTCCCATTAAATCATCCCAGACAGGGTATTGTCTAACCAGACCTTAAATATCTCCAAAGATGGAGATTCCACCACCACCTTAGGTAACCCATTCCAATGCTTCACCATCCTCCTAGTCAGAAAGCTTTTCCTAATATCCAAACTCGACCTCCCCACCTGCAACTTGAAACCATTGCTCCTTGTTCTGTCCTCTGTTACTACTAAGAACAGCCTAGCTCCCTCTTCTTTGGAGCACCCTTTCAAATAGTTGAAGGTTGCTATCAACCCCCCCTCAGTCTTCTCTTCTGCAGATTAATAAACCTAGTTCCTTCAGTCTTTCCTCGTATGTCATGTGCCCCAGCCCCCTAATTATTTTCATTGCTCTCCATTGGACTCTTTCTAATTTGTACACATCCCTTCTGTAGTGGGGAGCCCAAAACTGGACACAGTATTCCAGATGCGGCCTCACTAGTGCCGAATAGAGGGGAATAATCACATCCCTCAATCTGCTGTCAACGCTCCTACTGATGCAGCCCAATATGCCATTGGCCTTTTTGGCAACAAGAGGACACTGTTGACTCATATCCATCTTCCCATCCACCATAACCCCCAGGTCCTTTTTTACAGTGCTGCTACTCAGCCAATCGGTCCCCAGCCTGTAGAAGCACATGGGATTTTTCCGTCCTAAGTGCAGGACTTTGCACTTGTCCTTGTTGAATTGCATGAGATTTCTTTTGGCCCAGTGATCCAATTTGTCTAGGTCTCCCTGAATCCTGTCCCTGCTCTCCAACATGTCTACCTTTCCCCCCAGCTTGGTGTCATCAACGAACATACTGAGTGTGCAATCTATCCCATATTCCAGATCATTAATGAAGATGTTGAACAGACCCCTGGGGTACTCCACTTGTTATTGGTTGCCAACTAGAGCCATTGATTCCTAGCTGCTGAGCCTGATGATCTAGTTAGTTTTCTACCCACCTTACGGTCCACTTGTCCAACGCATACTTCCTTGACTTGCCAATGAGAATGCTGTGGGAAACTGTATCAAAAGCCTGGCTAAAGTCGAGGTATATCATGTTGACGGCTATTCCCGCATCCACAAATCCAATCATCTCGTCATAGAAGGCAATCAGGTTGGTCAGGCACAATTTTCCTTTGGTGAATCCATGCTGACTGCTCCTGATTACTCTGTTTTCCTCCAAGTGTTTCAGGATGGATTCTTTGAGGTCCTGCTCCATGATTTTTTCAGAGATGGAGGTGAGGCTGACTGGTCTGTAGTTCCTTGGATTCACCTTTTTCCCTTTCTTGAAGATAGGTACTATATTTGCCTTTTTCCAATCATCCGGGACCTCCCCCATTCATCACGAGTTTTCAAAGATAATGGCCAGCAGCTCTGCAATCACATGGGCCAACTCTCTCAGTACCCTCAGATGCAGTTCATCCGGCCCCATAGACTTGTGCACAAACAACATCTTTAAGTAGCCCCTAACCTGACTTTCTATCACTGAGGGCCACTCTCCTTCTCTCCATTCTGTGTTACCCACTGTAGTAGCCTGGGAGCTGACCCTCCCTGTGAAGACTGAAGTAAAAGCAGCATTGAGTAGTTCAGCCTTTTCCGCATCATCCACCACGAGGATACCTGCCCCATTCAGTAAGGGACCTACACCATCCCTGATCCTCTTCTTGTTACTGACATAATTGTAGAACCCCTTCCTGTTATCCTTCACATTCCTTGCTAGCTGAACTTTGGCCTTTCTAATTTTATCCCTGTAGTCCTGAGCAATATCTTTATACATCTCCCTAG
>ML685769.1:9316138-9377543 GCA_007922175.1 Pelusios castaneus | reverse complement strand
GACCCGAGTTCGAAGCCAGTGTAAGGGATTTTTCCATGAGGAAGAGCTTCAACTGCCATGCACGGTCACATCTGGCTCTTGTGCTCATGTTTTTACAGTGGGAGCACTTAGCAGAGTTGTGTTCCTCACTGACGCACTTTTATGCATCGGAGGTGTCCATCAGACATGGGTATGGCATCGCAGCAGAAGCCTGGGGAGCCGGGCATATTGGATAGTTTAAAGGCAAAACAATTTTTTTAAATGGTAACAGAAAATATGTTAGGATATGAGGAATTGGGGTAAGTAAGAAAGAAGTAATTTGAAAGGTTTCTCTCAGATAGTAAGATGAACTGAAGTGAAGTACTGGACTCCGTTCATAGCCACAGATGGTTAGAAGGAACTGAGGGAGGGTCAGGCCACATGATCGCAAAGGGTGTCAAAACTGCCGTGAGGCAGGCACCTCAAGCTCATGCAGCCCTGACAAGTACTGCTGGAAATTTCTCTGATCCGTGGTGCAGGAGTGTGCACTCACCAACTGTGGAGCACCCATGGGGACACTACTCGGAGGAGAGAGAGCTTCTAAACCAATTCAGACAAATACAGTACACATCATGACACTTCCCATACAAGAGTTCAGGGGCATCATTAATACCCTTAATTTAAGGTGTGCTAAAGGAAACTGATTTTTAAGGAACCATTTCAAAGAGGAAAAGTGTAGTGTTTGACTAATGGGAAGCTCCTCTAAATGTTGTGGAAGGAAGACATGAAACCAAGTGTAGGAGAAAATGTAAAAAGGAATATTTAGGACAGAGAAGAGTACTTGAAATTAAAGAGGGACAAAGAAGAACTGAGGACAGTGATATAGAGAGGAGCAGAACTGCACACAGCTTTGTATGAGAAGCTTGAACTTAATACAGAAAGAGTAGAGAAGGCAGCAAAAAGATTTGTGCAGTCTCTGTGCCAAAGAATCAATGGACACAAATCTGACATCAGAAATTGCAACACTGCAAAACCTGTAGGGGAACACTTCAATCTCCCTGCTCACTCCCTTGATGACTTGTTAATAGCTGTGTTGAAACAGATGAATAATAAATCACAGCTTCAAAGAGAGACTGCAGAACTCAAATTTATATGCAAATTTGACTCAGTTGTCTTGGGGTTAAACAGGGACTATGGATTTTTCTCGCATTACAGCAAGTGATTTGACCTCCCCCTCCTCTATGTGCTGTTCCCCAGTGTTTTGAATCCTAACACCTATTTTGATTTGCTGTTACAGCCTGACCTGATGCTATGTCATACACTCCCCTGCATTTAATTTCCTCCCACTCTGTAACTTTCCTATCTTCAAAGTGTCTGACAAAGTGGGATTTTCTCCCACGAAAGCTCATGCGATAAATAAATCTGTTAGTCTTTAAAAGTGCCACAGGACTCTGTTGTCTAAGTAAAACAAGTTATTGCTGGACATCCTGTGTTGACATCTGCAAAATTAGACCTAATATTAACTAGGGATGTAAGCTGCTAAACGTTTAAATGATGAGCAGCAGTCTTACCATTTAATGATTTAATTAAACATCTGTAGGCTGCCCCTCAAGACCCAGCCAAGAGCAGCTATGGGGGACTTATCTGCTCTCAGGTCCGAGATGGAAGCCTGAGGCTATTGTGCAGGGACTTCTCTTCTTGGTCCCTTTCAGCTGAGAGCCAGACTGCACCCATATAGGACTTCTCCCATCCCTTTCCCAATCCCATAGGGACTTCTTCCCTCTCCATCCCAGCTGGGAGCTCAGGGAAGCTGTGTAGGGATGTCTCCTGTACTCATTCCTGGGTCCCAGCTGGGAGCTGGACTGCAGCCATGTTGTGACTACACCCTTACACCCTCCCCCTCCTTGATCCCAGCCAGGAGAATGCAGCCTCCCTACTCCTAGCAAATGCAATGTCAATTAACATTTAAATATTTGATTGAGACATTTAAACAGTTAATTCATTAAACAATTGTTTACATCCCTAGTATTAACTGGGACTTTGAACAGACAACTGATTCATCTTCTGCATTCTTACAAAGTTAAAGGTCAGGGATGTGACATATTGGCAGGACTGTGTAGCACCATATCACTACTGCAATTGTTTTGTGGCTTAAAAAAGGATGTCAATCTGCTGAAACAGAAATAAAAAGAAGACAATGATAGTGGCAAAAAAAAAAAAAATAGCTGGCAGCATTTTTAAGTACAACCCAAACACAGACTACTTAAGATCAACTAGTCCTTGTTATTCAATAAAAGTTACTTCTGCTAGATATATAGCATGGTATAGAGGTGATATATGAATAACTAATCTTTACTTCCCAATTTCTCTGTCATCATGGATAACTTCACTATCCCCCTAGACACTAATATTATAAATCCAATGACTTGTTAGACTTGTCTATCTTTCTTTACCCATACATACAACCCACGTCCATGTCTGCAACTATATTGCATTTCACACAGGCAACCTTTTATGTCTGTCCAGTCTGCCAAGACTCCTGTTCAAGTACTCATTTTGCACCTTGACTATTCTAGTGAAAGCTTGGTATCATTAATCTCCTTCCTTCTTGTTTTGACACCAGTCAAATCACCCCCTCCACTCAGCTGAAATCACTGCTAGAAGGATCGTCTTTATAATTTTCATTCCAATCACCTACCCCTACCTTGTGTCCATTTACTGATTCCTTCTCCACACCTAAAAAGACAAAGCTCATCTTTCCTTTGAGACCATTCACTATTTATCACCCCCTTATCTATCCACTCTATTAATTTCTCTAGTTGCCAGACTACACTTGGCTTTGTCAGTAATAGTCTCCATTACTCTGTATGCCCCCTTCACCACCTCTGCACTTTCTCTTTGCTGTTCACAAACCATAGAGAAAATTCCATCTCTGCTTTGGTTAGGCAAGTGGCAAGCTATTAATTCTGCTCTTTTGCTAAAATCTTCTTGTTTCATTATTGACTTTTCCAGGCAAGCCAATTGTCTGTTCCATTTACCTGTTGCATCCTGTCAATTATACAGATATTGAGCTCTACAGGGCAGAGACTGTCTTTTTTTGTTATTTGTCAGTAAAGCGTCTTGTACAATGGTGCCCTGATCCTTGATTGTGTGATTCTAGGTATGATAGCAATAACTGTGTGTATGTAGAGAGAGAGAGAAAATAATAAGTATATTTTTTGTCAGCAAGATAGTGCCGTGATATTTTTATTCTAAAAATTCACACACACTGGTCTAAAATATGCAGGTTTTTTTTAAATCAGTGGAATATGAACTGATGGATATGGGAATTCCCGTCTCTTGTGAGGAGCCAGATTGGGTAAGAGGAGGACTGCCAGACAAATATGCCCAGGAAATGTTTTCCAACACCCACCACTCAGACAGATGATAAAGAGTGATCTGTCCACCATCAAACATGAGAGATCGTGGATTTTCCCATTGGTGTCTCGCATCGACAAATTAGGACTTTATAGTAGAAATGAAGGGGAAATTGACATGAGACAGGGATGAACTTACCCCTGAATGAAAGACTCCTAGATTATATATAATAAGCTGAACTACCCTTTCAGTAACCTCAAATTTAGTAACTACAGTAAAAAAAATTACTCATATTATGCAGTCAAATTTAACAGTATCTGTATGATAGAAAAAATAAGAAAACTTTTCTAGCTCCTTCTGTTAGCTCTAACAGAGACCCTAAACCTGCAGAGCATTTAAGTAAATAACAAAATATATGAGCAGTACCACTAAAGTCAATAGGAGCTACTCATCTACTTAAATGTTAGAAAAATTCTTAAATGCATCGTCTCCAGTAACAAGCAATACAAGAGGAGGTTGCTTCTGGAAGTGCAGTTTTCCATTTTCCATCACACTCAGGCATTCAGAATAGTCAACATACGTTAGTAAATGACCAAAAACAATTCAGATAAGAACATTTCTGTGGCTATTCCTTGTCAATGGATCTAGGACAAGAAGGCAAAGACAGGATTCAGAATAGTATTGGAGGCCCAAGTTGGCTCCTGAGATACATAACATAAGGAAGGGGAAGGAGATTATGGCAATCACTCAGTATTCAGCTATCTTCTCCAGCGGATAGGTGTGCCTCTTTAAACAGCTGAAAGTTCTTAAGCTTTTTCAGTCATAATTATAAACATGGCCACTGAGTTCTGAGATGCAGGACGTGACCACAGACATTTCTGGTATTTTTTAAAAATATGCACTTTGCTTAATGAACCTCAAAAAATAGTGTGTGCGCAGAACTGTTTAATTAATACTCAAATATTGTCTGGTGATTGAGAAATAGCATGCAAATTACAATGAGTTAATGGATTAATGGTTTCTATTAAAGTTACCATGTAATTTTGTGGCACACACATTACCTCATAACTGCTATTTGTATAGTAATGATAAGCAAGGATGAGTTTGGTCTAATTTCAAACTGACTTTAAGATCAAGAATTTGAAATTAGAATGAGAAAAGTTACTTTGGAAATCTGTACTCTGATAAAGGCTGGCAAAATGCCCATTCTCTGCTGCTTCTGACAGCCATAAGAGCTGGTTTCAGCATCAGACTTCTGGAAAAAGCATATCCTTTTACTTCCCCAAACACACACTCATATTGCCCAAGCAAGCAATGAAAGTGGCTTGTGAAACACATAGTCCTCTCACCACTGTGCCTTGGCCTTGCCTAAGAGGAAAGGGTTAAAAAAAAGAAATTACTTATATCATCCTTTCTCACTCCAAACTCACCAACTGTTTACAGCTCCCATCACACTTATCTTTACAAGTCTTCTTTCTTCCCATCTACCATCTTCCTGTCTTAGGAAAGTGCAGTACAGTGACTCATCAATACTTCCCAATCAAGGAAGAGATCACATAGGGGCAGATATGCCCCAAACTTCCCTAGCTTCAGCAAGACTGTCAGAACACTTCCAAGTGCATTGGCCCTTTTATCTAGAAGGCAGCTACATCTCAGAGTTCTTGGGATAAGAACAATCTCCCACCCAGACTCATGGGGTATGTCTACACTTGTTAAGCTAAGTCGACTCTGTTAAGATGACTTAGCAAGGTCGACTTAAGTCAACCTTGTTAAGTTGACTTAACAGAGCCTGTAGTGTAGACATAGCCATCCACACTGGCTTTAAGTCAACTTAGTAAGTTGACTTAAGCCTTAAGTCGACCTAAAGAGTTATTAAGCCGATTTAAGGGAGCGCTTAAGTCGACTTAATAAGCGCCCAGTGTGGACGAGGAGTTCTTTAGGTTGACTTAAATTGACCTAAATTGCAAGTGTGGACATACCCACGATAATCACTATCAAGCCCCAGCCAAGACAAGGTGGCATTGTTCTGTGCCTGGTACACTGAATTTGAATTTTAAGGGCCAGTGAAATAAGCCCTCGAGGAGTGGTTTCCTTGCTCCACAGCTGTTGAAATAGAAGGCTGAAGACACTTTCCATTGGATTGGAAGGAGGGGGATAGAAAGTGAGGGGGGAAAAACAGAAGGTGACGGAGGTGGCAGTTTGCTACATATGATGTACGTACAGAAGTGTGTAATTATATGAACATAAAATTCTTTGTTCCAGACTATTTAATCCTGTGGTGCTGTTTTTTTTTTTAAATCATACTTTGTAATTCACAACAGGCACATTATAAGAACTATTTCCCACTGTTACCCATTCAACATAAAATCAGTAATAATCTGGCTGATTTTCCTCTAATTATTGTGAATTCCTCCAGTGACAATGCTTCTTTTTGCTGTTAGCAATTTTTATGAAGGTTTTTTTAAACATTTGATTGACACCATTTTGGCCAATTGCCAAGAAGATGCACTGCTCTGTTTGTATTGCCATAACCTCACTGAACTCTATTGCATAAACTGGATCCAGAGTGAGCACTGTGCTGCAGAACAAAGCAAGGAACAAAAATATATCTGATGCTCTGTTCCTCTGTGGCAAATAACATCACTCAGGGCAGCTATTTTACCAAGGTTTACTTAATTTAAAAATAACCAGTCTAGAGAATTGTTGGCAGCTACACAGATGTTAGGATTTCTAGCTTGAAGACTTTCAGAGAATAGTCCATCCTAAAAATGTATTTTATGTCAGTGGCTTAATATGAAAATATTTCAAAAGAGATGAACCATCCTATCAAAGCTTAAATGCATTTCAGTTAAAGTATGACATTGTTACATTTGATAGGTAACAAAGATTACACTATATGTGCTTCCACATGGCCATCATCCATGGGAGTAGAAGCGAGACTGATGGGAACTTTTCCCCAAATCTGACCTAAGTTGCCCAACCCAGCCTGCATTTGCTGAGGGTGTTTTCCTCCCACCATCAAGTCCTGACTTGAATGGTCTATGCCTATGCTGCCCTTTTTATCCAGCAGTCATTATACATCAGAACTATCTTTCCCCCTCAGCTCTTCAAAGAAGTAGAATTAATGTCTGACCCTGCTCATCTCTGGTAGAGGGTTAGATCTTGTGTCGATTTATTAATGATCTTTTTGTGAATATCATGTTGTATATCTGACTATTTTGAATGTGTGTGTTGCTTTAAGGATTCACGATGAAGCAGAAACCAAACATCTTGTGGAGAGACTATATTTAGAATATACGATGCGATATTTAGAATACGATAATAGAGTGATCATGGGCCATAAACATGGAAACGTTCTATCTTCGTGGAACAATGTGTTTGCTACCAGCAGGGTCTTTAACTCTGAATGACTATTTACACAGAACCTCAGGAATGTGGAGAAGTCAGGAAAATACCTAGTGGAAGCACTGGGGTATAAAATCTGTCAGGTTGTTTCAAGAGAGGAATGCTCTCTATGCAAATCAGGCCAGTAATTCGCCAAAAGCAAGAGAGAGTTCACCTGTTAAAGGGTTGCCTGGTCCAAAGGACTCAGACCAAAATCAGGACTCAATGGGAGGTGAAGACACTGAGGGAGATTGTGTCCTGGTGGTTGTTGTTTTCCATAGATCCTTTGCTAAGCCTATATTTCTTTGTTTCACTTACTTATAGGAACAGCGTGGCAAACTAGAAAAGCAGAGCTCGCATAGCCAGATGTATTTGGTGCAAGGTGGGGGAAGTGTTACAGCAACTGTGGGTTTGGCAGGGCTATGTCACTGGTTGCATGGTGCAGAAGGCCAAACTGTGGGGTTTCCTTACTTAAAAAGGTTCTCTTGTGGGGTTTCCATCTGGAAACATGCCTGGGAACCCAAAGCTAGGAACAGTGATCAGTCACTACACAGGCTTAGAGGGTTTAGCAGCATGTGGTATTCAGTAGTTGGATCCAATTACCACGAACTGGTAATCTGGTGTTTGCCAATAACTGGGATTGAAGCAGGTTGTTACTGGAGGCAAAAAATATTTACTGCTGAGGCACTGGAGTAACTAAAAAATACTAAATAAGCTAGATGAATTCATTTTCAGCCATGCTCTGGTAGTTGAACTGCTTAGATTATGAGACTTGGATACCTAAGTCACCCAGAAACTTTTACCCACCCAGAACTAGGGACATTTTAAAATTGGAAAAACTTCTGTATTGACAAAGCACCCGCATCACACCTCTTCTAGTTCTTTTGCCTAAGGCTGTGGAAATACAAAATTTGAAAAAAGTTACTATTTACTCATCTTACGGGTGTACCAATATACATTAAAAATGATCACCCATATACACTGATTTTATAATTAGCAGTGCTTTTTTAGTAAAAAAAGGGACCAGTATTCATATCTTGATAGTAAAATACTATTAAAAAATACCTCTCTCACCCCTCTTCTTCCTGAGCCACCCCTCTTCTTCCTGTGGCATGCTCCTTTCCCCTGCTGACCCCGCCCCCAGCTGGGCAGCAGGACTGGCAAGAAAAGTGCCGGTACTCCGTATCCCTGCGTACCATCACACACACACACAAAAAGCACTGATAATTAGCTTCATTTATACATGTCTAGTTTTAAACATGGTGTTTGGCACTCACTAATGGTTATTTTGTGTGTGTGATCAATACCTGTGAGGTTTGTGTATTAGATATAAAGCTAATATGATATTTGTATAATTCTTGTATAATTGGTGCAATATGGAATCTTTTATCCAGAATGGGGAATTATGACCTTTAGTATATACTTGTCTAATCAGGAATTTGCACTGTGTATCAATGTAAGGAAGAGTCAAGTCAGCACAACCATGTTATGTAATTAAGAGTTGTCAGCTTTTGCTGCAGTTTTTTGGTTGACCACTATGTTATATATTGATAAGTTTGTTAGAGAGGGTTTTTTGTTTGTTTTTGTTTGTTTGTTTTTTACTGGGTCATTGCTTTGAGGGCAGAGTTAAAGTGCTTTCTGATAAGTGGGTGTCTTTTAAGTTAAACTGAAGCATCAAAACCCAGATAAATTTGTTATTCAACAACTACTATTTCCTTATAAGTACCTTTAAAACCTTAACTACTGATTTGTATACACTTAATCTTAACTAATTTACAATTTTAGTCAAGAAGTATTTTATTAAGCAACATTAATTTTCCCTACAGAAACCACAAATTGCATATTAAAAGTCTTAGAAATATCCTCCTTTGATCTGTAAGTAAAACTCTAACTGAATTAAATGGAAACTTTGCATACAATTTTGTCCTTTACTTTTGAGCGGTCCAGGAGGCAGGTAGGTGTCTTGATTTGAGTGACAGTTATGGTGATGCAGTTGGCTCATATAAGATCATTGATAATACTGGTTTTGTAATAGTTTCAGAAGAAACAAAAGCATTTGCAAGTTATTCTTTTTCTGAAGGTCAGATAACTTTGAATATTTTAACAAAGAGTAAGTTTCATCAATAATTGCAAGATTTTATTTTTTTAAAAATGCAGCAATTGTTAAAAGAGGATGCTATTTACTTGTACAAATAGAAGCTGTTATTCTGTAGGGATCCTATCTGAGCATAAGAGAGGCAAATATATATTCTTCAACAATTTCTTAAAGATTCATATTTTTAAATCATTCCCTCAATATCATGACCTCTCTTTTTTCCCCAATATTTTTCAGGGATGTGTCTTTTAAAATATTGAATTGTGTACTGTATGAGACATAGCTTCATAGCAGATTGCCAGGTCATATAAAGCAATATGCTGATTTTGGCATTTTCCAAAAAATGACTCTGTCTGGGCAATTTTAAGATGCATATTGTTTAAATCAGCACATTTTGGCCTTACCTAAAACCTTTAGAACTCAATGGAGAAAAAATATGAGCTACTCATATACACTACAAAGTGCTAAATTAACAACTAAATAAGGAAAGGAATCTTAGTATTATCATGAAAAACAACAGAGTCCTGTGGCACTTTTAAAGACTAACATTTATCTGTTAGTTTTTAAAAGTGCCACTGGACTCTGTTGTTTTTTCTGCAAATAGACTAACACAGTGACCCCTTTGGAACTTAGGTATGATCATGGACAGCTCAATAAAGACCTCAGTTTAATATGCAGCTGTGGCCAAGTAAACAGATTAGATATAAGAACAGGTATGCAACAGGATGGAGAATAATACAGGAAATATTATAATGTCACTAATGCATCAATAGTGTGGCCTCATCTGGAATCCTGTACTGGTCACCTCATCTGAAAGAGGCTATTGTAGAATTAGAGGAGGTTCAGAGAAGGACAACAAGAATTATAATAAACCTGGAAAAACTCTTTATATATAAAGAGATTTAAAAGATTTGAATTGTTCACCTTACAAAGGAAATGAAAAAACAGGGGGCATAATAAAACTATATAAAATAATGAGTGATATCGAGAAGGTAGATCAGGCACTTCTATTTCTTCCTGTCCAATCCCAAAAAAACAAGGGGTCCTCTCATGAGATTAAAAGGTAGAAAATACTACAATTATGAGTTTTGAATCCCCTCTTCCCCCAAAGAAGTAATTGGATGGTAGAACCCATTTCCATGGTCCGTTGTTAAAAATAATTTAGCAGGATTCAAAGAGGGATTGGCCATTTATGTAGCTAAAAAGAATATCCATAGTAAAAATGCTAACATACATTTTGGAAAGAGCATAGAACTATTAGGGATTAGAATGGGAATTTTATGATAGGCCAGATTATAGCACACCCCATATAATGCAGGGTTCCTACACTTTCTCCTGAAGCACCTAATACATAAGAAGAGATGGGCCAAAGGTGTTTACAAAACAGTTAATTTTCAGTGTCACTAAAAATGCAGGTTGCTGGACAAGTAATACAGTAATATTTCTAGTTTTCCTCTATTAAATTGATCTGGACAATTCACTGTGTGATATTTTGAAAGCATCATCAATTAAAACTGTTCTTTTCCAGAATGGTTAAAGAGGAGGCTTCCACAAAGGACTGAAGTGGTTCTGACACTAAAACTGGGCATGAGATAATATTATGTATAGAACCAGATTCTAGGAGATATTTTAAGATATCAAAGTTGGAAGCATGTGTTAAGCCTGCCAGGCATGTTTCCAGTATTTAGCTTTTCCACACATATATAGTATTTTTTGTTCCAAATGTAGGATTATTATGCTTATAAAGTATACCTATTACCTGAACAGAAGGCGTAAAACTTACAGAAAGAAAAATTAGAAATACGTTCATGAATTCCATGTAAGTAGTGAATGACTAAGACAATAATAGGCATATTCATAGTGCCTAACAGATTCTGGGAATATTTTTTTAAGAAGTAGACCTATTTCTGAAGCCTAGGGGCTAATTACACACTTGGATTCTATAAAGATAAATTCAGCTGATAATTACAACATATAGAAATATATATGTTCTGCTAATGATGTGAAGTATTCATTCGAAGAAAAAAAATATCCAACATACCTGCTACAGATCTTTGGGATTCTGAAACTACGGAGGTTAGGAAAAGCCTGTTTACAGTCACAACTAGTTACACTATTAATTAATTTATTAATTGATTAATTAATTAATTTATTATATTATATTATATTATATATACACATTTTTTATCATTATGGCCCCATTTTTGCTACATCTCCTTGTTTCTTTCTGCACTGGAACCAATGGAAATACACAGAGACAACACAACTCAGTACAAATCAGAGTGGGAAATCTGAGCCCTCTATGAATTCCATGACCTTTGAAAATAAGACAAATTTTACATACATTTGGCTTAATTAGCCAAATATTAGATGCCTTTAATTTTTTTTTAATATTGTACAGATATTTGCAACATAAGCATGTACTACTCTTGACATTTTGTGCCATGCAAGTTTACATCACACCATTATCAATAATATGCCTGTGACACAATAGTTATAGCAGATAATAAATTAAGATTGACATCTAGACCAGGAACAGAAGTAGTTTGTGGTCTTTCACAGCCACAAACATTACAGTTGAAACTACCTTGTATCTGTAGCTATGTATACTCCAACTTTTATTTTGGTAATATTTTAATTGAAAGTATTTTCAGATTTTGCTATGGATATATTCATTTATATGTACTTAAGCCGATCAAGATAAATTAGAAACAATATGCAGAAAACATTGTCTTTTTTCAAAGGTTTTACTAGATGTAAAGTTTGACATGTACCTTTATACTCTTGCTGATCATTGAAAGAATGATAAAAAGACTCAGGTAAAATTGACAGTTTACCATTTTTTGAATGTTGCTTTGTCTTGCCTATATACTCTAGATTAATCTATTTGAGATCAGGATGAGAACTATTTCAACCTCATGAGCAAATGTTACATTTCTCATCAATGTTTGTAATTAGATCAGGCCTTGACAAATCCTAAGCACTAAAAGAACACGGGTCAAAGGCCTACCACTGCACAGAGCGTGCTGGGCTCCCCCTCCCCTGTCGCCAAAAAAATGCTGCTGTCGGCGGCTCTTTCAGCAGCACTGGGGGAAGAGGGAGAGATGGCAGTGCTCTTCCTCTCCAGTGCCACCATCTCACCATCTGTTCCCTGCTGAAGAACCCCTCCACCCCCCAACCTAGCCACCAAAAAAAGCTGCTGCCTGCGAAAGATGGAGGCACTCTTCCAGTGGCACCATCTGTGCCCCGCGGCACTCTTCCAGTGCTGCCATTTATCTCCTGCAGCCCTCCCATCCCCTTCTGAGTGCTGGGCCCCAGGTGTCCGGCAGATTTGTTGAGGTCTTGATTAGATAATTGACTATATTGAAGCCCTGTATCCATTTTCAAGTCTACTTCTGGGGATCTGTCACTAATACTAAAATTAACATCTTCATTCTCCATTCCTCTGTATGCTTTTGTGATCAGACTTATATTGAGCTAAAAAGGGCACCGTAAATTTAACAGGCAGGGACTTGATTTGCATTCAGAGAGAAGGCAAGTTACTTCAAGATTTGATAATTTCAAGAATTAACATCTTTTTAAAAGAAAAGCATTTTGAGACTTGGCAGGAAATTGCGCAAAATGAAAAAGTAGATCATAAATTGGGTGCTCTTTGCATCAAAGTGCTTTTGCTTTGACATCACCATCAAGTAGTTTCAGCAGCATGTTCCACTGCTTACAAATTAAATAGAGAAGAACATTTTGGATGCCAGATTTCTAACTTTTCTGTTGGAAATGAAGTATATGGTATATGACACATTAATGGGATTTTTATAAAGGAGAACTCTCAGGATTTGCAACTCCAAGGACAAAAGCACCCAACCTTCTGCAGAATTCTTGGTCAGAAGGTATTCCATGAACACAGGAGCACAAAATTAAGCCCCCATGCAGGGTGACCAGAGATTTTTGTAGGAACAGTCTCGATATTTGGGGCTTTATCTTATATAGGTGCCTATTACCCCCCCATCTCACCTTGATTTTTCACACTTGCTATCTGGTCACTCTAGCCCCACATATACATTACACTACTCCCCTATAATTAAAAACTTCCATTTTTAAAGTAAAATATACAGTAAACAAAACTTTACTGATAACTGTCAAACTGGGTATTCCATCTTCCAGATTATTCTAACTTCATAGTTGGGAATGTCCTTCAACCTAAATTACCGTACAATTCCTTTTATAAGGAAATTTCCCAATTTTCAATGGATAGTACAGCGGATTTTGACTGGCTAATCATTTTTCTCAGTAGGTATTATCCCATTGTACAATAGATAAAAGTGGAATTTTTCTGTGTATCAGAACATGAAAATAATTCAAGGTTCTTTCAATAATCCAATTGGTTTCTGGGAATTTTTTCTCTTGAACATTTAGAAGTGAGTTACTTGCTGTGTGTTCGGTATATATATGATCCAAATAAACTAAAATAATCCATTCTCTTTAGAATGATTATGCATTCCTCAATTCCCTTTTATTCCTTTAAGGTGCATACTCTCTTTAAAAGAAAAAAAAAAGATTTTGAATGTCCAAATCTAACAATTTTTTGTAATAGATATGTTCTTTTTTGTTTCAATTGCTTTTCAGTGGAATAGATAATCGGTTTGACTGTCACTTTAAAATCAATTCAGTAAGTTAACGTCCAGTGTATAGAACACATCAGTTCATGAGTAAAGTTTGGCAAATCATGCTGCAAGAGGAGATTCCCTTTTCCCTGCTCAGCATTTAGCATTTATTTAATGAGCATGTTTTTCCATAGTTGCACTGACCCTTCCACATTGCTATTTGAAACAAGATTTCCACAAATCTTTAATCCAATTGATATTAATTTATTGAACTTCTACCACTGGACATTGTGGCTCATAATGAGATGGCACTTTCTCAGTTAAAGCCATAGGATGCAAATAAATTACACAGTGATTTGGATTTTTAGGTCATTCTAATAAACCTGGAATTATTTTTGACCATTCTGAATGAATTGATCATTAACACGAAACACACTTTTTGTTGTTGTTTTGGAGGGTTCTTTTGGGCAAAATCAATGTACCACTACATTTTAGCTAGTCATTTTGGTGGACGATGCTACTGGCCATGATAGTCAGTCATGTTACCGGCCACTTACTTTCAATTATACAGACTTTACATCCTTGTACTTTTTAATCTCTTAAGTAAGTAAATCCTGACCACCAGAATTAGTATCTTTCTAAGGTTCCTATGCAGCATGCATTAAGGTCTTCTCCAGGTTAATCCCCTGTGATCTGTAGTCTCCAAAATAAATAACTCAAATGTTCAACTGAGATCATCTACCACTATGCAGGGTTGACAAAATATGGCCAGCTATTAACTATTTTTACTCTTGCAGAAAACAGTCTCTTTGGGTATGTCTACACTAGCAATTTAGTTCGACTTAAGGACTGTTAAGTCAACCTAAATTACTCCATGTCTACACCTGACTTTCATTAAGTCAATTTAAGAAATTCCTTAAGTCGACTTAATGAAAGCTTAAGTCGACCTAATAACAACCAGCCACTAGGTCAACTTAAGCCTTAAATTGACTTAAGGATGGTGTGGACAGGGAGTAACCCTTAAGTCGACCTTATTAAGTCAATTTAAGGGCAGTTAGGTCGACTTAACCAAGTGGATTAAGTTGACAACTTTAAGTCGACTTAGTCCACTTTGTTAATAAGGTTGGCTTTAAGTCGACTTAAAGCCGACCTTATTAAGTCGACTTAACAAAGTCAACTTTTTCTAGTGTTGACATACCCTTTAAGAATCCTTCTAATGAATATTTTGGAGAACAAAAAATGGTATCTCAATATGGTACTTATCCAGTTCCTATTGAACTCTACGGGAATTCACTACCAACTTCAATGGCCATGAGATTAGGTGAAAAAGAAAATAATTCTCTTATTCTGTGAATCTTACCATTGCCATGGACATCTGATGATTTTCAGTACGCCCTATTATAACTATATAAAAGAATTCAATGCCCAGCCCCGTATCCTCACTGCCACTAATGTGGCTATAACAGTATGTGGTTTATAAGGTAAATATCCGAGCAGAGATACTTATGAAAGTGAGCCAAGAGCCTCTTTTTTCAGTTTATGCATAGTTATTTTCAGTAGTGGTTAAAGTGCTGAGTGCAATCAGTCTCTTCTTGCCCTTTTTCCTCACATTTAGCATCATCTCATTCATCATAGACTAGGTGCCATGATTTGAGAGAGCTGTAATGCACAGATGCATCACTAATAGCTATTTACGTTTATTAAAAGCTATATCACATTCTTTGGAACATTTCACAGACTTATTCCTCTCTAAGAGGTTTAAGCAATTGCCCTGAAGTAGCTGAAAGTTTTTCAGAATAGCAGTCTTAGGTATGAAATATTTTTATCAGGGGGTGTCTTTCTTATTCTGAGGCTGTAGAATCACAAAATGCGTCATGGTAATAAGAAATCCTGGTAGACTACTGCCTAGTCTTGATGATAAACGGAAACAGGCAGGCTGACTGGTCCTTAGATATGTATTTCAGAGTTATGTCAGAAATCATTCCAGACACTCCCCAAATCAGAGAGTGCTTGATAAGCAAATCAATAAGGCATCAACTGAATAATCCAGGGTAGGAGAGGAAGCCAACTGATTGACCTGAAAAAACTATCAATAGTAGGTGTGGTTGCTAGCTATCTCTCAAATATGAACAAAAGGTAAAAGGAGAAGCAATTTCCATAGCCTGATGAAAAAGGGATTTACCAGATAAAGAGGTAAGGTCCAGAAGCCACATAAAATTTTACTGATTATGGTAAAAAAAATAAAATAAATCAAAGAACTTCAAAAATGCTGGTGTTTGTGTGATCTTACAACTCCAGTCAAAAACATATGGGCTATATCTACACTTGTTAATTTAAGTCGACTTAACTAAGTTGACTTTGTTAAATTGACTTAGCATGTCTACACTTAAATTTTAAGTCGACTTTGAGGGGACCCTACAAAATTGACCTAAAGTGCCCACACTGGATGCCTATGTTGACTTCTAGGGGCTAGGCGGACCTGGGACAGGTCCACAGTGGAAGTGGGGGCACCGCTTGCCAAGTGCCAGGGGGCTCAGCATTTGCCCCATTGTACCTTGGTACAATGAGGCAAAGGGGGACAGGGACCCTGGCAGGGCATAGGGGCAGGGTGGGCAGGGCTCTGGCCTGCCCTTTGGGGAGGCGTGCCAGGCTCTCCCTGTGCCAGCCATCCTGGCAGGGAGGGCAGTGGGGAAGCCCTGGAGGCCCCTAAGTCGACTCTAAGTTGACTTAGGGGTACTGCACATCTACACTGGCATAAATTGACTTTAGAAAGTCGACTTAAGCAGAAAGTCGACTTAAAAGGAGGTTTTAGAAAGTTGACTTAATTTTTCCTTAAGTCGACTTAAGGAAAGTGTACTGAAGACGCAGAGTAAATTAAGTCGACTTAAGCAAGCTTAAGTCGACTTAATTTACAAGTGTAGATGCATCCATGGGGTGCAAAACCCTCACAGCTAGTGGCACTGGTGCTTTTCATTCAGCTCTAATTTTCTATCTCCAAACACAGGGACATTTACCTTTCTAATAATAGGTGCCTATAATATAATCAAATAGATTATTCCTGTAATGTGAAGTAGAAATGCGTACCCCAAAAACAGAATAGAAACCAATGGTTTCCTCTAGCTATTGATCAAGTTCAGAGAGATATAGCTAAAGAGACATGTGGCAAAAAGAAGTTTGGGTTCTTTGATAGACATGTGCAGGAATTCAGGATAAAATTTCAAAAATGACCAAAGTAATTAAGCAATAAAGCCTCTTGTGATTGTTTGGCAGTATTCTACACACTCAGTCTTCAATTGTAAACAATCATTTTTTAAAAAAAATATTTTTCTGAATGCACCACATCCCTACCCCGTTTCCTGTTACTGTTTTTCATCTACTTTATATGAGTAAATGTTGAGATATGCAGTAGACAAAATTTCTGCAGCCTAAGAGCCCATGTTTTTCCAAATCAGCTAAAGTACTAGCCATGGGTTACCGAGGCATGCTTTTCCCTCTCTTGTACTATATTAACATGTTCTAGCTCCAAAAGTTACTCATCCTCAGAAAAAAAACAAACTGGGAGGTCTGTGGCACTTTTAAAGACTAGCAAATTTATTTATCGCATGAGCTTTCATGGGAGAAAAACCCACTTTGTCAAAGAGTCTGTCAAAGTGGGATTTTCTCCCACAAAAGCTCATGCGATAAATAAATTTGTTAGTCTTTAAAAATGCCACAGGACTCCTTGCTTGTTTTGCTGAACTAGACTAACACGGCTACCCATTTGAAACTTGTCAAACTCAGAAGTACATTAAGCTCTAACCCTGTATTTCCTATAGCAATGTATAGTGGGTTATGTGTTCATATTATAATTTAATGGTTACATTTTTTAAAAGTAACTTTTATATATTTTTTTTAAACTGTTATTGTTAGCAGAGCACTTCAGGCAAGTTTCAGAATAAATGGTACAAATGTTCAGTAAAATTGTTGTAATGGAATTATAAAATATTAAGTATACATATGTGTAATCTATTTTATTTAGTGGGGTTTAGATTAGACACTTCTTCAGAAATTGTCACTAAAAATATCCTTCCCCCAAAATCAGGAAAAGAGAAAAGAGAAATCTCTTTTTTAAATCAATTGTAGAATCCAGATTCTGCTTCATTTTTTATCCATGTATAATAAATCTTTTTCCATGATTTTCAAAAGTGTCTAATGATTTTGAGTGTTGAACTTCAGACATCAGAGAATAGCCAGATATTCAGGAAGCATCTGTGAATATCATAGTCATATCAAGCCAGGACTGTGAAAATTGTGCTATCTCTTGCCACTGTTAAAAAAATTGGCCATTGTAACTGAAAGACACATCAAAAATAGAACATCTTGCCTGAGATCATTAATTTTTTTAAAGATGACTTATTATTTGATGAATCACCAACACAATTTACAGAATTACCTAGTTCCTCTTTAGTGATTTAGTGTTCAGATTGAAAAAACAAAAACAAGGAGTTCTGTGGCACTTTTAAAGACTAACATTTATTTATAAATTTGATAAATAAATTTGTTAGTCTTTAAAAGTGCCGAAGGACTTCTTGTTTGTTCTGCTGAACCATACTAACATGGTTAACCCTCTAGAAATTTTTCAGATAGTCACCCAGGCCAGCACCAATGATTTAAGAAATATAATGCAAATATACTGTCACAATACTGCTGCTTCTGTGAAAACTGTGTTTTCCTTCCTTTCGGTTACGGGTTCGGTTTTTTTTTTAATTAGCATTTTTTTAGATTTTAAAGACATTCAATAATAAGTTCTCCACAGCATGTCTGGTGCCAACCCCAGATGCTGCCAATTCACTCAGTGCTGTTTATAAAGTACTACATAATTAATCACAGAATTAAGCAACTTCAAACAACATTCATATTTCTACTTTATTTTCAATTATTTTTAGTGATAGGTCCAAGACTGACAAACTAATTCATTTTATCAACAAAATAAATGCAACATAGGAAAGTATTAGCTTTCCTAACCTGTTCTGTCAATAGAGCTAAATTTCATCTTAGAACAATCACATTTTAGTTTAACTGAAAGATTTTATTACCCAACTCTTTATCTCAAGACAACTTCAAAGAATAGAGAGGCTTTAATAGTGATTGTCAACTCTTTCACTTAGGAGACAGGACAGAATGGCTTTGGTATAAAATACATTCTCAACTTATATTGTAATGAATCTTGTTACCACCTTTTATAGACACACAGAGACACACATACTCTCTCACTTTCTTCACGTAGGTGTGCATCTGAGTTTAGGTGTGCATCTGAGTTTAATTTTTACCTCAGATACATAAAGTCTTTTTTTAGATTCCACTATTGTACTTCTAGGCACCCTACAATTTTTTTATTTTATTTTTGCAGCTTTTTTTTTATTACATTTATTTCATTTCTGACAATGTAGCCATTCTGTCATTTCAAAAATTCCAGAATAAACTATAGATTGAACATTTATCTGCCTGCACTAAATAACTGTAGATAAGATTTTTCATGTTTTTTAGATTCACTCCTTAAAAACTATGCGAGTCCTGTAGCACCTTAAAGACTAACAAATTACTTCAGGTATAAGCTTTCGTGGGCTCCAACCCACTTAATCAGATGCATGAAGTGGAAATTATGGTTGAGAGGTATATATAAACATTCCAGGATGAAGGAGGGCAAGTGCTAACAAAGTCAATTCAGTTAGGGTGGATGAAGCCCATTCAGACCAGTTGATTAGAAGGTGAGAATATGTGAAGAGGCACAATTATTTTTTGTAATGTGCTAACCATTCCAAGTCCCTATTCAGACCCAAAAGAAACTACCACATCTGCTTAAGAAACTCTCTGAAGAAGCCCAGGAACAAATCTACTTAGACATACCCCAACAGCCCCAACCAGAGGTATTCTATCCACTACCCAAGACGCCCCATCACCTCAGGCATTGGCTCTCTTACAGCAGGATTGTCAGGCTATGTGGACTCTCTCCTCAGGCTTTACACTACCAGCGCTCCTAGCTATCTTCATGATAACAATGACTTTCTGAGAAAACTACAATCCATCGGTGATCTCCCAGAAAACACCATCCTAGTCACTATGGATGCAGAAGCCCTCTATAACAACATTCCACACAAAGATGGACTATAAGCCATCAGTAATAGGTTCCCTGATGATGACACGGCACACCTGGTAGCTGAACTTTGTGACTTTGTCCTGATCCACAACTACTTCAGCTTTGGAAATGATCTATACCTTCAGGTCAGTGGCACGGCTATGGATAAGCTCATGGCCCCACAGTATGCCAACATTTTTATGGCTGACATAGAGAATCACTTCCTGAAATCTCATCCCCAACTACTTCTCCTCTACCTATATTAAACTGATGATATTTTCATCATCTGGACTCACGAGAAGGAGTCCCTTGAAGAATTCCACCAGGATTTCAACAATTTCTACTCCACCATCAACCTCACCCTGGACCAGTCCACACAAGAAATCCACTTCTTGGACACCACACTACAAATAATGGATGGACACATTAACACCACCCTATTCTGAAAACCAACTGACCACAATACATACCCACATACCTCCATCTTTCACCCTGGACACATTACACGATCCATTGTCTACAGCCAAGCCTTGAGATAGAACTGGATCTGCTCTGATCCGTCAGATAGAGACAAACACCTATAGGATCTCTACCAAACATTCCTAAAACTATAGTACCAACCTGGGGAAGTGGAAAAACAGATCAACAGAGCCAGACAGGTATCAAAGAGTCACCTACTACAGGACAGACCCAACAAAAAAACAACAGAACACCACTGGCCATCACCTACAGCCCCCAGCTAAAATATCTCCAACACATCAAAGATCTTCAACCTATCCTGGAAGATGATCCCACACTCTCTCAAGCCTTGGTTGGCAGGGAAATCCTTCCTAACAGACAGCCCTACAGCCTGAAGCAAATAATCACCAGCAATTGAACACCTTACAATAAGAACATTAACTCAGGAACATATCCCTGCAACAGACCCCATTGCCAACTCTGCCCACACATCGATTCTAGTGATATCATCACAGGTCCCAACCACATCAGCAGGAGCTCATTCACCTGCACATCTACTAAAGTGATATATGCCATCGTGTGCCAGCAATGCCCCTCTGAACATTGGCCAAACCGGACTATCCTTATGCAAAAGAATAAATGGACACAAATCAGACATAAAAAATGGTAACATCTGTAAACCAGTAGGAGAGCTCTTCAATCTCCCTGGACACTCAGTAGCAGACATGAAAGTTTCCATACTTCAACAAAAAAAATTCAAGAAACAGACTTCAGCGTGAAACTGCAGAGCTGGAACTGATTTGCAAACTTGACACAATCAGAATTGGAATGGTTAGCACATTATAAAAAGTAATTGTCCATGTTCACAGATTCTCACCCTCTAATCTAATTGTGTGAATTGGCCTCATCTACCCTAACTGAATTGGCTTGACTAGCACATGACCCTCTTTAAAAAGTTTCCATACAGGTCCAGGGATTTCACTTTCAGCATCATACCTTCTAATTTCTGTTCAACTAACCTTCCTCATTTTTGTGTACTCCCTTTTCTATAATTAAATTAGCATTTTAATAGAGTCCTAACACCAAAGTATAATTGGCTGACGCCAGTATGATCCAGTATTAAAGACAACTGACTTTCCCTAGGCTGCAATAGTTGTACCAAAGTTTCCAATTGCTTTTCATGTCCTAAACATTTTTATCTTTACCCCAATTTCTTCCTTTCACTATAGATCATTCCCCTCAAATCCCAATATCATTATGAAAGTTCGTGCATTTTTCCTAAAGAATATAATTCCAAACACCTCTTTTTTCTACTGTTAATTTCCTCAACTCATTTCTTTAGTATAACCCCAAAATATATACTGTTAATATACTATAAAATTTATAGTATAAATTCCAAAGGGGTAGCTGTGTTAGTCTAGTACATTATAAATCTAATTTTTCCTTTTAAAACTCCTACATGACAATAGCATGCAGACAGTTTAGAATAAACTAAAATATTAGGACCAATTTAATCATAATTAATATCTACACATTTTACAATGATATATTATATAAAACAGTACTTTAGAAAAAGGCAAAACAAACAGAAATACTCTACTATAACCCCAAAGCAACACCATGGTTCGGTTTTAAAAATAAAAAAGCCAGATAAGAAGGAGAACAAAGAGGACATGGGGAACTATAAACCAGTTACCTAATTTTGATTCCTGGAAAGATACTGGAACAAAATAATAAACAATCAGTTTGTAAGCACTTGGAGGACAATAGGATTATATGGAATAGCCAACATAGATTTCTCAAGAACAACTCATGCCAAACCAACCTAATTTCCTTCTTTCACAGGATTGCAACCTGAGTGGATGGGAAAAGCAGTACATGTGATATATATTGATTTTAATAAGGCTTTTGACACAGTCCCACATGGCATTCTCACAAGCAAATTAGGGAAATGTGGTCTAGATTAAATTACAATAAAGTGGGTGCACAATTAAATTACTATAAAGTGGGTGCACATATTCAAAAGTAGTAATCAACTATTTGCTGTCAAACTGGGAGGCCCTATCTACTTGGGTCACACAGTGGTCAGACCTGGGTCCAGAACTATTCAATGTTTTCATTAATGACTTGGATAACAGAGTGAAAAGTATGCGTATAGAATCTGCAGATAACACTAAGGGTACATCTACACTGGAGGCTCTGTCAAGTTGACTTAACCAGTTGACTTAGAGACTCCAAAGCCCTGCGTCCACACTGGCAGGTGCTAGTTTGACGGAGAAATGGCCAGGAACTCTGTGAGGGGGGCTGGAGGCCAATTAAGTCGACTTAAGGGCTATCCCCCGTCCACACTTAATAAGGTCGACTTAAGCCTTAGGTCGACCTTAAGAGGTGGTGTTATTAAGTCAACTTAAGGAAGCACTCAAATCAACTTAATAAAAGCCCAGTGTGGATGCAGGATTCTATAGGTTGACTTAACCTTCCTTAAGTTGACCTAAGGTTCCAATGTGGGTGGGAGAAGTTTGCAATCACTTTGGAGGACAAGATTAGAATTCAAAATGACCATTACAATTTGGAAAACTGGTCTGAAATCATAAAGATAAAATTCAATAAACAGATATGCAAAATACTACAACACTTAGGAAGGAAAAATCAAATGTAAAACTACAGAATGGGGAATAACTGGCGAGGTGATAGTACTGTGAAAAAGATCTGCAGGCTAATGGATCACAAAGACTATGTCTACACTTACCAAAGTAGTTCAAATTAGTTAATTCGAACTAACTTATTTGAGCTAATTTTAGTTAGTTTGAATTAATTTAATTCGAACTAGCATGGCCCCACTGGAATTTTAGTTCAAATTAGTCAGTTGCATTAAGCTCAATGCGCCAGTTAGTTTGAACTTAGCAGTTTGAATTAAGGGTTAGTTCGAAAGGTATCATCAAATTTATTACTTTCAATTAAGGAAGCCCTTAATTCGAACTGATGAAAGCCTAGTGTGGCCCAGGCTTAAGTTAGTTCGAATTAAGCTTCCTTAATTTGAACTAACTTGCCAGTGTAGACATAGCCAAATTGAATAGGAGGAAACTATGAAAAATAGTTGCAAAAAGCCTGATATTCTGGGATGCATTAACAGAAGTGTCATATGTAAAAGAAAAGAGGTAATTTCTCCCTCTACACAGCACTTCTGAGGCCTGAACTTGAATATTGTGTATATTTCTGAGCACCACACGTTAGATAAGGTGTAGTTTAATTGGAGAGTCCAGAAAAAGAGCAACACAAATTTAAAAGGGTTAAAAAAACTAATTTATGAGAAATAGTTAAAAATCTGGGCACATTTAGTCTTGAGAAAGCATTGAAGGGGAACCTGCAGACTTTTTTCAAATTTGTTTAGGAATGTTATAAAGAGGACGATGCTCTATTTTTCTCCATATCCACTGAGGGTAGGACAAGAATGAATGGGTTTAATCTTCAACAAGGGATACATACATACATTAGGGATTGGATTAGGAAACTCTCTCTGACTATAAGGGTAGGTAAATTCTGGAATAGGCTTCCAAGGAGAGATTATAAAATCTCCATCATTTGATGGTTTTGAGAACACACTTGACCAATACCTATCAGGGGTGGTGTAGGTTTACTTGGTCATGCTTCATCTCAGGGGTTTGATTCTATGAGAGCCAGTTTTCTGTTAAATTATGACCATCCTTGTAATGTAGATTTAATGGCTTTATAAATTAAATACAAAAACGTACAATGCATTAAGTGTAACACTAAAATTACCTCAAATCCTTACCTGCAGGCTTTCACTGCACTTATTTGTAATAGTGTATATCTATTTGAGGAAAGATTTAGATATGAATAAAGATATATTTTTTAAAATCCATAATAAAAAGTTATGATTGCAAAGTTAAGTTTTCACAAATCAGGAAATGACAAAATTAACATTACATTCACAATATGAACTCTACTCTTTTGTGCTTACGTACTATGATTATATAGTCTTTAAAAGATGATCAGATACTATTTCTGGAAAAAAAACTCCTCGCCCCTACCTAGTTTAACGTCCACCCCCGGGATGTTATTCATCGAGGGTTGCGAGCGGACGGGGGTTCTTTTGGGGATAGGGATAATAGCCCTACCTTTGTCAAGTGACTGGTTGGAGGCCCTTGCTATTCCACAGGGGGTCAGGAGATATTCACAGTAAAGGGTTGAACCGAGCCGGCCAATAACCCACACGAACATTATAGGAGCTGAATATTGCTCCCATGACGGAAGGAGTGAGAATGAAAGGGGGGCAAAGGAAACTAATAGTGACAGGAGAAGTACCAGCGGAATCAAAAGAGTAATGAATAAAAGAGATTTATTTTTTATTTCCATGATTACGGGTTTGAGGCTTTCGTTTCCTGTTACAAAACCTTCAAAGAGTTACAGAAAGTAGTTATGCAGTTGCAGATAGTATAGTATATGCTTAGGCTTCTTTATTCTTATGCTGCAGCAGGTCTTAAAGGCAAAGATTATGTCTAGGACTCAATGGTCCAGACTAAATGCTAAAGCTATTCTTATTATACTGTGCTTAACTCTCCTCTTATTTACGAGGACACACAGTCTAACCAACCTGTCCTCCCAGGTTCAGGGGTTCTAAATGCGTGGTCCCTAACCTTATCCCTAGATAACCTGTCCTCCCAGGCTCTGTTGAGGGTACTAAACTACTTTAGTCCTTGCCCCAGGACTCGGGGTGCTAAAATCTTCCCGTTACTGTTCCAATGTAGCTACTATGAACCAGCCTTCACCGAGGTCTGATTAACCTTCTTAGAAGTTTCCTTGTGCTTGTAACTAGTTACTCACCAGGCTCCCAGCCACCGTGTCAGTTCCGTCACACCTAGGATCGGGGTCCAACCGTTCTTCGTCCATTCTTCTTGTCAGTCCTATCACCTGTCCGGATCGGGGGTGCTGACTCTTCTACCCTAGCTACAGTGGTCCCCACTGGCTATCGCAGTGTAAGCCACGGGGCGTCTTGAGACCACCGAGCCTGGCTTTGAACAGTCCCCACTTGCTTTCGACACAAGGGCAAGCCCAGGTATCGGGGCGTCTTGAGACTGTTCTGCCTCTATTGACCCTTTTCAGGGGTCCGGGGCTGATTTTTATAGGTATTATGTCCCTCATGCCCCCACCTTTGTTTTCACACCTTTTGCAAACGAGCTCCTTGCAACTTAATTTGCAGGACTCTAGCAGGTCTTCTGCAGACTATGTGAGGGCTGAGTTCTTGGCATAGGTTCAAGTGAGTTGTTGCTGGGCAGAAAAGACCTTTGAAGGTTGGTTCAGGCTTGGACCTATACTTCACTATAAGCTAAACTTACTTTTATGCCTAATACTCTGGCAATTACCCTAAATACCCCCACTTTCTACAAAAACCAGTATTTTTTCTACAATATTGTAGAGTAATTGATCCAAATAAGTTTGAACCCAAACCAACTCAGGACTATGGCACTCTTTCAGAGGACTTTGAATCAAGCCCTGGATTTGTACAGCTTCACAGATACTTTTGCTTCATTTGCATGTAATTTTCACAAATTCCGTTAGGCTTATAGTACCACATGTTGCTGCACGTGTATCTAAGGTTGTACATGTGCCCATACACTATATTGTATTATTTATTTGAGAAGTACTGGTACTATAATTAAAAGCAGAATTAAGATATGCATGCATCCTTTAGAATTAGCATTTACAGACTTTCAAGTACGTAGATACAGTTTCACCATACTAGCATCATTAAACTGTGTAATTGTTTTATATTTAAGTTTACATGACTCTATAAACCAATGCATGTATTAGTTTGAATGAATGCATATTTCCTAAGATACTGCACTAAAGAGTGTATAGTAAAAATAATAAATTTCAAGCCTAAAATATATTGGTAACTTTAGATGCAAAAGAAAGTAAATAAATTACCCTGGCAAATTTTAATCACCAACATAGTTGAGATATTCCACTAAATTCCTCCTCTACACTGTTATAAGAGATTATTAATGCATGTAGCTGATGGGTTTTTTTTCTCTGCACTAAGACATTTAAAGATTATAAATGATTAAAAAGACAGTCAATACAATCTATAGAATCCATAAACATCTGGGGACCTTATTCAGGACAGCAAGTGAGAAAAAAAATCCATCATTTTTCTTTAATATCTGCATTTTTTAAAATTCTCAAAAGGCACTGGAGATACTGTTACCTGTACAGTACAAAATATCACTGACTTGACCTAGCCCTGACAAATTACATGAAAATACATAGCACATTCAGTCTAATGAAACACAATTCTACTGTCTTAAGATACTAGTTTTAGAGAATTTTTTCCACATCACGCTATCTGCTTATGCCATCTGCCAACAATATCACTTGTTTGGCATCACTTTACCTTTTAAAGAGCTTGTATTATCATGTGCCAAAATGGTTTAAGAGCTTTATCTTGAAAACAGTTGTCTTTTAAAAACACAGAGCAAAAAAAGAACATTGGAGTAAGAGAAAGAGTATATATGTATGTGGGGGAGGTGTTGGTTTCTCATGTTCTTCACCTCAAATCACTGTATAAACAAACTACTGTCTGTATATCGGGCAGCTGCACCCTTGAGTACAACATCTCCAGCAAACAAATTTCCTCCATTGTACAATAGCTTTGAAAAGACTTGAAACGGCATCAGGAGAGCAATTCACTCCCTTTTCTTCAAACTTGTCACCCTCCTTGTAAAGACAGAGTCAAATGTGGCCAACCAAGGAATAATGGTTGTCATACTCACCAGAAACTAAGAATCATCTACCGAGATATCATGAAGCACAATAAAAAGTACTTGCTCTTCTTGTAGTTTTCCGATGAGTTTTCTCAAACAGCTATCTATTGTATATTTACTGCACTTGGTTTACATAGGTTGAACCAAAGAATTTGTGTACTAGAAAACCATCCATGTTCAACAGTAGAAATGCATTTAATGCTTGTTTTCTTTACAACTTTCCTCCTCCCTCTCATCTTTACTCCCTTTCATTCACTAATTTAGAAGGACCAGACTCTGCCACACTTACTCATGTTGAATAGTACTAATGGCCCAATTCAGTAAGGCACTTATGTTTACATCTAGTTTTAGAATGGGAATTAAGTTGGTTGAGATACTATTATTTATTGGTCATCTGTTGGTGAGCAAGACAAGCTTTCAAAACCTCTTCTACAGGTCTGGCTAAGTTCCTCATCTTCAAAGCATCTGACGAAGTGGGATTTTCTCCCATGAAATAAATAAATGTGTTAGTCTTTAGGGAGTGTGATTCCCCTGCTTTTGTACACATATTCATATTAACTCTCACTGAACTAGCATGAGTATAAAGAGCTGTCTACCTATGATGGCATGAGTAGAGGCAGAGGAGGCATACTATATTGCTATACTGAGTACATACCTACTGGTTGCAGGTTCATTTGTACTAAGCCATGCCTCTGTTATCAGTTCTACCATTGCTAGACTGCTACTGATACTTAAGCTGTTTTTCTTTTTTTTTTTTTTTAAAGTGCCAGTATGGGTTGGCAGGAGCAGTGGTGGGGGGATGGGGGGTGTAGAGGGGGGAGTTGTCAGGACAGGTTGACAGGACCCTCCACCACTGCTGTTCCCTGGTGCCTCTCCAAACTCTCCGCTCTATCACCACCGGCCCCCAATGGCCTTCCCAGACTCCATCTTCTCCACCCACCAGCTCCCCGATACCCTGGCCCCTTCCTTGCCCACCAGCTGCTCTCCAAGCCCCCACCCCCTTCCTTGCTGGCTCCCCAGTCCTCTCCTCCTCCCCCAGGCCCCTTCCCTGCTCACCAGCTCCCTGACTCCTTGGTGGCTCCCTGACCCCCTCTCCCAGCCCTTTCCCCGCCCACCCACCAGGCCACTTCCTCTATTTGTTCAGGCTGCGTCCAGAGCTTTCTTGCTGTTTTCTCTCTGCTTCTTTTGTGTTTCTCCCCTTCTCTCTCATAGACAAACACAACTCTACCAAACAATTCAAAGAGAAAACCTTCTGCTACTTATTTCTAATATTTTATCAGACTACTAATTTGTGCCCTTGTTTGGGCAACTCTGCTGCCTATGTTTTGGTTTAAGGCTCCCCTTGTTTCCTATATTTATTCTGAATGAAGGACAGCTGCTGCACTCACCAGTTCCAATGACATTGTGCCCATATCACAACAGTAATATCAATTAAAATACTCAAGAGTGAAAATACTGGAATGACAATATTTTTGTCAGCCAATAGTACTGCATTGTTTTAGTTGATTATTTGTCTAGCTCTTCAGGCCACAGATGCCCCAGTTTTACAAAGCTCTGGCTAAAAGCTTCCTTCCATCTTGCCAAAGCCAGGAAAACTAGAGAGAGGAGCCATTAATACTGGCTAAAAGTTCCATCCTCAATATTTGCTAGTGAAAGAGAGAAGCCATAGGAATTTGAGGAGAAAAATTCTTCCCCCTCTCCCCCCATGATTTAAATTTTTGGGGCTATGGTAATTTTGAGAGCTTATGTTCCTGATTTACAGTTTCTTATTGTTGTTTTATATGGATGCATATTCTCTTCAGATCTGAAATTGATATCTTACCAGCTGAAATTATATATACTCAGACAGTTTGTACTATTTATATAATTGTACATTTCCTTTTGATTATGACCTTGTTTTGTTATATACTTGGTCAACTCCCTTTAAAAAACAAATTTCTACACACATAGAAAGAACAAATGACTACAGAACTGAAGAAAACATTCAACAACTTCTACAGTACATGGAATGAAGTACTGCACCTACAATCAATTTTCTTTGTCCTGAACATACTTTGATATGGGCTCTTCATTTGCTAAAAATTTTCAAATGCCATGCTACTGCAATAAATTGGGCTTAAAGTCTCTTTGCCACCAGATCCATTAACAGTAGGAAAGTTGGATCACAAATAAGTTTCAATTATTGTAAACATTACCATTTTAACACCTATTAGATGAAAGGATAGCAACTACCAAAACAGAATTCAGGTATTTTCCAAAGGTGTCATAAGATTAGGATCATTATTTTTATAGTAGGCCGCTAACTGTTGGTAATTTAAAAAGACACTGTCAAAATGAAAGGCTGTATATTTAACCTATACTTAAAGCTACATGTTTAGTTGTAAATTTTAAGATTATCATATGCCCTGTTTTTCCTTGGTCATGTCCTCCTTTTCGGACATTAAATCTCCATCTGGCTGGGGTTTTTTTAAATAGCAAAAAATGTCCAGGATTTCAGCCAATGCCAGCTCAGCTCTGTTTGCTGTCTGCCAGCCAGAGTCTCAGTCTCGGCAGGCTGGGCTCCCAGACACCGCTCCCTATCGCTCACTGTCAGTCAGTCAATATGCCTGCTTTTCGTTGGCCACACTCTGACCCCAGCTGGCCTTTGAATGGGTCATTCCCCACACGGGCCCCACCAACTTTTTCTTTTTCTTGTTTGCGGTTTGCGTGCCACGTTATCAATCAGAAATGGCCACCAATGAAAGACTCCATACACAACTGGGCATTGCAACTTTATTAATCGTTAAGAAAAAGTCCAAATGTTGTAAATAACCCAAATAGTTTTTATTGCCCATTCCCACAAAGACAGATTTTTAAAGCATGCAATGTTGTTGGTCCCAGGATATTAAAGAGACAAGAAGAATGAAATAACATCTTTTATCAGATCAGCTTCTGTCAGTGATAGAAGCAAACTTGTGGAAGATCTGAAGAAGAGCTCTGTGAAAACTCAAAAGGCTGTCTCTCTCACAAACAGAAACTAGTTAAATAAGAGATAGAAACTCATCATTTAAAGCACATTCCAAGTTGTAATATGCAGCTTTAAAGGAAGATTATTTTGAGGCCTAAACATTTTGACAATGTTCATCTAAACAAAATGACTTGGCATCAAAATAGATAAACTGGTAATTCTGTAAGGAAGTGATGAATCTTCCATTTGTATTCAATTACAGGCCAGACTTTTTTACAGTCTGGGATGGGCCTCTTTCAGTCCCTCCTTTTGGAGCTGTTTTGCTGTGTATAAAATATTAAACATGCACTGGAGGAGGATGACTTGAATTTTAATCTTCCACATGGCCCAGGTGTGCTTAAATCATTGGTCTATAGAGTTATTCTCACTCTTTCTTTATGTGGCCCACTGAATGTTTAATTATTTTAAGACAGTAGAATTAACTCTCCCCCTGCATTGCATAGGGAGCCCTGGGTCTCTAACTTGGTATTATGGATTATGGTGCATGGCAAGATGTTTTTTGGGACCTCAAAGTTAGTTTATAACTCAGATAAATCTGAACTGGAATCTGAGTTAAAACATCTCAGTGTAAAAGGATCCATTTTAATATCCCTGAAACCAATGCAAGATAGAGTTAAATATTATCTTACTATTTGCCACACTGGACTTTATCTGAGATTATATAACTGGATACCATTCCAACTTAACAAGAAAGATCACTGACCAAATCCATATTTTTGGCTTTCACGTGGTCTGTGAATTAACACCTAACACATGGAAATCAAATGCATAAATATTATGAGACATCTCCATATCGTTTAGCTACAGTGAATCAGAATGGGGCTACATATCCAATGTGTACAGTGAATCAGAATGGGGCTACATATCCAATGTGTAATGCCTACACCTTCTTTGTAAGCAATGGAGCTCAAAAATCCAACTAATTTTTTTTTTAAAAATCGCTTGAAAATAAAAAGTGATAGAACTGGTAAACAGAAGTCTCTAGAGTGATTGAGGTAAAATTGCAATGAGTTCTCTCTACTTCAGTCAGTACAGTGCTGTCAGTTTGTTTATCATAAGAATCATCAATTGAATCTGTGGAATAGTGGAAACACAGTGCAAACCTCAGTGATTACAAAGATGGTTTATAGCTCTGCCAAACACAATCACAGCAAAAAGGTAGTATAGTTCTACTAAAACTGTTTATGAAGAGTATTTTTGTGCCAATCAGATTTAGAGACCTACTGTGCTAGGTTCTGTACAATCACAGAGGAAGATATATTCTATATCCTCATGTTTGTAAGCTCTATTGCCAGAAAATTCAAAAGATGCTATTAAAATGCAACTTGCACATAATTAGGTACAAGTATAAAAGTGTGTGGTCTCTAGTAGGTGCAGAAATAAAGTTTTAATGTTTCTAATTTAAAAAAAACAAAAACAAAAAAACAAACACAAGAAACACACAAAAAAACCAAAACCCAATAATGGTAGTGCCATAAAGGTTCAATTTGAATTTGTATTGCCTAGATGTTTTTAAATGTCTTATTCTTATATAATTACAGTGTGAATTAAAATGTATTATTGTAAACAAACAACACTTTGAATGAAATGGCACAGTTTAAATATTAAATAAAATATTTCTAAATCTTAGAAAGGTAATTCTGTGGACAGCTAATAGTTGCAATGCATTTGCTATGTATTATTCCCAGGTCAGTTTTACAGCCAAGTTATAGTACAATAAAGTTAACCATTTTATGAGTCATAACAGTATTTATTATTTTCATATTTACTACTATATTCTGTTTATTGGTATTGTTTGTATGGCCTCAAGGCTCTATTCTTGGATCATGGTCCCATTGTGGTATATATAAACTCATAAAATGACTAGTCTACTCTCTATAGGTTTATATAACATTCATCATCATAGTATCTGAACATTTTTGAATAATGTGACTACACATGGGTTAGGTATTGTTTATTCTCTCATCTACATGTTGAGAAGGGACATGTTTAGTGGAGTGTCTTGTTTAGGTACTGTTTTTTGTTCGGTTGGTTGTTTTATTTACTTATTAAATATGCATGTATCCTCTTTAGAGGGGTAAGCCTGAAACATCACACAACTTCTAGGGGACTTACTCTAGATAACAGTAGAAATAGTGGCAGAAACTCAAAATTCCATTTCACAGATTGCCTAGGACCCAGGTTGGAGATTGAATGGCTAGCAGCACTACCAGAACTCAGATAGACAGTTCTACTTCCAGTTTTGGCTGAGTTCAGACTTGAGCAGAGAGAGAAGCATCAGATCCATTGAGGACCCTTCTCTCTCATCATTGCTACCCAAGGGAAGACTGAGTCCTTTTATGATTCCTCGGACATTGAAGAGGCTCCTCTCAGCAGAGATCTGAAGCCCAGGGCATTGAAGAGAGTCATGGCCAGGATACAGATAGTTAGTCAAACAGCACACTGGAATCCAGATCAGAAAACCACAAGGACAGTCTTACCATTGTTGGTGTGTATACTTGTAAGAATACCTGTGTTTGTTTATTTTGATACTTTATTTTAATCCAGTCACCAGTTTCTGCACTGCACTACCCATCAAAGACTGAGCCTTACACAGGATAGTTTGTACTGGCTGTAAATGTTAAGGGGCTAGAGTTTATGTATTGTTGTTTTGTCTTTTATTAGTCTGCTTCCTTCCTCCGCTGTCCCCTATCCTGAGTTCCCCACACCTAATAAAGCCCCATTAACTGACTGATTATTCTGGGAATTGTGATAGTTCTTTTATATTTGTGCTCTGACTGACACTCCTCAGTAATAGATTGTGTGTTAAATATTTTTCCAGTGGATAATTACTCTGTATTCTCTGTAGTAGGAGGGGTTTCCTTGGATGGAGGTGCCAGGCACCCTTACTCCTGAGTCAAAAAGGAGAAGGTTGCTGCCACACCTGAGGGCTGGGGTTACATACAGGATGCTTTATACTTATGTTAGAGAAGGAACGGTCAAAATAGTAAAACTTGTGTTCAGAGCTGACAGTGATAAGGTTTATGACAGCCCTTATTTTCCTGGTCACTATTTCAAAGAACTTAGAATCCAAGTACAAGAAACAACAGGTGAAATGCAACAAGGAAATGTGACAATTTGGGACAGCAAAATAAGCAACAGGCACTGCATGCCTGCTACCTCATCACTGTCAAGGTTTCTGTAGCACTTACAACAGCGGTACCATAAGGAAGAAATGAGGTGGGTGTTCATAGTGTGCTTGTTCAAAAATTTAAGAAGTGGGAGATGCAGTTGGTATTATCAGAATGTAGGCAATAGTCTGTCTCTGTAGATTAGTAGAGATGATAAGCAGACCCAGGACAAGCCATGAAGAGTGTTGAAAGTGAAAACAAAATATTTCTGCTTTTTTGCAAGAGAAAAAGCTGAGCTAGTGGAGAGATGCAGATAGTGGAATGAGTGGTCACAGTGATGAACCAGGAAAATGATCTGTGCAGCTGTGCTTTGAATGGATGTAGGTGAGGCAAGAGGAATAGTTTGTTTCACATATAGAAAATTATTTGGAAAAGAGGTTAGTAGAATGCTTAAAAAATGTGCAGATCATCCAAAGACATATTCTTTAGCCTTCACCTGGCAAATGGATAAAACAAGTAGAGAGGACATTCAGTGCTGATAAATGCAAAGTAATGCAAACTACATTATTTGCGCTCAGACACATTGCAGGGTTCTAAATTGAAAGGAAAGGATAGAGGGAAAGACCTGAGAGTCATTGTGGACATCTGAATACAAACTTTTGCTCATCATACAGAGGCAGGCAAAGAAACATACAAAATGTTGAGACATATAAAGAAAGAAAAAGAAAATATCAAATATATTAGAATAATATTAAGTAAACCCATCATAAACCCGTAGATGGAACACTGTGTTTAGTTCTTATTCTGTCTCAAAAATAATATAGCATAAAAAGGGGGGACTCCAATCATGAGTGAGAACAAATGGATTCATGCTAAGCAAAATAGCCTTATAAATAGAGATTAATACATTTGGAACTATTTATAAGGCTATTTTTATAAATAGAGATTAATAAATTTATAGAGATTTTTATATATTTTTATATAATTTTTTTATAAACAGAGATTTATAAATAGAGATTAATAAATTTGGAACTATTTATTTTAGAAATGAGGTTAATCAGAGGGGATATGATAGAGATATATAAAAGTAATGAGTAAATTAAGCTCTGCTCTTCACTCTTCCATATAACACAAAAGAGAACATTCAATAAAAAGAAACATCTAACATTGAGAGAAATAAATATTTTCTACATAGCACATAATTAATCTCTGGGAATCTTTGCTTCAAGATAAAATTGAGGCCAAGAGGTTTTTTTTTTTTATAATTTAAAGCACCGACTATATGAATGTCTGGCAAAGTGGGATTTTCTCTCACAAAAGACGATGCGGCAAATAAATTTGTTAGTCTTTAAAAGGACTCCTTGTTTGTTTAACTATTCTTGATTTTTTTTTATAAGGATCAGCATACTACTATTCCTATTTCAGGACACAAGCAACCATTAACGCCAAGAGTTCAGGAAGAAGCTTCTTTTATGAGTAAGTGATTCTATAACTAATCACTGCATGGTTTGTGGAATACTCCTATGAAGCATCTGATTCTGGTATATGTCACAATTCCATAGCAGCTTCTCCTCCTCAGTGGTTCACCAACGACATACAGTTTTGTCTTCTGGCTTCTCAGCCATCATCTCTCCCTGGGAAGAGACCCACATCTCCCTCCCTCCTGACTGGGATTTTTCCAGGCTGCAAAGTTTCCTGCCTCCACAGCAACATCCCCAAGAAGCCAGACTGCCTAAACGACCCAAGGTTTGCACTTTGTTTTAACTCCAGGGCCTATGCCCAGGGTAATGGCCCTCAGTTATAAGTAACCAAACAATCCCTTCTAAGTAAGCACATTTATTCTTCAGGTGAAAGTATTGCATGGGAAAAAAAAAAAAAAACAAACATTAAAAACAACAAAAGAACCTACACACATGCTAAAAAGTTTTCCAGAGATCACCCAACTTCAACACGGCTACCCCTTTGAAACAAATCAGTAATGCTACCTTCAGACATAGAATGCAATTTTATACATGGGCCTGATTCAAAACCCTTTTGAGTCAACTGGCATCTTCCCATTCCCATATCATGGCACATCACTACTGTTGTGTTGGTTAGCAAATGCTAAGTGGATACTTCCATTCTGTTGCTGAATGCTGTTCATTTTTTTTCTTACCCCAGGTTCTCTCAGTATTTGTCTCTTTTGTTACCATCATAACTAGAACATACATTCTCTGGAGTAAAACATTTTTTTTGTTTGTTTCTTGTCTGTGTTGCAATAGCGCCTTAATCGTTGATTCAGATTGCTAGGCATTACAAAAATAAAAAGCATCATCATCATGCATTGACAGGATAATTGACCAGGTATCCTAGTAAATCTTGGCCATCTCTAGCTTCTGTGATTCTAGGATCATTGAAGCTGCCTCCCTTAGGAGGAATGGATTTTATAGAACTGTGAAGAAGTGTTTTACATAACAATGTGCTGAATGGTTTTCATAGTTTGGCTATAGGGCAGTGCAATGGAGGTGCATTCAGAATAAAACTGGTAGGGTATGAAAATGTGTTTTTTAGAAAAAGGTCAACTTTAAGATAAAAATCATACCATGAAAGTAGAATAAAAACATTTGGCAATTACAAATTATCTTTTCTGCCAAGAATTTGGTTTGAAGCTGCAGCCAAACTGAATCACTGCTTCTGGATGTGTACAGGGAAGGACTAGATGGGCCTCTTGTCAAAGTCCATTAACCTCATCCAATACCAGTCTTCCAAACATACAATTTGAGGTTCATCACAAACCCCTCTAGGCTGAGAGCACTCTCTTCTCTGCACTTACTCCTCTCTAGGCCAGGATAGAACAGGCTAAAGTCTGGAAATCAAAAACAGATATTCCGTAAAACAAATAATTTTGGGAACATAAATTTCAATCTCAGCTGTTAAAATGTGCCCTTGAACAGATGTTATTATAGTTATTTGTACTCTAATAGCACCCACCATAAACTAGGGAACATTCATATACACAAGAGGACAGTCCTTTCCCATTTTTAAGGAAAAATCTTCTTTTAACAAGGAAATTAAACTGCAGCTAGAGACTTTTATCTTCTTTATTCTTATTAACTTTAATTTTTGGCAATCATTTAATCATTATTCAGACAGTACAGTGGATTTCTCTATAATTTTCTGTCTACTAATCAAATAGATTAATTATTTTGATAGATGTATTTTTTCCCCTTCTCAGAAAAGTATTTCTCCACTCAATGAAAAATCTAACCAGGTTAACAGGGAAAATATTTTCCTTCATTGATATGCATCATTTTATTTTTAGAACAGGAAAAAACAAAACAACTCAAAATCCATTAAGTTAAAAAGTTGAAAGATTTAGGATAGAATGTGGTCATGAAGCTCAGTTCTACTTCTCCAATTTCATTTAATCCCATGTCATCAATCCCCAACACATTTTGTCACTTTGGCTCACTCCTCAAATCTCCCTGTCCTCCTATCTTTACTTCTCTGTCCTCCTCACAGCATTTCATCAAGTTCTTTAAAGAGAAAATTGAAAAAGTATAATGTGATCTTCCTCCCCCTCCACTTGGTTTGCCTTCCCTTCCCACTGCCCTCTTACAACTACTTCTCTAGTCACTTCTTGAATAGGTTCTTTGGAGGATTTTTCCTCATGTCAACCTCCAGCTTTCTGTGGGGCTTCAGAGGTCTCTGTCATTTCCCCCTTACTCTCTTCCCTTTGCATCTTATGTCTGGATAATCTCATCCATAAACTCAAATTCAAGGACCCACTATATGCTGATGATTCACCAATCACTCTGTATTCCATATCTGTCTCCTGTCCAAATTTATCTGCCTCACTCTGATGTCTCATCATGATTACTAGCTGCCAACTCAAACTCAACATGGCTAAAACAAAGCTAATAACCCTTTTTCCCCCAAGCTCTATCTACTGACTCCTTTCTCTAATATTGTGCACAATATCACCATCACCGTGTTGGGAGGTGCTCTCCTTAAACATCTACCTCAATATCCTCCTTTTTAAAAATTCTGCTATTCCATTATACCTACAGCTAAGCTATTGATGTATTTAAAGCACTGCTTGTCATGCTGATATACATCTTATTTTCTTGTACTTCCCCATATCAGTTTGTCTGCACCCATCTCTCATCTCTTATCTTATATTCAGACTATAGGCTTTTTGAGATTAGGGTCAACTTTCTGTTGTGTTTATACAGAACCTAGCACAGAGGACTTCTGGTCTATAACTAGGACTCAAGTGTTATGATAATATAACTAATAATTTGCTTTTATTATCTCATTTACTAGTTGCTACTGGATAAAATGTTCAAAAAGAGTTTAAGGAATTTAGCAAAATCTTACTTGAAGTTAATAAGACTAAGTGTTTTTATAAAATTTATCCACAGTAGCTAGGAAGATAGTATGAATCAAATATGAACTTACAAAGCTTCAAAACTCAGTTCAAACATTATTTGAAAATAATGTGAACAACAGTGGTATGTTGCTTGTATTTGCATTTTCATGGTTCTGGCTAATCATGAAAAGAAGGTTTCAAAATGCCATGAGAAAGTCTTTTCTTGTAGTATTCCATATTTGGCAAAGCAAAGCTGTCCAGCTCAAACTGCTGTGACATTCAGGTTTGCTCATTACACTTTTTTTCTCCTAATAGCTGTTCAATTCATGTTGGACTTTATATATACTATTTGGTACCAAAACTGCCGTTATTTTATTTATTACTGTAAACAAACCCATCGAGTTCCTTTAGAATGAAATCCTGGCTTCACAGATCAAAAGGATGGTAAAGGTGTCTGCAGGAAAACATGTAAAAGATTCCATAGCCGCACTGTGGTCAGATACTACAGAAAGGTTTTCTGCTCTTGTAGGTGAACTGTATACAACCACCTAGCCCCAAATGGATCCTATTCCTTTTTATGGCCAACAAAGAACCCCCAAAAAGGTAAAGGTAGTTCTGAGGTTACAGTAATCCCTTTACAGATGCCTTGTGGCAAAATAAAGGATGGGGTATGGTGCAAAGATATCTATCTATTGTGAGCAAGCTTTGCTTGAGGGTGCTGAATTACTGTTCCAGAACTACCGTCTGGGTCTGCAGCCTGTGGGTTAGTTGTAAGCTCCTTTTGTCTCTTGTCACTCAGACAGCACATTCTACAGACAGAGAAAAACTGCTTCCCATGTCCATTGGGGATAAGCCATGGAAATCACCTATGGCTAAGGGCAGTAGGGAGCAGGTCTTCTTCTAAAAGGCATCCAAAGTAAAGCTGGGTGAAAAACTGTAGTTCTGAAAATCCAAAGGGATTTGAGTCAAAACAAATCTAAATATTCTGAGAAACTGGAATGAAGTGAAAATGTCCAAACATGTCATTTGACAAGTAGCATTTAGTTTCTGGACATTTTTGAAGGGATAGATTCTCAAAATAGTAGTAGAAGGTTGTGGCAAGTTCATAGTGTTAATCCAGTGGCACCCAATTGGGGGTGAGGAGACTTGACTTCAAATCTCTGATCCAGAGCTGGGATACATATGTATGTCTCCCACAGATCAGGTGAGTGCCTCTAACCATCAGGCTATAGGCTATTCTTGAGGCCTGCATTTGTCCTGAGGTCTGCATTCATCTTGAGGCCTGCATTTTGCAGGAGGTCAGACTAGATGATCGTACTGGTCCCTTCTGACCTTAAAGTCTATGAGTCTATTCTGGGGTGCACCACAAAGAGAAAGAGGTACTCTCGCTCTCTCTCAAATTTTAGATTCAAAACATTTTTTTTTATTATTCAAGTTAATGAAATATACGGCTTTTCCACATTTGTATAATTTTAGACAGAATGTAGATACTAACAATAAAATGATTTGCTGGTTTATATGACAAAAATGCATTTTAATTGTAGTTTGCTGTTTTGTATGGAACCATATCAAAAGCTCTTACCAGATCTCTCATTTATTTGCTCAAAAATATTAGATACTTTAGGCATGATTTCTCTTTTATAAATTCATACTGAGTTTTCTTATTTTTTTTAACTAAGTTCCCACATCCCAAATATGAGAGGCATTTTCAAATTATACAAAAAAACAGTGACTCAGACTGCCATAAGGAAAGATTGCTATTCTTCCTCTGTCATTTATTAGCATTTCCTTTATCTGCTTGTAGCAGAGTATCTGTTTTGATTTTGGGTTTTTTTTTCCCTCTGACCAAAGCAATTTGAGTTACTTTTTGTCAACCTTGAATCAGCATTTTTTGCCAAAAAGAAAAAAGTTTTTTTTTTGCTTAGCTTTAATTAAGAGGGGGTTTATGCTTCAGGATGTATATTAACAGATAAGTATTTTTCATGATGTTATGTGAGGACTCATTTCCCCACTATCCTAGCTACTTAAGAGTGTCTTCTAGTCACTGTTGATTTTTTGCTTGTCACAGGTCTCTGTGAAGCTGCCGCCACCTTTTTTCTCCCCTTAGACTTTCCGCAGACACAGACTTAGAAGACTTATGTACCTTCTACTTTCTTTCATCCCATCTACCCCATTACAGTTTATCTACAGAAGTTCTTGTAGATGAACAGTTTTCAACCATTTTCATTTGTGGACTTCTAAAAATTTAAAATAGAGGTGCATACCCCTTTGGAAATCTGTTGTCTGTATATATTAGTTGAATTCTGTTCAGTCAGTTTTCAGTCTAAGTCCTTCATGCAGTCCCTATAAATAGTCTGCTGATCACAGGTTGAGAAGAACTGTTGTAGGCCACTTCAGAATCAATGGACCTTTCTCCCTCTAAATTATCTCCAAATGGTCTCCAGATGCAAACTGCAGTAGAAACACACTAGTATACTGCATATCTTTTTCATGGAGACTTCTGGATATGATATTAATGCCTAAGCAGAATTGACTCTTCTCTTGATACTCCACTAAACTTCACCTTTCCAGTTCAACATGTCTGAAAAGCAGCCCAGTCCAGTAAGTAAGTCTACCTTTGCTTAAGTTTCCCCCTATATTCTTTTAAGGAAAGGACATACTTTCAAGAAAGGTTTAGGTAGAAAAATATCAGTCAACTGAAGAGCAGAACACCAGAACAGAATCTTCTCCATTGGTAATCTGTATATATGAGAAATATTGTCAGGACTAGAAACAACAACAAAATCTGTATTTTTGCAATGGACAGGTAACAAACAACAGCAGGATAAACTGGCAAGACTTTTCCTAGAACAAGATCAAAGTTATTTGTAATCTGGGAGGTAGTAGGGAGTAAAGAGTTAATATCTTAGCCAGACATTTTAGTTCAGATTTATTAAAACCATTTTTCTAGAGGTCACATCTAGCTCAAGGGACACTATACATTCTAGTATGCATGAATCCTTCTGGGGGAGAGGGAGTGAAAATCATCCTCTGGAAGAGAAGAGAACAAAACATTACATCCTCTGACAGTTAAGAGATCCTTTGGCTCCAAAGATATTGCTGGGTCAGAATGGGAGAAGGTATTTTAAATGTTGAGGGCATTAGGATTAATACAAGTTCTAGTGAAGATCCCTGCCGCTGTGAAAACAAAGCAGTATCAGAGAAGTTCAATTTATAAAAGACAGTGAAGTTCTTCCTTTTTCAACGCTGGTCTTAAAATTAAATAATAGCAGCAACAAAAAACTACTAACTGAAGCAGATCTTCAGCTTTGACTGTGAAATGAGATGGAAGTGGGGTGAAAAATGGTCACACCTCCACCTTCCCTTGCTGTCAACCCTGTGGTTTGATGGGTAGTCCTTTCCTTTATCTTCTGTCAGTTTTTTTTTTCTGAGAAGATTAGAAGCAGTGCAATTTCATTTCTATAAGTGAGGCAGACAAGGCATGCAGAACAAGGAAATAATAAATAAATAAATAAATAAATAATAAACAGTTCTACAGTAAGTATTGGGGGATTAGAACAAAACATTTAAATCATCAAGAGAAATGTAGCTGCCCTAGTTCTGGATTTCTTGAACTTCATCAACTACTAATACAATCATTGCTTACTACAGTTCATTCACAGACTTCTTGTACCTGGAATACTTGAAATAATTCCCACTTTATTTACCCTCTTGAAGAGTCTTCCTTTCATTAACCCCATTTATTTTGCATACAATTCTTCCTACAGTCTTGGTTTTATTCTTTATTATATCCACTTCATATCTGGTATTTTTACACTTTTCATGTGCTTTTTCTGACCCTGGATTTGTGACTAGTCACCTTTGAGTTACTATTATAGATAAATAAATATCTACTGTATAAACAAACCATAGACCACTCATATTGTACTTTTCTGGTAATCTTCATTTTATTTACACATGTACAAAGAAGATACTAGAGGGCAGCCAAGCACACAAAGGAACAAGTGGCTTCCTTGGGGAAGCCAAAACCTTAGCATACAAAGAAGTTCTATCTCAGAAATGGTGAAGAGTATCCCATCATACTTAGAAGAGAATCAACGATTAATGCCTTTCACCAGATAGTCTCTTTAAATAGCTTATTACCTTGATAGAAACAAAGTTAGGGGTGGCGATGATATGGAAAAAAAGAAATGAGAACCTCAGAAACAGAAGAGCTTGCAGTTAATTCCTTGGAAAAGAAAAACAGCTTTTTCAAAGCACCTCAAACAATATATTTTCCCGGTGCTCTATGATCAAGAGTAGATATGGACTATAAACAAGTTGCATGAGATCTGAGAGAGCCATTGCCCTCCAAGATAGCCGTTGTTTAAACCAGCAATATGCCAGCAACATGCTGGAATTTTACTCAATGAAATGCATAGCTACTATTCAAAAGGTAATTAAAAAGAGAACACCAAAATTTAGACAGTTAACAGTGATTTATTCTGCTACTATAAAGCCTTCTGTAAATAGAGCACAGCAATATGTTATTGTAATGAACAAATCAAGATTGCATTGATTTACAAAGACTCACATGTAGTACTTAGAAAGTTTATGTAAAACTAAGCCTTCTCTTTTGCTTTGCACTTCTCAGTTGTGATTGAAAACACATCACATAAGAGACATACCTGCATAAGCAGAAATATATAATCTGATTAAATAAACATCTGGTATGGCATGTGGTATTTCTATCTTACAATATACATAGTAGTTTTGTCACATTTCCTTAAAAAAAACTCACTAGTAAATAAAACTAAGAGGATTTGTGACTAGGAAAATCCATTTCGTGACTTTTGTGCTAACATTGTACAAAGTAGAAAAAATTCAAGTAGGAAAACAAAGAAAAATTAAGTTCAGTTTTCTACTTTGTTTCAAATCTTAATACAATAATAATACTTGATGGGATAATCTACTTAAATATTTATTAACATTGTTTGATATGATAAATATTTTATCTCAGAAAATTAGTTGTGCACTTTTGCCTCAATTCAGTTTTAAAAGAAAATAGGCAACCCTTTCCATATTTTTAAAATTATTTATTACCTATTAATTAGGAAGATCTCAAGATAGCTTCATAAATAGTATATACTTGCTACATATTCTTGTATGTATAATCGGATCCAAGGAGTAAATAGCTCATAAAAGAGTTGGAATTTTATTTAATTGCTTCATTTATTATATCATCAGATGGTTTTCATCACAAATGTCTAAAATGTTTTCATCTTTACAGGAAAAGAATAGAAATGTCCTTTGAAATCTAACAGACCTTCCAAAGACTTCAGTCAGTTCATTGTGAAAATATTACAACCTCGTCACTTTTTCACCCAAGAGATTCCTGTCAGTCTCCAATCTGATGTAACTATAGAATTACAGACTAGAGTAAACTATCAATGCCTGCTGTGTCCTCTGGGAAAGAAAGCTTTGCTGGTTAAACTGTACAATTCAATTACAAAAGCAGAAGAACAAAGCTTTGAAAAGGAAATAAGACATACACTTTTTCTAAAATTTTAGAACACAAGATTGAATTTATTTGCAATTTTATCTTGTATTATAGATTACTCTGAATACTAAATGCATTTTTCTGGCCTGTAATTAATATCAGTTGCCTTTTTGTGTCTGATTCAACACAACATTGTTTTACAATTTTCAAAACCATCATTATATTTCCATGTATGCGCCTGTGTTTTGATCAGTAATAGAAGTTAACCTTAACAATTATTAGACAGAAAGCTGGTAATTATCTTAAATGCTCACACTAATAATTTGTCCCCCAAAATTCAGACTTAGTTTATACTTTAATGTTTTATTGATTTAATGTAATTTTCTTATGAAATATGGTATTTTTATGAAGTAAACCAAATTCTGCTCTCCATTACATGGATGTAACAAAGATCAAATTTCAAATCACTATCTGTTTCAGTCTCAAGTCACCACTTACAACATGTTTATAAGCATATCCATCTACCTTTGGGAATTTATTAAAGGCCTTATTTTCTAAAGGTGTGTGCAACAATGTGAAATTAGACACCCAATTTGTACATATAGTTATCATAACTGTGCATCCAAATAAAGGACCAGATATGTTCAAGCGTCCATGTTCATGCTCAATCGTAGTCATTTAAATCTCTAGGGAGCTGGAAATGGCTAGTACTTGGTGGAGTCTGGAGATTTTTGAGCCATTTTAAGACTGTGCTATAAGAACTTTAAAAAAGAAAATTGCCTTGGCCTGCATTTGATCCATCCTTGATAACATCCTTACCACTGTGCCATACATATAGACCAGTTCCTTGTAGATACCTTGTTTATGGAATACTTTCTCAAAACTAAAAAGATATAGCAGATTTCAATCTCTTATTTTAATTGGTACCTATCACATATAGTAGAGCTAGATTTAATATTTGTGTTTTGTGCAAAATTGTGTCCTTGAGAGCAGAGCTTCTTTTTGTAGAGGAGTCCCAGTGGTTACTACCTGAATCGGAGCCCCAGGACCTTCCTGGATATTGTGGGGCACCAGGCTCAATGCTGGCTTTGGGGTGGGGGGGAGGTTGTGTTTGTTTGGTTAGTGGTTTTTCTTTTGATTGGTTACTTTGGGGTGGAGTGAGTTGTGGGTGGTATTTTGTTTTGTTTTGTTTTGTTTTCAAATGTTTCTAGAGATTATTCTGAACATAAAGAATGGTACAATTGTGGTCAAGGGAGAAAGTGCACAATTGTAGGTATGGCTTATTACTCACTTCACATGAAATAAGACTTTTTTGCTAGATTATGGATATTAATAGGTCCCCTGGCAGGCGAGCAATCCAGGGCCCAACTATCCACTTGGAGACCTTGGGTTGCAGGCCTCATTCTCCCAGATTTATCCTTTGTTTCCTTAATCAGCTGCTGCAAGTGATTATTTCCTCCATATGTGCACTATTTAAGAATACAGAAGATTTTTTTTTTCCTTTCTTTTCATCCAGGAACAGACAAAATTAGATGTTCATAGAAAGGTTGAGGGTTTGGTACTTCCTTTCTTGTTGAAAAAAGACATTGCTGAAGTGTTGTAAGACAAACTGTACTTCTGGGCTGAGCAGGAGTTAAAGCTCTTAGGGCCCTTTCCTGTTGAGAGAAGACATTGCTGAAGTGTTGTAAGACATAAACTGTACTTCTGGGCTGAGCAGGAGTTCTAGCTCTTAGGGCCTATCTGATGAATCTGAGCTTGATTCAACTGATATTACTACTGGACTCAAGAGATTAAGAGATTTCTAGAGCAGCCATATGTAATCTAATTTACAGCAGTACGTTGGTGCAAGAGATCATTGTTTTGATCAATGGCATCAAAGCCCCAACAGTTGCAGCTGGGAAAGAATGACATTGTGGTTTAGGCCAACCAGCTTCTGAATCCATCCACTCAGAAGAATAAACTTCTGTGACTATTAATATCTATAATGAGTATCAGAAATAATATTGACTGCATGATATCATTTTATTCTTTCTCGGTATTGACAAACCGATGTTGTTCCAGAATATAATCTAGGCTGTGAAATAAGATACCTGTAAGAGCAGCAGGTAAGACAAAAAAGTAAGTTAAGCATACTGGTAATATGTACCGACCACTGCATATAAAGGTGTTTGTCAGAGACATTAATCATTAAAAAAAAAACCCCAAAAACAAACAAAGAAACAATCCCCCCCCAAAAAAAAAAAAATCCCGTGGAAATTGCTGCTGCATTAGAATTTAGGGATTCCATCTTACCTATGACTTCCAAAGGAATCTGTTTTAAGAACTAGTTAAGCATTCTTCTGCCTTTAGTATGCTTAGGCACTAGAAAGAGAATTAGAGTAGATCCTTCAGCCTCCATTTGTTCTCTGCAAGATCAGCAGTTATTCCAGTTTGAATCATATGATGCAAGTAGTCTTTATGTTCTACTGTTTCAATTGATTGGAAAGAAGAGGAGGGTGTGTTAATCTTGATTTTAGAGTTACACTTTGAAATTGAATGCAAAACAGGATGCTTATTTTCACCTAACATTCATTCTTCCAAGACAGCACTGATCAAATATTGACATTCCCTATCATTTGTCCTGTAATTGAGGAACTGCATCATACATGATCAGCCTGTAGTTAGGCTTGCTTTAAAAAAAAAAGGGGGGGGGCAGAAAGCTTTCCTGCATTTTTTCCCCCTTTCTCTCATGCCACATGATAGATATACAAGATAGTCAGTGGAAACCAGTACCAGCTTTGCCTGGAAATTGGTTTTCCATGGCCTCAGACAGCTGGTGTTATGACACAGTTATAATTCATTGCATATACTGTAAATTTCCTCTGTATGGAGAGAGGGAGGGGGTGGTAGAATCTGCTACAACTACAATTAAGAAAATCTTTCTTAAAAAGGCTCCCAATCCAGGAAGATCTTTTGATCCCAGATGGCACAGTGGGCAATAGGGAGATTGAACATGCATGCATGGTGTTAGCATAATATGTGAAAGCAGCAGATGTACAAAGGGCTGCTGAGATGGCTTAGCTTTTATTATCAATATATTTTTCTTTTAAACAAATATTTGCTATTTCTCTAATCATACACAGCAAACATAGGGGTGGACTAACCCATCTTCTCTCTGATTTCTTCAAATGTTTCCTTTTACAGGGACTCAGCTGGAAGAAAACAGTCTGCATAATAGACTTGAGAGTGGTTTCAAATTACTCCTCTTTAAAATACTGGTACTGAAGTTCTTTATCTGAGGGCTCTAGCCGCCAACTCTGAAAAAAAGCGTTCCTTATTCCCAGGAAAATGAATATGAGGAATCTCTCTCTGCTTCATACACTCTTTCTTGTTGGCTTTATAGCCTTTACCATAGGAAGACTTGTACTGTGATTAATCAGAAGAGGAAAAAAAGGAGGAAGAGTCTCTCTCTGCACCTTGTTCTACTGGAAAAAACTGAACCTTAGGTATTTTCTCTAATCAGAAGGAATCTGTAGAAACCTTCCCAGAAGTCTTTCTTCCCAGTTTTTCAGATTAATGGGACAGGGGATGAATTAACCTTTTATAGGGCTCAACCGTTGAGTGTACCCTGATCTTAAAGGGCCCTGTAACTATTTGTCAGGCAAAGAGAGAATATCTTCCATATCCAAAAATAATGAGATTTCACTCAGTGTAATCTGATGGAAGAAACACACCTGCCATGGTGCTACATAAATAAGTGTAACATTTGATAATTTCACTTTTTGAGATGATCCCTAACTTGGGTTCCTTGAACTTTTAGATTTTCCTTGACTGAAAAAGGGAAATAAAAGACTTCATGTGACTCTGATCTCATGACTCACATAGGTTGCGTCTACACTTACAAATTAAGTCGATTTAAGCCTGCTTAAATCAACTTAATTTAATCTGCGTCTACACTACAATTTCCTTAAGTCGAATTAAACTGCTGCTTAAGTCGACTTAAAAAAATTTAAGGTCAACTTTATTAAACCTGGTTTAAAGTCAACTTTTCTGACTAAATCGACTTTATTAAGTCGACTTAGCCAGTGTGGATGCAGATTAGCCCTAAATTGACTTTAAGTCAACTTAAAGGGCCCCAGGGCTCCCCCACTGACCTCCCTGACAGGGTGGCTGGCACAGCCAGAGCCTGGCATGCCCACCCACAGGGCAGGACACAGCCCTGCCCACCCCGCTCCTATGCCCTGCCCCTGTCCCGCTCAGCCCCAATTGTATCAGGCACTTTGGAAGAGGTGCCCCCCCACCACCACCATGGACCAGTCCCAGGTCTACCTAGCCTCTGAAAGTCAACTTAGGCATCCAGTGTGGATGCTCTAAGTCAATTTGGCAAGGTCCCCTTGAAGTCGACTTAATTTTATAGTGTAGACATGCTACGTCGACTTGACAAAGTCGACTTTGTTAAGTCAACTTAGCAAAGTCGATTTATTTGGCCAAGTGTAGATATAGCCATAGTGAGCCTGGTGGGACTGCATATGGGATGACACAGAGGGAGCGGGAAAAACAGTAGTAGGCCAAGAAGCATGTTCCTTCTGGTTTGGACTGCTTTTCTTCTTGTCCCTCCACAACTGGCTTTATGAAGGATAGTGAAAAAGCCACACGTACAGTCATCCTTTGGCAAACAGAGTTCCATTACCCCAACAAATGTGACATTACCAACCACGTGAAAAATGACTAGTCTAGATGTTCCTCATCCTTTCCTCTGTTTCTCTAGTTATCTGTGAGGCGGTCCTGCCTACACCTGTTGCACTGGAAGCTGCTGCAGCCAGCTACTCAGTATCAGAAGGGATTTTTCAGCAATTTTGCTTCAGAGGCTGTTAGGCTAAGTAACAGCCCAATCATGCCTAGAATTCAGAAAACCTAATACCAAGAAAAAATAATATAAAAATAAGTGTTTTTAGACTTAAAACCAACCTTAAAAACAACGCACTAAAAGGGCCACCCAACTTTTGCAAACAAATGCATTCATGGTGCTTAAAATGCCTCATACAAGAACTTTGACTAATCTGAATTACTTCTGTACTTGTTTTGTCCCTTTTAGTGAGTTGGTTTTAATGTTGTCTGTTCTAAAAAAATCTTAGTTTTTTATATTATTTTTCAATCAAAACTAAAAGTACATCAAATCAAAAAACAGCATCTTTTCAGCCACAAGTGGAAATCAAACCAGCAACTGCTGAGTTCTGAGGCTCCTGCTCTAACCCCTACACCACAGGTCCAGATACTTAAGCAATCTTCAGCAGGCATAGGTTGCCTTTAAAACCTATAAACATTATGCCATCTGCTGGAAGAAAGGTGAGAAAGCACAGGGAATACATACACAGATAGACAGACAAAGCAAAGTTAATATAAAGGTCATCTAATAATAAGAAGAACCCCTTTTGTTTGTTTTATTTTCCTATTGTGATGAACAAGAGGACTGAAAAAGCCAGTATGAAGCTGCTGGAGGCAATTAAAATTAGTTGGCTAGGTATTCAGGGATTTGGGCTTTCCCAGCCTGCCTTGACTGACAAGTCTCTTCTGCCTCCAAGGAATTGCAAATAGCAATTAGACCCATTGTAATGGATCTGTGGATTCTCCATGAAAAGAAGAATTAAGTGTCAACATTATCAATTATTTCCCTTCATTTCAGCAAAAGATCCAGCTAAAATACTTACTTCACCAGCTCAAATCACTTGAGTATTAATCCCTCCAACTGTCCCCATCCAACTATTTAAACCTCCAGTTTCTACATTAGTTATTGGTAAAAAATTTAGAAATTCTTGTACTAGTAATTTTTATATTTAATTGATTAAAAATCTACTTTTAAAATGTGCAAATAAGTTGCAGCAAAATTTCTTTGCTCCTATAGGAGAATTCATTAGTATCCAGGGTTCTTTCATCAGAATAAAGATCCAGGTTATCAATGAGATAAATCAGAGCTTACGCATGATCAATCAAATCTTAAAGAGCTAGCCTTTTAAAAAGTTTAGTCGTTCAAGATGGGGTGTTATTGTCCAATCTATTTTGGTCATGTAACTGTGTTCTAACAGATGCGCCTTGGGCAATATATGCAGGTTAAGCCAACTTCATGGCAAAATATTTAGGCTTTCCCAAATGCTATTTTTCCATCTAGAAGATTTTGTATCCTTCATGAATGTGCAGAACTTTTTCAATCTTCCTGCCTCTGGATAACAATGATCTTTCAGAGGATTTGCATTTTAACTACATATTACACAGATTCAGTGCTTTTGCCAAGTGCTTGTACAGGAAGTGTGTATCACATGATTCAAAGAACCAGTCCTCAGAGATGTGTTTAGAAGTACTTGGGGAAATATGACACCTATCATTCTTCTCTGGAGAATACAGAGCAGCGAGAGAGAAAATGATCCACCACCAGCCTCCCTAAAACCGAGAAGGTGGGGCAGATGCCAGATGAAGATTATGACCTACCAACAACAAACTTTACACGTTTATGGAAGTAAAGCCGGGGAGTGGTACTGTTATGATAATCAAGCCAGCAGAAGGCTTTGTGGGCTCCAAATTTTAGGATAATGCTGATATTGGCCAATATCAGGTGCTTCAGAAAAAATGAACAGAACAGATAATCATCAAGTGGTCTATCCCAACGCCCATTCCCAGCTTCTGCCAAACAGCAATTCTTGCTCATCCTGGCTTATAGCCTTGATGTTGCTTTTTTCCATGAATTTATTTAACTCTTTTTGAATCCCATTATAGTCTTGGCTTTCACAACATCCTCTGGCAAGAAGTTCCACAAGTTGACTGTACGTTGCGTGAAGAGATATTTCCTTTTGTTTGTTTTGAACCTGCTCCCTATAAATTTCATTTGGTGATCTGTAGTTTTTGTGTTACGAGAAGGAATAAACAACACTTTGTTATTTACTTTCTTCTCACAAGTCAGGATTTTAATAGAACTCTATCATATCACATCTTAGTAACCAGTTTTCCAATCTGAAAAGTCCCAGGCCAAACTGAAAACCTCAGGCAGTCTGAGACGATGGTTCAAGCAAGTGTAGTCTTGGCTGCATTTTCCTCAACTTAGGAGTGCTTGAGGAGAAGAATTTGTATGCCACATACTTCTTGAGGATGTGTCTTCTCTTCCCCCCACACCCCCAAACAGAATAAACATCAACTATATTAATTGACCAGACAGATGAGCACTGTAGGTCAGGCGGGATTTAAACCCTGGTTTAAGGTTTAGGCTGTGCCACAGTAAGAGGTACAAAATGCCTAGCTCCACTCATGAAAAGCAGGGCGAGTCTAGTCTTTTTTTTTTTTTCTAGAACATGCAAATTAAAACCTAAAGAACAATTAGAATTAAGGGTGTTAAGAGACTATTGAAAAAATTAGTTTAAAGCTCAGAACAAGTCAGTAGGTATGACACTCACTAGATTCCATCTCACTGTCATGGACAGCAACAGGGAACCGAGAAAGTCATAGCTGTTCCACCTGTTACATCCTCCTAGGAGAGCATTAAAAGGCACAGGACACAGTACATTGCAATTCAAAAAAATTGAATATATCTGAGGCACATGTGCAACTATAGTGGTACCCACACTAACTCATGCTCAAAGAAGAATTGACACAATAGAATTTCCCACGCTAATTTCTAAATATATTATTAGATTAAATTGAGAGTTGTCTCCTTCTTTGTATGCACGAAAACCAATAATCATTTTTAGGAGCAAATTCTACTTATAGGTGTGGGAACATAATTCTCATTGACTCACCTGCAGTTGTGCATGCATATCTGAAGATCATTTTGGGTTATAAATGTTGTACTGTTAGATTTATGTATTTATACTACATGTAGTTAAATATCTAATAAATTATGTAATTCTAAGAGGCAATTGAAACATTGACGTGTTCCTTCTCCATCACCCTATTTCCCCAATAAAGGTCAAGCTTCTTATTACTTATTTTTAAAATGACGACAAAGATAATGGGTTTGCATTTTGTTTTGAAGCTAATAAGGTAGTAGTTATTCTGATTTGGGTGTCAAAAATAGATCTGAACAATGCATCACTGCCTCTCATCTACAACTTAGATGCTACACTGTGATCAACTTCAACTGGAAATCATAGAAACTGGAATGGACCATGACAGGTCATCGAGTCTAGTACCCTGCATTCATGGCAGGACCCAGTACCCCCATTAAACCATCCCTGACAGGTGTTTGTCTAACCTGCTCTTAAAAACTTGCAATGTAGGAGATTCCACAACCTGCTGTGGCAATTTATTCCAGTGTTTAATCATCCTGACAGTTAGGATCTTTTTCCTAATATCTAGGCTGAATCTCTCTTGCTATAATTTAAGCCCGTTGCTTCTTGATCAGTAATAATACAATGGGCTAACTGTTCTCCCTTCAATACAGGATACCACACTTCACCTACATTCTTCAATAATTCCCATAATTCTCTAGTTAAGGAGGTAGAGCTATACTGTGATTAGTTCTGAAATACAGCCACCCTGGGATGAAAAAGTAGTTGAACTTCTGATAGTAGCTGGTGGTTTCCTTAACATACAACATACCCCTTTATTGAGCTACCTGTGCTCTATGAGCTTACCTATCTTTATAGTACAGATTATACCAAATGATCATTTTCTCTCTCTGATCTACTCTGTTGAATCCTTCTTCTATAGAAGGTAACATATTTTTGGATTTGCAGTTAGCATTCACTTCCACTTACTCCTTACAATAATGTATACATTGGGACCACTGAGATGAACACTTGGGAACATTAGGGGACCCTTATGACTGGTCCTCACGTTTGACTCTTTAAACCATTTCTCCTTTCTCACTTTTACCTATGAATGCTTATGCCTACTTGTGTTGTGAAATGGTTCCTTCTTCAACATTTGCTTCCCTATTCATATACCAAGAAGAGGGTTTATTTCTCATGTAGACAGATGAAGAGTTCTGTTCAGATTACACCTTTCTAAAAATAATACAGAACCACCTCTATTGGTGCAACATGAAATCCTTCCTCTGCAATGCTCCTATTCTTTGTTAAGGTTGAACATGAAATCTGAAACACCCTTGTAATGGGTAATTCTTAGAGCAAACCATCCTGCTTTATTTCTGAGATTTACTAAGATTTAGCCAGGTTTCGTCTGAATTCTCAAAATGTAAAAATGACTACAATAAAGGAGATTTCCATTCTTTTACCACTTGACATCTCTCTTCAAATAATATTTATAAATAAGTTAAACAAAAAAAGTCTTGTGGATTCTCAGGATTGTCAAGCAAAATAGTGCAGTAGAGATGTACTTTCTTCAAATTGAATCTTCCAAGAAGGTATTTATAAGTAGAGGCTGAACAGTGAGTGAAGTGCATAGAGTGAGAAAGCATGCAACTTACCTTAATCCATTTAGTATTGGAATGTTATTGTTAACATGTATATTGCTTCAGTACTTAGGAGCGCCAATCAGACTAAAAGGACCCATTATCCTTGGTTGGTGCACAAAGCTGTACACATTGATCTGGTACATTTACAATTTATGTACAACAGAATAATAAAAATCCCACTAGCGATGACAGTGATTTACCACTTCATATTAAACTGAGTAAAATATCTGTATCTCTACTCTGTTTTATATGCTATACTGTGTGTTGCTCAAATGCAGATGGGTTTATAGTTCCTGTAAAGTTTCCCCCCCCCCCCATTTACACCTTTCTAGCATATGTAAGGGGGTTAGTTCAATAATGTATTCTAGTAGGAGCACATTGATATAATTAATTCTAGCCTCATTTCTCTTTTGTTATACAAACTGTTTTCTACTTGACAAGTTATAATTGCTTAGTAAAGGCAGATGAATTGATGACTTATTGTAGGGCTTCTGGTGACATTCCTATACTACACTCTCCTGAGTACTACTTTAATTTTATATCCCTTTTTATTAGCAGAACGTTGAACTTTACCATTTGTTAATAAAACATTTCACAAATCTTTCATCTGATTCCTATCCTGAGAAGATGTGGTTATTGATCATACTTTTCTAAAATTCCATACATTAACCTTGGGATCATTCACGGTCAAGCTCCCTGCAAACCAAAATCAAAATCACAGTATTCTCTGAGAGGTTAAAAACAGAAGAACCAAGATTTCTATTTTTACTATAGTACATCTAAAGAAGAACTATATCTTGGTGATTAGAGACCCTTTTTAAAGTTAACAGTTTTCTACAGTTCTTAAAAAAAAAAAAAAAAAAAAAAAAAAAAAAAGAAGAAAAAGAAAAAAAAAAAGATATTCCAAAGAAATTTCTGGAAAATATAGCAGTAATGATACATTTAGAGCTACAAAACAAAACAAACTCTTTATCAGTTAGTATTGCAATGAATGCAAAGCTCCATTTGTTGGTGTACAAAGTAAATGTTTTGAAGACCAATTACAGACAAAGGGATTTTTGCTGTCATATAACAATTCTGTTTCTTTATAAGTTTAAATAAAATGCAAAATGATCAGATTTTATCTGTTATAAGAACAGTATTATAAGTGTGAGACTGTGAGATGCTGAGTGTCTTCAAAATCCATTAATAATAATGGAAATTGAAGACAGAACATCTCTTAAGATGAATGTAAAACACTGAAAAGTTAGTGACTTCATGAGCTGTAATAATTATTTTTTCTAGAACTTCTATGGATGTTTTCTCTAACATCTACAGAGTCCCAGCCAAAACTGGGACCACAAGCAGTGTATAAATGCAGAATAAAACAGTATTCCTGCCCAAAGAGCTGTAGCCACATTCTCAAAGGCTATATCTACACTGGCAAGTTAGGTCGACTTAAGGAGGCTTAAGTCGACCTAACTTAGTCCCCATCCATACCAGGCTTTCATTAAGTCGATTTAAGAAATTCCTTATGTCGACTTAATGAAAGCTTAAGTTGACTTAATAAGAACCACCCATTAGGTCGACTTAAGCCTCCTTAGGTCAACCTAACCCTTCTTTAGGTCATCCTCAGCACAGTGTGGACGATTAAGTCCACTTTGTTAAGTTGACCTAAGGCAGGTTAGGTCAACTTAAAGTGGACTAAGTCCAAGTCCATAGACACCAGTTTGTTAAGTCGACTTAATGAGGTCAAATTTACATCAACTTAAAGTCGACCTTATTAAGTCGACTTAACATCGACCTAACTTTTTCTAGTGTAGACATAGCCAAAGATACTTAGTTCCTAACTCCCATGGATTTTACTCCATTAGTTCAAGTGGCAAAAGTCTGTGCAGTGGAACCATATGATGCCACATGATGGATATATATTTTCATTTTTAAAAATCTTAGGAAGAGACACACAAATAAATTATGTTAAAAGAACATTAAGTCAAGCCCTCAAAAGCCAGTAAATACCAGAAATATAGTTGCTGATGAAACCTTAATTCGTTTTTTGGCATGTATGCAGTCTGGTCTTTAATTACTCCTCCCCAGGCCTCATAGTACCAATTCAGCTTCATTTATTGGACAGGATGTGCTTACTCTGGGGAAGAAATAGGGTTATGTAGTAAATGAGGCTGTTATCCTTTGGACCCCTGTCTCACTTGTGGCAGAAATTGAAAGGTTTGTAGCGAGTGAGGCATGGGATTCCAAGAGAAAGTAGGGGGTCATGTTTAAGAATGTTGAAAGCTTCCCCGGATGGCTGTACCTCTGCCACAGAGTTCCAGTGTGATACTAAACAAGTCACTTACACCAGCCTCTTCACACTTGATCACTAATTATGTATTCCTCATCTTCTGGGTGTCCATTTGCTTACAAGCTGATCACTCACAACTGTAATTGAAGTCAATGGGAGCTGTGCTTGTTCGTATACTGTGCTATAGAACGGTAAGTACTCTGAAAAATCATGTCCCAGGCATCTCAAAATGGGTATCCAAAATTTGTGGAGACCTTTTTCCTTAATCATTGTTGTTCTACTCCTAATTGTAAAGTGGGGATAATACCATGCCATCACTTCACAGGGGTGCTGTGAAGATTAATTAATTAATGTTTGTGAAGCAGTCACTTGAGTGATGAACACCATAGAAGAGTCCCAGAGCAAATGAATAACTCTCTAGTCAAATTCCAAAGGGGTAGCCATGTTAGTCTATTGTAGAAAGACAACAGAGTCCTGTGGCACTTTTAAAGACTAACAGATTTATTTATCTCATGAGCTTTCGTGGGAGAAAATCCCACTTTGTCAGATGCTTCAAAGCGTCTGACGAAGTGGGATTTTCTCCCACGAAAGCTCATGCGATAAATAAATCTGTTAGTCTTTAAAAGTGCCATAGGACTCTGTTGTCTCTCTAGTCAAAGCATGGGTTGAATAGTGTGCGGTGAATAAGACTGGGGGGAAAGGGTGACACACTGAACTAGGATAAAATAATATACTGACTAGCTACTCATTCCATCAGCATCTTTCATCTTTGTGGACCGAATGAAGCAGAGTTCCTAGGGAAAACATTAGTATGTGACCACATAATTAAAAGACTACTATAATGCCTATACATAAGGGAAGTGAATTAAGGCAACTGTTATGAATTTAAAATTGAGCCTGTGCAAGGATAGACTACTTCCCAGGACTCAGAACAATTTTTAAACATTTCCTATCCTAGCCCCCCATAATAATGCTTCCCAATTTATTAACATCTTATATATAATTCTTGCAATTCCACAAATGTATCTCATCCATGCTACATACTTGATCAATTTTACATTTAGATCCTTTGTTTCACAGACCCTGTTTACATCTGAAGTTGCAAACTGGCTCCAGATATGACATGCCACCTAAGCTGTGGCATTTCCAGTCCTCACACAAGTGTGCTTTTTCCTTCCCTGACAGGCAAGCTACATGAAATAAAAATGCAATAATTTTAATAAAAACAATCAATATACCTTCAGTTGTCTTCTCTCACTCATAGTATTATGAAATAACTATATTGAAACATATTTCTGACTTCTATTAGTAATTTCCATTCAATTATATTTAGATTATTTATAAAGTTATCTGTATTATGGCAGTAAGAGAAGAAAACCTATGTGTACTATATGAAGCAATGTAATCCATACTTTGTTTTTTTGGACCCATTGTCTTCTAGAGTGTCACAAATCCACATAAACACTCTATTTTACCTTAGGGACCTATCTATACTACAGTCACAATCCAAGGGACAACCGTGTTGTAAAGAGATCCCCTGAATCTATAGCTATAGACAATTGTTTACCTATAAAGAGGTTATAAAATATGTAAAAATCACATACTTTCAAAGAGCTCAATTATAGACTAGAAATCTAAGAGTGCACCTTTGAAGTTTATTTGCTTTAAAAGAGGGCATATATTCTAATCGTCTGTACTCCTTGTCATAATGGTCCAAATGGATTTAAGGGTGCCTCTTTAATAAACCAATGATATTCAATGAATGAATGAATTATATTTTATTAGTTTGTTTGCACCATGAACAAATAATTGCTCTATGGTGCTGCTTATCTTCTTTATATATTTCTTATAAGTTGCAAATATATGTTATCTATTACTGTATAAATTAAATGTGATTTTAAATGTGCTAGTTTCCTGTTTTTACTTTTACAAACTAACACTTTTCAAGATTCAAGAGCTTTGCAAAATGACAAAGCTACTACTAAGAGTAGCTGAATATATTTAAGTCTTAAAAGATGAGTAAAGAAAAAAACAATTAAAAATAAGACACATTCTTCCTAAAATCCCTTTCCTTTTTATTGAAAAAAGTTTCTTTTGGGGAGCTTTTTCTTAAAGGCCACATTAAAAATAAATATCCCCTTTAATTAATTTTAAATGAGCCATTGTCACAGGTTAACTACCTTGTTATAACAATGATTTTAGGGGATTATGGGTATAAAAATTAAGAAACAGATAAAGTGAGCAGAAAGAAAACAACCTCTTTTTCCAGTTAGTCCCTGAATGTACAAGATTCAAGGGCCCAGCACTGTTCCTCCCTCACCACAGAACTTTGTTTTTCTGTCTGTTACAATGAAGCCATTTTTCTGTCTTTCTTGCTGACCTTCTCATACATGATTCAAAGCATAGACGTGCACCAGTACCACACTCACACAGCTGTCAGTTCAGCCACTGAGAAACATAAAATTCAAGCCTCACTTGAATTCCAAAAGAAGAAGAAGGAGATAGAGGAAACATTAAAAACATTAAATTGTGAATATCTGTGTGTGGTGGAGGGGAGAGTAAAGGAATTGTTAGACATGTCAGAAAGGGCTTTCAAATTAACTGAAAGAACAGGTACTGTATCTTCATTTAGTAAGTATGAGGTGAACAGCTGCCTTGTTCTAACCTGATCAAAGTATCATTCAGAGTCAAAAAGGTTCAAATGAAGTCCTTTGGATGTCTCTCAAGAAGCTTCTCTCCAAAGAAGGAGAACATGTGACTAATCAAAAGATACCAATACCAAAATGGGTATCTGGGGTCCCAAATCAAGGTACCTCCTACTTCTCTAGCCTGTTTTGACTTATTTTCCTACTACAGATGACTTCAAAGAGATCTTGTGGATCCATCCCAGATAAAACAAGGTTGATCATAACAGCTCTTTGCCACCTTTTGGTATCCATTCTGACCAGCAACTTCACAACATTATTCTATCTGTTTACTATAACTCTGTAACATTCTATATCTTCACAATAGTATTAACTAGAGGGGGGGAGCTGAGTGTGGTGCCTGGGAAGTGTGAAAGATATCAAAGGACATTTTGATTCACATAAAGAAAGAAATGGGGAAGTTCTGCTACTTAAAGCTCAGGCAGAGAAAGTGATGATGCAGAAGCATGATACAGAATAAGAAAAGCTCATCTTTCTAAAAAAATACATAAGACCAGAGATGGAGAGGTGGGGAGAGAGAGAGAGAAAGAATAACATGGTGCTTGAATAGGGATGAATTAGTGGAAAAGAAACATGGTGGAGTCATGAAAAATTAGGACATTGCCCAACCACAAACTGGTGAAGACCTTATCTATCAAGAAACTCTTCAAATAAAAGATTTCCCTAATAATTCAAAACTCCCTACTCCCAATATTTTCTTGTGTTAATTTACCTCCTACAGTCCTCCCACCATAGTGGTGACAAGTTACCCGAAATGGTAGTCCTCGCTCTCATAACATAAATTCTTTAACACAAAAATCCTGTGTTATTATGAGCTCTGGCACCAGTTCAAGAAGTCCAACTAAAGAAAAGTGTTGCCATCATGGTTTTTGTTCTCATCCACAGTCACAACACTGGCACCTGCTACTCCTAATCATATTATCTTATCCATTATTGGTCACACTAGTGGTTTTCTGTCCCCTATGGATTGCTGGCTGGTAATATTTTATAACCTGCTATGTATTCAAAGATTTTCACTGTGGAATAATTTCCTCTTTGTTTATATAAACAGGCATAATATAGCATACCAGACTCATAAATAATAAGAAGTTAGTAACGGGATTATTCCATTTAATGCATAGCTGTCTTGCATTGAAGTAAATCTCTCAAGACCATATTTTGTTTTGTTAAGGGATAGGTAGAGTCTTCCAGAATCAGTGATAAGACAGAAACACTTTTACAGTGAGAGGGAATGTTGTGCTATTTTACACAAATCTCTTCTACATAAAACTCTCATGCATGTCAATTAGAACTCATCCAAATAGTCGGACAAGGCAAGTACTAACGTCATGGCAAGCTTCCCAAAAGATGCCAGTTACAATACTGAATCTAAAATATTTTTCTCTTCATTTGGAAGCTTTGCAGTCTCATCATATATTCCAATGCTCCATGAATCTTGTCTACCAATTGTTCAATGTGGTCTTAGCCTCAAACCCGTACTCTACTTCTAAGTCCCATAACCATAAAGCATTTGAACTAGGCATCAATGGCATAATAATGCAATTGGTGATTATCTAAACTAAATCCTTTTCAGAGGTTGACACCTGAGCGAAGCCTGCATTAACACTACCAGATTGATGAAGTGGTAATGAACGGGACTGGGTGCCTGATACCGTGGGTCTTCTTCTCAGACTTCCAATGGATTACTTCTGTGACCCTTGAGCCAGTTAATTATTTCTTTATACCTCAGTTTTCGCATCTGTCAAAACAAATTAACAGAACATATCTTTGTATAATGCCTTGAGCTATATTGATGAAAGGTGTTACTAGTGTAAAATATTATGAGTGTATATAGGACATATCCAGTTATAGAATCCTGGATACCCACATGAATTGTGGGTACGCTATGGGTGGACATGCTCTAAGTATTGTATGGGTTTGCATGGTGGACCCACTGCACAACTTAAGAAAAAATATTTGCTTTTGCATGAGTGAGTGACAAAGGTAATATTTAACTCTTTTTAACATCTAGTAGTACTTTTTTTTGTAAAAATGGTGCCAGTACTAGCCAGGGACCTGGGACCTCCGATGGCGGCGGAGGCAGGAGCTAGGGCCACATCACTGTGGAAAAAAAAGTGCCGGTTCTCAGTACCCCTGAGTAGCATCACAAAAAAAACCCCAACATACAATAAAAGGAAATGAGACTTCCACAACCCTCCTGTATATCGAATGATCAAACAAAGGAAAGAGGAGTAAATCATGATAAAATCCTATTTCCATAGCTCTTCATGATCCAAAAAGTAATTTCCCAAACTGTAGACTGGAAAGAAAATTAACTGAACCTGAAATTAACTGACAATGTTCCTTTTATTACAAATCTACACATGTGACCTAAATAAAGCTCAGGGGTCTAATACCAGTGAACACCCAAAATTCACCAAAGTAACGAAAAGTTAAAATTCTTACTCCTACTAGGTTAACTGTAAAAATAAATTGGAAGTATAATTCCCTCAGAAAAGTGTAATAAGGACAAAGAACAGGACTATGATATTGAACATTGGGAAAAAAATAAGTTTCAAGGTACTCCTCACCTTGAAACTATGGCAAGAATGAAATTTCAATAAAAAAGGAGAATAAGAAATGTGTAACTGTAAATATATCTCAACAACAAAAAAATTGTTAATGTTCAACAAGTTGAAAATGTCTTATTCTGAAGTTGTTTTTTTTTTTGCATACAAGAATTTATATGAGTCAGGAAATTCAGTTTACTAACTCTCAATCTGCATCACTCTCCATGTACAGCCTTCATACCCTTATTCTCTTGCCCCTGCCACGCCTGTTTTATCGTTGTTCTTTGCAAGTAAGAATTATTATTGCACAATCTTTCATTGTACCATTACATAGCTGGGCTATGTCACGTACTAAGTAGCAATGTACTTCCTTGAGGCAGCGATAGGAGAAAATACAGGGATGCTGTGTACTTGTAACCTACCCTCTGTAAGTAGGACCTCAAAGTGGAGACCACTATCTCTTCTATTTCTTTAAATTACTTATTTGTGTCATCTTATATCTGCACATGTCATAATATAGGCTGACACACACAAAACAGATTATACATTTCTACCAATACAAGTTTACATAGAAAAAAGTAACAGGTTAAAAGGATCTTGACTTTCTTAAATCAAGTACACTCAAATATGTCATCTGCACATATGCAAATGAATTGCATGATAATCTCAATTTTAAGAGCAAGACACTTTAGCTACGTCTACACTAGAAAAGTTAAATCGACTTTCATTGAGTTGACTTTAATAAGGTTGACTTTAAGTTGACTTAAAATCAACCTTATTAAAGTTGACTTAACAAGTGGCAACACTTTAAGTCGACATAGTTCACTTTGTTAAGTCGACCTAACTGCCCTTAGGTTGACTTAACAAAGTGAACCTATGCGTCCACACTGGGCTTAGGTCAACCTAAGGAAGGTTTAGATCCAGTGGTTAAAGTAAGGGGGAACGCACCAGAACGCCATTCCAGGGCCCACAATTTTTAGGGGCCAGTGTTCCGGGGCCCCTAAAAATAGAAAACCCAGGCGGAATGGTGCATTCTGCCCAGGGACCCGAGCAAAGCCGCAGACTCAGGAGGAACGCTTGTTCCTCCCTATCTGCTGCGGCCAGGCTGGGGAGCTTCAAATCTCCCGCCCTGAGCATGCTCAGACTGAGCGTGACCCCTGCAGCTCCGGACCTCCAGCCATGTAAGGGCTGGGAAGGAGCTGCGGGGGAGGCGGACAGAGGAGCGGGGAAAGGGGCAGAGGAGCCGGGAAAGACGGGCAGAGGAGCCGGGAAAGGGCCCCAGGCCTCATCTGGCCACGCTGCCTGCCCGTGGTGGTGGCGTGCAGCAAAGGGGCAGAATCAGGCCCGAGGGGCTGGCATGTGGCAGCGGCAGCAGGAGCAGAGCGCGATGGCTGGCAGCATGGCCTGATCCAGCCACTCTGCCGACTGCCATGCTCCACTGCCACATGCCAGCCCCAGGCCTTTGTAGTCAGGGGTTAAAGTAAGGGGGGAACGCGGAGACCGGGGGTGGGAATGGAGGGGTCTGGACTCATGAGTCGATCGAGCAGGATGGGGGGGCGGGGCTGGGGAGAGATGGATGGAGTTAGAGGGCAGGGGAGGGGCGAAGGGGGCATGGGGACAAGGAGACTTGGTGGGAGCTGGATAGTGGTGGAGGGGACTATGGATGGCTGGAGGGGTCACTGGGTCGGGGGGCTGGGGAGGGATGGATGGAGTTAGCGGCCTGGGGAGGGGTGAAGGGGGCCTGGGGACAAGGAGACTGGGTAGGGGCTGGTGGGGGCTTGGTCGTGGTGGAG
>ML685769.1:9259280-9309570 GCA_007922175.1 Pelusios castaneus | reverse complement strand
CACACACACACACACACACACACACACACACACACACACACACACACCCTCGCAATGCCTCCATGAACTCTCCAGTCCCTGGGAAGCACCCCCTCTGCAATTTCACTTAGGATGATCCGAGCAGAGACAGATGCATCCTGGAGGTGAATGCCTGGCTGCGGAGATGGTGTTACCAGGAGGGCTTTGGCTTCCTCGACCATGGGGTGCTGTTTCAGGAAGAAGGACTGCTAGGCAGAGACGGACTCCACCTATCCAGGAAGGGAAAGAGCATATTTGGAAGCAGACTGGCTAACCTGGTAAGGAGGGCTTTAAACTAGGTCCGAAGGGGGAAGATGACCAAGACCCACAGATAAGTGAAACTGAGGGAAACCTGGGGGAAGGGATGGAACTTGGGGGATGCTGGGGCTGTAACAGCAGGAATAAAAGAGGGGGTAGTTGGAACTGGGGGCTGGGGTCAAATAATTGTTTTTTTTTCCTGATAAAGTCATAATACCTCAGGCGAGTGGGGAAGGAGGACACCGGGAGAAATTGCAAGGGGGAAGATGCGACAGGAGGGAGAATCGACAGGGCAAAGTAGGGCAATGGGCCCGGAATCTTAGGTGCCTGTACACAAATGCGAGGAGCCTGGGAAACAAGCAGGAAGAATTGGTAGTACTGGCACAGACAAGGAACTATGATATAATTGGAATAACAGAAATGTGGTGGGACAACTTGCATGACTGGAGCACTGCCATGGTTGGATATAAATTGTTCAGGAAGGACAGGCAGGGAAAAAGGGGGGGAGGAGTAGATTTATATGTAAAAGACCTGTATGACTGCTCGGAGCTCCACTATGAAAGTGGAAACAAGATGGTTGAAAGCTTGTGGGTTAAGTTTAGGGGAGAACGCAACAAGGGGGATGTTGTGGTGGGTGTCTGCTACAGACCGCCAGACCAGAAAGAGGAGGTGGATGAGGCGTTCTATGGACAACTAACAGAAATTTCCAGATCATCGCAGGCCCTGGTTCTTATGGGGGACTTCAATTATCCTGACATCTGCTGGGAAGATAATACAGCAGTGCACAGGCAATCCAGGAAGTTTTTGGAGAATATTGAGGACAACTTCCTAGTACAAATGCTGGAGGAACCAACTAGGGGCCTTGCACCTCTAGACCTATTGCTCACAAACAGAGAAGAATTGATCGGGGAAATAGAAGTAAATGGCAACCTGGGCAGCAGCGACCATGAAATGGTAGAGTTCAGGATCCTGATCAATGGAAGGAAGGAAAGAAGCAGAACACACACCCTGGACTTCAGAAAAGCAGATTTTTGGCTCCCTTAGGGAGCTGATGGGCAGGGTCCCATGGGAGGCTGATCTGAAGGGGAAAGGTGTCCAAGACAGCTGGCTGTATTTTAAAGAAACCCTGTTAAAGGCACAGGAAGATAACATTCCGATGTGCAGAAAGAACAGCAAATGTGGACGGCGACCAGCGTGGCTTAGCAGGGAACTCTGCGGGGAGCTGAAACATAAAAGGGAAGCTTACAAGAAGTGGAAGCTTGGACAGATGACAAGGGAGGCGTATAAAGATATTGCTCGGGACTGCAGGGATAAAATCAGAAAGGCCAAAGGACAATTGGAGTTGCAGCTAGCAAGAGATATGAAGGATAACAGAAAGGGGTTCTATAAGTATATCAGCAACAAGAAGAGGATCAAAGGTGGTGTAGGTCCCTTACTGAATGGGGCAGGCATCCTCGTGGAGGATGATGCAGAAAAGGCTGAAGTACTCAATGCTTTTTTTACTTCAGTCTTCACAGGGCGGGCCAGCTCCCAGGCTACTACACGGGGTAACGCGGACTGGAGAGAAGAGTGGCCCTCGGTGATGGAAAGTCAGGTTAGGGAACACTTAATGAAATTGGATGTGCACAAGTCCATGGGGCTGGATGAATTGCATCCGAGGGTGCTGAGGGAGTTGGGGGAAGTGATTGCAGAGCCGCTGGCCATTATCTTTGAGAACTCGTGGCGAATGGGGGTGGTCCCGGAGGATTGGAAAAAGGCAAATATAGTACCTATCTTTAAGAAAGGGAAAAAGGAGGATCCGGGGAACTACAGACCGGTCAGCCTCACCTCAATCCCTGGGAAAATCATGGAGCAGGTCCTCAAGGAATCCATCCTGAAACACTTGGAGGAAAATAGAGTGATCAGGAACAGTCAACATGGATTCACCAAGGGCAAATCGTGCCTGACCAACCTGATTTCCTTCTATGATGAGATGACTGGATTTGTGGATGCGGGAAGAGCCATTGACATGATATACCTTGACTTTAGCAAGGCTTTTGATACGGTTTCCCACAGCATTCTCGTTGGCAAGTTAAGGAAGTATGGGTTGGACGAGTGGACCGTAAGGTGGATCGAAAACTGGTTAGATCAACGGGCTCAGCGGGTAGGAATCAATGGCTCGATGTCTGGTTGGCAACCGGTAACGAGTGGAGTGCCCCAGGGGTCGGTCCTGGGGCCGGTTCTATTCAACATCTTCATTAATGATCTTGATGATGGAATAGACTGTGTGCTTAGTAAGTTTGCGGATGACACCAAGTTGGGGGGAATGGTAGATACTCTGGAGGGCAGGGACAGGATCCAGAGAGACTTGGACAAATTGGAACACTGGGCTGAAAGAAACCTCATGAGGTTCAACAAAGACAAGTGCAAAGTCCTGCACTTAGGACGGAAAAATCCCATGCACTGCTACAGGCTGGGGACCGATCAGCTAAGTAGCAGCACTGTAGAAAAGGACCTGGGAGTTATGGTGGACGGGAAGATGAATATGAGCCAACAGTGTGCCCTTGTTGCCAAAAAGGCCAATGGCATATTAGGCTGCATCAGTAGGAGTATTGCCAGCAGATCGAGGGATGTGATAATTCCCCTCTATTCGACACTGGTCAGGCCGCATCTGGAGTACTGTGTCCAGTTTTGGGCTCCCCACTACAGAAAGGATGTGGACAAATTAGAAAGAGTACAGCGGAGGGCAACAAAAATGATTAGGGGGCTGGGGCACATGACTTATGAGGAGAGACTGAAGGAACTAGGCTTATTTAGTCTACAGAAGAGAAGACTGAGGGGAGATTTGATAGCAACCTTCAACTACTTGAAGGGTTGCTCCAAAGAGGAGGGAGCTAGGCTGTTCTCGAGGGTAACAGAGGACAGAACAAGGAGCAATGGTTTCAAATTACAGCTGGGGAGGTCAAGGTTGGATATTAGGAAAATCTTTCTCACTAGGAGGGTGGTGAAGCATTGGAATGGGCTATCTAGGGAGGTGGTAGAATCTTCATCTTTGGAGATTTTTAAGGCTCGGTTAGACAAAACTCTGGCTGGGATAATTTAGGGGGAGTGGTCCTGCTTTTTAGCAGGGGGTTGGACTAGATGACCTCGTGAGGTCCCTTCCAACCCTATTATTCTATGATTCTATGATTCTATGATTCTATGAATACACTCTCTCCTTTCTATACTGACCACCTCTGATAGTGGTGAGGTAATCAGAAACTGCACACAATATAACTATTCCCAGCTTCTTTCATGGAATATGTTGAGCTGGAATACTCTAATGTATCTAACTTGAGGTAACTCTTTCAGAACAACTAGGAGCTGATATCAGTGCAAAATGAGGCTGTGACACTGGCAGACCAAGTGTCAGATGATGTCAAAGCCCCTAGGTCTCACTGCACATTGACAAATCTATTAAAGTGGAAACACATCTGGCTCACTTATGTATTAGTATTGTTAAAATAGATGTTAAGTTTATAAGAATAAGTTCAGACTTTATTAAATGCCTGTAGGATGCTTCATGTATTAATCTTGCTTATAACACTTGTACCTCATGTTATAAGATTATATTAAGTGTTTGCATAGTAATCCTCTGTAACTGCATAAACCAAACAGGAAAGCTGCATTAATTAACGTAGAAATGTTGGCTTCCTACAAACAGTGTTAGATCCCGCACACCAAGAAGGCACATTGAAACCATATGAGATGTTATGAAACATCAAAGAACTTTGATTGCTCTCCCTCCAGCCCCTCCCAGCCACTCTGACCCTCATGAAATGGAGGTGTGCAAATGGACTTGTACCATCAGCTTGCACCTTTATGGAAGGAAATAAAAATCTCTGAAAAGAACCACATCTCTATGCTACTAGAATCCTAAGGGGAACAAGATTTCTAAGCATAAGCAAATGATCCCCAGCTGTTTGGCCTGGCTTAGCCATAGAGTATTTACAGAGTTTGCATATTACAGCATCTTGATTATTCTTTGGAACCTACATCCACAACTCATTTGTAAATAATTCATCTCTGTACTTTTTTTAAATAAACATTTTCTTACTCAATAAAACTTTATATAGTTTAGTATAGGATTGACTATAAGTGCTGGTTTTGGTTAGAGTTCTAGGGTGCAATTTGACTTGGGGTAAATAACTAGTCTGGGAGAAACTGGCCTATTGCTGTGACTTTTGGTATAAGGGACCATCTATCACAAAGGCAAGGTTGCCTGTATGGCAAGACAAATCGGAGTACCTAAGGAGACTGCCTGTCATTCACTGTTAAGGCTGGTACAGCACTTGATGAGAGTTCACACTTGGTTGGTGAACGCTAAATACAGAATGCACAGACACTTTGGAATTTGTGCCTGGTTTGTAATGGTCGTCCCTCAGGTTAGTACTCAAATTTCTGAGCCACCCTAGACAGCTTGTCAGCAGCCACTCAGTTAAAGGGGTATATCATACAGACAACATATGCCATAAGCATATTAGCCTGCACTGGCTGATGGAGAAAGATTTCCAGGCAAAGTTCATAAGGCTGGTTTAAATTTATAAAGCCTGAAGTGCTTTGAGATCAGGTTACCAAAAAGATCATCTTTCTCTTTATGCAACAGTATCACAGTTGTGATTAGTCAAAGTATTTGAAGAAGAAGTTCCCTACTGGCCTAGGAAACTCTTTCATGGATCCTCGGCTTTGGAACTCATTCTTTCCATTATTTCACAGGAGCCCTGACTGAACAAGCTTCCAAGGCACACTATGAAGCCCATCTCTTTTCTCTTGCATATTTGGAGCAGTGATGGTCTGAAAAAAAAATCTTATGTGGTCAAAGCTGGGACTACTATTTACTTTTATAGAGATACAAAACTGTTGCCACTTTTTATTGGAAGTTAAATATGCAATAGTATTTTCTACATTTCAATTTCCCATTGTATATTTTAGTCACTGTAAAGCTCTTACAACTAAAACTACGGATTTATAGTAAATAAAATAAGTAAATAAACATGGCATCCTCATTATTGTCTTTGCCAAAGACCATGTTGTCAATTAAAATGAATACTGATCTTTAACCACAGATAGGCTTAGAGGATTAGATTTGCATTGCTAAACATTAATTTTGCCATGCACAACCAAAGAGAATAAATATTTCCGTAAATAACTGGATTTATAGATAGTCTTAGGAAGAAAACTGCAATACAGCACCTACTCTTTTCTAGGCAAATCTGAAATAAGAGCACAAAGTTTGCATACAAACAGATAGCATACTCAGTTATCACTATTTTTGTGCACCACATTGTGTGTTAATTTCTGTTTTCATTGCATCTTCAGGGTTTCCTATCCGAGGGGTGTAAGACAAAAATAAGGTAGGATTGCATCTATTTTATTTATAAATCCCTTTTTAAAATGTTTATAGATTATCTACAAGAGTTAATTTGAGGCTGAAATTTGGCTTTAAATTATCAGCTTAGGGTTATTCTTTGTTGTTTGGTTTTTATTTTTGTTTGGTAGGGTTTTTTGTTGTTGTGTTTGTTTGTTTGTTTGTTTGTTTTTGGTGGGAAGGAGCAGTAGAAGGGGATAGTGGCTGGGCAGTGCCAGACAATAACTGAGAGAGAAAATAATGGAAAATTAGAAAGCACATTAAGGAAATAGAAGCCCTTGTTGTCCACAGTAAACATAATTACAAATCATGAATGTAACTGAAGACAATAGCAGATGCACAGCTTTACCATGGTCCGCAATTGAGAACGAAGTAGGAAAGTTAAGAGTGAAGACTAGCTGGAAGAAACTAAACTTGAAGTTAGCTGTGAATAAATAACTGTTGTCATAGAAAATTAAATTCCTTTAGCAAAGAACAATATTCTGTGGGTGAAATTCACCCACCCATGTGCATGCCCCACATAGCACATGCACAGCACTTAACCCTCTATTAAGGATTCAGGAGAGACTTGGGTGATCTAGAGGGCCTTGAGCATGAGATGAAATTCACCCTAAATGAATAAATGCTGGTTTATTGATCATGTGCATAAGCAAGTAAAAAAGAAAAATGAATAGGTGAGTGGATAACGAAGTTTAAATTCAACATATTTTGCAACATTCTAAACAAAATCACATGCACAGGCATGAGCAAATATGCAGTATATAGCAACATTATGTCCATCACAAAGGCCAGAGATTTGGGGCAGGAATTGTCTTTTTAAATTATGTGTACAGTACCTAGCACAGTGGGACATGATCTATAACTGGAGTCTGTGGAGAATGAGGGAAATATCTGGATTTTATAAATAGCATGTGCATCTCAGTTTGTGTATGTGAAGTTATCCTGCCTACTGCACAAAGTAATGTCAAAGGAGACAGTTAGGAAACTATCAGGAAACAATACAAAGATACCAATATACTTACACTAAATATAGTATACACTACATTAATAGGTTTTATGTGCATGGTACCATTGATTTAATTAATATATCTAAAATATAAGTGTTAGGAAGTTATGTTAGCTGTATGTTTTATGCTCTTCCTACAATTCTATTCACCCACATCAAGCATCCTACAACATGTTACAAAGCTAAAGTCGGCTTTGGTATTAGAAAATAAGAAAGCAAAGATGTATGAATACTTTGTACCAAGTACAGTAAGGTAGTGCCTTTATAGTTCCAATATTTGGAATGTGGCATTCAAAATAATATATGGGACAGCAAAGTATAGGGAGGCACCTTCATGGACCAGGTTAAGGGTGATATAGAACTACAAGATAAGGAACCGGTACTATCAGGTGGGCTGGATTTTAATAATATATAGAAAACTTTGTAATTTGTAAAATCATACTGTTAACACTGTTAGCTGATGCATATCTTTGAAGAACACGCTGCAAAAATTTGCTTCTTAGAAGAAGGGTATATCTGTTTCTCTTTTGCATTGTACTGTTTTGTCTTTAATTTGCCTATTTGCTGTTTGAGTCACTTGAATCAGTTGCAGATCACAGGCTTCTAGAGAAAAATTGCTTACAGGTGCCAAACCCAGTTTGGCCTGTTATGTTAACACAGTTGGGAAACAGGGAGGCTGCAACATAGAGATCCAGTCCAACAATGGTTGAAGCGTGAGGGTCTACCCAAAAAGAGAGGTGAAAGAAGTCAAACCTGTCATCTGAAGAAAGCACCCAAGAGGGACCAAAAGCAGTTTAAAGAACAGCTCACCCTGTGACTATGAAAGGAACTCTAGATGATAGTGCAGTGCAAATTAACTATAACAATAGTAACACCTAAGACTTTCCAACATCACTTGTGCTCTTCTTGGAGCACTAATATGAGGATGGGTATACTGTTCATAAAATCTGTAGCAGGAAGCCAGGCAGGACACAGTGAAGAAGATTCTAAGCAGAAGCTCTACAATCAAGTAAAAAGAAAGAGTAACTTTAAGGATAAAACTAGTTTCCTTATCCTGGGGAAGTTTCTCATTTTGTCATTCTTTACCATTTGACAGAAAGATCTAGCTAGCAGCTGACCCAGAAATTGACAGGATCTGTAATACACTCTTTCACAGTATCACTTTCCATGACACTAGCGGCAGTGTGAAATTGAGTGTGATCACAGTCCTATTCAATTCCACTGCTTCAAAGAGTACTTTACAGTCTAGGTCAATTTTTTTCCCCTTCAGATCTTACTGTCTTTGTGACACAAAAGTTAAAAACAATGAAGATATCAAAGACAATAGAATAGGAACAAATAAATTGGAAACAAGGGCAGACTAAAAAGGCACAGAAAAAGTTGGTCATTTCAGAAATTGCTGGAAAACTTCTCTATCCCCCAAGAAGCACAGGACCTGTCAACATCAAACAGCAAGCCCCCTTATGTGAAGAGCAGTATTCCCTTCTATAGTTTGGGATAAAGACTCCTTGTGCAAACTATGAAAGTGACAACCACTGCAGGGAATCTCTTCTCCTCTTCCCGCAGCAATCTGCAACACAAAGCTCTTCAAGAAGTATCTTCCACAACCTGAGACATCAAACCACCTCCCGTTATCCAAAAATAAACCATCATATCCCCACTTCCTCACTCTGCTATCTTCCCAACAGAACTTCCCTCAAGACAATTTCCTCTCTCTTCTTTTAGTTGCATTCTCTCTCTCCTCCTGTTCATTCTCTTCTTTTTCTCCTCTGTTGACTCTGTACATTCCCTTTTGTTCACAAGCACTTCACTCCCTCAGACTTCATCATACTTTGCCCCTGTACCCTGTGCTTCTGTCACCTTGCCACTTTTTCTAGGCCATCTGTTCCTCATCTCTCCTTTTGTATGGTTCCTCTTTTATGTGCGCCTGGTTCTGCAACATTTATTAATGTGAGCAGTTCTACTGAAGTCCAAGGGAGGATTCACTATTTTCATAAATATTTACTACTCAGTGGAAAAATGAAAGAATCAAGCCCTGTATCACTAACAGCTTAATACTGGACATGCTAGTCAGGTCCTCAAGTGTCTACTATCAATAGGCCCTGATTTTGCAGTCCTTACTCAAGGAAACTCTCTTAAATAAATGCAGAGTTTTGTTGAAATACAGAGGAAAAAGGTTAGACCTGTTATGTTCAATGACTGATACAATACTCCAGTAGTTCTAGAGTCCACAGATGTTCCTATTGTACCCATTATTGGCTTCTTGATCATTTACACAGCTGTATGCCCTAATATTTTGGCAATCTGTACACAATGTTCATTTTCCAAAAGTGCTATTGTTTAGCTATAGAAAATATTCATTCCACAGGATGTTGTAACATTCTCTTCTACTCTCATTCTGTCTTAATTAATGCTTTAACATTAAAAGTCATTAGAAACCATTCTCAGTAGTTCTAGATTTCAAAAGAGATCAATTTAGATTATCTTTAGCTAGTATACAGCTACGGTTTACATACAGAAATGTCAGTTTCATTAATGAAACTGACATCTGACATCCTGATTAGCTTGTTCATGTTTCTTGTTGGATAAGTGTTCTGAAGTAATCCCTATTGATCTATCTGTCTCTTTACCTGCTGCCAATAAATACTTTCCACGCTCTAAAAGACAAAATAACTGTCAATGAATCTTTGCAAATTCATTCTGACTTTGTAAATGTATTGATTAAATTACAAGGTAAAAGATATTGAATTACATTTCTAAAGTAATTGTAACAGAAATAATGATGTCCACTTTATGATTGAATAAAAACACATTGCTTTTTTAATGAAAATGCTTTTTACCATAGTTATAAAAAGCCTTGATGCCTCAATATAAAGAAATACCGTACTAAGCAATCACAATGTTAATGCTAGAGGAGCCATCATTATCAGTTATACTAGTTATTGAATTCACCATATGGAAGAGTAACAGGTTCCAAATGTAAAGGTTAGCTTACTCACCAGCCTCAGTGAAACAATAATGTAATTTAATTAAATTAGCAAAAATATTTCTAGTGTATCTGCATATCAACTCTTGCATATTAAAAATATTCTCATACAAATATAGAAACAATTTTGGTAGATGCTTTAATCATGCTGGCATATTATACATCTTAAGCAGGATACTGCTGAGTTATTTAACAGTCTGTAAATTACATTGTTGCTATCTTTAACATAGTTAGCTAATAGCTGCCGCATAAGTGTCAGATATTGAACATCTTCATACTCAATTCACTTGCAAATATTTTGCACCTGTGATTGTAAAGTAAATACTGGCTTGGAAAATACTGATCACTCACCCTCTCTCTTAGAAGCTAATCATAAGGCTCTTATTATTTTAGTTTCATTAGATGCATACTCCCTTTACAGCAGTATACAATCTTTTTAGCAATATAGGTACAGTGATTGCACAATACTTCAGATATGATTTTTTTTTAAATGAGTTGAGTGACTGTTCTAATACCTTAAAGCATCTACTGCTCTGCACATGTTGTGCTGTTGAAATGTTACAAGTTTTCTAGCAGTTTGGTAGGAACAACACTTTTACATATAAGGGGTAGAAAGTTTAGTTTCCAAAGGTATAACTACTAAGGCAAAATACTATTAGTGCAAACACTAATGGTTATTGGGAAAGCGTTGTTTTGTTTTGTTTTCTTTTGTTTTGTTTTTAAACTCAGAGGGCAGGGGAGTGGGAGTTAAAAAACAAAAAATCCTGGTCTGAATCATTCAACTGAGGTTAGGAGTAACTAACAGGAGAAATCGGGGGTAAGTTATGTATAGGAATCTTTGCATTGCACTTTTTGATAAAGGGAAAAATTAGAAGGAAAATGTACATAGCTGATGTTGAAGAAAAACAAGTTTGTGCTCATTAGAGAAACTGGTGAAACACAGTTCATCCTCATGTAAAAAATGCCCTATGCTGACACTAAGATCATTGCAATTCAAGGTTATGTGCTGAATTTATGCCAGTCATACAAGACAGAGATTCCCAAAGGCAGCTTCATCTTGCACATTTGAATACATAAATGAATGCAACTTCCTTTTTTTGGAGAAGATCCAAACTTCGAAAGACTTTCTACATATTCTTTGTACCTTCCTCATCCTCCGTTATATAACAGAGGTGCTCTAAACAGCCAGATGTCAGGACACCTATGCTCTAAGTTATTCGATTTAAAACACAGAAAAAGAAACACAACATTCTGGTTACCTTCTGTGAAAAAGACTTTTTTTTTTTTTTTTTTAAGTGGGAGACAAGCACCCACAAAGTTATACTTCACCTTCACTATCATCTTTTTCTATAGAAGTTATGATACATGAAAAAAAAGGAACATCATGCTTTGTAAAAAACAAACTTACTTCAGTTTTTATGATTTGGTAACTCCCCATTTACTGCAGCACTGTTCAGAAATGTGAGACTATAATCTGACATGTATTTCACAATCAAAACAGATATTGAAAACTAAGTAGAACTAGAATTAGGGGAAACAAATGCAACACTAACACTTAGTATTTATGGGAAAAAGGAAACCAATAGTTCAGTGAATAATTTGAATATTTTAACATTCAAGGATAGACAAGAAGCAATTTGAGGAACATAATAGTAATAGAGAAGAAGAGTGGCTTGTAGCTATGATCCACTAGAAACCCTGAAAGAAGACAGCAGAATTTGTTTCTAAAAGAGGGGAAAACTTATTTTAAAATTTTCAGTATGATTCTATGATTTTCATGGATGGAAATAGAAAGCATTCAGAACCTTATAGGATATGCTCAGTACCTCACAGAATTGGCATCTTGGTAGATACAGGTGTTATTAACTTTTAATTAAGGAACTTTCATTATAAAGACATAATTATAACGCTGACTGGACAGAATCTAAGTGTTGTGGTTTTTTAAGTATATTTCTTTCAGCAAATACCAACAGATATTATTGTGTTTTATTTTATGTAGTCCCTCCCCCCTCCCCTTAATTTAGGTTCCTTATTATATGATATAAATGAATAATGTTTCCTTTTGAAAATCATCATAATCTAAGAAAATGTAAGGACATATATTTTAACTGCTTTAGGGAGACAATCTTTTAATAATGTATTAATTATTGTTTCTAGACGTTCTTAAAATACAGAGGTTGTATTTTAATGACATTTACACTTCGTTATTTTATCTGGTGTATAACTTTTTTTTAATACTTCTTTACAGCAGCGATTGTAACAAACCTATAATATGTTTCTTCTTTGGAAAAATAAAGTGAGTACAAAGTTATTTTATAATTCTTGTTATACCACCTTTATTATACATTACACGGGGCAAACTTTTTAAAACAATAGTTTTATTTTCTTGCTACATGAATTTTTACACAGACTGATGGTTTTATAAACACATATTACCCTCAGAATTACTTTCTCAATATATGAAAATCTAATACCAAACTTAAAAATGTATCAAAACTGATTCGTTCATCCATTTGTCATTTAAAGAACAGCATTAAAGTTGGAAGATAATTGATGCATTCATATACAGTATATTAATTTAAGAATTAATGAAGGATGACAAAGTGAACTTTAGAGGATCTGGGTTACAAGCCTTAAAATATTTTGCATTATATTGTAATTTTCTATATTCAGGTAAATTACCAGAAACTGAAGTTAGCTATTCAGACATAACAGCAGTTGAAAGACAACTTTTCACTGGATTAAAAAATAATAATTTTGCCTTATGTTATGTTTATTACAAGAAATAAAGTATTTACCTATACAAAAAGCAATAGTAAAAATTATATTTCCTCTTGTCTAGTGTTGCAATGTTACTGTCCAAGTTAAAAGCATAATTACTGTAGTTCTTCTGTAAGACTTAGTCATGACAACATAATTACTAAAACCTCTATCGCTGTTTCAGTCAGCTCCCATCTAAAGCCCAGCATACTATTTAAAGAAACTAGTCCATTTAAATGTAATTAACCATTCAAAACAGCCAGTTCCAGTCTGCAATATACAGGGAACATTTTTCAATGTACCTTAAACTAAAGTAATCATTATGATGTTATAATTCTAATCATAATGCTTTTATACATATTCCTGTAATTATGTCCCAAAGTAGAACTATTTTCCTAAGAGTATCATGGTCTTTTTCTGATGCACTATGGCAACTCAAAAAATAATAATGGCTACAGAAACTAGGATTATGAATAAATACAAAATAGCAGCATACTAACCCATCCACCCAAAACAAACCGAACCTGGAAAATACATGTTTTCTAAAACTACTTAATACATCATGTTTTAAAAGGACAAGATTCAAATCAAATGTGTATTTAGCTGTGAATTTCCACTTGTTAACATGCAGTGTTCCTCTATAATGTGCTGGAGAGCTCTTCTTTCAACTGTGATTAAAGCCAGATAAATTGTTTTATATAGAGTTCTGGTACAGTTTTCCATTGCTCCATCTGCTGGATGTCTCTACAATTCTACTCCTAACTCATCGCCAAAAAGTAACATCAACTAGTTCAGCAGGTGGCTTCAGCAACCTCACAGCACACCAAGCGTAAGTTGTTGGGGTGAAACTCACATAAAACTAAAGATATAGTTAAAAGACAATGTGATTAGAAAATTCCCCTTTACTGATGGGAGCAGATGCTTTTTTCTTTTGAAAGATTAATATATAAACTTATAGGTATCTCTACAAACACAAAGACATATCACCTGCTGTCATAAAGGCAAGCTCTGGTGTGGAGATATTTTACAAAGCAGCATTTATCTACACATCAACTGGTCCTTTATATTGTAGCCCAGGATATTAGAGAGACAAAGTGATATCTCTTATTGGCCCAATTGTGTAAGCTCCAAAGCTTGCCTCTCTCACGTTGGTCCAATAAAAGATATCAGCTCACCCATCCTGTGCCTCTAACGAGTCCTTCAGCTTTCTATCCTAGCTGCTCGGAGCCCTGCCTTGGAATCGCATACCCACGCGCCTTTCCCTTTCTTTGCTGGCCCGGGCGGGACAGCTTGGTATTTCCAAAAAGGTGGCTGCTGCAAAAGACGCGTCTGCTCGCTCCTGGAAAAAAACTTCCCCCCGGTTTGCATTCTCCGGGGCTGCTAACTTACGCGCCCGCCACCCTGACTTCCTGCCGCGAGCGGCAAGCCGAAGGATTTCAAATGAAAACCCAAACAGGCAAAGCAGACACAATATTCAGTCAAGTCATCGACTAACCCGAGAGCTAACGGAGTAGCGGCTCCTCAGCCCTAAGCCACGAGACAAACAAGAACCCCCCACACACCCCGATTAACCCCGATTGAGAAGAAGAGGCGCGAGGGGAAGGTAAAAGTTTGCCAAATGCTCGTTTGTTAAAATTGGGGGGCAGGAGAGGGGCCCACGAGCGAAACGTACCTGGCTGCTGTCTCTAGGCGAGAGATGGGGAGGGCAGGAAAGGAAGCCCCCTCGCTGCAGTCACAGAGCTATGGAGGCTGCCAGGCACGGGGCCAGCAGCAGCAGGAGCCCTACTGGGCAAGTCACTTGAGCAGGTGAAGTTGGGCAGCCGCAGCCATCAGGAAGCAACACGTTTGGGTTGAACTTTGCCGGCACACTAACGCCACCGCACAGGAGCCGATCCCCGCCCGGCCGAGCCGAGCTCTCTGCCTCTTTTATTGGCGCGGGCGGTGTCGCTTTATTTACTTATTTATTTATTTCTCGCTCCCTCCTCGCCAGCCCGGCCTCCCACCCCCTCCACGAGTCAGCTCCAGTCACTCCTGCCTGCAGCTCGGCAGGGCTGCTCTGCTGCCTGGGGAGGGGAACCGGCCCGGGCTGCTGCCAGCCGGCAGGATTGAGAGACGGAAGCAGCTCCCAGCTCTGGAAGGGCTGCACCCAGCCCGCCTGCCGCTGAAGGGACGGAGATGCGCAGCGCGAGACGGATGCAGGCGCCGCGCGGCTTCTCCACTGCAGCGGCCCCTGTGTGCAGCACCGGCTCCTCCGCCCCGGCCAGCCGGCTTCAGGCTCCCCCCGGCTCTAACGCGCCCGTCAGGAACCCCGCGGGAGGGGCCGGGCCGCCCGCGCGCCCTTTGGGAGCACGGGCTGCGAGTTGGCGCTTGTTAATGGTGGGTTTGGTGATGCACAGGGTGTGGGGGGACCCCCTTCTGGCGCCTTAAAGGTGCAGCCTGCTCCCTAGGCTGCGCGCCCACCGCAGAGGGGGAGCAAGGAAGGGGGTGGCTGCAATTGTCTGTCCCCCCCAGCGGGGAGCTCGCTACGCATCCAGTCTCAGGGACCAGTGCTCGTGTTTACCCTGGGAAAGCGCCCAGCTCGCGGTCACCTTACTGGCGGGGCAAGGTCGGAGCCCAGGGAGGCGCCCCAGACAGCGCCTCCGTGAAATACTCGGCCCCGACGCTAACGGCTTGGGGACGCGCCTAAGGCACCTCGTCCAAAAGGTGAAATCGCGCTGGTGAGTCGCACAGCCCCGCCTCAGTTAATCATGGGGGGGTTGCGGTCCCCGGAGGGCTAGACACAAGCCAGTGCAGAGCAGAGACGGGGGGAATTGTTTATTGTTCTCAAGGGCAGGGGATTGAGTGAGAGCAGCTGCAGTGAGCGATGTGGCCGGGTTTTAAGTTCCCTAAAGCTCATGAGAGGCCGCCAGAGGAGCCGTGCTTCAGGTCTGATGTTCAGAAGGGTGTGTGCGGAGAGACCGGCGAACCGCGATTGCCTGGGTTCCCTCTGCTAATCAAAGCCAAGCCCGGGAACCACCGCAACCATCATCTGGCTGCTCCTCTGTGCCAGAGCCGCCTCCGCACGTAAACTGAGCAGGCTGCTTGGAGGAAGTGTGTTTAGGGCGCCTGCAATACCTTTCCTCTTCGCTCAGCCGCCGACTGGGTGCAGCTGTGAAGGGAAAACGAGCCTGCCCGCTAGTTCCTGTTTTTCCCCGTGCACGCACGCATGTGTGTGAAGAAAATGTGTCCCCCCCCCCCCCCACAGCTGGTTCCCTGATTGAGATCAGAAGCGGAAAGAGGAGCAGATGGGATAGCATAGTCTGCAAGGGGGGGGGGCTGCAGGCACTTTAACTCCACCATTGTCCCCGCCCACCTCCCCTAGCAGGGGGGGAAAAATCCATGCTCTTTTATGCAGCCATGGGGGGAGGGGGCAAGGGAGGAGAAAACCCATAAGGAAATAATGAAGATACCTAGCGAATAAAGAATTATTTAGCAAGTATTAATAGAGAACAAAATACAAATTATATCCCTATTCTTTTCAGATGACAACACAGAGTAATCTAAAGATTGCTTTTATCCTAACAGTCAATGACTTTATGTAGATTTACCACCCTGCACAGAGAGTACAAATCTTCCTTTGCTCACAACTCTGTAATTCTACCTTTGTCAAATGAAAACAATAAACTAAAAAGACTAATGTACATTTCTTTCTCAGTACTAAATCTCATTGTCAAATGCAAAGAACTTTTTATTCAAAGACCTGGATCAATAGTTGACTTTGTTTTGAAGCCATTATTTAAGAAGGTATTTAAAAAGAATGAAGTTCATGCTCTTCACATCTTTAGAAATCACTCTTCAAAGCCCATAGCTGCACTTGTCAATCTAGTTGGTCATTGCCATATAGCAACACAACTTGGAAGTTGGATGTGGAAACTCCTTTGGGTTTAAGCAGTGCACTAGAAACAGAATAGTAGAAATAAAGTAAAACATGCAGTCTCTTCTTCTACCCGCTTGTATCTTTTCAAAAGGCTTTCTTTGGAAAGGTGGAACTTTATCTTTTATGTTAACACCATTAATCTTCAAGGTCAATTAAAAGAAAATGACAAATGTGTTCTATGTCAGAGAGAACGCCTCTAACTTTATATAATGTGTTTAGTGGCAAATGTTTAAGTAGTTAAATACTCTCTTAGTCTGGTTGTCATTTTAATCTGTTATACTATCCATCTTCAGTAACTATTTACATACAATTTATAGTAAAAAGGCAACATGAGTTTTACTGAAATATGAGAAATCAAAGGACATAAGTGTGGTAATAATGGGGTGATTCAAAGCCCCTTGAAGTCAATTAGCAGAGAGATTGATTTCAATTATGAGAACCTACATTGGTATTTATTTTATTATAAGGAATACAAATTATTAATTTGGGAACTGTTCTATTTTTATGGAGAAACTAAATCCTGGAAACAAATATGTAACTTAAAACATTTTCAGTTCTATACCACAGCTTTTAAGACTGTATCCTATAAATGTGCTTTTATGTACCACCTCATTTCCATTCAACGGTATTTCTTTGGTGTGGACCTGCAATGGCAATGGGTCTAATCCTGTTCAGTTTAATAACATAAATAGTCCTTCAGAATTCAGTAGAGACTATTCACCTGAGTTAGGCAACCAAGATTATTTTTTTCCAGACTGTTTGGGAATTAGGGTTAAAAGAACACAGAAAGAGGCAAAGAGTGAATTGATAAAGTAAAAGAAACAAAAGGAGAAAGGACAAAGAACTCAAATATAAAACATAAGAGAGACTGATCTGAATCTTGCTTTAACAAGTTCCTTGTAGTTGGCATATTTCACTGATCATTTTGATCCATTGTGCTGTGCTTTTCAATACTAAGCAAGGATGTTAATAACAACAAATGTAAAAAACTACCATGGATTTGACTTTAAGGCTTCAGCTGAGCACAAGGATCAGGAAATGCCAAGAGTTTAGGTTTCTCCAAAAACATTAATTTGACCACGATGCACAACTTTTATGTTTACTAAAGATAAAATAAAACCAGTTCTATGTTATTGACAAAGTTAACAAATACTTCTAAATTTAAATCCTATCGATTTTTTTTTTTTTAGTGGGGATTCAAAGTAGTTTGAGATACTACACCTGCCTCTGACTTCTATTAGCATTTTTGTTGCTTTTTTAAAAGTCACATTTTCCTATTTTAAAATATATTTTCTTATTCTTTCTTGCTGTGTCAAAGACTCAGGCAAGTAACGGGGAAACTCTCTGCCTACACAGTAAGAATTAAACTATTATACATGAAGTGCTGTCAAACTTAAAAGTAAACATCTTAAAATATTTCTTTGATCTTTCAATTATAGTCACTTAGGTGTTACTTGTAACAATAGTAGATTTTTCTGTTGACAGTTCCTGGTAAGGTTGTCCACTTAAACACTCATTCAGGAAATGTCAAAGATTGAACATGTCACCTTAATGTCATCCCCTGTGCATAAACATAATACAGTCTCATTACATTAACACATTGTTTCCCAAACATAAAACAATTGCATATTATATTGCTATGTTAGATCTTGGTCTTTCATTGAGGTCCACTAACGTTGGTGGGGCTCAATAGAGGCACAAAGTTTCACTGCAGAAATACAGTTGTAGGATTAGGAACTTGGAAGTACACAATGTACCTAGTGATATGTTTTCCTTCTTTTATATGTATGTTGGTTACATTGTCATACTAGTTCAGTATTTCTTTAGCAACTTTTTATAAATAAGATTCTCTTCTTTTTAAATACATTATCTCAGCATGAGTATGTATTTAACAGGCTTTTTGTTTGTTTGTTTTTTTGTTTGTTTTGGTTTTATTCGGTTAAAGGCATCTCTGAAATGAATGTCTTATTGTACATAAGAATATGACAGCTGCCATATTGGGTCAGATCATGGTCCATCCTCCCCAGGATACTGTCTCCGATAGTGGCCTGTACTACCATTTTAGGAAAAGTCTATGGAACAGGGCAGTTAACCACCTCTGTCATTCAATCCTGACTTCTGGGAGTCATAGATTTAGGGTTGCATCTGCAACCAAGTTACCAAATAGTCATTGGTGGACCTATCCTCCATGAATGTATCCAGTTTAAAAAAAAGAAAACATTTTTTTAAAAATTCATCCAATACATTCAATACCAGTAAATTCTACAGATCATTTGTGGATTATGTGAAAAAAAAAATACTTCCTCTTATTTGTGTGAAGCCAGCTGTCTCTGATCTGAGCTTCTATTATGTGTTTTTAAGTAATCTCCATTTTACTGTTCTGGCTGCTCTTTTTAATGTCCATCAAATTAGAATCCCCATTCTTGTGTAGTTTCCTTTTTTTTAAAGTTAAATGTTACTGTGGTGTTGGTTTTTTTTAATTTTAGGTTTTTAAAAAAAATTTCCCCTCTACCAGGATGCTAAATTTAATGACATTATGGTCACTATTACTAAGTCATTCAGCTATAGTTACCTTTTGGACAAGATCCTGTGCTACATTTAGGATTAAATTTAAAAAAAAATACATCCCCCCTTATGGGTTCCAGAACTAGATGTTCTAAGAATCAATCAATATTTTATAGTAATGTATAATGTCTTACAAGCAGCATCTGAAAGAAAAAATTATAACTTCTGTCTTCAGAAAAATGTCAGTGACATTCTTCACAACTCAAACACATCAAATTTGTTCAATTTGTATATCTCAGGAATCATGCATAATGCCGGGGAATTGGTGGAAGACAGAGCATTAAGAGAAGAGCTATGAGAACAATGAAAGGATTAGAAAATAAACCTTTAGGGATAGATTCAAGGGCTATGTCTACACTGGCAAGTTAGTTCGAATTAAGGAAGCTTAATTCGAACTACCGGTAACTAAAGCCATGGCTACACTTGGCTTTAATTAGTTCGAATTAAGGGCTTCCTTAATTCAAACTAATAAATTTGAATAGGCTATTCAAAGTAAATAATTCTAACTAGTTAGTTCGAATTAACCAATGTGGCCATGTTAGTTCAAACTAATTGCTTAGTTCGAACTAACCGGCCCATTGAATTGAATGCAAATCGCTAATTTGAACTAAGCAAGTGCCATGAATGGCACTTGCTTAGTTCGAACTAAATTTTGCTAGTTTGAATTAAGTGAATTCGAACTAATTTTAGTAAGTGTAGACATAGCCAAGGATCTCAATTTATTTGTCTTAACAAAGAGAAGGTTAAGGTGTGACATGATTACAGTATACACGTTGGGTACAAATATTTAATGATGGGCTTTTCAGTCTAACCAAGAAAGGTATAACTGATCCAATGCCTTGAAGCTGAAACTAGCCAAATACAGACTGGAAATAAGGGATACATTTTTAATGGTGAGAGTAATTAATCATTGAAAAAAATTACCATAGGTTGTGATGGCTTCTCCATTATTGAACATTTTTTCTAAAAGATACTTACTAGAGATTATTTTACAGAAGGTCTGTGGCTTGTGTTAGACACGAGGTCAGGCTAAACTATTTTTAAATCTGGTTGCCACTCATCCAGTTTTCACCTACACACTCTGAGTGTGTGTGTCCAAGTGGCATTTGATGAGCCCTAATGTCCATTTAAAAAAAAAAAAATCTGTGGCAACCCTAAGTGGAAAGAAGGAGGCAATGCAGACCTGATTTTCAGGCCAGATCTGTGAGTCATCTTCATGGGCTTGTGCCACTTCCTGTTTCCGGTCCCAAAGGAGTTCAGAAGTTGCAGACACTGCTGTTGCTTTACTGGATACCTAGCATTACAGGGGTGTCACAAATCTTAGTGCATGTAAAGAGATCTTAGCTGATTACCATAGTAATGTGGTTGTTACCTTAAGTTCCGTCCCTGGTTTAGCTCTCCAGTAAAAACAAAACATCTCCGCTTTCCAGGACAGCAGGAGTCCAAACATTCATATCTCTTTCTGGGACCAACAGACACCCTCGGAGCTAAAGTCTAGTTGTGTATGGTTTGAGAAAGTATTTTCTTTTATCAGTTTTGAATCTCTCACCTTTTAATTTCATTCAGTGTTCCCTTATTCTTGTGTTATGAGACAGGGAGAACTGAAATTCCCAATCTACCTTTTCTATATCTGTCAGCATTTTATGTCTCCTCTTACTCATCTCCTTTTTGGATGTTCAGCAGAGGTCTTCATTGAACTCTTTTTGGTGACAACCAGGCAGTGTTAATATGAATCAGGGCTTGCCAGGGCTGAGCCCCAACACCTCTAGCCTTCATAGCCCTGGCACTTCTAGGCTTGCTGCATTGGTTATGAATGTAAAAAAAAAAAAATTGCTTGAATCCCAGTGTAACCTTTGGGTGGGCCAAAATTCATTCAGTTGCCCTTCTCCAGTGCCCCACAGAAATCAATCCCAATCCCTGTGGGGAAAGCAGCTGGAGACCCAGGATCCAGTCTGTACAGGACTCATGGCGAAGCTTGCTCAGAGCTACACTCACACATTAAAATACTACTAAAAACAAACATAACAATGAACTTTATTAACTACTAACTAAATGAACCTTATCCTAAGAAAACAAACTACAATTAACCAAGAACAATCCCTTGCATGAAAGATACCCAAGAGTCCCAAAGTCTGTGTGGAGTTCACCCAACTCTCAGCTACAGTCTCTGTTCCAGTGTGGAAGCTTGAGTGGCAAGAAATAGCTGTCCTCTTCTTTCTTTGCTGGGATCCTCTGTAGCATTACATGCAGGCTTGCTCTTCTCCTCTGCAACCAGCCCTCAGTCCCATATGCATGTCTGCAAGGTCTGTCGCAAATGACTCCTTTACATGGAGAAAACATCTTGTTCACTCCTGGCTCAGCTCCTCTCTAGAACACTGAGCACATGGTCTCCCCTCAAGGCAGCTCCTGCCTGCTGTCTGCTCAGGCTGCTGCTCTCCAGTCATCTGACTGACATCACATCACATCACACCAGCAGGGTACACTGTGGAGCATGCTCAAATTGCTACCACTCCCTGCTTCTGGAAGTTTCCAGTTGTGGGTCGCTAATCTGCCCAACAACAGTAACCCACCCTCAGCAGGTCTCTCAGAGATAGCCTTTTAAGGCATATGGGTTACACCAGCATCTCTTTCAACTTAAGCACTGCAACCAGGTATCTTTCCTGAAATGATACTGTTAATTTAGAACTTACAAGGTGCATGAGTAGTTTTCCTCCAATGTACATTATTTTACATTTCCTGACATTAAATGTAATCTATGTAATAAATAAATGTAATTGTATGTAGTGTCATGTTGCCCATTCACCTACCTTGATTAGATCCCTCTAAAATTCTTCTAAAAAACCCAAGAGTCCTGTGGCACATTGAAGACTAGCAAATGTCTTCGGGCATAAGCTTTCGTAGGCCCCAACCCACTTCATCAGATGCAGCTCATTGCATCTGACAAAGTGGGTTTGTGCCCAAGAAGAAGAAATTTGTAAGTCTTTAGGGTGCCACAGGACTCTCATTTTTTTGCTGTATACAGACTAACACAGCTACCCCTCTGGAACTCTAACATTCTTTATAATCCTCTTGTTGTATAGCTAACTAAAGCAAACTTGTCCTGTGGCACTTTTAAAAACTAACAGATTTATTTATCGCATGAGCTTTCGTGGGAGAAAATCCTACTTCGTCAGACGCTTTGGAATTAATCAAACTTGGCAATGACACAAATTTACTTACCTCATAGCTCACTCATCTTTCCCAATCATTAATTAATGTATTAAACATTGGATTAAATATGGAACCTTGTGGCCCCCTTTTATCACCCCTCCCCTTTTGGGTGATAAAAATTGACCATTTAATCCTACTCTTTGTTTTCAGCCTTCTAGTAAAGTTTTGAGTCATGACAAAACTTTGTATCTCACCCCTTTGCTACTTAGCTTCTTTAGTAGCCTTCATAACAGACTTTATCAAAGGCCTTTTGGAAGTCTAAATAACTTACATCAGTCATGTTCTCTTTATTCATTGTTTTATTGAAACATTCAAAGAATTCTATTAGATTAGAGAGAAACAGCTGTCCTTTACAGAGCTTCTTCAGAACTCTTGCATATACCTTGTAAGCCTTATGACTTATTTCTTTTTAAGTTATCAATTCTCTAGGATAATCACTTTAAAACCACATTCCTTCACATATGAAGTCAATTGAAAGATCAAGTTCTTGAAACTACATATGGTAGCTTATATTTAGATATTTCTATTTTAGTATTAATTTAGTCTAGGTTCCCTTTAGGCTACTATGGAACATCTCCACAGGATGAATACCTCACACTTAATAATACTGGTGAATAGATGTACCTGGTGAACCTTAATGAGTTTTCTGATCTCATCTGTTCTGTAGTTATAAGTGTTTTTCGAAGGGTGTATAATATATAAAGGGCTGTGTGTAATAAATGACATTCTGATTTTGGTAGAAAAGCTTTATTTTAGAAGGTAGTCTTGCAGCAGTCCCTAAAGGCAGTCAGGCTCTGGGTTGACCAATCTCCTCTGGAAGGTCATTCCACAGCCATATCCCTATGCAGTCATAATTCATTTTAAAAGAATAGAAAATCAGAAAATAGTGGAGGTGAACCACTGCCTGTGTGACTGGTGTGAAGCAGAAGATTTGGATTCTGTGGAACACTGATCCTTGTTGCAGGGGAGAAGGATTTGTATAAATGGAACAACATGTTTCTCACAAGGAGGAGGGGGAACCTACATTGGAGGCTAACTAGAGCAGTGAGAAAAGTGTTAAACTAATACAACTTTGAAGTGTTAACATGGTACAAACTCAAATTCAGTTCATCACAAACAAATTAAAGTAATGTGACAAAGAATATAAAGAGAAGACTTTTACAATTACTTAGATAACAGTGATAGGAAGTTGGGAAATAAGCAAGAGGAATTGGATATAAGGAAATTTAATATAATTAGCATTACTGAAGCCTGATGGGATTATATGCATGACTGGAATGTTAAAGTGTCAAGTTATAACATGTTCAGGAAGCACAGTGTCGGTAGAAGAAGTATGTGTGAGTGTAGCAGTCTACATTAAAGACATCATTACATGTTTTAGAAATATTGGTAATTCAGAACCACACAGTCTTAAATGCATATGGATCAATGTGCTAACAGACCTGAGGAAGAGGTAGTGGTGAGGATCTGTTTCCATGAAAAACCAATGAGAACAGGATAAGCCACTTAAGCATTTGCTTGTGTGTGGAAAGAGAAACTCTATTATTGGCTTTACACTTTGATAGACATGTTAGAGCTCTCACATGGCCATTAGTAAACATTAGAGGCTACAGAAGTTGCAAGTGATCATTTTCTAACCAAAGAAGATATTGCTCCCAACATGCAATTCTAATTTAGACCTCATTCTGATAGATAAAGCTAAATTAATCATAGAAGTGGAAAATGATGGTTGCCTAGGGACCAGTGATCATGAGCTAATTATATTCAACATGGGCAAACTGAGGACAAATCCAACTAGCAATTTATATATTTGGTGCTTCAAAAATGGCTTATTTCTTGGAGTTGAGGAAAGTTATGACTGAAATAGATTGAGAATTAAAAATTACCAAGAAACCAAAATGTAAAACTTATCGTATGGCTAAAATGCCATGATTTCACATTAAGAAAGAAGATGATGTTGTCCAAAAGCCCACCCTTGTTCAGTGGAAGCTAGTAAACAAAAATAAAAAGAAAACCATAACAAATGGGGAAAAATAATATTTTAGAAGTTATTAAGTGCAGAAAACTGATAAGGGAAGCTAACGGCAGAAAGGGAACATTTTATGGATGGCATGGCTAAGGACAATAAAGAAGAACTTCTTAAACTGTATTTGGAACAAAAGAAATAGTAAGAAAAAAGGGCTGTTACTAGATAGAGATAGCAAATTTATTAATGATTAGGGTTGGCAAACTTCAATTTTGTAATTATAATGATAATATTGATGTTTGAAGCATTTTTTCATTGATTTAAATTTTCACATTTGCAGAAAATTATGGTGGGTGTTAGACAATAATTCATTAATGACAGACATTTGAGATTCAAAAAGTTAAAAGTTAGTAACTGTTAAAACTCACAAATTGTCAGCGTCACATGTCAAACTATACAAAGTAAATATATTTAAATAAATCTTTATGTTATTATACAGCATTTTTTTTTCTGTCTCTATATTTTTTTTATTATTGATGTTTTGGTTTTTTTTTTTTCACCATTGTGTGTGTGGACAGTGAAATTGACTTTTGCAAAAAAAAAAAATATTGATGAACAATGTTCAATAAATAATTTTGTTCTGTATTTGGAAACAGGCATAATGAGGTACCTGTATAACATGAAGATGTTGAAGTCCTTTCTAGTCTGTTAGTAAACAAGGAGGATATTAAACAATAGCTACTAGGAACAAACATTTTTAAATCAGTAGGGCTGTAGGATAACTTGCACCCAAAATGCTAAAAGATTTGGCTGAGATCTCTTGCCTGGTGATGAACTTTTTTTGAGAAATTTTAAAATAGTATGGATAGTCAGAAGACTGGAAGAGTATTCGAAAAGGGCAAGCAGGATGACAAAGGTAATTATAGATGGATTATCTTTGGTCCCAGGCAAAATTATGGAAAAGTTGATATAGCATTCACCTGCTAAAGAATGAAAGGCTAGGGATAAAATTAAAGACACCAAATAGGGTTTTATGGAAATGTAAATATTAAGTCATTGTTGAGAAAATTTGCAGATGACACAAAGATTATTGGAATGGTAAAAATGAGGACAGGGCAGAAGAATATGCAATACAGATGATTGATATCACTTGGTAAGCTGTACTCATTTAAACAAAATGTATTTTAATTCAATTAAGCGTAAAGTTATACATGTAGGAACACTGGTTACAAGTCATACCTACAAAATGGGGGACTGTATCCTAGAAAGCTGAGACTGAAAAAGATTTATGGGTCATGGTGACTAAGAAGCTCAACTCAGTGTCTAATGAAGGGCTATGGTAAAAAAAGCTAATCCAGTGCTTGGATGTATAAGCGGAGGAAAAGTAAGTAGAGAGCTGATATTACTTCTGTATGTTGCATTGATGTGACTAGGTCTGGATCAATGCCTGTGAGAGCCTGGGACTGATAGATTTTGTGGGGCCTTTGGTGGCAATGCAGTGGGGTCTCTGGTGCCTGGCCCTGGGAGCCATACTTATATTGGCACCCCACCCTCCTGTTGATGGCAGTGCCCTGCAAGGTGTATGTGTGTGTCTGCGGCCTGTATCCTGCTCTTCCCCACTCACCCCCATTGGCAGCAGCAGCAGTAGCAGCATTAGTAGCGCTGGAGGGTGTCTGTGGGCCTGTTTCTCATTATCCCCCTGCTGTTGGGGCCCGTGGGGTTGCCCAGTAACACGGGGGAGGGGTGATGGTCCCTAGTCTTACAGCTCTCTCTTTGTGCCCAGGGCAGTGGGGGAGAGGACAGAGGATGCCCAGGCTCTGATGGGGTGGCTCCTCAACATCCTAGCACCCAGGAGACTGACTGACTCCACCCCATGCCTCAGTATGGAGGACCAACCACAGCCCAGCCTGAGAGCAGGGTGGTGTTTGGTGCCTGGATTTAGTGCTGTGTGGCACATGGGCTGGCTGGCCTGGCACAGAGTGGGCTGTTGGCACTCCAACCAGAGGTGCTGCCACTTCTGTGGGCCTGGGGCTGGGGTCAGGGTCTCCCTCTTAGCCCAGAGCCCTGAGCTGCAGTCCCTACAGCCCCTGCCTTAATCTAGCCCTTGATGTGCCCAATACTGCAATGCAGTTCAAGGACTGGAGAAAATGCCTTACAGTTAGACTTGACAGATTACCTCTATTTACCTTATCCAAAAGGAGATTCAGAGTTTGATTACAATGTATAAGTGCCTTCATGGGGAGAAAATACCAGGTACTAAAGGGCTCTTCAGTTTAGCAGGAAAAGGCATAACAAAAAACAAATGCTGGCAACTGCAATCAGACAACTATAAATTTACAGGTTAGACACAAATTGTTAACAATTAGACAATTATTTAAACACTGTAACATATTACCAAGGGAAGTGTGGGATTCTCTATCTCTTGATGCCTTCATATTATGAATGGATGTCTTTCCAGAGGATATGTTTTAGCTTAACACAAGTTGGCTATGTCTACACTGGCAATTTAAGTCAACTTAAGGAGGCTTAAGTCGACTTAAATTAAGCCATGTCCACACTAGGCTTTCATTAAGTCGACTTAAGAAATTCCTTAAGTCGACTTAATGAAAGCTTAAGTCGACTTTGTTACTACCACTTATTAAGTTGACTTAACCCTTAAATCGACTCCTTAAGTTGACTTAAGGATGGTGTGGACATGGAGTAACCTTTAAGTCGACTTAAGGGTTGTTAGGTCGACTTAACAAAGTGGACTAAGTTGAATTAGCTTTAAGTCGACTTAGTCCACTTTGGTAAGTCGACTTTAATAAGGTCGACTTTAAGTCAACTTAACAAAGTTGACTTAACTTTTTTAGTGTAGACATAGCCGTTGTATTTAGATCAACTATTTCCATTTGACTAAAGCATAAGAGTGAAATTTCAGGGCCTGTAGTATACAGGAGGTCAGGCCAGATCTAATGGTCCACTTTCCATGAATCTATGAAAAATTCTATTAGTACAGCTGGGTATTCTTACTGCCAATGTGAATTTGTTCTGCATATGATCTTAATTAATTATTTTAAAACAGGCATGTGGATGTGTGCCATAATACTTTTATCTTGTTGCATAACATCCTAATTGCCATTACATAGCCCAAAAGCAGGCATACAATATGCATGACACATATATTCCCATCTCACATCTGAATAATTTATTTCCACTCCATGATGTTTTCTTGAACTAATTGTTGTTAAATGGTTTAAACTTCAATAAATAAAACAAAATATATTTTATGTTCATATATTTTAATAATAAATTACAATAGATACCAAATTTTTTATAGATATTTTCAAGTTTTTAGATTGACAGATGCTTGTGGAATTTCATGATTCTGATCAGAAAAGAACAAGTATAATTTGCTCCTTTTCAGAACATGAATATAAGAACTTTCAATAGTATCCATCTGATTTTTTTTTTTTTAATTTTATTTTTTGGTCCTGGACTTCTCTACATTTCCCCAGAGTTTAGACTATGGGGGTGTGAATAGCATCATGTGCTAAAGTGTCATACTGTAACTCCCTGCTGGGGATGCTATGGGCATGTGCACAAACTAAAAGATTTGCTAGTTAAAGTAGTCTAGTTTGCAGAGCACTATATTAAAACCAACTAGGAAACTTTTTTTTTTTTTTATCCATAGGAGGGAGTATAGCACAGCACTTCGGTTTACACTGCAATTCCACACACTCACAGTCCAAAGTTTGGAACAGTATGAATTACAGCTATTTTCCTTATAATTCTATCTGCTTTGTTAAACCAGTTCCTCTTTGGAAACTCTGTCAGTGGAACTCTCTGTAGAAAGTTGTATAAAGGTGGTAGAGTACAAATAAGGAAAGATGGGGAAAATACACATGAGACTCATGCCAGCCCACGTAATGTAGTAACATTAAATCAATATCCCAACATATGGGGACAGACCACATGTTGGTAGCTGGGTCTTAGAGAGGAAGTGAGTAGTTTTCTCAAATAAATGACCTAAACATAAACATAACAGAGAAATATTTGAGTTTGTTTATAAATAATCATTCAGTGTTCATTTAAACTTAATGTAAGGCTTTTTTTTGGTATATCTTCAGACATAGTAAAAGAACTGATCATATAAAAGTCATGCTAAACTATTGTTTCTGAAATTATTTGTTAAAGTAACAATAATGAATAGAAAGTAAAATAAATATTGTTAGTTACAGGAAATATATCATAGACATTACTGTACAGAATACATGGTAAAATACAATCTATTTGGTACATTGTGTTTTAGCAAAGCATTTAGGTATTTTTAAAAGGATTGCACTTATGTGGTCAAACTGAAAAGGGACCTTAACTGTACTAGCCTAGCATGGCACATTGGTGTCATAGTTCAGATCAAACATTCTTCAAGTCATGGAAAAGTAAAAGACAGAGAAATTCATTCATGACAAAAAACCCTATATAACCCATTAATGGCTCCATGGGTCAATAATTGTCTGTATTTATGGGATAAGCATGGTTTCTCATTCTACTTCACTCCATCAAATCTCTTACACTCATGAACATCTTTTTGTAGAGCTGTTCTTGAATACCAAGGATTGTATGACATACAGGAAAATGTGAATTAAAGTCTAGTTTTAATGAACTTCATTGCAACTGGGAACAGAAGAAATAGCTACAATGACCAACCTATTGTATTGTTACTGTGTGTCAGTGAGGACTATAAAGACACTATAAAAGACAATAAAGAGGACTATAAAAGGGAACTTGCCTTTATCATCTTTTAACAGCTTCAGAAACTTGACTGAATTTGCTTGAGTGAAAAATCAAGTTCCCTTTGAGGAAGGACAAAACATTATTGTGATTTTCTGGGTTTTATATTGGCAAGACTGAAGGACATTGGTGAGACTAAATCTTTTAATCGACTCAAGGGGAGTATAGTCAGGTCTAAGGGAACACTGTATGTCATCACTAAGGCAGGTATATGAAGATCTTCACTTGGTGAATATTGCTAGTTACAGGAAATAGATCATAGACATTACCCTATACAGAACACATGATAAAATACAATCTATTTTGTACATTGTGTTTTATCAAAGCATTTAGGTATTTTTAAAAGGATTGCACCTTATGTGGCCAAACTGAAAAGGGACCTTAACTTTACTAGCCTATCATGGTACAGTGGTGTCATAATTCAGATCAAACATTCTTCAAGTCATGGAAAAGTAAAAGACAGAGAAAATATTTAGGACTATAATCATTTGAGGACTAGCCAAGTGTTCTGCAGAATGCCTACTTTATCAAAGTGTGGATGTAATCCCTGTACTTTACTATTTATGCAAACAGTTTCATACCAGTCAATCATTTGACCAATTCTCTGCAAGATACACTATATTATTCCACAGTGACTGAGAATGACATGCTCAATGTTTTTTTTAAGATGCATTTTTTGCTTTGATTTGTTTATGTTTTCTTGTGGAAAAATTGTTTGTTTAATTTGCAATTTTCAAATGATACCCAAGTAGACAGAAGATCTCAGTTTAACCAACACCTATCCAAAGCTTTTTGTTTGTTCCCAGCTCAGTATTGCTAGAGAGAACCTATAACATGAGCTGAAAGTGCATTCTGAATACTGACATGCAAATAAGTAAACCAAGCATCCTAATCTGATTCAAAATTCCTAGTACTGTCACAACAACTAGCTACTAAACTACAGTAGGGTTTGTGTATTTGGCAGGCAACTTTTAGATTTTTTTCAAATTTTAACTTTTATACCATCTCTGACTATTAAATGAAGTCAAGATAGAAGATCATATTCATTGGTACATACATTCCTGCTGCTTTGCTTTGCTTTGCTTTGATGAGGCTAAGCCGATAGCTAGTGCTGATTTCTGTAAACAGCATGGTGAGAAAGATTCTAAAGAAATTATTCTATTAACAGAAATAAATTATTTCACATAGGTTCAGAAGGGGCTAACAGCTACTGCAGTTATTCTTAATCTAGCACTGTTACTGAATGGGGAAATTTACGTTTCTAAAGGTATTGGGCTAAAAGTCCTAGTTGCTATGGCAATACAAATAATATTTAACAATAATGGTTTACTAGTGTGCTCCGGCTGATTTGCACTACTTCATATGCCAGCTTTAATCATTAGATCTGCCTATCTCATCTGGTAGCTATGTCAATATGGGAATATATAAGTTTTCTCTTCTGGTAACAATACTGTTTTTGGTATGTCTGCAGTAGACATTAGCCCTGTTCATCCTAAATTGGATATTCTAATTCTATAAGTTAGTTGCTTAGATTTTCCCACCATTCCCCCAAATGTTGACCATAGACAATGCTGACAATTCTGCCAGCAATGTAGATGCATATTTGAATTTCTCAAGCTTACCAGTAGTTCTAGACAAGATGCATAGTGCAAAATTTCCTAATAAACAATTGCTGCACAATCCTCAGAAGTACACAGTGTAATTAAACAGAGACAATCTCAGTTATGTGATATATTTAAAAATGATCACTAGTTGTCCATGACACATATCCATGCTGATGTCTCTTTATATGCTATCCTTCAGCATAGTCACTTGTAGTAGTGGCACAACTAAACAGTGTAGACTAGTTGAATGGAGCTGCATTAAGCTGATTTTGCTTGCTCCTTTTAGAAATATTTTCAAAGTGTTGAGATCAGCAGCTGCACCACCTCCTCAAAGGTCTCACATTCTGATTCCACAAGATACATTCCTATCTGTACTCTTATTCAAAATATATTTTAGGTCTCTAGAGGAGAATATGCATCAATACAGACTCATATTTCATCAATATATTGACTTCTAGCAGTCTACTTTCTCTTATTAAGGCAGCTGGCACTAAGTGACCCAATATTTAAGAGGGGAAAAAAACAATAAAAAACCTTTGAACACCTACCTTAAGATTATCTCTGGCCAATAAAATTACACAGTGAGTAGAAAGAGATAATTGATTCATTAAACTAGCAGAGACCATTATACTGTTCCTTATATCAAGGTCATCTGTGCTCTGATTGTCAGAGTGGTGTATATGGCCTCCCAAGACCTGGCTAATGCCTCCTAGGAAGTTTCCAGCAGTTTCCAACCCTGAGATTGATTAAATAAATTAGATAATTTGTCTTTATGTCAAAACAGAGTGTATATTTTACATACCACATTTTCCATTTTAAAACTGGCTAAAGGGCAAAGGCATACAAAAAGAAAAAAAAAAACAATTGGTGAAAGTGTTATCCAAACTCAAACTGAAAGATGGGGAAATGTTCCATTTTTAGCTTATTTTAAATGAGGTATCAGGTTCAATCTTGGAGCATTTTTTTTTCAATTATGCAAGGATGCATCATTAAAATCATCACCTGATGCCTCATTAAAATAATTTTAAAATAATATATTTAGAAACCATTTGACCTACTTATTATATATTCTTCCTTTTTTATCCTAAAAGAAAATACATGAAAAGGAAATTTTCTCACAGGTAAAGGAGTTTGTCAGAGTCTTCCCTATCCCATACTTATAGAAAACAGAACGACTAGTGTCATAGCACTATATACCAGGAAACAAAGAGGCACACAGTGTGGTGTTCTGAAAGCTCGGTAGTGTGTGTGTGTGTGTGTGTGTGTGTGTGTGTGTGTGTGTGTGTATATAATGTATGTATCTATACACGCAGACTCCACTTCAGGTAATCCAAAAGCCAGAAATCCTAGACAGGAGGAATAGATAAGGCAGGGAGGATGGCGAAAAAGGACGGACTAAAAAATTCCTTTACTGTTGAATACATTTCTCTTGTCAAGTACCATTCTTTTCTCCTAACTTTCTAGAACATAGAACAGCTAGCTGATGTGGCAGGATGCGTGTTCACTAAAAAGGAGAGTTTGCCTGAGAAACAACCTGCTGGAGTATCTGACATTGGAAATCAGTGTCATCGAAAGGATACTTCACAGTGAGTGATGAAGTTGGATAGGAGAAAAATGGAATGTTCAGAAACAGGAATTATATTCAAATTTCATCTGTTCCGTACCTATTTTACCTGAAGTCATAATGCTTGATCTGTGACATCAAATTCTCTTCCACAGTAACCACTTGTGATGCAGCAGGGACATTGCTTTAGATTTGGAGTAACTACTAGGTAAACACAAATGTCCTGCTTTCATGGAAAGGCCCCATGAAAAAAATAAAAAGGCAATAGGTATTTTAAAAGTAATGTGATGCATAAGCAAGATTGATTTTCTATAGAAAGAGTTTGTTTTTTCCATGATCCATCAGCAGCTTCTTAAAGCTTTTAAGGACAGTACATGATCTAAGTCTTCTGCTATTTTTAAAGTTTATCCACTACAGATAACAAGTATTTAAGATTGGAATGATATTTTTCTCTGTTCAACCTCTTATTTTCATGCATTTTAGATAGGCTTTGCCACTCTTGGCTGCGAACCAAAATACTTTGCATATCTTTCTGCTACATATGAGATCAGGAAGCAAGGAACCACTTTATTTTTTTCCTTCTCCAAAACACACTTAAAATAGGTCCCTTCCATTGCTTTCCTTTCCTTCTTTTCTGTTGTTCCCCCTTATTTGGAATCTGATTTTCAGGTGTGTTAAGCATTCAGAACTCCAGCTGAAGTCAAAGAGAGCTGAAGTTATTCGGTACCTCTGAAAACCAGGCCATTACGTGCTAACCCCAGTTACAACTTTGTAATACATTTTATACGTGTTTTTTTTTTTCTTCTGTCCTGGTTTTTGAATCAGGTTCTACTTTGTTGAATTGCTACCTCTTCCCAGTGACTAAGACTAAAACCTTTTTATTAAGAGTTTTCTATAAGAACTCATGGACTGTTTTACAGGGCCAAATTAGGTGTTGCCTGCACAAAATGAAGCTAAAGTAAATTAGAGTGGACATGGAGTGGCATTTTGGAAGGGATGGGGGGAAGAGCTAACTCTACCAAAATTGTGATTTAAAAGAGTATCAAAATGCAGTACTGTCACGGAATTACAGGCCAGTTCTTTCCCCAGCTTGGAAGCAAAAGAGGAGAGGAAAGGGGAAAGGAAGTGTTTAAGATGACAGAAAACTCCACCCTTAATATTTAACTATGGGCTAAAGCCTGGAGTGTTTGTGAGAAAGAAAGTCTATTTCAATCCAAAAGTTTTCACCAAAAAGTGTGAGTACAGTGGGAAGAAATTAACAGTTTCAGAGGATTCTACAGAACAGCATCACAGCAAGGTAATCTGATTCTTGTCACCTTTTCTTCCATTTTCCAAGTGAAACAATAGTTCTCAGGAAAAAGGGAGTTACTAAGGGCTGGTCTTGAACATAGAGTAAAAGAGTCAGTCTAATGGTAGACATGGAAAGTGAACACTGTTCCCAAAGCAAAGCTCTACCCAAGTTTGTTTTAAATCTGTACTGTTAAAAGGGGAATAATAAATAAATAAATAAATAAAATAAATAATAAAAGCCATCTGTGTAACCATGCAGACCTTTCTGATCAATGCTTTGGTTTGCTATCTATTTGTATAGTGCTGACAATGTACTCCAACCTTTATAACGCAAAGAAAGAAAGGCTGCTCTTGTACTGATCATCACTGCATCTGAAAGAGACTTAAACAAGACTGGCTTTTGTAAGCAATTTTTTCAGACATATAACCTCAGCTATTCTCACAGCATATTCATTAGTAATACCCAACACAGAGTTTTGAGAAGTCTTGTGTTGAATAAGGCCAACAAAGACCAATATTCTCATCTCACATATGATACCACACAAAAGACTACTTATCTGCAAAAAGTGTTTCTGCATTGTCCCGTCTAAGAGGTAATTTATTCCTCAGGGAAAAAGTGTTTTAGTAGTTCAGCTTATGCATTAATTGGCATACATTTTGGAATTCAGTTATTTAGGATTTTTTTTAGCTAATAGAAGGTAAAAGAATTCACAGTTATATTAGAAATAAAAATTCATCACTTTTATTCAAGGCATTGTATGAACATTTATTAAAGCCAACATGAGGCTGGAACAATTTTTGTTCTAGATTTTCTATTGGTTCCATGCATGACTTTGGGTGAGTAAGGCTCCAGCCCTTCCATGAGGTTATCACATATATAAAGCTAGCACGCATATAATGTGTGTTTGCTAGATCAAGGGCTTAATCTTGCTCAGTTCCACCATTTGTAAAATGAATATAAATACTATCAACCTAGGTACTTCATGTACATGTGTGAAGATAATGCTTGTATAGGTTATTGCAAAATGTGAGATGCTATGTAAAAATTATATTAAAAGGTAATAGCATATTTTTTTAAAGTATCTAGATTGAACCAAGAATCTAAGTTCTTATTCTTAACACATGCAGGTGTCTGGTGTATCAAGAGACTATTTGATATCATGTTGAATTGATTAAACTATTATCCTTAACTGGAGGGATTCAAACTAAATTCTCAGCAAGTCAGTAGAGCTCTGTTCAAGAAATACTTCACAGGTACCTAAATTCTAGTCTTTCTATTAGGGGGAACACTTATTAACATTGATGTCAATAGGACAACTTTGTGTCATACACTCTGCCCCAATAATACTGCAAGTGTATCATTATTGAGCTCCAAGACAAAATTAAGATAAAAAACTAAGCTTTATACATTCAAAGAGAGGGGAACAGTAGAAAATGTTATTGTATATAATCAAGTTGGTAGTTTTCTCCTCACCCTCAAAAAGTGATATTTAAAATTTTCAGTAAAATAGTACACAGAAAAGAAAGATTTTGTAGGTTTGAATAAACACATTTTCATGCATGCTGATGTTCTGGACTCTATATAAAATAACTCATATGATTTTGCATGTTCATTACATCCTACTAGGAAATAAAATTCTCAAGCTTCTTTTCAGAATTAATAGTTGATTTTCTGATCTTACTTCTGCATGGTTTCATCAAGGAAAATGAAAACTACAGAGTTATGGTGATTCTTTAGTTAACTATTCTGTTGTCCAAAGCATTTTTTTTTTCAAGAATTGTGTGTGTGTGTGTAATTTAGACTTCTTTCTTTTGAGATTTTATTAGACCACTCCTTTAAAAATAGAATATTTGTTGTTCTGCTTGTGTATTGGTCTCAGCACTCCAAATCTATATGCAGGCACACAGTCTGAATAATGGAGCTGAATGAGTAAGCTTTCTGCTGGGCTGTTCCATAGGAGTTAAAAGTAGGTTAAGAGGGAAAATCCTGACCATGGAGCAATACTGGAGTTGCTCCATTGCCTCTGTTCACTAATTTATATTACTTAGTTATTTTGGTGGGTATCCCTGTCATTTGGGAATTAGGGAGGCTGGCCAACAGGAAAAGAAAACCCATGCCCCCGTTTAAGGAGAACACCTCCCTCCTTTTCTTTTGATCATCATGGCCTTGAGGGTGTGAGGAAGGGGTCTCTGAGCTCATCTGTGGGACACAAGGGGTAGCAAATATGTCTGTGCACTTAAGGGGAAGATGTATCAACTCTTTCCCAAGGCCTGGAGACCATTCTGTGCAAGAAGAAAGTCAGCAAGGATGCATCAGAAAAGCCTGCCATGGTTTAATGCAGCTACAGGTCCACCCCCCCCCCTTGCCTTCTTGAGGGATTGAGAAGTCCCTAGGAGTCTCACAGAGTTTATCAATGCCCATTGAAGAGTGGCTGGAAATTAATTATGTGTCACAATGGAGGAGACAGGGAAGCAGCAGAGACACAGAGCAAACAGTGACCAGTGGAGATTTCCAGCCCCATGACAAGTAAAAGTTTCAGATTCAAACCTGTTGGCTGGTAAATTAGTTAATAAAATTGCAGCCTAATGAAACTACATTTCTGGTATCTTGCTTCCTTCCTATGGTGACCAGCACAACATCTTCTTCTTTAGAGGAAGCAGCAATGAAAGCACTAGCTCCAGAAAGTGCTGGGAGACAACTGGTTACTCCAGCTCCAGGACTCTGGCTCCAGCCAGACCAATCTGAGTCAGCAACTAAATCAATCCACACCTGCCTGTCATGCACCTCACCAGTCTCATCTCCCTCTGCCCCAATCTTTTTACACTTTTTCCACCCATCCAAGCTTTCATATCCCTTCATCAACCCTTTGCTACTTTCCTATCATAAAGTTTCTTTTCCTTCTTGCTTAAGCTATTGCCCATGTTATGTGTAAGCGGAAAGCAATGGTGGACAGTAGGAATGAAAAAGGTAGCTGTTCTCAGGGGCAATATTACTGAGGAGACTAGGGAAGACAATGGAGAAACACACACTGTAGGTACCATCCAATACCACTTGAGAAGAGAGAAAGATTATATTTAAGATCAGTTGTTTTATCATAGCCCCCCACATTAAAGTACAAATGGGAAATGTCTCCTTGCAGACCTCTGTGCCCACATGCATTCTCGTTATACAGGACTAGGCATAATCCACCGCTAAAAGTCTTAAAATGAAATAGAATTTTTCTGATTGTGGATTATTTATATATTTAAAGTACAAATATGTAGTCACATAGCTCACTGGTTCCCAGACTGTAGTCTATAGTTCATGGAAATCTGCCTGGTTTGGTACTTAGTATTGGCTCTTCTCCTTATATCTGTTTGTTAAATTGCATTAAAAAGGAGTTAAATACTTTTCTAATATTCTTTTTCCAAATGAGCAACTGCTGTAGTTGCCACAGGGATGTTGCTTGATTGCCAGATGAGTGGAGAATTGGGCCATATAGTTGTGAATAGATGGGAAGTTTCGGTCAAGTTTACAAGATACTATTAATATTTGATCCACACAGTGAAGAAGCTTGGAAACCACTGAGAGAACTTATCAGTCATTTGCTTATTACTTACATTTTCCTGAATATAAAAGAAGTAATTTATTTCTAAGCATTTTATTCCTTTCATGAGACTGTGTTCCATAAAGTCAATACTGTTATTTTACTATGGCAATTTTGTCGGGATAATGTAATGCAAATATATTTGCTCCTCTTTTATCTTTTAAGGGATGTGAAGGATTCTTCACAGCACGTCTCTCTGGCCAAGCTTTAACAGGGTAACATAGCGGCATGAATATTCCTAGAGCTTGCTAGAGTAAAACCCACTAGTAAACACTAAGAAATCTCATAAAGAAGGGATATCAGAAGACATTAAAAAGCTGTGAATTGAAAACAGCAAAGTCTGAAGACCAGTGCAATATTTGATTTACAAAATTCAAGGAAAGAAATTTACAAATGTAAGAGATTCTACTTCCTTTCAATTTTTTTTTTGGGGGGTAAGAGGGTGCGGGGGGAACCCATACAAGAGGCAAACTTGCCTAGTATAGGCCAAATAAATCCCAAGTATGTCAATAGAAGTTAGAAGCATGTCTCTGAAGGTGGAATAAGATTGTCTCCAGGTGAGAATATCAGTTTCTACATGATTCCAAGTTTATATAAAAAGAGATATTAGTGGGTTAACAAATCATCATTCAGTAGAACCATTTAAACATGTGCTTTGGAAATTTAAATTCAATAAACAGTCTAGCTAATTTCTGTTTAGAAAAATGTCTCATGGGTTTTTATGTACTTTTGTATTATTTAATATGCTACATCTTACTTTGACTTAGTCACTATTCTGAAAATTTTACTCTGGTCATATTTAGGGCACTGTCAATTTCGTGAACTAGAATTTGTGTTGTTTTTTAAACCTTTCTTATGACCTTGGGCTTCAATACGTTCATTAAAAATTAAATTGCTTATTATGCCCTGGCATCACTTTCCACTTTGATCAGAAAGCAGAATAGTTTCCCTAAGTGAATTTACCTATAAAATATTCTAGAAAGGAGAATAGAAAAAGCAAGTTTAATAACCTTAATGCTGAAACAAAAGTTAGAGAAATACCATCAATGGGGCAATAAAACATTTCATATAGAGAAAAAGTGAATTTCTTTGCAATATTAATATTCTGCTTTCTAGCTTCTTCAGTGAAGATCACTTATCCTTTGAAAATCAATATAATTCAACTTTAACTCTGTGAATACTGGTAGTTTCTTTCTTTCTTTCTTTCTTTCTTTCTTTCTTTCTTTCTTTCAAAATAGTGAAACTACAACATTTTTTCACTGTTATCACTGATATTTATACTAAAACAAAGTGATATGACTTTTAGAATTATCAATGAACTTGATGAATACTGCAAAACATTTTCATGCTCCTTTTTATTCACTGTCCAAGAACATTCATGTGAACTGGCTTTCACAATAGTTGTTCCCTGTACAAATACTCATATAGGTCTGCACATAGAATATTTGTGCATCAACCTGAATTTTTGCTATTCTCTTTCTTATTTTCTTCTTTCAAATTTTTCTTTGTCTAGACTCTCCAGAGGATAGACAAATAAATATATTTGTACAATACAGGATTAACTTTCAAATAATTCACAATCAGGAAAGCAGGTGAGATGTATTCTGAATAGCATTTGTAACAAATAATTCAACCGTTCTAATGGTTCATATAAGGATTGCAGGATTAGGCCCTTCAAATTATATTTACTTGAGCAAGACTCCCATGCAAGTCAATAGGGGTATGTCTACACTAGGAAAGCTAAGTCAACTCTGTTAAGTCAACTTAACAAGGCTGACTTAAATTTGATCTTGTTAAGTCGACTTACAGCGTCTACACTAAAAACTTAAGGAGACTGCCTGAGCCCACACATGCAGGTACTAGGTTGATGGGGAGCCGCGGCTCAGGGGAGGGGAGCCGCAGCTCCCCGGCAGAAGGGAGCCACGGCTCCCCCCCCCCCGGAGACAAGAGAACTGTGGCTCCCTGGGGGCGGAAGGGAGTCACAGCTCCCTGAGACAAGGAAGACGCAGCTCCTTGGCAAAAGGGATCTGCAGCTCCCTTATCCTGGGGAGCCACAGCTCCCTTCTTCCTGGTGAGCCACGGCTCCCTTTTCCACAGGAGCAACAGCTCACTTCTCCCTGAGAGGTACGACTCCCATCTCGGTGGGGACCCGCGGCTCCCTTCTCTCCAGCCCATCCCCCTTAGGTCAACTTAGGCTATGTACACACAATATCTTTATCGTGCCAGGGCTCAGCTAAGCCCCAGCGGATCAAGCCCCGTTCCACCGAGGCTCAGCTGAGCCCTGGCTTCTCAAGCCCCAGCGGCTCAATCCTGCTCCCGCTGAGGCTCAGCTGAGCCCCGACGGATCAAGCCCTGGTCCGCCGAGGCTCAGCTGTGCCCTGGTGGATCAAACTCCTCCCCAGAGGCAGCAGAGGGGCTTGATCCACTGGGGCTCAGCTGAGCCCTGCCTGCAGTGCAACTTGAGCCCCGGGCTCAGCTGAACCTGTTGCTGCGGCGGGCTCAGCTGCCATGGCTGAGCACCGCCATTTCACAGGGCCCCAGCAAGCCCCGTTGCGGGCAGCGGGTCTTCAGCTGCTGGAGCCTGCCACAGCAACTGGGCTTCAGCCGCCAGGCTCAGCTGCCACAGCAGGGCTCAGATGCCGGCGGCTGAGCCTCATGGCCCGGGACTCAGCTGAAACCGGCTGGAGCCCTGAGGGGTGGCGGGGCTCAGCCACAGCAGCTGAGCCCTGGCAACAGCACCACTGCCAGCAGCTGGCAGCCGCAGTGCATGGTGGGCTAGGTGCCCACCATGCACTGCTCCTTATCGTGAAAATTCAAAGGAGCACGTGAACACTCCCTTTTCGCTATAAGAGGTGCTCTGTTATAATGTTGGCTTGTCCCCCAATAATTTTATTGCAGGACAAGTCTCGCTGTGTGTACCCGTAGGGAATTAGGTTGACCTAGGGCATCCACACTGGCTTTAGGTCAACTTAACAGGTCGAATTAAGCATTAAGTCGACCTAAAGAGTGGTAGTTATTAAGTCGACTTAAGGAAGTGCTTAAGGCGACTTAATGAAAGCCAGGTGTGGACGCGGGGATCTGTAGGTTGACTTAAACGTTCTTAAGTCAACCTAAGTTGCTAGTGTAGACATACCCTAGGAGTCTAACTTGTGTACTGAAGAAGCAAGGCATACAGCTAATCAATTGCAGAAAATTTTATCCTCCTTACTTAAAAACTCTACTGTTATTTCTTAGTTTTAACTGCATAATAAATAAATAAAGTTGATGTAACATTGCTCTAAGAACTTCACTATCACTTGTAAATTTACTGCCAGTCCTGTCTCTAGAAGGTCTCAGCAATAGACATCACTCCTTCATCTGCTTTCTTTCTTTTTCTCTCTGTAACTTCCCCTCATGCCAGCTTCCTACTACACTGACAGTGGAACCACCAGATCCAACCCAGATGTGGCACCTTCATAATCAGGGTTCCTTTGAACCCTTGAGGGAAAACTGCTCTGTTACAATATGGAATATAAAATATGTGCCCTATAGAGAACTGGTTTCATAGTTTGCTCCAAACATACAATTCTCTAATAATTAATGTGCTGCTTTATCACCACACTAACCTTTTCTATTCCCATATAAGCATTCTAATTCAAAGACTAGACCTGTAAGGTTTTTATATGGTAACACACTGTCTCTGTGATTATTACACTTAACTTATTGTCTGACATAGAGCATGATCTTGCAGGAAGTACTCCTTGCAAGGTCTCCAATTCAGGAAAGTACTTAAGTGCCTGCTTTGAGATATCACTTAGGAATCTGCACTTACTTATCTTTGAGACATCATTTAGGAATCTGTCTCTCAAGCTTGGGTCCACTCATGTTCTATTTGTCAAAGAATTCCTACTGCTAGGAGACATTCCGTTTTTCTTTGAGAATAATAATCCTAAAAGTGACAGGATAGGACACCTGTAATGAATTTGGCCTACCACTTCAAATCAGCTTCTCATTACATCTCTTCTTGTAGAGTATACCTTATTATACTGGAATATATTCCTGCAATGTCATTCTGATTGGGACTGAAGAAGCACAGATCAGCTAACAGAGACTGATACTTTTTCCTGCTGTTTCTCTGCCCCTCATCTACCATCCTAATCACCTAGCTTTGCCATCAACAAGCTATCTGCTGAACTCCCTTTACTACAGACACAACAACCATTGCTTTCAACTATTCTAAAACCTGAAATAGGGCTTCACAGTTCTCCGACTTTCTCTTTCTATGATTGTTACCTGAAGTCTTGTGCCTTTCGAAATGATTTCCTCTATTCTTTTCTTCTCTTTCCAACACACTTATTATCCTGAATCTCCAGTGTGGTTTTGTGACTTTCTGCCATTTCCTGATGCCTTATGAATCAACGTAACTTTAGCAAGGGCTCTGGCTTTCCCCATTATCCTAAAAATAATATAACAGACTGTTCACAGTTTTTGCTACCTCTTCCTTGTGCAGTTTTTTAAGCTTATCTTTTCTCACCATCTACAGTGTATGGCAAACGGTCTCCAGAAAGATGTTAATCAGTCATCATTTAACAGAATCAAAATATCTTTTGGCAGAAAATAGGTTATTCAGTATCTGTGTGGGATATTGTAGAGGATTGATTAGAATTTGCATTAAAAGCCTTTTATAATACAGCACAAGTAAGCATCAATAGCTAAAATGCTGGGGAGCATAACATTTTTAAATAAGAAAAATGTATTGGCTTTGCTACCTTTTAAAGTGACCACTAGAAAGAGAAATCATTAGGAGAGGTGTCAGACTCTGGGAACAATTTTCTCTCTCAGACCTTGGAAAAATATTTCATCTGGAGTCAAAAGCAGAACAGAGTTTCTTTTACACTACAATAACCTAATCAGTGCTACTAAAGATTAGACTGAACTATTGGATAGCCACAGGAAGATTATTCTTTCCTGTGAAAATAGATTGCCCTTCATTTAACATTAACCAGATAAAGTATGTCAAGCAGAATACACATATACGCTTATGCAGATTCTCCAACACCTATATAAATGATACAATTAGATCTCAAATATAATCGAGTATACATAGTATATTATAGCCAGAGTCACTGTTATTGTTAATAGTGCTCATCAGCTTCCATTTTAGCCTTATGTTTTTAGTCACTTATGACTTTCACCTTTCGGGACTGAGATTCTGTAGGCCTTACCTTTACCCCAAAGTGTAGGAGTTTTGCTGTAGCTGTTGAAATCTTTGGAGCTTTTCAGCTGATTTTGAGGAGATTGGGAAAAATACATTTCATACAGAGGGATGCTTTTGAGTTCCAGTGAAATTGCTTTGATCTGGCCTTGTTGGGTCACCCTGGAAATTGTATTCTGTGTACGCACAGCTATAGAATTATGCTGCACATCCAGGAGGTCAACTCAGCTGCACAGGAAAAAAAATTGAAGATGATCCTGGGCTGAGGCAAATGCCCAGCCTGAATCCTAGGTTTTATTATTTTGGATTTTTTAAGTGGCAAATGCTTTAGAGTGTTTCTATGCAATTTTCTGAAAGGCTCACAGGATCTCTGCAAAGCTCCTAAGATGTGCAAGAGAAGGACGTCCCCCAAAAGACCACTCAAGGGCTAGGTCTACACTGGCAAGTTAGTTCGAATTAAGGAAGCTTAATTCGAACTAACTAAACTAACAAACTACACTAGGCTTGAATTAGTTCGAATTTCATAGAATCATAGAATAATAGGGTTGGAAGGGATCTCACGAGGTCATCTAGTCCAACCCCCTGCTAAAAAACAATGTGCAACTCTTTATATTTTTTTTAATTTTTCATCCTAAAGAAAATAGGAATTTTGCATTTTGAATTGCCAGGCAAGTCATAAAACATTTAAGAACATAGGCACAATCGATCTTAAATTCTTTATTTAAATAGAAATCCTTTCTGGAATGCATAGTACAGAATATAGAAAACAGATGATTCTTCCATTAATCTTTTGGTACAGAGGTGCATTGATATCTTTTACCACTTCTGATATAACTGCTCCATATGATTTCCACATGATCTATGGACTAAATTTTATTTATAAATAGATACAGGTTTACTGAATGAATAAATATGGAATAATACACTTAAATGAATAAGTAAGTTTCATAAATAAATATGGAACAATAAACTTGATTTAAATGAAGTATCAGAAACGCTTTATTTAAATTAAGAAAAAGGAGGGGTAATCCTCATGTAAAACATATAATGAGTTAATAAATGTGCTTTTTTGTTTTATGCAAATTATTTTCCTCAATGTACATGTGTTATTAAGAACAAGCAGAACAGTGTCAAATTGAAAATAGAAATTGCATCAGTTTTCCATATGTTCTGAACAATCTTGCAATACAAATGGACTGTGTCTGTTTATGATGTTGCCTGATGTGTTGTCTTTTTAAAATGTTTGTTTTAGCTACTTTGTTTGGGGCTCTGTTACCTAGTCTATGGTATTCTATCATATGCTATTCTGCATAGTTTCTTGTTCCACATATATTATTTAATAAAATTAATAAAGTCAGCATCTGTTTATGTTAATAATAATGGGTCAGGGATCAACAGACTGTTTCTATAAAACTGGATGGGACAAAAAGGTTGAGATCCTGTTTACCCATGAAGAAAACTTCCTTTTGACTTTAAAGGTCCATTGAAGAAAAATATACTCTCATGATGGATTATTTAGATTTGCATGGATGAACATATGCATTTTCAATATCTTCTATAGATGTTATATATATTCAAGGAACATGTTTCTCTATAATTTTTAGTGTGGTGTACCCACATCTATGTGTTTACATTTATATTTATAATAAAAATAGGAAATTCCATTTTAAAAAATACTGTTATGAAGATTGTCTGGTTGAGTACTCAAAAATAAGGAAATACAAATTATGATTATGAACACAACTTTAATTTAGTTTCCTCTCACTTATCAGTCTTCAATTATGTAATCAAATACTTTTTCACAAATAATGTATTCTATATTTTTTCTCCTCTAAAATGTATAATGCTAAATACTATGGCATGTATGCCAGGCAGACCTGGTCCATGAAAACAATAATTAATTTATATCAATGTGCATTATAAAATATTTCTTATGTTAACTCCATAAAGGGGTAGGTGCTTTTTGGAACATAATAAAAAATAAATAAAAAGAAGAATTTCATAACCAGAAGTGTTTGCATACTAAGATGGTAATCATGTGTAAAGTCAGTGGAGGCTCTGTACCAGAGCAGCAGTCCATCTGCTTGATGCCATATAGATTTTTGAGCCGTGCTCATTACCATACATTCTACTCTAAATGACTTCCCACAGTACATTAAATGATATGATTAATATCCGTCACTGTGGTTTGTTTTCTCATCTTTGTGCAGGGGAAGAATTGCATGCACAATGGCGTATTTTTGTCTTGATAGAGTGCTGGGCTATTTTCTCCTTATTCTTATGTATGTGTTGCTAAATGTTCATATTGGAGAAGGCAAAGTGGATGCACCATGGACTTGGATGGAAATATAGGGTGGCTTGTGTTGGTTCTTAGTTCTCGTGAGAGCTCATTTCACAGTTTCAGACTATGAAAGTAATGTTTTCCTATAAATGGGCATGCCTGCCCAAAGACGCCACCTGCGAAGTAACCCTGACTCTGCAGAAGCCTGCCTACAATTTCCTCTTCACTGATTCCCAAAAGTAATCTACAGAAGCTTCTGTCTAGTATGTAATAATTCCCCCTTTTGGGGATTGGTTAATTAAAATAAAATAAAACCCCAAACTAAGTTTCTTCTATCTCTAAGACCCCAGTCTACCACGAAGTACAGCACCTCTTCCCTGAGTTCTGCCAAGCTCTCAGCCTCTCCACAATGCAAAATTTTAAGCCCTTCCATGCTCTATTCAGTCTGTCCCCTTAGCTCACCCTGGGTACATCTATTTCTAGGCCTGCAGTCTCCTCCTTGGGTGGTCAGAGGGTGGAACAGGCCTCCTTTTTGGACTTGTGTTTCTAGACTCTCAGCCATCACTCAAACTGCTTCCTTCAGGAATCCTTTTAGCAGCTGTACTACAGCTTTCCTCTACACTCTTTAGAGGAAGCAGGAGCCTTCTTGTAGGGCAGCAAACAATCAGTCATAAGTACACTGGGATTTCCACTCTCCCTGCAGGGGACCAGACACACAATGGTAGAATTGCACAGGTGAGCTTTATTCTTATTGTAGAAACGGAGACCTTGAATTTGACTCCAACACTTTCTCATTGTTCCTTCTAGAATAAGGGCCTTTTGCTTCGATTCAGTCATCTTTATGTAAAGTAGTTGCTTATTCTTCAAATAATCCCATTAATTCCAGCGTAGTATTTTACTCCCCAACATGAGGAAGGGCAGTAGAGTAACACATTAAATAAGGCCAAAATAACAAGAGGAAATAACATCACAATTAGAGGATGAGGACAAATGCAATGACAATAAGTTTATGTGGTTCTGATCAAGACTTTAATTTATATTAGGATGGTTATATTTTAAAAAACAATAATGTCTTTCTAAACATTTGTTGGCATATAATGGCCATCTAAGTTCACTGCTAAATTATTTTCATAGTTAACTGCTGATCCTTTAATTGTACATAACAGTCCAAATTTTCTGCTTTGCCAAGTTTCCCTGTTTCTCTGCTTGGGCCCATAACAGACTAAAACTGCCTGAAGACTTCTGTACCTTATGCCTGCTGACAATGAACCTCAGAGACTGTCCGCCATCTGAGGATAGACAGAGCACAGTGTACTTCACCTCCTGCGACTATCATGCATTTTATGTGCCAGGAGATATAGGGAACTTTGGCACAGGAACTGGGAATGCTAGCTTTATATCCATGGGAAATTCCCTTATGCCAAGGAAATTGGCAGCTAGGGAGATAGGACCAGATTCCATCTCTTTTGTACTGCCAAAATGACAATTAAGGGGACAGAGCAGGACAGAGAACTGTTCCAATCTGTGTATAACAGCAGCGTGTGCAGCATTTTTAGCCACCTGTATACATGGAAGTGAATCTAATAACTCTGGATTAATGATGATTAAGAAAATGTATTGTGCATAAGTGCCAACAATATTATTAAAATGCATAGCTTAGATAAAAGACAACTTACATAAATCAATAAAAAAATAAACTGGAACATTATGGCAATGAAATTACTATAAGCAGGAAAGAATGAACAATATTACAAGATGCCGTAGATGTTTATCCAAAATACTACAATTTTATACAGTATTATTTAACAAATAGCATGTGATGTAATTAATAAAATCTGTAGGACAATTTCTGTGCTGGTGTAGATGAGTGGAGCTATACCAATGTGCACCAGTTAGGAATCTCGACTCTAAAAGTGTGCATAAGTTGGCATGGTTAAGGTTGTGTCTTCGATTTTCATATTATCTTAAAGTATTTTGAATCGTAGAGAATTCCAGGAAACTCTTTCAGATTCAGTGACTTTAAACAGTCTTATTAGGGAGGTGGTGCAATCTCCAGTCTTTGGAGATATTTAAGGTTTGGTTAGACAAAATCCTGTCTGGGATGATTTAGTGGGAGTGGTCCTGCTTTTGGCAGGGGGTTAGACTAGATGACCTCATGAGGTCCCTTCCAGGCCTATGAGCCTACGATATACAAACTATCATAGGTCCATAGGATCAGTATAATGCCCCATCCTTTAAATAGTATGTTGAAGGAATTCCTTCAGTATGCCAGATACCCAAGGGGTCCCACTCTTTCTTAAGGGTAGATTGTATGTCTCTATCTCAAAAACTCAAAGATTTAAAGTTAGAGATTTTTCAGACAAAATAACACTAAAAACAGTAGTGCTAAGTGACATACAATTCCTCCACTGTATAATAAATTATGAACAGTAAAGAAATAGCTCTTCTAATTTGTAAGATTCTTCACTTGCAATATCCAACTGTTCCTTTTCAGGTTAAATTTTTTTCCTTAATCACTTGTGTTATCATTTAAGTTGCACATGTATAGTTCTGTGGGTATATTTTATTTTATTTTATTTGCATTCTTTTCTTTTCTTTTTGTTGTGCAGATTCCCATCACAACTGACATTCTGTTGCAGCCAATGTAATGAATCCTGCACTATTTCCTGAAAGTCAACATATGGGTACTATTTTCAGAAAACACTCTAGTACCAGCTGACTATCTTTTGAAACCAGTTTGAGCAACTCAGTGGAGTACATCTTAAATGCCATGGAAAAAGAAAGGGGATGGTTTCTCAAATAGAAAGGTCCCAGGCCATTTAAGGCCTTATATGTTAAAAACAATATCTTATATTCGGTCTGTAACCAATATGTAATCAATACATCTCAGGGATGTCAGGTGCCATGTATTCAGGAAAATCGGACGGTTAATTAGAGTAGGCAAGTCCAGATCTCCGGGAGTATGTTTACACTGGAGGTTCTGTTAAGTCGATTTAACAAGTTTGACTTTAAGTTGAATTAAAGTCGACCTTGTTAAGACAACTTAGACAGTCCATACTGAAAACTCCAGTCGACTGCCAGCATCCACACTGGCAGATGCTAAGTCGATAGAGGAGTGGTGCATTGTGGGTACCTGTCCCACATTGCATCTGGGCCTGGAGGCCAATTAGGTCAATTTATGGGCACTCCCCACCCACACTGGTTTAAGTCGACTTAATAAGGTTGACTTAAGCATTAAGTCAACCTTCAGAGGTGGTGTTATTATGTCGACTTAAGGAAGCACTTAAGTCAACTTAATAAGTGCCCATTGTGGACGTGGCAGTCTGTAGGTCAACTTAACCGTCCTTAAGTCGACCTAAGGCTCCAGTGTAGATGTACCCCTGCAGGAGTGCCATAAGGCTGCATCCATATCACCTTGTGTTGATATCTGTTCAGGTTTTCATAAGGTAAGCAGGAAAACTCTAGTCAGTGTTTAAACTGGGGATTTCCAGAGAAAACCTGGATGCTGCAGAAAATAGTTTTTGATGATTTTTTTTCTCGTGAGTTACTCAAACTAGTGCATTAAGATGGTGGTGAGTGAGTTACTGGATGGGCTTTCAGAGGAGACACGAGACCATGATGTTAACTGCTGCCGCTCATTTAAAATTTGTATGATCATTTAATTCCAAGTCTGCACAATCATTTTTATTAAGACTAAGAGTTTTCTGGAAAAATTGCCTATCTAAAATCACCCATATTGGTTCAATTAATTAGTTATTCTTCATTTCACTTTGCTAAAATAATAAGCAAGCATAGAAAAATCCAATGTGCTTTATATGTATAATGTTATGAACACAAGACATGGTGCTGCATTTCAGGCAGAAGTGGATGAATTTCAATGATGAGCAAGTATTCTACATCAATATATACAGTGAAATATATGGTGAAACCTTGCCCCCACTGAAGTCAATGACAAAATTCCCATTTACTTCAATAGAGTCAGGATTTTCACAATAGTCCAGCAAGTTTTGGATGATGGGTGTCTTTAAGTGACATTGTATCTTGTTCACAACATTTTTCAGAGCTACAACTTATGTTTAAATAGTAACATGATATAATTAATAATTACATTATATTCACTATATCTAGTATGAGACATCTTTTGCAAGAATAAACTCAAAAGCAATAAAATCATGAGCAAGTAATGAATTCCAGTCTTCCCAGCTTTGGTTACAACACGAGTTCAAGCCATACAGTATCTTTCTAAACATATGGAAAGTTTTATGAATTTTTCCATAAGGACGTTTGATCCTTCCATAGGATTTATTTCCATTTATTAAGTAATTTCCTAAATCTTTCTGAATCACTAGAATCTATCCCCATTTTAAGACTTTCTAGGGAAACTTTTTTAATGGAAATTGCAGAAGCCTCCCATGCACCCTGTCCCCAAAAGAGGGAATCAGACACTCTGGTAGACTGTCTTATACTACCATGCTTGCAATTTCTTAAAGGAGAAAGTAGTGCTCTTACCAGTGTGAACTTTTTTTAAAATAGTAACATTCTCCGCATAAATTGAGGTATTTCATATTTCAGTTTCTAAGCTCAGCTCTTAATGTCAAAAGAAACAATTTCAGTCAATGTGGGTAGACTCAGAATACTGCAAATACAAATCTTTGAAGACTGATCATATTTGTGGTGCATAAATCTTACAAAAACAGCAAATGGGAAATCAACATCAATTTCCTAGAATGAAACAAGAGAAAAATCAGCATTTTGGAGAGGGAAAGGTGAGGATTAAAATCACTTCTAAGGATAAACAGAGATTTAAAGAAAATGCTGCTACTCCTGATAAAAATGTTGAAACATAAAGCTTATCATCCATGGTTAACTGGGTGTCTCCATATAGGCAGGTTTATTTGAAACAGCTATTAGTAAATACAATGGCATAATACCAGAAATATACAAAGTATGTGCAAATACCTTCTTCCCAAATCTTCAGCTATAACTATAAAGTAAGACACCATTTCCTCTGCAAACACACCCTTTGGCCAGTTTCTACAGGCTTTATTTTATAAACTGTGTCCTTCCCTCTTTCACAAGTTTAAACACAGCATTTTATAGTCTCTTGGTGGACTCTAGAAACCAAATGAACAATGGGTAAAAAGGAATTATGTTCCAGTGATACTTCCTGCTATAAATTCATTCTTGTTTTTACAGATGTTATCATCTGATCATCTCACTCAGTATGTTTAAAGGTACAAAAATGGAAGACAAAAGCTCTGCAAACAGTGTTGTACAGCTGGATTGTCTAGAGAAGTACATTTCCAAAATTAGTGTCCAATACTGTGGACACAATTTTGCCCCTGCAATTCAATAAAGATGTATAATTACAGACATAAGGTAAAATCTTGGACTTCACTGACATCAGTGGCAAAATTTTCATTGGCTTCACTAATATCAATGACAAAACTTCTACTAGCTTCAATAAAGCCAAAATGTCATCTGTAGTTGATAAATGATTACAGCTATTTAGAAGCCTAGCTATCTTACTAAAATCAGGTCCAATAAGTGCAAACAATTGTGCCAGTATTTAGCTGTAGGGGCAAAATGGCTTTTACAGTATTGGACACTGATTGAAGTTACAAATCAGGGCTAGCAGGTTAAAAAGTAGCTTTGATATCTACAATGCTGGAAAGGCATTATAGCGGTTGATAGAAAGGTGTTGGTGCTAAATCTTCATAATAATAATGATAATGATTGGCATTTATCTCATATTTTCAGGGATGGACAAAAACTGCAATCATGTCATCATTGGGTTATGGAATTATATCACTTTTGTTTTCCCAAAATCAACATTATCCCAGATCCTCTCATATCCTATTTTCCTCATCTGCCTTGACAACTGGTATTTCCATTCAAACTACATATTTGTCACCCCAATTTACAC
>ML685769.1:9193008-9259270 GCA_007922175.1 Pelusios castaneus | reverse complement strand
TGCAGAGACAAATGTCACTGAATGAGAAACAGACAAACATTCTAGAATAAACTAAGGGGCAGTTATGTAATCCTCACATAAGCAAAACTTCTGTTCTGAAGATAAAAGTTTATTTAAAGAATTTATTATTGAACATTTGTATATAACATTATTGCTGTCCATGGAGAATAATGACATAGACCCTGATCCTGTAAATCAGTGGCTCCCATCCTTTATAGCTCGAGGGCAGCAAATGTCAACTCAATGTCAACAGCAAATAAAAAATATTGTCATATACACCATTAAGGACTACAAATCACCACATTTTAAAGTAAACATTTTGATGCTACTGTGGTCATTTTTACATTCACTATTTTACATCTACAAATTACTCATAGTATCTCACATACTCACAGACAAAGCACTAGTATAGATGAATGACTTTTACTACACACTGAAGCACATGGCCAAGCAGCTAAGTCATGTTGCCTGTCCTTCCTCAAGCATGGTGGCCCTGGCTGCTCCACCAGCAGCCCCCCCCACCATCTCCTCCACTGCAGCCAGTTAGAAGGAATTCAGTGAAAAGGCTGCCTCCTTGCTGTTCTCTAGTCCCCCTGGATGCAGCAGGGAAATCACACACATCCTGCAGCCTCTTGTCCTCCACTTAGGTCTCTTGGTAGTGGCTCTTCTGCAGCTGGGGGATAGGAGATCAGTGCGCCCCTTCCTCTGGCTCCACCAGAGATCCAGTGCCTATGGAACCAGGCAGAGCACTTTGCTGTGCTCTCTGCTACAGCAAGGAGGTAGCACCAGTCTTGTAGTATCATTGCGACACGCTCCATCTGGGTCTTTAGTCAGCGTCTCCCGTCTGCAACCAGTGGTAAGGGAGCAATGGGTCACTTCAAAAGACCCCGAGGGCCACTTTTGGCCCTGGGCAATGGGTTGGGAACCACTGCTATAAACACTTTAACATATGTTTAACCTTAATGCATGAGTAGACTGAATTCAGTGGAACTTCCACATAATTTTTTTTTTAAATTGCAGAAGCTGGGCTATGGCCCTTGAGCAGATCCTTGCACCCACCCATGGGCCCAGTGAGGTCAAAGTGCAAAAGAAGCCAGTGTGGCTTTCTGCAGACAGAAGTCACTGGAGAGAAAAACAAAACAAAACAAAACAAAAAAACAACCCCAAAAGCTGGAAAACATGAATTCTGAAAGCAAATGAAAAGAACCCCCAATTTTATTATATTTAAATAATATTTTTCTTAGGTTATAGTCTCAATGTTTTGGATGTTTGGGGTTGGTAATGCTGCTATTGTACATTTCACATTTTTATTCAACCTATTTTTCCACATCTTTCCTTAGGGGTATGTCTACACTAGAAAAAGTTAAGTCGACTTAGTCCACTTTGTTAAGTTGACTTAACTGGCCTTAATAAATAAATAAAGTCGACTTAAGGGTTACTCCCTGTTCACACCGTCAACCTAATGGTCGGTTGTTATTATGTCGACTTAAGGAATTTCTTAAGTCGTCTTAATGAAAGTCAGGTGTACACATGGAATAATTTAGGTCGACTTAAGGGTGCTTAAGTTGACCTAAATTGCTAGTGTAGACATACCCTAGGAGATTTTCTCACAAAGTAATAGATCTCCTAATATTCAACCAAGACCTCCTCCACTGCACCTTAAGACCATTGCTCCTTGATCTGTCATCTATTGCCACTGAGAACAGCCTAGCTCCATCCTCCCTGGAACCTCCTTTCAGTAATTAAAGGCTGCTATCAAATTCCCCTACCCATTCTTCTCTTCTGCAAGGTAAACAAGCCTAGTTTCCTCAGCCTTTGCTCATAAGTCAAGTGCTCCAGCCTCCTAATCATTTCTGTTGCTGTCCACTGTACTCTTCCTATTTGTCCACATCCTTTCTGTATTGGGGGACTTAAATTAGACACAATACTCCAAATGTGGCCTCACCAGTGCCTAATAGAAAGGAATAACCACTCCCCTCAATATGCTGGCAATGCTCTTACTAATGCAGCGCAATATGCCGTTAGCCTTCTTGGCATACTGTTAAGTCGTGTCCAGCTTCTTTTATACTGTAACCTCCAGGTACTTTTCTGCATATCTGCTGCCTAGACTTTTGGTCCCTACTCTGTAGCAGTGCATAGGATTCTTCTGTCCTACGTGCAGGATTCTAAACTTGTTCTTTTTAAACCTCCTAAGATATCTTTTGGCCCAATTATCTAATTTGTCTTGGTGACTCTGTATTCTATCCCTGCCTTCCAATGTATCTACCACTCCTCCCAGTTTAATGTCATCTATAAACTTGCTGGGCATGCAATCCACCCCATCCTCCAGATCATTAATGAAGATGTTGAACAAAACTGGACCCAGCACTGCTGGGGCACTCCACTTGTTACCAGCTGCCAACTCAAGACTGAGTTTGAACTGTTGATCACTACCTATTGAGCCTGATGATATAGCCAGCTTTCTATCCACCTTAAAAAGTCCATTAATACAACCCATACTGTAGCTTGTAGAAGACTATCAAAAGCTTTGCTAAAGTCAAGGTATATCATGTCTACTGCTTTCCCCATATCCACAGAGTCAGTCATCTCATGAAAAATGGCAATCACATGACTTGCCTTCAGTGAATTCTGACTATTCCTGATCACCGTCTTCTTTTGCAAGTGCCTCAGAATGGATTCCTTGAGGACCTCCTTCATGATTTTCCGGGGACTGAGATGAGACTGACCATTCTGTAGTTCCCCAGATCCTCCTTCTTCCCTTTTTTGAAGATGGGCGCTATATTTGTTGTTTCCCAATCATTCGGGACCTCCTCCATTGACCACAAGTTTTCAAAGATAATGGCTGCTGGCTCTACAATCACGTCAGCCAAAGCCCTCAGAACCTTCAGATACACTGCATCTGGCTCCATGAACTCTGAAGAAATCCTCATCTACCTCATTCTTCTAGTTTGCTGTTCTGTAACAGACACTCACCATGACATCAACTTTCTTGCTGTCACCTCTAAAGTTAACCCAGAGACCCTCAACAGGATTTTCTCCAGTTTCATATTGCAGCTTTGAGCAGTCATATTGCTCTCTTACATACAGTGGTATTCCACCTTTTCTCCCTTGCCTGCCCTTCCCAAACAGTTTATATGCATCCATGATCATACTCCAGTTGTGAGAGTTACCCCACCAAGTTTTGATTATTCCAATCACACCATAGTTCCTTGACTGTTCCAGGACTTCCAACCCCTCCTTCTTGTTTTCCAAGTTTCTTGTGTTCATGTACAGGCATCTAAGATAACTAGTTGCCCTACTTTCTCAGTGTGCATCAGGAGGCCTCTCCTGTTGTCCCTACCTCAGACTTTCTCCTGCTATCTCACTTCTGCAGTTCCCTCTGGGCTTTGGTCCTTGTCCCCGATTGAACTTAATTTAAAGCCCTTCTCACTATTAGGGCTTTAAACTAAGTCCTTAATCTACCTAAATATATTTAACTTTAAAAAAAGAAAAAAGCATTTCTCATACATTAATTCTGTTGCATCAAAATAGAGCTGGCAGAACAATCAAAAACATTATATGTGAATACATATTTAATGAACCTGCTTACCTCTGCAAAAACAAAATGTCGGTGAATATATTTCAATATATTTTTGTCCCATTCATCTTCAAAAGTTAGGGACATGCCACTCTGGATTTGACTCCTCATCCTCCAGGGCATACAAATAAATCCAAATCAGACACAGCTCATATAAGGAGTGGGGCTTTAATGAACTAATGACACCAGAACCACTTCTTTGGCAACAAACTTTGATGATGGAAACATAGGATGCATCTACACTAGTAAATTAGGTCAACTTAAGCAGGCTTAATTTGATTTAATTTACTCTGCGTCCACACTGGAATTTCCTTAAGTCGACTTAAGGAAATTTAAAGTTGACTTAATAAGACCTCCTATTAAGTTGACTTTAATGCTTAAGTCGACTTTTTAAGTCGACTTAAGCAGTGTGGATGCCCTAAGTCGACTTACAGGTTAAGTTGACTTAGGGCAGGACTGGCTCTCCCCAGGACAAGCCGCTAGCAGCTCGTCCCATCTCCCTTCTGTCTGGAACCACTCACATCCTGGGAAGAATAGACCGTGGGGCTCTCTTTTGGCTGGGACCCCAGTGGTCCCGGCCAGAAGAGAGCGCGGAGCTCCTTTCTGCATGGGACCGAGCGGTCCCATCCAGAATGGAGCCCTGCTGCTCCTTTCAGGACCACGCTCCAGCTGCTAGGGAACCCCCGGTGGCTCCCCAGCAGTGGGAGCGCCGTGGCAGCAATTGCCGGCACTCCAGCTGTTAGTGAGCCCTGGGGGCTCTCCTGCAGCTGGAGCATGGTCCCCGCCAGAAAGGAGCCACAGGGCTCTGTTCTGGCCAGGACCCATGGGGGTCCTGGCAGAAAGGAGCCCCATGCTCCCTTCTAGCCAGGACCCCCACGGGTCCTGGCAAGAAGGAAGCCGCGGCTCCCTTTCTGCCGGGACTGCTCAGGTCCCGGGCAGAAAGGAGCCACAGGGCTCCCTTCTAGCTGGGACTGCTGGGGTCCAGGAAAGAAGGGAGCTGAGCGATCCGGGCCAGAAGGGAATCTGGGGCTTGCTGTTTTGGGGAGAGCCAGTCCCGTGTGGGGCTGGCTATCTCCAGGATGAGCCCCCATAGACGAGGCTCCAAAAGAGCCTCCCTACCCCTGGACATAACTAGTCATCTTAGAGAGTCTAGTGTAGACTCTCTAAGTTGACTTAATAAGGCCAAGTTTAAGTCGACTTAAGGGTCCTGTGTGGACTCTCTAAGTCGACTTAATAAGGTCGACTTAGTAAAGTCGACTTAAATTTCTCAATGTAGACATAGCCATAGGATTGTCATATAAATGCAGGATCAACCAGGAGGAAAAGCCTTTCTGTGTTGCTGAAAATACCATCAATAGTAGGTAGAATATCTGAAAAAATTTTCCTAGTATGAATTTATTCTTTTAATTTTTAAAAAATTTGCTCCTTTGTGGAAGTCCTTCTTTCAAAGGGATTTCAATTATAATGCACCGTCACAGTATGTATATTTATGTAGCTGCTGAGTTTATCTGCTTAATCACTTAGACTATGTCTACACTACAAGCTAAGGGTGATGTTCCCCTACTTGTTTACATATACTCATCCTAGTTCTCATCAAGCTAGTGTGAGCATAAATATCTATGTAGCCAAAGTACCATAGGCAGTGGAGGCACGACTGAGTCAGAAACCAATTGAAACCAGTAGGTACATACTTGGTGTGGCATGGACCAACTTCTGTTGATGAGAAAAAGAAGCTTTCAAAGCTTACACAGAGCTCTTCTTCAGGTAACCTGTGTAAGCTCGAAAGCCTGTCTCTGACTAACAGAAGTTGGTCCAGTAAAAGATATTACTTCATTCACCTTGCCTCTCTAACATTTAAAGTGACACTTCACATTTTAAATCCCCTCCACACACAAACTTGGACAAGCTATGGATTTGATACTGCATTTATTCACTCACATACTTAGTTTTACTACAGTGAGTAGCCCCTTTGACTTTAATGTATGGTTAAGCACATGCATGGTTGCAGAATTGGGGTTTATGCATCTCCATCTTCAAACAATTTACTTAGGCTTCAGTCTTACACAGACTTATGTGCATGCTTAACTTTACTCATAGAGTAGTTTTATTGACTTCAAAAGGTGGCCAGAGATCAATGGAATGCTCATATGCTTCATGTTAACCACATACATAAGTGTGTGCATAATCAAGCTCTAAGATATTTTGATGTGAAAGGGAACTAGGTTTTCATTCTCCATTTGGATCTACTAACAAGTCAATTGTACTCTGGCTTCAGTGGGGCTTTTCATCATCTCAGGAATCTATTCTAGTACATCTGACAGCAGGTTCTGGGCCATATATAGTAGTTCAAAGTTATGGTACAGTAAGTAGCTATATTAATTCCAACTACATTCAGAATTCATCAGGAAAAAAAGACACCAGTCAGAGGTACCTTCCTCCCCACAAATTTTTTCCTGATTCTTCAGCCTGATTCATGTGACACTGAGGGGACTGCACACAGGATTTTGCCTTTGTGGATTATGTTGCTGTATCAGCCACTTAGAAAGAAGTAGGGGAAAAAACTAAAAGTGAGCAAATATTTTATAAATTATAAATGGATGTACAAATGAAAAACTTTTAAAGTTGTGTCTGTAGTTTATTATAATGACTTACAGTTTTTCACATTGTCAATTATTTTTCCTTTAAAAAGTTATCAATGATGTTCAGATTTAAATAGTTCTAAAGTAGAGAATATTTTTAATATTTATATAATATATATCCATATTGGATACACTGCTGCAGAATTTTTTTAAAAATCACAAGGAACTTCTTTTTAATGCTGACATTTTGGCAAGCATTTAAGTATCATTAATTCTTTTATGGGAATGTAATGGCTTAAGGTTTAGATATAGCTGTGTGTATATCTATCTATCTATCTGTAGTTTCTTTTCCAGCTCTCTTTAAAGAGTTTAAACAAATTATTATTTTTTACTCTTAGCCACTTGGATCTTCATGGCTGTAAAAATAAATTTCCTGTGGCCTTAAAGGGTTTCTGAAATATTACATAATAAAAAATATTCTTCACTTCGATGTACTCTTCTAAAATGCTCAGTTTTCCCTACTGAGGTGTAAATCTGTAAACATGAATGATCTTGTGTGAATTTTTTTAAAACAGTGTTGTCTATTGAAATCAAACATCCGAGGGCTCAATCCTGCAACTGAATTCACATGTGTGGATCACAGTATCTGCACCGAGATCCCCAGAAGTAATGAAAATTATATCTGTTTCCAGATTGCCTATATTCCACAACTAAGATCCCTAGCTTGCAATTGTCTCAAAATGGGCAAACTCCTGCACCTATATGGTACCATACTGAAATCAATGGAACACTGCCGAGGCTCCCCTGGATCACCACATGAGTTCCAGGGTTCATCTGTGCAGACCCAAATGCAGGGATGGGACATTACTTTTGAAGTTTGTGCTTGGAAACTTGTAATTCATACGTATATGAAGCAGCTCAAACTAATTAAATAGTTAATTGATATAGGTGATATGAAAATCGGAGAAGGTTGAACAAACAGGAACATAAATCTTGCAGTACATGCTAATAGTTCTGTGTGTCTCCAGCTTACTAAAGTAAGAGTGCAAAGAAATTATTCTATTTGCAGAGGGAACTATATTAACTGTTATAATTATATATATTTGTATGTATTTGGTTACATTTCTAAATTTTATGAAAAATATATACTCTGCTATTTTTTAAGAAAATAAAGTGAGGGAGAGATAGAAGAAATAAGGAACAGGAAATGATATAGCTGTAGTAAATCAGGGTCAAATTCATCACAGGAAAAACTCCACTGATGTCAGAGGAATTAAACCAAAAATCAATTTGACCCTTTGAATATGTTTTCATCAAAGCCCCAAGTATCATCCTCTATATTGTTATTCTTCTGCATAAAATAAGTTTAGGCTTAAATTCAAGGTTGCTGTAAGGAATTTAAGGTAAAAAATTTAGAGCAAGGCAAGAGCAATAACCAGATATGACAGCTTAGAAAAAACAAGCAAACAAAAAATTAGATACTGACCACTACTACAAGGGATCAATAAATCATGGTCATACATACAGAATTTTTTGAAACCAAACAACAGCTAGAATTTCCCCATTTCCTGGGAAAATACAGTACTATGTTCAACTTCTCCTTCTAGATCTCTCTTCTTTACAAAATTATCTTATGGTCAACTTTATTATTTTTGACTAATCAGTAATTTTATTTATGGGAAGTTATGCCTATTGGTGGACCTGAAACCTGTTCTGCATTGACAATGGGATAGTCTAAACACTGATATTTATTGTTCATATAATTGTCAGTCATATATTCTCTAGATTTTTTTTTCCTGCCTCCCAAACATCGAAGATGCAAGCACTAAAGGAGGGAATAATTTAATTTTTTACTAGTGTCACCAGTTGCTGAAATATGCCCCTTACAATGTCAGTATGAAACATTTTGTGGGGCAAAATTTGAGGGTCTGATTCAACACCCATTGATCTAAAAAAGAATCTTTCTATTGCTGCACAACTTGGAGATGTAACTCCAGAATGCAGTAAGCTGGATCATGCTTGTAAGTAAGGACTCACTCTTTGTGCTAATTTGTGTAATATTTTTGTTGAAATTTCATTTTCTTATCATTGCCATTCTCATCCAATTAATGTCAGTGTAGTTAATTGGAAAAGCAAATTCAGCTTATTTTGACTGAGATACTAACAAATCCAAAAACTAATTTAGGTACCACATTATCTGAATATCAGAGCACCTCACAATCATTCATGAAATTTCCCCTCATGAAGTTCTACAAGATAGGGAGATATTATTGTCCCCATTTCTGATGCATAGAGAGATTTAGTTACTCAAGATCACAGACATTTTTTGACAGATTCAAATCTGTATTTCCAAAGTCACAGACCTATACCCTAATCACAAGGCCATCTTTTCTTATGGATATGTTTCTGTAATATTTTTAATCACTTAAGTATCATTCATTACTCTATAGAAGATATAATCTCTAGTGGCATATTTCCGATGTGCGTCAATCATTTCGCAGCAAGAAGTTATGTTATTGTAAAGGATCAGTTTTTCAGGAAACAAAGCTTGTTTATATCTATTAATTGTTTTATGCCTCATTTCACACTTGTGCTCGTTGGTTTGAGCACAAAATAGTCTGTTTATATTTGAACTCAACCAAAAATATTACAGGGCAATTATGTGCACTAAATACCATTATTATATGAGCCACCATTATATGCCTTTTTCTATAGGATCATGTCCCCTACTAAGTAGGGTCAGTGTCACCAAGTTTTACTATAAAAGACTACTTTTTAAAACTCTTTATCCTATTAGCTACAATATTTGGCTTCAAAAGATTATTGAATAGACATAAAGATTGTTTTTTATGTTTTTATGACATAAAAAGGTTATTTTTATCAAGGCAGTACCATTTATTATTGGACTTAATTTAGACACACAAAAGACAGAGCAATAGTCTCAATGTCCTCCTCTTATACCGCTGAACTGATTTGTAAATGCAAGTGATGTGCAAGACACAAAACTGGCCATACAGATTCACACCAATGGTCCATCTAGCCCATTATCCTGTCTCTGACAGCAGCCAGTAACGGATGTTTCAGAGGGAATGAAGTTATGAAGAGGGAATGAAGTCACCAGTTATTGAGTGAGCTAGTTCATCTTTCTGGCAGTCAAAAATTTAGGGAAATCCAGAGTTTTGTGTTGCACCCTGAGCCATGTTGGCTAATAGACATTGATGGACCTATCTTCCATGAATTTATCTAAACCCCTTTTAAACTCTTTTTTGGCCTTCACTTTATCTCCTGACAACAAGTTGCACAGATCAGTTTCTTCTGGTTTGGGTTTTGTCCCCAAATCTTTGTTCCAAAAAATATAGGCAGTAGTTAGGACCACAGTTTTACATCTTACCTAATGAACAACAGCTCTATGGGTGATATGCACTCTTTATCCCATGTTGTACTGACTTAGAAGAAAAATGGACACCTACTTACACTTTATCATATAATCCACTAACTACAGTATTAATAGAAATGAGGTGGGGGAAGAAAAGCTAAAATTAAATAATGTCTAAAAATTTTCTAGAAATCAACAGCTAAATTAGAAATTTCTAGAAACAAACTAAACTAAGTGCTGCATGATATCATCAGGTCTGCTCTATGTAAATTTGAAATTTGGAATTTCGTGCTCAAAGTCCAACATCATCCTTTTGCACCTTACATAGACCCAATAGTATAGCACAGCAAAAGGGAATCACTGAATCGTTTATTTTTATATTAAGAGAAATCAGGGAAGAGACACTGTTAAATTGAATTTGGCTGGGATTAACACAAAATAGTAGATTATAATTAGAAAAAAAGCAGCTTTGAAAGGAAGATTTTGAGACCAAATTAATGCTAACTTTTTTTCTAGGATATGCTTTTTCCAGAACTGTGTTTTCTAACTGATACAGTATATTATTTAATATTATTCTGTGGTTCTTCCACCTACTTCATTAGCTTCCACAGCTTTGTAGTCACTTGGGAATTCTGTCCATATATGACTTTTCCACAACCGTTGGCTAAATTAGAGATCCAAATGCAAAATTTAGTGCTCATAAACATTCTGTGGAAGTGTGAGTGACAATCCCTGGAGGGCTTTAGGTCCATAAACTAATGAGACATATATAGTGGAATAGAGAATGGTATTTCTATCTATGATACACAAACTTGCTCCATACACAAATTTGTTATTAATGGAAAATTGCATCAATTTCCCTAACATCAATGCTGTAAATTTCAGGAGATGTTTAGTACTTATATGAATTCAGAACTTTATTGGAGAATTAAGATGGCATCATTTTTCAAAACTAGGTAATTCAAAAATGAGGAAATCTAAGGATATTTTCTGTTAATTGTTGTGTAAAGACTTACTCTGGATAGGGAACTGTAAGTTCAAATATGAGCTGAGACATTAGCATTTGATGACATATGTCATCCTTGTCAGTGAAGTGAGAGGCATGTCACAAAAAAAATGATTTTAGGCTGTGTCATGCCACAAGATAACAGTGTTGTGGTACAATCTATGTAATTTGCCACAGCTAAATCACTAAGCAAGGGATCAGTTCTGCTTCCACTGATGTCAAATATAAAGTTTGCTATTGATTTGAGAGGGAGCAGACATGTGCTCGATCTATGTGGTATACTTTCATTTCAATGATGTATCCCAGATGCTACAAAATATCACAATCCCTAACACACAATATTTCAGTACACAAAAGTCAGACATAGTTCAGATATTAGAAGCAGCCTATCTCTCATACAACGAAAAATAGGGTCAGGAAAAGCTGACTGGACACATTCTGCGAACAATTCTTACAATCTTGTGTAGACAACATTGTGCTATCCCTATTGTTGCTAGAAGAGATGCATTATTATGTCTATATACTGTTGGCCTCTATTTGTAACATGTTTAGTAAATCATACTCAGGGAAATACATGCAGGAGCAGAACAATTTGTTAATACCAGCCATTGGGATACTTCCTGTAATTCCATTTATTATAGTTATTGTACTAAGGACAGCTAAAAATAAATTTACTACAATGGTTCCATTATGAATCTCTGTTTTCAATTGCACATAACTTTCTAGGCTTTCATTCATAATATTGAAATTAGTGTGGAAGCAATGAAATCATTATACAGAGGTACCACATACATGAATAACTTGCAATTTTACTATTGGGCTATTATTTTAATTTAAAATAGATTTTAAATGAAAGGGTAAGTAAAAGTAAATCTAATGTCTAGCAAACTCAGAGAAGGTTTAAATTAGGTATACTGGACCAAATTATCCCTATGGACCTTGAAAGACTTGGCAAAATAGATGTTGACCAGACGTTGACAGCTAGTAATTGATCAATTAATCACCAACATAAAAATTATCGTATTATTTCATTTTGGTCACTCTACACTAGCACAGTGCAAGAATATCTGAAAATGAAATTGACTACAACAAAAAGTTAGATTTTCTAGTCTATTTACATTGTCCGAACTAAGGACAATGAAAAAGTAAATAATGATACAGTAAATAAACTAGATTTTAAAAATTGTCTCATATTTAAGAAAGGAGAGTGTTATTTTAGATAAGTTTTAAAACAAACATGATTCTTAATTAGCTAATGCTCCTTTTGTGATCAGAGAACCATTTTTACATTCTGGTGATGGCAAAATCAGGCCAATAGTTATCTCTTACAAAGCTGAATGTTACTAATAGCACATTATCTTTTATGCTGTGGATTCTATTCATACGTCAATTGACTTTAACTGTGCAGAAACTAGTTTTCCTTCAAGAATGGTCCATGTTTGCTGAGCCTGTTAGTTGGCTTCTTTACCAGGTTTACAGGCACATATACGTTGCAAGTTCCTTATCTCATGCTCCTCATGAGGGGACTGTGTTTTTATGAGTACCAGGACACCAGCTACATCCAAGTCAATCCTTCTTGGGTCCCATAGTGGTGGTGTGGTTTATAAGAGTTGGTCATCTGAGGAAAGGCAGCAGTGGGTCTCCCAAAAAGCCATCAGAAAGTCATTTTGTTTCTTTCTTGCTCTGTCAGTTAGTACAGGGAAGGCAGAATAGGTGGATGCAGAAAAGGAGTTAGTGAGGAGGTGGTTAAGCTTTTTATCTCTCTTAAGGAAACAGATTTTAAGCCATCATCAGATGGTACATAAGGTACCCATTTTGTGAGTACTGTTATAATCCAAGTACAGGAATTCAATAATGAGACCTTCACAATTCAATGCAAAGTGGCAAATGGCTCACTGTTGTGTAGCAATAGCCCCTGAGAAGTTTAACAAACTCAGTATATCCATCACATTGCTGTCATAATATTTCTTTATGAATAATGTGTGAGATCTTAAATGAAAGCTACTATCATGGTGGTTGCTAATATCACTATGAAATGATATGTATGGATGATATTTTAAAAGTTCTGTCTATATACTGAAAATATCTTTATAGTTAGTACCTCCCTGTCCCCCAGCAGTGATGAAAAACTGTTTTTGCCAGACAAAGGGCTGTATATTTACCAGTCTGCCTAAGTTCATATGGAGATTAAGCATTGGAAACCAAAACAATAAAAAGTTCCATTTAGATAGAGTCAAGAGGAGATGGAAAGTCAACAAGAAGACAAGAACAGCAAAAGGAAAAAGCTGTCTCTGGAGGTTTATTGGCCTGTAATTGAAATATGAAATATGGGGACCAAGTTATTTACCCCTGAGGAGGCAATAAGGATAAACACTTTTTTTTTATCCATGAATGGTGAATCCTAGTCATGTGAGTTGGTGATGCAGATAGATTGCTTTAGGTGAAAAACTACTTTAGGCAAGGATTTTAGCCAGTTAAAGTTTAGACTCTAAGAAGAGTGTTTATATGTAATCATTTCTGTTTCCATTAGACTTACTCAATATGTTTTAAATCTTAATCTTTGATAATAAATTGATGGCTGTTTCACTATAAATATATATGCCTATGCTTGAGTGTTATCAAGGATCTGTTTCTGAGTCATACCAATCCTGAGTTATATACTTAAGAACAGTGAACTTGTTAATTACTGTGAGTGGCCAGTAACGTGGGCTGGATACCACTGGAGGATGTTTTTAGAGGGACTTGGGGATTGTCATGGACCTATTGTTAGACAGCAGAGCAAACTGAGGTTTGGTAGAGCTCTGAGGAGTTTATTTGGTTAGTATCAATGAACATCCAGTGACACCTAAGCAAGTTTCTCTCTCACACTGAGGGGTAACGAGGTGACTTACAGTTCTGGGCATTCTGAGGAATCATCATAGTTTGCAACCTGAGGTTGTAGGAATTATGTAATTGCACATGGCCTCAAGGGATTCCTCATAGCCCACATCCATAAAATGGGTTGGGAGTAGATAACTGAAGGGCTGAAGTCAGAAACAGATGATGAAAGGCACTAGGATCAGAAGACAGTCCTCAGTACTATTTAGAAGTCTGGGACCTTCCTTTCTGTAGCATTGGATGTTTTCTACAAGGATATGGTCAAGAGAGGATGGGTTCAGGGGGAAACACTTCCCATTATGATGAGGGATTTGCCAAGGTATCTTGGACAGAAAAAAAATGTGTGAAACTTTTGGAAGATTATGAGTGATTGAAAACAAAGTGGTGTACTGGAAAAGCTTTGGCAATCTTACTACAGCTGCTACTGGTGTTCCAGGAAATCAAGTACATGTTTTAATGTAGTCTGAAGCTTTTATTGGAAAAAAATCTTAGGATGCCTGCATTACTCATAAGTGGAAAAGGAAAGATGAATTAGTGGGATAGAAAATAGGAATGTTGATCAAGAGTGTACTTGGTTCTGCACTATATCACATGGATATCACCTGTGTACATGGGAAGTATAGGTGGGTCAAGTAACACAGGCTGTAGTTATGATTGCCTGACACTTCCCATTATAAGATAATGTTTTCAGTTGCATATAACTTTGCCACACTTTAACTGGGTTGAAATTTCTGCCAACTTTTGACCAGATGCTGAATTTATCTGGAGAAATTAAGCTAAAATGAATCAGTTGTTTCTCTAAACAAGGTTACAGAAAAATATGTTGTTTTCCTCATGTTAAAATTCTTACAACTGTTTTGTTGAAAAGATCTGTTGCCTCCCTGCTTCGGGGCAGGGACTTATAATTTGGCAGTGGAGATCATCCTGATATAACAGGTGTTTCTTCTGACATTCCTCTGAAAATATGCTCACATTTGGATAAGTTATATGCCTCTGAAAAAATCTCCATTCATACATGTTCAGTACAGAGTGGTTGGAATTTTGTTAAGTTCTCTTAATATTCCATGTGCACTGTACATGCCGAATCTCTATAAACCAACTGCATCCTAGGTGTTACAGGGCTGAGCAAAACTCTACCTGCAATTGCTCTTCCTGTTACTGGAATGCCATAATGGCACCAGGCCACTGATGTCTGATAGATGATCCCTCCTGTGTTCTCAATTCTGCTCTTGCTAGTGCCCAGGCAGCCTGAAAAGGTAAAGAGAAAACAATCTGACACAAATAGAGTGGGATGACGAACAATGGATTGAGTAGCAAAAGATGCATGGATGTGGCGGCGGGTGGACATGGGGAGAATTGGAATCTGAAATGGTGGGGGAGCTAGAAGCAGACTTGGGAGATGAGGCAAAAGACATGGGCAGAGATAGGAGTAAACAGAAATGGGTGGGTAAATGTGGACAGGAGCTGGAGACACCAGACAATGACAAGAGTCAAGGTTGATAGGAGTGTAGGGAACCTACACAGAAGTTGGGCAAAGATGGTGGACAGAAGTGAGAGGATAGCAGTAGGAGAGGGGAGGATAGGAACAGAATGGAGCAGAAGTAAGATGAAGGGGAGAGGGCAAAACAAAACTATCAGAGAATGCTACCCTCAGAATTAGGAACTGAATCCACTATTTCTGAGTCTTAGATTTCCTTTGCTATCAGCAAATAGAAGTAAAACCTCTGGCGAACATGAATCTCTAATCCCTGCTAGTTGCATGTTCACAGAGAAGATAACTGCCTTCTACTGCTATATTACTCTGTAATCTCAAGTGATATAGAACCATACACTGTGGATTTCAAGTAGAGATGACCCATCGGTGGTGATGGGGGGGAGTGGTTAGTCAGTATGGGTGCATATACATTAATAAATTAAGTCGATTTAAGCAGGCTGAAGTTGACTTATTTTACTCTGCGTCTATACTGGAGTTTCCTTAAGTTGACTTAAGCTGCTCCTTAAGTCGACTTAAGGAAAAATTAAGTCGACTTAATAAGACCTCGTTTTAAGTCGACTTAAGGCTTAAGTCAACTTCTTAAATCAACTTAAGCCAGTGTGGACACCCTAAATCAACTTACAAGGTAAGTTGACTTACGGCAGGGGAAAAAGGGAGTCCCCCTAGCCTGGGGAGATGAGGCTCCAGAGGATCCTCACCTCCCCCTGGACCTAACCAGTCCACTTAGAGAGTCTAGTGTAGAACTCTCTAAGTCAACTTAGTAAGGCCAGCTTTAAGTCAACTTAAGAGTCCTGTGTGGACTCTCTAAGTCGACTTAATAAGGTCGACTTAAATTCAACTTAGTAAAGTTCGACCTAAATTTCTAATTCCAAAGGGGTAGCCGTGTTAGTCTATTGTAGAAAGACAACAGAGTCTTGTGGCACTTTTAAAGACTAACAGATTTATTAATTAATTAATTTATTTATTTCTCCCACGAAAGCTCATGTGATTAATAAATCTGTTAGTCTTTAAAAGTGCCACAAGACTCTGTTGTCTAAATTTCTAAGTGTAGACATAGCCTATGAGTCCTCATAATGACATTTTTAGTTTTTCAATTTTAAGTTAAAAAAAAAGAAAAAAAAAATTTGTTCTGTGCACTGAATAAGGCATGGGTCCTGTGCAAAGGAACAGCAAGTGGACAAATAAATAAAGAATATTCATAAAGAATATTCCATGATGCATATGCAGAAGATGGACAAAGTAAGGTTGTCCCAGAGGCTACCTTAATCTTGTCATTTTCTAATTGATGAGGGATAAACTTTTTAACCTTCACATGTAACACTGGAGTTTTTTGGACATTATGTAACATATATAGCATGAGAGAACATTTTATACTGTATCCATACCAGACATACCAGAGACGCATTTTTAAAAGGTGGTATGATGCAGAAGACAGCAGTAAGACTTTGCTCATGCACACCAATTCAAAGGCAGGGAAACCATCCCTGCCCTATTAAAAACAAACAAACCCCCCCCCCAAACAAACAAACAAAAAAAACCACAAGAAAAAAAATCAAGAATAAATTACAATTGGAATTTTAAGTTTAAATGTTCACTGTGTTCTCCTTTCCTCATAGAGCAGTTGTCTTAGTTTGTTTTGCACATTAGCTGGCTGAGGTAACAGGTGCAAATAAAATATTTTTCTTCTTAAAAATTGTAAGAATGTAAAATGTAAGAAGTAAATAAAAGGGTTCATTTATTTTATTAAATATTTGGATACAGTTAAATGTTATTTATTTTCCTAGTCTGGAGCAGTCACTTAGTTTATCCCTTCCCAATGTGTGATGAAAAAAGGAATTTATCTAGATCCCACACCTATTATTGTCCATATTTTCCCCTTTAGTTGCTTTTTCGTGTATCTTTAATTTTAATAAAGCTAAACTAATGAATTCCAAAGGTTCACTCTGAACCAGGGCTGGTAACTCAGATACTTACTCATTCACCCAAACTGCCTTCCCAGGAAGAGTGAGTTAAAAAAATGATTCTTTATATACTTTAACTATTAATTTTGTTTCTGTTTACATTTTTAGTATAATTATAGAAAACATGTTAATAATTTCAGTACTATAAAGCCACATAACATGTCAGATTTAATAACTTAAAATAAAGATCTGCTCTAAAAAGTGACTTTAAAAATGGCATCATAGAGTTCTAACTTTGTTTCTCAGAGATTCCTTACAAAATTTGTTCTACGTAGAAATAAAAAATGCTTTTTCTGCTATATGAATTGTCTGGCAAACTTATCCTAGGATCCAAATATCAAGTTGTGTTGTTTCTAGCTTATGCATCACTAATGATGATAGTTTTACATGCCAAATTCTGCCTTCACTGACATCCACCCAACTCCATTTTTCTCAATTAGCATTCAGGGGTATAATATAGGGCAGAATATATAGGCATTGGTGGACATCAACTTCCCATGGCACTTTTGCAAGAGTAGACATGCTGGGTTTTGTGATCAGTGGTGACTGATTCCCAAAATAAGTGGTGAGGCAGCAAGTAGCAAACTGTTTTTCCTTTCCACTCCAAACCTCTTCCCTTTCCTGATTATACATTCAAAGTGAAAATCTGGGACACTGTGTTTGGGGTTCAGTGGAGGAGTGTCAATGAGAAATAGAAATGGGTTGCTAAGGGGGCAGGAGAGGAGTGGGAAGAAAAAAGAGCTGCCTTTTCACAATGAAATACCAGGGCACTTTACAGAAAAGGGCAAGGTAGGAGAAAATGTATTTTTCTCTTTGTGACCCCTGAAGTTTTTTCTCCAATTCCCAGCCTTTCCTCTTTCAACCTAACCCTTTCCTTTCCATTTCCCCAGTACACATAACCAATTCATTCTCATTGGACAATTGATTCCATTCTCTCTGTCAACACAGCTCCCCCCCCCCCCCCCCCCCCGACACCCCCAAGCTCATAGACTACCACTCATAGGCCCCAGGCTAAGAACTACCCTTCTCCATACCTAAGCAATTCATTGCTCAGGACACCCTCACCTCTGAAATCTCTCCATACAAAATCCCTGGGCTTGGACAACTTCTGCTAATGCACATTAATCCTCTATGCTCAGAATGCTTCTCCTTTCCCTTCCTATGTGAAACTCTTCATTAAGGAGCACAGAAATCCCGCTTTCTCATTGCTGGACCAGGAAAAGCAAGAGTAGCTTTTCCCCTGCAAGGGTGAAGGTGAACTTAATTGGCATTACCACAGAAGAGATTCCAGCCTCTTCCAAGTGCTGTAAAACAGTGTTTCTCAACCTTTTTGATACCAGGGATCAGCTTCTTATACTGTGTCGGGGTATCTCAGGAACCGGCACCAGGCCGCAGACCGGTGGTTGAGAAACACTGCTATAGATACTCCAGAGTCTGGAAGAAGACTTCTATTTTCCCTGAACATACCTGAATTAACCCCACAGAAGCCTCTGTTGTCTTGTGTGAACATAATCCTTCTGCCTTGTTGCTTGCAGTACATCTGCTGCAGGACAAGGATTTCTTTGGCAGCAGCAGTACCATAATGTGACTAATTATTGATGGGTAACAGCCAGGCCTGTTTGACACGATTCCAACTTTCATAATTACATTCCAACTACCTAAAATGTCACACTGTAATTTCAATCAATAAAGTTACTCCTCATGTCAGTAACCTACCAAAGACATATAGCACTGCATTTCACCTCAGCAGTGACTTCATTTCAGAGTAGGTGATTCATCTCTATGCATGCAATATTAGTGTTGCCAACTCTTGTAATTTTAATCATAAATCTCATGTTGTTGGGTGTTTTCCTTAGATCCCCAAGTCCTGAAATCAAAAGATTATGTGAGTATCTCAGCTTTCATTTTTAAAAAGTAAATTTCCTACCCTCATACCTGCAGACACAAGATGGAAAACATAACCCAAGTATAACCTACAGGCACAAAAACCCATATGGCAAAGAAAATGAATGTTTCTCATTTATTACATTTTAAAAATTTCATTTTTAAACCAATCCCCTGCCTCATCATCTATGAATGTTTGAGTTCAGTAACACTGAAATCTGTAAACTGCTTTGGGGTCTTTCTGAACAAAAATTAAGAAGTTATTAAAAGTAAAAAGTGGGGTGGTTTAAATACAGGAGAAATATGAACATTCATTTAGCATAGAATCAAGATGTTGAGAATAAAGTTAATCCAGGAACCAAAGAATATGGAGAGCTGAATTCTTTTATTTGACTAGTCACCAATGCTAGGAGCCTGGGTAACAAAAGGAATTCAAATTGCTTATGTATGAGCAAAAATTCAATACAGTTGGCCTTACTGAAAGCTGGAAGGGTAATTTTCACAATTGGAATGTTAAAATCAATGGTTATAACTGATATAGGAAGGATAAAGTGGGCAAAAGAGGTAAAAATGGCATGACCTGTTTCCAGTGCTTTTTTTCCCTTAAAAAAAAAAGTGCTGATATTTGGCTCTCAGGAGCAGTGCACCCGGCAGGGGGTTGTCAGCAGGGGAAAGGAGACCTGCTCCTTTTCCCTGCTGATCCTGGCCCCCAGCAGGCCGGCCAGGGAAAAATAGGTGCCGGTACACTGTAAGCCCTGCCTGTTTCTAAGTCACTGATAACTCAGAAGAAAATTCCCTTGAATGTTTAGGGACAAATACCTTAACAGTTAAAGTATAAGGTGGGATATTACTGTTGCAGACCACCAAGTTACTCAAATCTGTGTATAATGTGTGAGACAAAAAGCTGCAGTGATTATGGATTATTATGCAGTTTGAGTGCCAGATGCTGAAGGTCTAATGCACTCACTATGAAAACATCCTTAGAATTTGCAAATATTATACATGACAATTTCTTAACTTGTCTTAACTTCTAAAGGCTGTGTCTACATTATACACCACTGATGGTACATAGTCGAAGCATAGCTAATGACTGCAGTCAAAAGTACATTGCATCCACCCTGTGATGTATAGTTAGATATGTCAGTGAAAGACTCCGGCAGAGCCAGGAGGGAAAAGCTTCAGCATCTCCTATTCCTGTGGTGAGGAAAGTGTTCCATTAACGGGGCACTGGCAGAGCATTTCCCCACTGCTGCAGTTCTTCACTGCTTCTGGAGTTCTGTAGTAGTATGGATGGGGAGGCATAGCTTGGGAAATAGCCACATACTTGAGTACATACCCACACCTATCAGGCATGTCTTTAGTTGCCCAAAACACATCACCATCTATGTTGCTATTTATATTGTGCTATGGGACTTTACATATGTATGGTTTAGATCAGCAGTTCACAAATTGCTGTGCAGAGACACAAAAGTGTATCATGGCTCAGTGGCTGAGTGTATTGTCTGAAATCAGTCTGTTGTCAGAAGCCCCCCCCTCCGGCACTGCCCAAAGAGAAACCCTCGTGGTGGCAGCAGGATTTTGCCACTTCAAAACTGCTGTTGGCTCTTTAAGATTTGCTCATTGCAGCGTCGCCACCGAAACTGCTGGAGTGGCTGCTTTTTGTGGCGGTGGAGGCTGCTTCTCAAGCCTCTTGCCGCTGAAATTGCCAGTTTTCAAACTCTAAAGCCAGTTTTCTTTTGGTGGCAGGGTCCCCTTTAATTTCAGTCACTGTTGAAAGTGCTGGCAGCTCTGGGAACCTCGGTGGCAGGGAAAGTGTCACTGTGTTGCGCATGGTTGGGAGCCCTCCCAACAATGTCATGACGCTGAAGGGGTTGAGAACCCCTGGTCTAGATAATGCTTGGTCCCTGCCATAAGTGCAGGAGACTGCTTTAGTTGACTTGTTGAGGTCTCTTCAATTCAATATACAAAAAAGCATGTTGTTTAAGTGGAACCAAAAACTGTTGAGAACATGGAGAAATTCTATATTAGACCTTGTCAGGACAAATAAAGAGGAACTGATAAAAATAACTAAAAAAAGGTCTTTGCCTAAGAAGATTTGTCACCTAATCTCAGTTCCCAGAGATTTCATATCCTTAGTTGAAGGATCCAAAGTTCTGTGATATCTGGAGCTCTGGCCTCTTTAATCCCCAAAGTGAGGAATACCAAAAGGACTTTCTGTTTCTGCTTATATCTCCCAAAGTTTATTGACCTTCTTACATGAGGCAGGATAGCTTCCTGGATGTGCAGTCTCCCTGCCTCCCCCCCTGAGATTAAGTATTCATCTCTTCCCACTTGCTTTCCTGATGGCTTTGTGTACTTTACATATAAATATGCTTCTCTGAGTGTTTGGTCAGATTTTGACTGCTTTACATCGGAGACACATTGAAGTAAGAGCAGGCATGGCTTAGGAACTGGTTACCATATACATTTTAAGAACACATTAGCAGCACATATGTATAGAGGCCTTTGTGTGTTTACCATACATATATCACACAAATACAATCATATGTATTTCATGTAAGGTATGCGATATGTTACATGACACATATAGATACAAATTATGACAACAGGGTATTAGGTGTATAGAGAGTATGCCAGGCTTGGCAAAAGCTATTGACACAGAGTAACAAACAAGGAGTCCTTTGGCACTTTTAAAGACTAACAAAGACTGATAAAGTGTCATTATTCCCACAAAAGCTCATGTTATAAATACATTTGTTAATCTTTAAAAATACCACAAGACGCCTTGTTTGTATTGCTGAACTAGACTAATACAGCTACCACTCTGGAACTTGACACGGAATAGTGAAACATCTATGGGTCTCTCTCTGTGTCACAGTACCACACAACATTTTGATTAAAAAAAACTAGAATGATAACTCAGCACACATTAAATGGATTAAAATCTAACCGATAAGTCTCAAGATGTAACTATAATATAGGGAATCATCATCTAATATGTGAGTTTATAGTGTGGTTCCCGTTAGGGATCTGTATAGTAGTATCTGTTCCTGGCCCTATGCAATTTAGTACTTTTATCTATGAGCTGGAAGAAAATGTAAAATCATCAGAGATAAAGTTTACTGATGACACAAAAATTGACAGAGTTGAAAATAATGAAGGGAATGGGTCATTAATACAGAGTAATCTGAGTAGCTTTGTAAAATGGACTCAAGCAAACAATATGATTTTTTAATATATAATGTATATAACTAGGAGAAAAGTATGTATTCTGTAGGAAAGAGATAAACTGAGCACCTGGCTTGACAATGGGATTAATACAGGAAAGCCTTGCTGTCCTGTAATGAGATTCTATTTAAAAGTTATGTTAGCTTCCTTTTTCTCTCTATCTTCCGCTCCCACGTGAGGCTCTGGATGGGAATGTTGCTTATCACCTTTCTTCCTCTTTCCTTGTTAAGGACCATGAAGTAATATTTGTTGCAAAAAATAATGAGCTTGAAAGTAAAGTGTTTGTGCGTTATATGTTACACCTGTAAACAACAAACAGAGGCGTGGATAATTATATGCACCATATTGTTATTATTATTCATTTTAGGTGTTAGTTTAACCGAATAAGGGTGACTGGGGAGTTGTTGAAAATGTAAGTTTTTACATATGTTTAAGCATAAAAGAATTGTAATACCCCCTCCTCCTTGCTCACTGATAGCAATGAGGTAGAACGAGCAAGCAATACAGAGTAATGTTCAACCAATCTGCCTGTGAGACTACCTGTTTTGTTCTTCTGACATAGCCCATGCTTACAGGATGGGGGACTTTATCCTGGGAACCAGTGACTCTGAAAACCAATTGGAGACCATTGTGGGTAAACAACTAAACATGAGCTACCATCCACTGACAGCCCCGAGGAGTTTCCAGACCTGCTAGTGGCTGATGAGGTAGATGGGCCATGTCCTGTGCACCTGGCCCATGATGGCAAAATGGATCAGGTACCACAGGGAGAGGAGGCAGAAAGTAGCCCATGGAAACTAGACAACTGTCCAGTGGTATTCCCCATTTTCAGTATAGTGGTATCTATAATATTTCCTGTCAAAATTAATTATGGTAAATTCTATACCTTTAAATTAAGGCCATTGTAATTGACTATGTTCATGGGTACAACTACTTTCTATTGGATAGAATAATCTTATTGAAAATGTTAATTATAACTACCCATGCAACACTGTAAGTATGTGTGATGCTTTATAGACAATGAAAAATGATGTGTTTCAGCCCAAAGAGTTTTGCAGTTTTAGCAATAATATAGCAAAAGATAATAAACTAAAGGTATATACTTTTTTGAAAGAACAAGGATTACAACAGTGAAAGATCCTGAGATGCACTTAATTATGTATGCATCTATTTAGGCCATTTTAAAATTACAAACAGAAATTTCTGTAATGGAATAGATCAGATGTCCATTTAATCTAGTGTTCTGTCTCTGAGAGTGAGAAATATTAGATGCTTGGAGCAGAAGGTTCAAGAATCCCTGTAGTGTACATTTATGAAATTATCTGCCCATATGGGAAATTTCTCCTTAAATGATGACAGTTAGAGCTTGTCTCATGGCCTTTAACATGAGGTTTGTAGTAGAGTAAAATAAAAACAAATTAATCTTCTCTAATGTAACTATGATTGTTCTCGTTAGCCATATAAATATTTAATCCTTGTGTAAATCCTAAGCTCTTGGCCTCAATGCCTTTAAAGAAGTTTATGAAGAGCACAAGGAAAGAAAGACAGGGGACAGATTAGAAAGGCTAACTAAAAAAAGAGGGGTTTGAGGAAGAATTGAAGAAAAAGAGTGTGTGGCTGCATAATGCAGTGGATCAGGAAACATATGCCATTTCTTCTTTACACCATATAAAAAGGTACATCACTGCAATAAAGCCTTATCCTTAATTATCTCTGCAGCTCTCCCCTTTCTGGCTTCCCCATTCTTATATTTTCTCTCTCCATTCTACCTAGAATACAGCAGACAAAAACACCTTCCTTGCCTCCCACTTAGATCATAATATCCCAGCCAAGTAAATCAAGTTTACATTTCTTGTTCTCACCTTTAAGAACCAGGCCTAGGACACTGGCAGGGTAAAGCTGTGAAGGTGAGGATAAAAAGTTAGAATACATTACTGAAGACCAAACCAACAGAAGGTTTTGAGGAGGCAAGTGTAGATGACATGCAAGATCTCCCTGTCCACAAGATGCATTTTCACTCCTCTAGTCCTGAAGTAGGCTTGGGGTTGTTCTAAGTGATGCCAGCTATAGTGGTCCCCGAAAGTAGTGAGGCCTAACTTTATTATACAGACAGGCCATATAAGCCTAAGCACAACCTGATGTGGGCCAAACAGTTTCTACAAATTTTAATAAGACTTAAAGTCATTGGTATTGATTTATATTTTAAGTTCAGCTTGTTTCCCAGATATCTTTGTACAGTTTGTCTAGTTAAGCACTTGGGTAAACTAAAATGATGTAAACATGATGACAAAATGCTAATGAAGTGCTTGTTAGTAAGCAGGCTATGGACCTTATGAAATGACCTGGTGGGCCAAGTGCAGACCCAAAGATTTTTAGCAATAGCATGTTCTGCACAGTTGTGTGTTACAAACTTCAGGAGCACTATAGCTAAAGCACAGTCTACAGTAGCTCACAGATTAGTGTCTGGTGCTTCTTGGAGCAGATTAACTTGATTTCTTACTCAGTTTTGGTATATACAGATCCATTACACTTGGGAAGGCAAGGAAATAAAAAAATAAAATCAGAGACTATATACGTGATAGTGTGAGGTTTTCATTACAATTAAAGGGAATACTTTGCAGCCACAGAAAAGGCTGGTTTATTAGCACTGCGATTGACCTATTTGGAGACCGGGTACACCCATCCTCTGCTAAAAACCCCTCCCCCAGCCTGAGGGGAGGTGGCACTAGGCCCGGGTCCAACTGATTACGGAAGACAACTAATGAAAAACAGGAACGGGAGTGGGGGTCAAAGGGCTAAAATGAGGGATTCTGAGGAGCACAACGAGCAGAGAACCCCAGACAGCGCCACTACTCCCGGAAGGTGTCAAGGGAGCCGGTGGACGCTGCCCAGAGGAACTCTGCCCAGAGACGTGATCGGACCAGGGACTGGAAATAGCTCCCGCAGTCGAAGGCCCCTCCCTCGGCCAACCTCCTTTCCCTGTGCACTGCAATTGACATCTTGAGAGACACGTTATTGCCTATTCAAAAGCATTACTTCTGGAATATCATGATGCAGCTACTTGTGATCATGCAGGGGTATTGAATACTACAGTGAGCTACAGTATTATTAAAATCCAATCCATCTCTATTCTGTATATTTCCTAGCTTTACTCCTTGCTTATAATAGTTTTTGTCTTTCTCAGTTGGACAAATAAGAGTTAATACTGAGAATTTAAAATTGGCCTTACAAGATAATTAGTATCTGTTAAATAGAAAGATTGTACTGGCAGGCCTTTGATTTTATTAATGCCCATGGCATCAAAACAACAAGTTTGCCATTATGCTTACAAAATGCACAGATGGACAAATATGCACTTCTCATTTAAAATTGTATTTATTTTTAGAGAACACTTTCAGGCTGTCCTCCTTGTAGAATATTTTCCAAGTGTTACGTGGAGCTTTGTAAAAAGATACAAGCTTTTCTTTACTAAAGTACTGCATTTATGTTTTCAAATACATTTTTTTTTAAAAAAAAAAGACATATGAAAAAGGATTTTCCTGGATAGAAGTTTAATTTTCTAGTGCACTTTCTAGGTGTGATCAAATATTTGTGAGCCCCAAGATTGCACAATGGAGGATATTGTATAGGAATTTTGGAGGTTCATCTCTTAGGTCAAGATTCAGTATCATGAATTCAATAACTTTTAAAAAAATCACTCTCAACAAATAGAGGTGCTTGGAATGCATATATAATTCTTATTCAATATTTACTGTTGATTGGCAGTCCTGTACCACTCTGGTGTTAACTGCTTGTCTGTAACTTTGCAAAATTCATTGTTACTAACAAGCAGAGCTGAGAATTAATTGAAACAGCATAGGATCTGAGTAGGGTGTGACTAGTTTACATTACTTATACAGTGCTCTATATGGCATTTAATGTCAAAGCCATACATATACGTGAGGGAAAGGTGGAAACTATACAAGAGAAATTCTGAGTGCCTCAATTTGGAGGGTCAGGGGAAGACTGTCTTAGAACCACTTGAGTCTACATATTTGTTATATTCTTTGAAAAGAGGCAGTGTGCTCTGCTGACATCTGCTTCAGTCCCCTGTCAATGTAGAAGGGCAGTAGTCCTCTTTGGAAAGAGTAGTGCTACTATTGTGCTTTGTCCTTCTCTGCCAGTCACAGCACACAAGAATTGTGACTTAATAGGTATGCCAACTCCCTTGAAATATCATGAGTTGGTTTTTTTAAATGTAATTTTGGGGTTCTTTATATTTGCCTTCTGGGCTTTATGTCTTTGCGTTCAAATTTTCAAACTATTTTTCGCAACTGAAAGGATTATCTATTTCCTTTTTATGCTAAATGAAAACAGATTCTCACCTGGTTCCAGGACCTGGATCTTTATGAAAACACTGAATATTGTGATACTTGTGATACCATTTCAAGAGCTGTATTTGACTGTACCTTAAGCCTGTATTGAAGGAGTGGTGAGGGAAAAGTGATTCTTTTGTATTTACCCTCCCTTGGATTTCACAACAGGATCAGCTACAATTTGGCACTTCATTAGCATTATAGAGATTATGGGTGAAGAGAACTGGCATTCAGATTGCTGAATTCAGTTGGATCAATAGGGTTTTGTAATGCATTGATGCATTTCAGTGGAGGAACATGTGAATAACATCATATTTGTTATCCATAGTCACTCCTGAGGAGAAGGAGGCTTATAAACTTGTGCAAGCACCTTGTTAACAACAGAGCTGGCCTTTGGGCCATAAGAGGGAGAATATGAACTTTCATTGGAAAAAAATATTTCTAAGTTTCAAAACAAACAATTGTAAATCTAACACAAAGGTTGAAATGAAAAAAAAAAGTGTGTTCTAATTCTTCTTAAGGAGAATGGGGGAATTTAATGATCCTTGCTATTACCCCTGCCATTTTTATAATATAAAATGTGTCAGGTTTGAGATATATTGTAATGAATCCACAAAATCATTACAAAGTCCTCTGTACAGGAGCATAGGAATTACCATAACCAATCAAGGCAGCGGTCCATCAAGTACTATAACCAAACTGTAACCACTACCAGCTGTTTCAGACAATGTGGATGAAAAGCTATAGACAATTATAGATTAATTAGTTATAGAAAAAGTTTCTTCTCGAAGCCAACAGTTAAAGGTTGACTCACATGCTGAATAATGAAAGTTTATACTCCTTTTAAAATATTTTATTAATCTCTACAATTATCCATATAAATGTCTATACTTTCTTTGAATCCTTAAAAAAAACTCTTATCCATATTGTTTTATGGCAAAGGATATCACAGAATAATTATGCATACCCCAATCCTAGTCCAGTGATTGAAGAGCTAAAATTCCCTAATCCCTGCTTGTTCAAGGACACCATTCCAGAGAAATCATGTTTTATTTCACCAGTAATTAGACCAAAGAATCTAATTTTGCCAAAAAGTGTGGAATTGGTGAATAATAGATGGAGGAGAATATGGAATTTATGGGAGGGAAGAGAATGGAACTGATTGAGGTTTTTTAGGAGAGTAGGAGAATGGGGGACGACTTCTGAATGTGACAAAATCATTTGGAATGGGCAGATCATGGGGAAAGGAAGTGTTTTACCTGAGAAATGGTATTTCCCAGCTAAAGTGGAAAGATTTGAGTACCTTTTGCTCAAAATTTGACAGCCATTGTGAAATTGACAGACTTGTGTTGCTTTTAAATTCCTTAATTTGAATGATTAGGCAGATAAAATGATTACACTTCAAGTAGTCTGTAACTTCCAATCTTTTAATTGATGAATGTCTTTTAAAAGGAGCTCAGATGTATGTGGTATGAAAAGGGTGCTCATATGGAGGTAATGAGCAATTGTATTGATGGAATTGATTTAATGAGTTCTCTTTCAACACTATGGTTATGATATTTTACTATTCCCTCTCAAGCACAACACTTTATGCATTTTATATCTTGTGTCATTCTAGTACCTGGTAAACCAAAAACACAAGATTTCCATAAAATATACCAGAATACAGAAGTAACAACTTCTGCTTTGTTGTAGGAATAATTTTAGGTAGTTGTGTCATATGTTACTACCGTATTTGAAGCATTCTCTGTGTAAGCATACAGCGTGGATGCCAAGGCATTATAAGCGATGTGTAATTTAAACAAAAGTATCTATGGCAAGGTGACAGCTGCCACCAATGAAGTGATGGAGGTACCATGGGTATCTTTGTCAGAATTCAGCCTAAGGCCACATGTTAGAGAAACAAAGAAGTGTTAAAAGTTTTGACAGGCACTTTAGGCAAAAAAGGCTTGGAAGAGGGGAAAAAGGATCACTGGGGAATTACATTAGTTATAATTTGTTAGATTCATAGTGCAAAAGAGAGCAAACAGCAAAACTTCTTTTGGTGACAGAAAAATAAACAAGAGAATTATGATTTATTTCAAAGAATTAAGGTTGCTCATTGTTCATGGCACAAAAAACCAACCAAAAACAAACCAAACAACCCCCCTCCCCCGCCCACACATGGTGTATTAAAAAAAATCCTTTTTAGATAACATCCAATGAGATGAAGTCGTTTCAGGACAAAGAGGCCCCTTAAAGTCAACACCTTTTAAGAAAGTCTATGTTTTATGACTAAAATGTGCTAGAAGGGAATCAACTATGAAAACCTGAGATGGAATTGAAATTCAGTAGAACATTCCTAATTCTCTTTCACTAATCCATGCTCCTGATAACTTCTCATAAAAAGTGGATCATAATAGTCTAGATTTAATAGCAGAGTACTGCAATGAGACCTCATAATATTAAAGCTGTGCTAACATTTTCAAAGGTGCCTGTAGGCGTCCCGCGTCATGGGTGGGCGCGGAGGGCGCCCCCTTCAGGTGTCTCAGGGGAATTAGCTGTGGCGGGGCGCCCTTTTTGACACAGAGTCAATTGCCCCCGGCCCCTCAGACAGGGTGGAGCAGGTAAAACACAGAGTCAGTTGCCCCCGGCCCTCAGGCAGGGCGGGGCAGGCAAAGTCAGAGTCAGTTGCCTCCGGCCCTCAGGCAGGGCGAGGCAGGCACAAAGCAGAGTCAGTTGCCTCCGGCCCTCAGGCAGGGCGAGGCAGGCACAAAGCAGAGTCAGTTGCCTCCGGCCCTCAGGCAGGGCGAGGCAGGCACAAAGCAGAGTCAGTTGCCTTCGGCCCTCAGGCAGGGCGAGGCAAGCACAAAGCAGAGTCAGTTGCCTCCAGCCCTTAGGCAGGGTGAGGCAGGCACCCAAACCTCTATATGGAGTTGCTGAGGTTTGACTGCTACGGGTGGTTAGGGAAAAGGGGTGAGGGAGGGGGACACAGGCCCACCCACTACACTGCGTCCCAGCCCAGGGCCCTATTCAGTGGCAGAGGCGTCTGCCACCGTGGTCAGCGGGGCTCCTGCCGAAACGCGCTGGCCCGTGGCGGCTCCGCCACGCACTAGGCGGTAGCTAACCGCCCCTGGGCTTCTTCCTCCCACCCTGGGGTTTGGGGTACCTGGATCCGTCGGGTTGTCTTCCAGGTCCTCAGGGTAGATGGCTAGGGGGGTCCCTATCAGGCCATCCAAGTCCATAGGTAAGTTGGGGAGGTCCTCAATCTCTTCCACGGAAGGGAATTCCTCGAGGTCGTAGGGCCCCAGTACCGCCGGGGGGGTCCTCTGATGGCCGGAGGTCCTCGGCTGAGGGTAGCTCCTCGAGGTCGCAGGGCTGCAGCTGCTCCTCCGGGTCCTCGGCAGGGGGTATCTCTGCCTCTGGGGCCCGAGGCGCCCGGGATCGACCTCCCGCCTTTACCTCGGGGATCCCTTCCCAGTCACGGGGCCCTGGCAAACTGGGTAGGCCGATGGCTGGAGCAGCCCAGGCTGTCCTCCTGGTAGGGGCCTGGTTCTCTCCGGTTCGCCGCCGGAGAGGAGCCACATCCTTCCCCTTTAGCAGCCTTTCCCCTACTGAGCTGGCCGGCTGGGCCTTTATACTTCCCCTTCCTGCCTGGGCTCCGCCCTTCTGCTTCCGGGGCGGGAGCCCTGCAGTTCCCAGGTTTGTCCAGGGGGGGCGTCCAGGCCCTTCCCCAGGCCCCGGCTCCGAGGGTGGCCACAGACCTTCTCTACAGTGCCTAACACTTGAATGCTTAGGTTCCATTTTTAAAAATGACTTAGGTACAGAGCCCCAAAGGTAGACCTCTTTTCCCATTGAAATAAAGTATTTGGGCTTTAGTCACTTAGTAACCTAAGCCTCATTAAAAATCATTCAGTCATTGGAAGTCAATGTGTCACTGAAATGCTTTCAACAATTTTATCCTTTTTCTAGTGTTTTAATTTTTTTATTATTTTGTTTTGGGGTTACTATGTTTCTTTGCTTTTTATGTTTGTTTACACAGATTACATAAATGGTCAATATTCAGAACCAAGAGATGTAAATAGTGGTGTCCCCAGACATCTTTACTGAGACCAATACAGTTCAACATTTTATTCATAAACAAACTAGAAAAAGAGATAAACTGTGAGGTAGCAAACTTTGCAGATAGCACAAAACTTAACTTAACAGAGGCTTTAGTGTAGACATACCCTTCATGAATAAGGTGAGATGCTCGGAAGCTAATATGTTCTTTTAAAAAACAGTTACATTACAATATCTTGCTCACACTTTGGAAAACTTTATACCCCAACTTTATTTCTGCTAGAAAGTCATATCTGATCATTTTGAAAATGCAGCCCTTTACTTATATTCCCTATGGAAGAACCACCAATTTGGTATCAGCAGGAAGAGGTAATGAGAAGTGTAATTACTTAATACAAATGAGCTCTGTATTGCCTGTTTTCCATTTTGAAATTATCACCTGTTTCCATTAGCATTTCTATACCTCACATTTAAATTCCACTATGCACCAAGTTGAGTGCACTTGCACAGTGTTCAATACAAACTCAAATTGTGCTTGATTCTGAATTTTTTTTTTTAAGAAAAAATGATAATGATATAAACAAACGATAATTGTGTAAAGTTCATCTCAGCTAGGCTTGGATGTTTTACCGTTGCCACAACACAAACCCTTTATCAGTGAATATTGGTTTAAAATGTTACTTAAAATAAATTATGCAAAAGAGGAGATAAAAGAGTGATACTGGGTGGCTGGTTAATCAGTACAACTGACAGTTTGACAAATCTCTCTTGTCAAATGAAACTGGAACACATATTCTTCAAGATCTTTACATTTCCTGGCATTTTAATTTCCTCTTCCCCACCCCATCCCAACCCTCCCCCCCAGTAACAATGCAGTTTGGCTCTCACATTGTAATGCATAGCTGACAGCTCAGATGAACACAGAGGCAACTTCTCTGACATCAAAAAGAGTATTTCTCCCTAAACAAAAAAATGGGAATTCATTCTATTCTGAAACTGCGTACAACATTGGCACTATTTTCCCCTTAAAATATGCAGGACCAGAGTGAAATCTTTACTATCATGGCAGCTGGTGAATACATAACATTCTGTTCCAAGTTTTTCATATGAAATACACATTTGCATTAAAGTATAAAGCTAAAATGTAGGACCAATCTGAGAGTTTGGCCCACCCAAGACAATTAAGATTCATGCTATTCAGCATATGTATTTGAAATGCAGGGCATTTTCTCCTGACTACGCTTTGATAATCTTCTAACATTAAAATTCAACCAAGTAAATTGAGCATTCTTTTTAGGTGACAAATCTGAGGAACTCTCCCAGATTGAAGTGTCATTAGAGGGGGGGGGGGGGGGTGGATACATTAAACAGTAATAAGTAACCAGGACCAGATGGTATCCACCCAAGAGTTTTGAAGGAATTCAGTTATGAAATTGCAGCGCTATTAACTGTGGCATGTGACCTATCATTTAAATCAGCTTCTGTACTGTATGATTGGAGGATGGCTAATGTGATGCCAAATTTTTAAAAGGCTCCAGAGGCAATCCTGGCAATTACAGACCCGTAAACCTCTCTTCCGTACCAGGCAAATTGGTTGAAACTATAGTAAAGAACAAATATATCAGACACATAGATGAGTGCAGTTTGTTGGGGAAGAGTCAACAGAGTTTTTGTATAGGGACTCATGCCTCATTAATTTATTAAAATTCTTGGGCTGGGGGTCAACAAGCATGTGGACAACGGTAATCCAATGGATATAGTATACTTAGATTTTCAGAAAGCCTTTGACAAGGTCCTTCACCAAAGTTTCTTAAACAAAGGTATGTGGTCATGGGACAAGAAGAAGAGCCTCTCCTGGATCAATAATGGGTTAAAAGACAGGAAACAAAGGGTAGGATAAACAGTCTGTTTTCAGAATGGAAAGAAGTAAATAATGGTGCACCTCAGGCATCTATACTGGGTCCAATACTGTTAACCATATTCATAAACAATCTGGGAAAAGAGATAAACAGTGAAGCAGCAAAGATTACAGATGATACAATACTACTCAAGACAGTTAAATCAAAAGCAGACTATTAAGTTAACAAAGGAAGTTCACAAAACTGAGCGAATGGGCAACAACATAATTCTAACTATACATATAGAATGAAGGGGTCTACATTAGCTATTACTACTCAACAAAGAGATCTTGGGTCATTGTGGATATTTCTCTTAAAACATCCACTCAATGTGCAGCAGCAGTCAAAAAAAGTTAACAGAAACCTGAGAATCATTAGGAAAGGGATAGATAAAAGACAGAAAATACTGTATTGCCTCTTTATATATCCACGGTATACCCACATTTTGAATACTGCATGCAGATTTGGCTGCCCCAACTCAGAAAAGATATATTAGAATTAGAATAGGTACAGAAAAGGGCAAATAAAATGATTAGGTATATGGAAAAGCTTCCCTATAAGGAGAGATTAATAAGACTTGGCCTTTTCAGCTTGGAAACGAGCTGACTAAGGTCTATAAAATCATGACTGCTAAGGAGAAAGTAAAAAAGGGAGTTCTATTGACTTCTTCTCATGACAGAAAATCTAGAGGTCACCAAATCAAATTAATAGACAGTGGGTTTAAAATGAACAAAAAGAAATATTTTTTTACACAATGCGGTCAACCTGCAGAACTACTACTAGGATGTTATGAAGGCCAAGACTATAACAGGGTTCAAAGAAGATCTAGATAAGTTAATGGAGGACATATCCATCAGTATTTATTAATGGAGATTGCTGTTTTCAGAAGTTGGGAATGGCCCAGACATTACATGTACTATTATTTCCCTCTGAAGCACCTGGCATTGTCCACAGTTGGAAGACAGTATACTGGGCTAGATGGATGATTGGTCTGACACCGTCTGGCTGCTCTTATTTTTTTTTTTTTTTTTTTTAATGAGAACAATAGCAATAGTAACATTTTAAAGTTCAAGTGCCTATATGTTGATCTGCTTAGTTTGTCTACCTCTCTGCTGGAATATTACAGTGAGGACCAACACCTTCAGGATTTAGTATTAAAAGCTAATTGAAATCTAAATTTAAAAAGTAAATTCCTACTTCAGTGAATAAGAAGTCTGGATTCTAAATTCCAGTCTCCTCTCAATGTCATCTGTCTGTGGAATGGCTTTCTTTCAGGGCTACTTCAGAAATCTCTGTAATCCCTTCTATCCTTTCCCATCAGGGCCAATATATAAACTCTCTGCTGATGCTCCTCTGCTAATGAGAAAGAGAGACCTGAGACCTTCTCCTTTGGCCCTGCAGACCACTTCTATGCTGTTCTTCCTCCTTTTATAGAAACTGCACAGCTCCTCCCCCAAATGGAAGTCAAATTTAGTTGAGCCTTGACCATTCTCCAGGTAAATTAGTTGGTAAATTAATCATCTCAACACCTCTGTGGAATAAATGCACCATCAGAAGGATATTTTAACCTGAGTTCTGCCTCAGGACTCTTGTGGGCCCCTGAATCTACAATGTTTCATATGGTGTCTTATAGCATCAATTCTGCTCATGGACTATCTTGGTAAATATGTTGGATAGACTCAACTTTCCTCTGTGTTTTGTAAATCAGAAGACATAATGAAGGGAGAGGAAGAGGAGAACTGAATATTTAAAGAGAGTCAGTTGGGGATGAAGTATAATTTCCAATATAGGACAGCAGACAGGTGACAGGAAGTTCTTCTGAACTTATTTTGACTCCCAGATGATTCCCAAATCCTTTTCTGCAGTACTACTGCACAGTCAGCTATTCCCCATCTAGTATTTGAGTTTTCTTTCCTAAAAGCACTACTTCCCCTTCCATCTTGGAGTCAGCCACAAACATTATAAGTGTACTCCCTTCTCAACCAACAGATTTTGTCAGTCCATCCCAAACCATTCATATGATTTAGTGTTATGAGTGGATAGCTAAACACAGCAAAAGTCTCCTAATTTCACATTAAAATTTGGACCATCTGAGACCACTCCATTGCCCTTCCATTTTCTTAAGGCCAATATCAGAATTATCTTCAGTACCTATTGATTTCAGACTTAGATTTAAGTGGGTACACAAAGTTTGGGTGGTAATCTGAATCTCAACTGAATCTCAAATCCTTGAAATTAGTCAAGGTTTCTTGTGAAGTTTCACATGCTTCATGACTGGGAGAGAATCCCACAAGAAATACCTTGACTAATTGTATCTCCCATTGTATCTTGATACATCTGGATCTAGCCACCTCCATAAATTTTACTGCTACTCCTCTCTACATAGCCAACTCTGTTAGTTTGCTTCATTCACATGGTATTTCTTGTAATCTCTCTCTCTTTTTTTCTTTTTTTGTATACTTGCCTACTATTACCTAAACAATATAAGGCATCCTGCCTATAAACTACCAAGGTCTCAAGGCACGACCAGATCAATTTAAGCACCGCCATCTTTTCCTTGGAGATTTAAGGCACCTTCCCTTACATACAGGGCTCAGAGAGAAACCTGGTTAATTTAAGTACCTACCCTTATCGAAGGGGCTCAGGGCTCTACACATCTGTATGAAAGTGCCTTGCAGAACCCTTCTCTAAACATCTATTTATTAGCACTAAACCTAGGCTACATATGCCAAACAAATCTCTTTTATTCACCTTTCCAAATATAAAGACAAATTTCACTTGAAGGTAAATCAGGATCCTCTCATCTGAGGGTTCTCAGCACCATTACATGTCACATCATGATGTCTCCCAGCTTGTTCTTGTACTGCTGTCCAGAGTTGATTCCCAAAGAGCATTGTTTTTCATTTACATTATACAGGTAAAACTAGATACCTCCTATAACTTTACCAAACCTATCACATTGTCTAATATCCCTAGGTCATAACATTTAACCGTTCACACGTTGGCACCTATATTTCCTCTTCCCTGCCCAAACTGTAATTTATTTATGGACTTCTCTGTTTGTGCAGATGGTCAACTAAATTTAGCTTCTGAGAGCTTATCTTATTTGTTTACCTTCGTTGAATCTCTGGGCTTGTCTATACTGAAAAAGCTGCATCGATTCCCATAGATCAATACAGTGGGATCAATTGAGCAGCCTGTGTAGACCCACTCAGTCTATTCTGGAAGTGCTCTCCCCTCTACTTAGTAACTCCACCCTTCCAAGTGGAGTAATGCTGCATTAATGGGAGAACATTGCTTGTCGACGCAGCCAAGTGAAGACAGTGAGGTAAGCCAAAGTAACTACGTTGACTAGAGATACGCATTCTGCAGCATGCAGATTGCATATCTCCCACAGACTTAGCCCCACAGTGTAGACTAGATCTCTCTGTATACTCCTTAAAGGTTCTCAACCTCTGGGTGTTTCTACTTTATGGCCCTTGGTGGTTATAACTCTTGTTAGGGGTATTCCTGAAGTGGAATTTTTTTTTTCTTAATTTCAGTGGGGAAATCCCTTGGTTTCCCCAAGGCTGGTCAAGGCTGGTTTAGTATCAGGATCAGGCCTGCACTGCTACAAGGAAACCTTGATCCTTAACTAGGGTCTCTAGCTAATACTATAGCACAAATAACAAATCAACAACCTGAAAGTACAGATGTGAATTAACCAACCTTTTCCAGTATTTTTCATTATTTTTTCATTCTGAAGAAGAGTCAGATGAAAAAAAAAAGTGCAAATTAATTTACAGAACTGTAGGCAGAAACAGCTTAATAGGTGATAAGAAAAAATGCATTTTAAAATATGACAAGATACAGCTTGCAAGTTTTCTTGGTGAATCCACTGAGATTGAATTGAATAGCTAGAATTCAATAAAATTGGTAGTTACACTAAGCAAATAATTTGTAACGATCAGGGCCTCCAGGTATGAGAACATAGGGAGAATTTACAGTTTGAAAAGGTAACATTAGTGTCATGGGGAGATAAGGTAGTTAACTATTTTTAACAGTAAAGTGCTACCTTTATAAAGTTCTTCTTGGATTCATTAATCTATTCTACAACAGAGAAGAGTTCAAGCAGCAAGGGAGCAGTGTGAAGAATATGAAACATATTACTGTTTCTGCCACTGCTGATGATGCACTGTTGGGTTATCATTCCATGTTCCTTTAATCTTTTTATACTCTTTACATGCCCTATAGCAACTGCTACGTTTAATCATATTCAACAGCTTGAATGTAAAAAAAAATTAAATAGTTTTAACTATTCATTTTTAACCTTCAAAAATATGCAACTTTATTACTCCTATCCCTAACCCACTAGCACTACTGACAGCTTAAGACAATCCATCTATATACTATGCCATGGTCCTCATCACTCCCACAATCATGTAAAATGCACATACATCTCTAAAATTATAGAAGGCAATTTCATTAAAATAATCAATTTCCATTGTCACCCTTGTGACATACTGCTTATTTGGTGTCCCAATTATCCAGATCTCATCTACTAGTAGTGATTATTTTTTAACACCGTTTCTGAGATCTAAGAGAGATGAGATAATTCTACCAGTGTGCCCCCCGAAATAAGAACTATTGTCTTAGCCTGCTTTGTAGAAGTCACACTTTTTTTTTTTTGTCATCTTCAATACCTCACTCTAGAATTTCTTAATCAAATATTCTAATTTCAGCTTGGATGCTTTCAGAAAATTATTTGCTTTTCCTTGAAATGGTTTTCTCCCCCTACTTCTAGCTCATGCAAAATAATAGAAAATTCCTCTATTTTTTTATTTCAGTAGTAAACCTCAATACTTTTTTTTTTCTACTGTAACTCAAATAGTGTTTCTCATTTTCCCTCAGGAAATGTACTTCCAAATTGCCCATGCTGATGTACTGGATTTTGATAGTGCCTGTGTGACCTTTTCAGCACCATCAAGATGTTCCCAAATCAGCTTGCACAGCTTCAGCAGCACAAGTAACATAAGATTTGCCATACTCCTTAGATCTTTCAGGTATAGCATTTCAGCCTGTAGCACTGTTCAATACCTGATGCTTCCATTTCACCTTATTCTAAAGTGCACTTAGCTAATTGTGCAATTCTGTAGATGTGGGGTAGGTTGGGTGGGTGAAAGTCATGAATCTCTATGGTGATCACTTTAAACCTTGAGCATACAAGATTTGATTACCTTTCTCTTTGCATGCATAACTGCAAGTACTATTGATTATAAAAGGTCTTGTTTAAATTCAGCCACAGTTTCTTACAATGATCTACTGCAAAGAGTGAGGCAGAGTTAAATAATACATCAACACTACCAGTATCAGTTTGTTGAATAAAGGCCTTTTTACTTTTTCTGTCCATGCTAGTTTTACAAATTTCATCACTGGCCAAATTCCATCCTTAACTACTGAAGTGTAAACATGGAGCCCTAATGTACACTGCTGCGCAATTTCAGCGGCAATCGAAGGGATTGCCTACCGATTGCCTACCTTCTATTTACCCTAGGCTCCCCACAGTACTGATTCAATGGGAAATGCCTTCCCATTGAATCAGCACTATGCTTCTTGCTGGGTAGGTCTTACTTAATTGATCTCTGGCTCATTCTGAGTTCGATTGAGCGAATGTTTATGGATGCTCAATCAAACTTGAAAAATCAATTCTACACTGTTGGTGCTGCCACCAAAAGTGTAGCTTTGCCCAGAGTAATTCCAATGAATTCAGGATTTGGTGATGTTTTGTCTTTCTATTTAACTTAATGGAAGTTTGTGTTGATCTGTATACTTCCTTTGTCTACCTATCCTACACTCAAGCTGTTTCAACTTTCCTCTTAATTTTTATGTTATTAGACAGGGCTGTGATTGTATATATAACTCTGTTAACTATTTTTACAGTTGTTTCACAGACAAATGCAAAAAAAAAAAAAGTCCTCATTCTGAAGATTTTACAGTCTAAATGAATATTATCACCCATTTTCATTAAAGTAGCTCATGCTGGGCTGTTTTTACCCTGAACTCTTCCATCTGTTTTTAACCATTCTAATCATTTTGTAACCACTCTAATCATTTGGTAATGTAACTTTCTAGATTTAAGACACATAATGTAATCAGATGTAACCAGATTTATAATCAGTTGCTTAAACTGAGTTTCATAATAAGATTTAAAAAGAAACAAGTCTCAAAAGAGACAAACAAACAAACAAAAAAACCCCAAACCAACCCTCCACCCCCCAAAAAACCCCAGAGTGTCAGTAAGAAGAGGGTTGTTATTAGGCATCATCTAAATGTAGAAGTAGGGAATTGATGTTTGTGCTTTCAGTCTATCTCTAGAACAAATGGCTGGAAGGTTCCCTCTAAACATAGAATTCCTCTTCTTCTTAGCTGAATAAAAAAAAATCATCACTTATATCGGAGTTCTATGGGCATCACAGAGTGTGCGAACTGAATGATGCCGCCCTTAGGCTCTTTAATGTGATAAGTAGGCACATTCTTTGAAATTGTGGAACTAGTTCTATTCGTATCACATTAAATGTGACCAATTTATTAGAGTAAAACTTCACACCTCTTAAGTGCTTTGTCTTGATTCCCAAATTACTCCTCATCTATATGCTTTCTTTGGGGGATGTCCTTCACTGATGTATCTTCCTCAAGCACATGAGTAGACATCTCAGGAGGCAGAGAAATATATACATGCCAACTACATACTGATGAATCTCTCTCAGAGCTACCTATTCAATTTAAAATTGTGGCTTTGATTCAAATCTTGCATGGTCAGGCACCCACCTGAAAATAGTTTTAATATTGTTTGCTTCTGTGTTGATAATAATGACTATTCCTAGGCTATAGATCATAGCTGTACTCTAGCAATTAAAATGACCATGCAGGAAGAAAGGATGTTTCTCTGTTTGTGCACTGTTGTTTCAGTGGCATATATTGAGATATAAAAAGGAGCTTTTTGAGCTTTTAGTAAAACAACTGTTTCTATGGAAAGACTAACCAATTTCTGTTAGAAAGCTAAGGATGTATTTTTATTAAGGGAAGAGACTTTACATCAAGTGCCCATCCACTTGAGCTTCATGAATTTTGAATTACAATTAAACATTTTTAGAAGTAATTATGGTTACTATATGATTATATACTGATTCTATTATTATTGATACAAGAAAAGTACATTCCTATTTAAATTTGTCTGATTATATATGAAAAATTGTTACCAATGTAAGCATACAGTATCATCAGAGAAGTACAATGAAAAAAAATCAGGGAATTGGATATATACTGCTATAGCCCATTGCTGGCACAGATTAAATAACTTTATTGCTCCTTTGTCTTTTTAATATAAATGGAGGGAGTGATCCCAAGGTATTTAGTTAGAATTATCTGACACTGTGCCACTTGAAGCATGTTCCATCCTTTGGGGCATATGAGCTAGTGCTCATTAATGCCAGTATCATATTGATCTGAAACAGCTGGATATAATAGGATTGCACTGTACACTAAACTTTCAATTGATTTTAAACAGAATCATTCACAAAGTAATTCAACACTTGTTTATTCATGAATCCACATGAGCCATAGTGGGGTTGTTTGGTTGTTGGTTGTGGGTTTTTTGTTTGTTTATTTGTTTTTTTGTTTTTTCTGAAATGTAGGATCAAAAGCAGTGTAGAATCTGATTTAGACTGATACAAATGCACAATGTTTCTTTAACTATGATGTTGGGAATTGCAATCATCTGCTGAGTGATGCACTTTAAAATGTTGAGGACTGGAGATATCAAAAGAACAGTAGAGAACGAATGTGTCACAAAAAACCTGTATAGACTAGATTTTCAGTAGGAAAAGCACATGCATCATGCTAAACTGACACATTTGTGTGTGTGTGTGTGTGTGTGTGTGTGTGTGTAAAAGGTACCATTTTCTAACCAATTCTTCTTCTTTGCCTCCCCTCCTAAATGTAGCAAATGTAGCAAAGCACAATTCTACGTTGATTACTAGGGATTTGCCAAATTTAAGTTTTAAATCCAAACTGTTTTTGATGATCCATGTGCACAAAAACCCCAAAATATTTTCTTAAAGCATAGTTAGGAAGTTTTGCATGTTTAATAACCCAAAAATGACTGAATACCTTTCCCCAAAAAACTTCAAATAATAATTCCCTAAGTATAATATGTTTCAGCCAGGAAACATGTAGTTTAGGAGAAAAGTACCTTATTATCTATTACTGTAGTTTTGACACAAACTACAATGTTCCTTGTGAATTTTAGTACTCTTTTTGCTGTTATATAAATATCTTGTTATATTGTCAAATCCATGTATGGAAGGGAAACAGCACACTGTAATCCCTCAAAACCTCTGACTCCAAGGGTACATCTACACTAGAGCCTTAGGTCAATTTAAGGAAGATTAAGTCGACCTACAGACTCCTGCATCCACAGTGGGCTTTTAGTAAGTTGACTTAAGCGCTTCTGTAAGTCGACTTGATAACACCACCTCTTACGGTCGATTTAACACTTAAGTCGACTTTATTAAATTGACTTAATCCAGTGTAGATGGGGAAAGCCCTTAAATCGACCTAATTTGCCTCCAGGCTCCCTCCCAGCTACCCACAATGTACCACTCTTCCATCAACCTAGTGCCTGCCAGTGTGGACACGGGCAGTCAACAGGAGTTTTCAATGTGGACTCTCTAAGTCAACTTAACAAGGTTGACTTTAAGTCGACTTAAGGTTGACCTTGTTAAATTGACTTAACAGAGTCTCCAGTGTAGACATATCCCAAGACACTAGTACTAGACAAGGTTAATATGATTCCATTCCCTTATGAGGATGGATGATTTAGAAAACTCCAAATCAAATACACCATTTAAGCACCACCTTGTCCCCCTTTTATACAATTATAAACACTAAGAGATGTACTCAGCCTTCAAGGGCCCAAACCAGCAAGATATTGCATGGAAAAAAAAATCAACCGTTCATCCACAGTTACAGCAAATAATAATCACATTTTTTTAAAAATGAATTGAGTCATTTGCTCATCCATATTTAATATTCTGGAAGGTAAGGAACAGATCTGTATAAGATTTGTTAGACAAGTTCGGGATAAAATATCAAGAAATTTGATTATGAAAGAAACCTAAATCCTGGGCATTGCTAACACTGGCTATGTTAACATTTACAAAGCTAAGTTGACTTTATTAAGTTGACATAACAAGGTTGACTTAAAGTCGACTGGCTAGGTCAGACCTGATTATTTTGTGATTATTTCATGATATAAAGCTCAGTGGGTGCATCTACACTGGCAACTTAGGTCGACTTAAGGATGCTTAAGTTGATCTAAACAAAGCCACGTCCACACCTGGCTTTCATTAAGTCCACTTAAGCACTTCCTAAAGTCAACTTAATAACTATCACTCTTTAGGTTGACTTAACGCCTAAGTTGATTAGATAAGTTGACCTAAAACTGCTGTGGACACTCTAAGTCAACTTAATTCCCTAAGTCAATCTAGGGCTGGGGACAAGGCAGAAGGGAGCCGCAGCTCCCCCTGGGGACAAGGGAGCTGCCCGTATATTAGTATTAAGTATGTGATCATTGCAATGTGCTCTCTATCAACTTATATGACATTAAAATGCTGAATTATTACTGGTTTGGGTTTTTTTGTTTGTTTGTTTATTTGTTTTTTGGTGGGGGATTTCCTTGTGAGTGAAAACAAATGGGATAACATCATCCAGCTGCCAAGAATGAAGTAGAAGGTGTTGCCACATTTGCATTCCTCAGGCTACCTGCCAGCAAATGAGAGAGGAAAAAAATTCATAGCAGTATGGAGAAGTCATGCATACAAATCTCATTATTTGTATTTAGCAGGTACTAAACATCTTCTTGCTCTGTGTGAAATGATGATGCCCATGGCCATGAACTCTTTTAGTCCTGAGCTCTAATTTGAGACTTTTCAATTTGAAAACTGCAAAATAATCTATATATTGCTCTTCCAAAGGGAATGTCATGATTTAAATTTGTTATATTGCACAACTGCCAACAGAATGTAAAGAAATCTTTCATTTTTTTCCTAAACCCACACTGGATCTCAGATATGAGCTGCAAGCAATCTTTTATGTTAATATTTTGCTGAAGGCCTTTAGAAATGCAGCTGCTGTTTATTTGGCAATGCTATCAGGAAAGCTCAGGTTGAGATTTGGAGATCCTGGTAATACAAACAGAGGATAAGACTTCATTTTTCAAGGGAATCACTGCAGGCAGCTCATTGTTAGATTTAAATATTTAATTTAATAAAATCATGAGCCACAGCAAGTAGTTTGTATACTAGATACTTCTGGGAAATTGTTGCATGGTTTATTTTGTAGGGATGCAGAAACGGGTGTTGTAAAGTCTTGAAAAGAAACGAAAGTCTTAACAATGTTTCTAGCTTGAAGTTTTCATAAACTGATTAACGTTTTCAATATAAAATATTGAACTCAATCTCATGCCAAGTGTGGAGAAAGTGTTATGTTTATTAATTTTCATAAATATCAGACATCTCAGGCTACTTGTGTGATAGTACCCTGTTTGGCTTCACAGAATTAAATCCAAGTAGGATGATAGAGGGAAACAAACAGAAAACAAATCAATGACAGAGATAAAGATCTTTAAGGGAACCTATGGAGGAGCTATTAATTTGGGAATGTCCCTGGCTCTAATCAGGCGAGTAATATTATTTTTCTTCCCAGAGTTAGGCTTAGGATCAAAGGGATATTTAATCATTTATTGAAACCAGCCCCAGGCAGGAAAAGGGTTCTTTAGTATGTGTGGCCAGTAGCTGTCAGGAAGTGGGGGAAGACATTGGCAGAGATGCATAGAAGGAGTCAGAGATTGCAGGATGGCCATCTGCTTCTTTCAACCTAGTTATGAAGGTGACTGGACTGACTGACATTTTTTAATTACCAGGTCCACATAATTTACATCTAAGAGAATTAAAAGAACTGGCTGAGGAACAGGCTGAAATAATACCATTAATTATCAATAAATCTTGTGGGGAAGTTCCAGAAGCCTAGAAGAAACTAAGTTAATGTGCAAATATTTGAAAAGGATTAACATAGGCTAGTCAACCTGACATCAATCCTAGGCAAAATAATGGTTTGGCTGATATAAGGCTAAACAAATAGGGAATTAAAGGAGGCATTAATATAATTAATCCAAATCAACATGGGTTTATGGGGGGAGAGGGGAACAGTCCTGTCAAAGAAACTTGATACCTGTTATTGATGAGATTACAAGGTTGGTTGATAAATTTAATACTTTGATATATTATCTTTAGATTTCTGTAAGGTGTTTGAGTGATACTGCACACTATTTTGATTTAAAAAAAAACAACCCTAGAAAGATATAGAATTAACATGATGCATATCAAATGGATTAAAAGCTGGCTAACTGATAATTATACATAAAAATGTAATCATAAACTGATATGTTTCTAGTGGGATCCTGCAGGGATCTGTTCTTGGTCCTATGCTATTTAATATTTTTATCAATGACCTGGAAGAAAATATAAAATGATCAGTGATAAAGTGTGCAGGTGACACAAAAATTTGGGGTCATAAATAATGAAAAAGACAGGTCACTGTTGCAGAATTATGTGGACTGCTTAGTAAACTGATGCATAGACCTTAGGGCCAAAAGGGCTAGTCTAAAGTATCTAGTCTGACCTCCTGCACATTGCAGGCCAGAGAACCTCACGCATCTCTTCCTGTAATTGACCCATAACCTCTAACCCATAAATGCACCCCTTACCCAATACCAGTGACACTATATTTCCTCTTAATTTCCATTCTCTAATGCACTGTTGTTCCTTTTCCCATTGCTGTATTATTTCTTACTTGATTTAATCCCTCTCAACAGTGAAATCAGGCCTGGAGATTACATGAGCATCTCCCAAATTCCTAGTTTTAAGCTCCTTTAATCAATTGTGCCAACCTCCATACTATTAGAAAGTCTATTTCCTTCTCTATTCTGGTGGAGGCCATCCCATCAGCGTAGTCCTCTGTCTGAGAATGTTACCTACTGGTTGAAGATCCCAAAGACATCCTTATAGCACAATTGCCTGATCCATCTGTTGAACTTCAAAATCTTGTCTTGCCTTTGCTTTCCTCCTCCAAGGACGGGAAGATCTCCTGACCCTCAATTTCTTTAAGCTTCTTCCCCACCCTGGCAGAACCTCCCTTGATACATTCCATCAAGAATCAAGCAGTGTTATTTGTTCACACATGAAAGAATCAGTGGATTCTTTCCTGCCCCCAGTAGTATCTTCTTCACCCTGAGATCCACATCCTATATCTAAGCTCTTGGCAGACAGCATAATCTTCCTGTTCTCTAGATCTGTTCTGGAGACAGGTCTGTCTGCTCTTCTTAGTTGGAAGTCCCCAATCACATAGACCCATGTCCTCCTTTTATTGCTGTAATTCTCTGTCCTTCCTCCTTCATATTTGTCTTTTGTTCTTACTTGCAATTTCCTGGGTGCAAGCAAACACACATTTTAATACATGTAAATGTATAAATCTAGGAAAAAGTATGTGGGTCATATTTATAGAAAAGGGGTTTCTATCCCACAGGAAAGCAGTAACTCTGAAAAATATTTGAGAATTATTGTGGATAATCAGCTGAACATGAACATCCAATGTGTTGCTGTGGCCAGATGCATAAACAGGGGAATCTAAGGTGGAAGTTGAGAGTTACTTCTGTATTTGGAACTTGTGTTATCATTGCTGGAATACTCAGTGGCATACTGTAGGTCTCCAGCCTGAGGGCCAAACCTGCATTTGCACCTCCCCACACCTGACATGCTCATGATGCAGGGCAGGAGAGTTCCTAGTACTGCCTCCAAAAGAGGGTAGTCTGTACCTGTGTAGGAGCACAAATGAAGGCTTGGCTCTGCCACACATCTACCATGTGGCACCCAACCCTCTTGCCCAAGCCCCGCAACGCAGTACTGGCTTAGAGCGGGGCAGGCTGGCCCTTCAAAATATATGGGGATGCAGGAACAGGAGAAATCGCCCTCCTCCTGCCATGAAGGTCTAGCCTGTCGCTCCTCCTCCACACCTCTCCCATGAGTTGTGAAGGGATGGCCCAGTGCCTCACTGCAGGCTGGAAGCTGGGGCCCTGTCCCTCCCCCTTGATATGTCACTGAGAATGCAGTCTTCAGTACTGCTTCTACAATTCAAGGAGACTGTTGAAAAGTTAGAGAAGGTTCAGAGAAGATCTATGGGAATGATTAAAGGAGTAGAAAACATAACGCATACTCAGGGATAGAATCATAGAGCTCAATCATTTTAACTTAAACAGGAGAGAGTGACTTGATTACAATCTACAAGTGACTAGATAGGGAACAAATATTTAATAATGGGATTTCGTTCAAGCAGAGAAAGGTATAACATGATCCAATGGCTAGTAGTTAAAACTAGACAAATTCAGACTGGAAATAAGGCATACATTTTTAATAGTTAGCTTAATTAACCATTGGAACAATATATCCAGGGTCATGGTAGATGCTCCATCACTGACAATTTTTTAATTAACACTGGATGTTTTTCTAAAAGATATGCTCTAGGAATTATTTTGTGTCAGTTTATGTTTTGTGTTAAACAGGTGGTCTGTCTACATGATCATAATCATCCCTTCTGGCCTTGGTATATACGAATCTATGAATGGAATTTACCAAAGCTTGCAAGAAAACATTAAGGGTTAGGTAAGGGGAAATATGTATATGTATATAGGCCTTTACTGTTTTAACCATTGTCTTACTGTGCACTTTTAGGTGAATGAATAAATAATAGCTTGTTTTGAAGGAGCTGTTTTTGAATCACATTAATCAGCTGCTTTCACAGACTCCCAGAGGAAAATGGCTTACAAGTGCCAAAAACATTTGGGCTAAATCTTTTTTTGAGTAATGGGCTTTAGCACAGAGATCCAGACCCAGACTAAATTATGTGGTACCACTTCCAAGAAGGTTAGAGGCAGCAAAATCTGGCCCCAAAGAAGATCAGTTGAGAGAAACTAAAAGGGGTCTAACACTCAGTAAAAGGACACCATGGTGCTCTAAGTTAATTGTGTGATCAGATATTCATAAGAACACAAAAAATAATTATAACTGAGTTTCTGAAATTATGATCTTCATAACTTTGGGTCCAATTCTGCATAGGTGTGTAGGGGATTGGGAGAGCTGCACTTTCCTCATGACTTTGGGCCCAATGCTGCTTTTGCACTTTCTTAAGCATACTGACTGCTTCAGATTAGCAGTGCTACCGTGCCAAAAGAAGTGATGAAGGAACTATGTCTCTTAGCAGAGGCTATAGGAGCTGCATCTTCCATTGGGAAGGAGCAGCATCTCTGCTCATGTAACAATGCATATCAGAACTTTCTCTTGCGTAATGTACCTCCATTACACTCCAAAAGGGCAAAGTAACAACCCACCCCAGTGCAGAAATGTAACAAGGGAGGAACTGTGACTCTCAGAGTAGCATTCCACTTCACATTCAGTGAGCCTACTCAGAGGGATCATAGACATAGATATGGCAGGGTGGATCAATGACAGCATGGCACCTGTGCAATGATGCCAGTGAAAAAGGGGGCTAAAGAGTAGCCTGGATTCAACTCTATTGATGCTTTGCATTTCTTTGCAATGGAGTAGGTTTTCCCACACATTCTAGGGTTCCATACAGTTAAAAAACAATGTCTTTGCTTTCCAGTATGCCAGTACAAATCGTGCTCCCAAAGGGGGAGGATTCAGAGAGTCATGATTGGAGACATTTCTGTGGCCCAATACTTTCTTCTCACTGTACCATTCATTCTCTAAATAAAAGGTGTTAACTAAGGCTATGTCTACACTTACTAAAATTAGTTCGAATTAGTTAGTTCAAACTAACTAATTCAAACTAATTTTAGTTAGTTCGAATTAACTTAATTTGAACTAGAACAAATTAGTTCGAGCTAAGGAAGGGCCATTCATAGCATTTTCTTAGTTCAAATTAGCGATCTCCATTGATTTCAATGGGCCGGTTAGTTCGAACTAAGAAATTAGTTCAAACTAACATGGCCACATTGATTAATTCGATCTAACTAGTTTGAATTAATCCTTATTTCCAATACCCTATTTGAAGTTATTAGTTCGAATTAAGGAAGCCCTTAATTCGAACTGACTGAAGCCTCGTGTAGCCATGGCTTTAGTTAATTTGAATTAAGCTTCCTTAATTCGAACTAACTTGCCAGTGTAGACATAGCCTAAGGGACCAAACTCAAGTCAGTAAAAGGAGCTGTTGAAAACTGGAAGGAATAAAATAAGATTGTACATTGTAATTTACAAGCTATCTATTACTTAACAATTTCTATTAATCATGTACTATAGCACGGGAGCACACATCAGTCCTGAACTGAAGCTTTAAGAAACCCATTTTCTTCCTGACTAGTTATAGCTCTGTAATACAAATTTAGAACAATGAAGAAGAAAAAATCCAGTGAAATAGTAATAAATAAGAAAAGAAAGGGAACACAAAAGGGAAAGGGAATCAGGGAAATAGAACAATAAAAGAAAGGATACTTATGCCAAAGAAGTACAGGGAAGGTGGACATTCAGAGTTAAAATAATAGAACAGAAGAATAATAAGCAAGGATAAAAGAAGACTAGTGTGAAAAGTTTGGCCTCACTGAAGTCGGTGGCAAAATTGTCATTGATTTCAGTGACCCCAGAATTTCACCCCTGGAGAATAGTGGAAACCAAAAAAGTTCTGATGAGATGTAGGAAAGAAGGAAGACAAGTCTAAGGGAAAATGATTTTTTATCTGCCATTCATGTCAGATGTGGAATGCATTTACATTTACATATGGCATAAAGATTTGTTTTTGTCAGGTACACTACTTAGCTTTAAAATGGCAGTCAACACTAACAATATACCCCTTGTCTCTGTGAAATAGGGTAATATGGGTAAGATCATTTTTCTTGTCTCACTCTGACGCTTGAAATGACTTCATGAATTTACACTTCTTTTAAAATTAAGTTTTACAAATATACAAACAATAGAAAGGTGATTCAGGAGGTGCTTTTAATTAATTATTAAGATCTGTGATATGTATGTTGTGAAAAGGGCAAACCTTTTGATTTAAAGTAGTGATGATATCATTACCAGTGTCTGATTTCTTTTAAGTGTGTTACTTTCAGGACTCATATATTTAGGACAGAATACAGGAAAAAGTCAGTGCATAGTTCAGAATCAGTCATAAATTATCATGATTTATCATTTCACATCAAAGGCAGATAACTGCTAAAAAGCCATAATTTACTGTAATGCTATCATAGTTGAGCCTGGCAAAAAATAATTGTGTTTATATTTTGATAGTTCAAATGTGTAATTTATTGGTTCTAAAATATAACACAATAAAATTATTCACAGAGCATTATACTATGCCAACAATAAAAAAGTCAAATCAAATATAAAAAAGTTAATGCTCTAAAAATAAATGTCAAGTAGCATTCATGAAGATACTAATACTTTACAGTACTTTCGTTATCCTAAACAATCTTATGTGCAATAAACTTTTAATGCATTAAATTTTAGTAAGAAATATAACTAAAAATCTGCTGAATTAATGGTATAATCTAGATCACTTGGCTTTTACTAGCCCACTTACTAGGTTTTGCCTGCCTAGTTGCAATTCCTCCATCATATTCATCTGTCATAGATCATCATTTTGGTCCCTTCTGACCTTAGAATCTATGGGTATGTCTACACTTGAAAAGTTAAGTCGACTCTGTTAAGTCGACTTAACAAGTCGATTTAACTTTCAAGTGTAGACAGAGCGGAGAGCCAGGACCGTGGCTTCCAAGGTTAGGGGACAAGGCAGGCCCAGCTCCCTTCTCCTGGGGAGCCGTGGCTCCCCGTGAGCCTCAGCTCCCTTGTACCCAGCCCTAGGTCAACTTAGGGAATTAAGTTGACCTAGGGCGTCCACACCGGTTTTAGGTCGACTTAACGAATCAACTTAGCCGTTAAGTCGACCTAACCATCAGCAGTTATTAAGTCGACTTAAGAATGTCCTTAAGTCAACTTAATGAAAGCCCAGTGTGGATGTGGAATAATTTAGGTTGACTTAAGTGTCCTTAAGTGGCCCTAAATTTTAAGTATAGACATACCTTATGAGTCTGAGTTTATTATGGAATCATGAAGGAAAGTCCACCTCATCCCCTAAACCACATAAATATAAAGGAAAAAGGGATGGAAACATAGTTAAGAAATTTTTTTCTTAGACTCAGTTCCAAAGGAAGAATACTCTTTGTATATGCTGTTCATACACCTCCCAGGAGCTGGGGCAGGTTTATCTTTGTTCTGAATATTGTAGTGCCAGCTTATTTAGCATACTGGAAAAGGGGATGAAAATTTATGATTGAGATTGTAATAGTGCTCAATTGTATTTTATTCCTCTAGAGCAGAAATTAAAAGATACAAAAATCTAAAATGGTGCCTTCTGAATTTAGGATTGAGAAAGAAAGCCATTTTCTTTGATAAAAAGAGAACAACATGAGAAAAACCGGTAACTTTTTAACAAGAAAATAGCACACATTGGCTATGTCTACACTTGCAAGTTAGGTCAATTTAAGGAGGCTTAAGTCGACCTAACTTAGTCCCTGTCCACACCAAGGCTTTCATTAAGTCGACTTAAGATATTCCTTAAGTTGACGTAATGAAAGGTTAGGTTGACTTAATAAGAACTGCCGGTTTGGTCGACCTAACCCTTAAATTGACTCCTTAGGTCGACCTAAGCACAGTGTGGACGCTTAAGTCCACTGTATTAGGTTGACCTAAGGGCAGTTAGGTCAACTAATTAAATCGCCGTTCAGGGAAACACTTTGTTAAGTCGACCTAATAAGGTCGATTTTAGGTTGACTTAAAGTCGACCTTATTAGTTCGACTTAACAAAGTTGACCTAACTTTTTGTATTGTAGACATAGCCATTGGCACTCCTCCTCTTGAGTCAATACACCTGTATGGTGTTAGGGCAAGAAAAGGGTCTGGTAGATGATGTCTCCTTGAGGAGACATAAAACCAAAATCCAGATTATTGAGTCATGAAATCCTCTGAAACTTTCAAAAGAATTGAGGTTATAGCAATAGTTTTCAGATTGAAAAATTGCATTCCACCAACCTCTCATTTATGTTTTCCAAATAGGCTCATTAACATGTTAGCTGATCCCTTCTGGAAGTGTGTTTCCCCATGCTGCTTCATTTGGCTATCTTAGTCTAATGCAAAATGTGCTCACCTATACTGAAATTCTAATTTCCCAGAAGGAAAGGGTTAATTCCAAACAGAACTGCATATAAAAAAATGCTGCACTGAAATAATTAGTTAAATCAATATATATTGCACTTTGGATACACATAAGTGCTAAATTGAGACACTTCCCTACGATGAGCAACTGAAGCATGGAGAGAAGCCAAGTGTACATTCTGTGGAGGTATTTTTTTCTTAACAACCTGTTCAAACATATGACTGTATAGTGGAGTTCATGGACCCAGATGTGAGCAGTTCAATGGAACTGTAATCTGAAAATCTGAATTAGTCCAAATATTTGCGAGGTGGGAACGGTGGAGACTCAACTCTGTTCTTACACTCCTCTCCATTAAGTTAGTCTTTATCCCACTGTTCATCCTAAACACCTCTTTGTTTCTGTCCCAATAATTTCTCCTGAAATCACTTAAATTCCCCCTCCACACACCTCTCTAGGGTGTTTTTTATTGTTTAGGGAAGAAAGAATGATGATATCTTGATAAAATATGAGCATTCTCATACTTGAGTGTGGATTCATAAAATATGATAACACCTTAAAGAACTTCGTGAAATGAATACTGAAGAGAAGGAGGTGGAAGATAAAAAGAAGATAGAGAAAAACAAAAAAGAAAGGCTGTAAAAGAAGAGAATAATAAAAAATAGAATGGAGAAGAAAATATTGCTACCCTATGTGTTGTGGACTTACAATAAAATATGATAGTAGAGGGATTTTTATGACACATACATGTTGCAGCATCTTCCAGGACTGAGAGGAAGAAAAACAGGTTGCATCTTCTGAAGAGAAGCAATTATTTATTATTAATTTGCTCTTAATTACTTGTTCTATGCAAAGTCTGGGAGAGATAGGACTGAGTGTTGAAGGCAATGGAGCTGACAAGGAGGAGGTTGAGAGGAATTAACAGGAAATATAAAGCATGTAAGTAGCAATCTTCAGAAACAAGTCCAAGGGACATGAATAGTTTCAGTCAGCAGTAACATTCAGGCTTCAGTAGCTGGGGCCCTGAATTAGGGGAAGATGTCAACAAATATGTCAGCTGCAAAGAGGAACCTTGGCTCCACAAAACCAAACAGCAAATATTGCTCAAAAGACAGCTCCAGAATGATTGGGCTGGACATGAGGGTTGTTTCAGGGATTGGTCAATTCACTATTTACAAGTCACAGTCTGTTCATTGCAAAATTCCCCCAATATCTGATTGCCCAGAAACTAAGCCAGCTAGCCCAGGATAGTGGAAACTTGTTCCATTAGGCCTTTAAATCCATGTATATTTAATGCCCATTGGTACATCTTCACTCCCTTCTGCAAACCAGTTATGTCTCAGTCAAACCCTTCCCCTAAAAATCAACCATTTCTACTCCCTCAGAATTAATGTTCACCCTTACTCAGTTAAGTTACAGCTGTGCAATTAGCTTTACCTCCAACACACCAATTATTTTATTCCCATAAATAATTTTCCCCATCTGCACTCTGTTGCCCTCAACCTTTTAGATATGCATTTCTACTTAAGCCCTTTGCTACTCCTTCTCTTTTTCCATCGTATGAAATATGGAACAGCTCTAGACACTGATCCTTTTCCTCCCCATACATATGCAACAAAAAACAACAGTACATGATTTACACTTTTTCCCATCTTCCTCCCCCACTACATAGGAGTAATGACTCTCTGGATACAATGTCTCTCCTGCCCCTCATTTCAGTGGGTGAAAAGTGAGTTTGATTGGACCAGCAAGAAAAAGAAAACCTCTTGGATTCTAACAGGGGAGGGAGTGCCAAGTATGACGGCTCCGGGAGCTTTCCATCTTTTACCACTACCTAGAATCCATACAGATTCTGCCTGAAGAAGTGGACAGGGGAGAAGCAAAAGGTTGTCTTTTTCTCTCTATTGTCATTGGATAAGGCCAGCATGCGTGGGGGCAGTGATATAAGGGGGAAAGGAGAGAAATTTGACCCTGCTTTGCGCCTTATCCTTTCCTTTATGTAACGCTTCAGTGCATGCAACAGGGATGCTATGGTGGTTTCTGACCTACCTTCCATACTCTATAAAGGAAGAATAGTTTCAATAGTGTTTCAAAAACACTGTGGGTGCGTCGACACTTGTAAATTAAGTCGACTTAAGCTTGCTTAAGTCGACTTAATTTACCCTGCATCTACACTACACTTTCCTTAAGTCGATTTAAGCAGCTGCTTAAGTCAACTTAAGGTAAAAATAAGTCGACTTTGTTAAACCTTCTTTTAAGTCGACTTTCTGCTTAAGTCGACTTTGTAAAGTCGACTTAAGCCAGTGTAGATGTGGAGTAGCCCTAAGTCGACTCTAAGTTGACTTAGGGCTCTCCAGGACTTCCCCACTGCCCTCCTTGCCAGGGTGGCTGGCACAGGGAGAGCCTGGCATGCCCCCCCACAGGGCAGGGCAGAGTACTGCCCACCCTGCCCCTATGCCCTGCCAGGGTTCCTGTCCCCCTTTGCTCCATTGTACCCAGGTACAAAGGCTGAGCCCCCTGGCACTTGGCAAGGAATGCCCCCCTGCCAACATGGACCAGTGCCAGGTCCACCTATCCCCTACAAGTCGACCTAGACATCCAGTGTGGATGCTCTAGATCGACTTTGTAGGGTCCCCCCAAAGTCGACTTAAAATTTAAGTGTGGACATGTTAAGTCGACTTAAATTAACAAGTGTAGGCATAGCCTGTGAGTCTGCCTGGTCACCAGTTTTGGGGATCAGGAAGACTTCTCATGGTGCCAGTTGTGGTTTTTTGCCTTTCTTGCAGCACCATGAGAACATTAATGTAAGTTAATAAAAAGAAAAGACAGGGTTTAATAATTATAAATTTATGAGTGTGTAATGTTGCAATTTGTGGATGGTGTCTAATGCAGGCAAGAAGCTCAAAAAGGACCAGTTCCTAATGGTAACGTAAACCATGGGAATATCTGGTGGACTCTTTTAAACTTAAAATTGTAGTCACTGAAATATCATTAATATATATTCTCATTCTCCTTCGAGGGGAAGAAGAAAGAGAATTCACTACCAGAACATATGCACTCTGACCTACTGGTCAAAGCAGGAGTCAGCTAACAAGGGGTCAATGTCCAAGACAGGCTACGGGGCAAACTGGGTGTGATACTGTCTGGATTAGGGGGGCCATTTATGATTTTATTTCATATCAATGTCAAAACTGCAGTAATTCATAGGAGATATGGCATGAGAGGTACCAATAGAGAGATTATAATTTTTTAAAAATGATTAGATTGTTTATGTGTATGTGTCATATTTGTATTGGAAGTTACGTTTGATATATCTGTATTTTAACTTGTGCTGTGTTATGGAGCCACACTCCAGACTGGACGGCTACAGCAATAACCTGCTTAATAGCCCACTAAGAAAACCCTTGGGTACAATGGGCCCAGGGAGAGACCTGATGAATCACCAGGAATTGCTCATGCAACTCTGGACTCAATGTTATTCCTGTAAATTTTCAGAACCTGCATGGCAAAGACCAAAGAACATAAAAGGGAGCCATACAACCTCCATCTTTTCTTCAATCATCTTTTAGTCTACAGTCATCACCCACCTCTGAATCTATTCATCTACAAATGAAGCTATGAAACAAAGGACTGAGACCATACAGGCACTGGATGTACACCAGAGGAACAATACAAGCCTGCAAACTCCAAATTCTGCAAAGGTCTTGATGTATATAGATTTTTAATAACTTGTATGTATCTGATGGCTTAACTGTTCTTTTATAGTTTCTCTCCTTGTAAAATAAACCTATAGTTTTAGGGTATGTCTACACTGGCAATTTAGGTTGACTTAAATAGCCTTAAGTCGACCTAAATTCCTCCCCGTCCACACTGGGCTTTCATTAAGTTGACTTAAGAAATTCCTTAAGTCAACTTAATGAAAGCTTAAGTCAATTTAGTAAGAACCGCCAGTTAGGTCCACCTAAACCTTAAGTCGACTTAAGCACAGAGTGGACATGGATTAACCCTTAAGTTGACTTTATGAAGTCAATTTAAGGGCAGTTAGGTTGATTTACTAAGTCCACATTCAAGGTGACCACATTGTTAAGTCAACTTAATAAGGTCAACTTTAAGTCGAAGTCGACCTTATTAAGTCGACTTAGCAAAGTTGACAACTTTTTCTAGTGTAGATATACCCCTAGTTACTAAAGGATTGGCTGGCAGTGTGGTATTTTGGGTAAGATACAAACTTATATTGATCCTTTGAGCTCAGGAGGAGAACCCTTTTGGTAAAGAGCATAGAACTGGAAGTAACTTATCTTTATACTAGACCTATGGCTAACTGAAGGCCAGAGACTTAAATACAGTTAAAGGAGCTGAGTATATTGTGTTTTAGCTTCTTGGTAATCAGTTTGGGGAATCATAAGCATTGTTTGTGGCTGATTGGAGAAGTCTATCTTCAGGTCACCCACCAGTACAGGGAGAATCTGCTTTGCTTTTTCATCCTGCCCTGATCTTGGCATTTTCAGGTGGCTACCTCAGGCATGGCAGGATTACACTGGGTATATCAGATCAGGAGGGAGACACAGTCAGGTTACCAAGCCAAGGAGTAGGCAAAGATAATTCAAGGGAAATAGTCCAAATCAGGGGAAATTAGTTGCACAAACAATTTCCTGTTCTTGTGTTTGGAGAAGCTGGGAACCAATCAGACCCCTCTACTGAAGTCCTGTCTCAAAGTTCAGCTTCTATTCTGCCCACAGTTAGCTGGCTGCTGTCTTTGCCTGTCAAAACTTGTCTCTCAAATGGTCACATTGTCTATAATTTAAAACCTGTGGTCCCCGGTCATGAGCTAGGTTTGAAGACTTAAGCTAAAAGAAGGTTGGGGAGCAACCCTGAATTCTGGTTATTTGGCATGGAGGTTGTTTAGTACTTAAATAAATGCATGTTCTGGGGGGGATAAGGTATTTAGTAAAGTTAAAAGGTTAATAAAGATGGAATAAAGATGGAGTCTGCTTTTTAAAATCCACACCTGTGCCTGTATTTCATATTCCTACATGCCTTGGCCAGTTTTTTACCAGCCTAATTTTGCCCTTTTCTAAAAGGCCCTACCCAGTTCCTGCCCCCTGGCTTCAGAAGGTTTTGCAGCCTATGGTAACACACCCCCAATAAGGAGACATGTAAGTAGCTTCAGCTATAGCAATTGGCATATTTTGCAAAGTTTATTTTTGTAAACTGTTTGGTGGCCAGTGTATTTTGTTTTGCATTTGACTTGACTTGGACAAAGATTATGTGCATTTTATGGAATGGAATAGCCACATTCTAGATGGTTAGTTTGAAAGCAGATCTACCAGAGAAAGTAGTAGATACACAGTTATAGGCAACTTGATTGCATTTTTTAAAACTCTGACACTGCTGATGAAGTGATAATTAGGTGATTTATATTAATCATCAAAAGTTCTGATGCATATTGTTTTTTAACATTATCCAGATCTTGCAAATTTACTGACTAAGATTAGACTGGCAGCTAGCATGGCAGTTCTGTTTCAAGGAGTTCTTTGGTTTCTCACTTCTGTTAGAAAAAAAAGAAGTCCAATAACACACAAAATAAAAAATAATAATAATAAAAAAAGAAATGTACCTAAAAGAAGAACTGAAAAAAACCTTTTTTACATCTCATAATAAATTGCTTTAGGTCATTTGAAATTTTAGGGAGGGTCCAAATCATTTTTTATGTAATCTGAACCAATTTTTCCAACTATTACTTAAAGCCACTGCCTTTTATAGTTTTCTTCTTTATAAAAGTTTAAAGTTATATTTTAGATTTCAAATGTACATTTGTAATATTTCTCTGTAGGAGGATGATGGGAAAGTATGATGAAAAAATGATGGGAACTTGTCTTCATAAACATTTAGTTCTTGACAAGCTGGGGTATGAATCGACCCCACGTTAGTCTGATTTACACTAATTATCCATGTTGACTCTGCTGACATGCACTAATAACTTGTTAGTGTGCTTTGATCTCATCTTGTTTCAAAGAGGACTTAGATCAATAATGTGTCTTTCAGGTATAAAAGTGAAGACAAAATCCAACACAGCACTTTCAAATATGTCTTGTCATAGTATAGTAATGTTTAGGACACAGACTTGATGCCATCAAGTTTAGTGAGCACAGATGTTAAAACAAAGAGTAGTTAGGGCTTGTCTACATTTGAAATACTGCAGAAGCACAGCAGTAGTACTTCAGAGAACATGCTACCTATGCTGACGGGAGGGCTTCTCCTGTTGGTGTAGGAACTCCATCTCTCCAAAAGATGGTAGTTAGTTTGGTGGGAGAATTCTTCAGTCAATATAGTGCTGTCTATGCAGGGGGTTAGGTCAGTTTAACTGTAGTCCTCAGGGGATTGGGTTTCTCATAGCCCTGAGTGATGTAGTTACATTCATCTAATTTCTTAGGCTATGTCTACAGTTGAAAAGTTAGGTCAACTTTATGAAGTTGACTTAAGGTGGACTTTAAGTCGACTTAAAGTGGACCTTATTAAGTTGACTTAACAAAAGTTGACTTAACTTTTCAAATGTAGACATGACCCCTTTTTGCCCTTAAGTCGACTCGACTCAATGTTTTAAGTCGACTTAAAAAGGTCCACCTAGGCACTACTCCACATCTCCACTGGGTTAAGTCGACTTAATAAAGTCGACTTAAGTGCTAGTTCTAATTAAAATGAGGTGTTATTAATTTGAACTAACTTTTCCCTAATTTGATTTAAGGAGCAGCTTAAGTCAAATTAAGGAAAGCCCAGTGTAGACGTGGAGTAAATTAAGTCGACTTAAGCCTCCTTAAGTCGATTTAATTTCTAAGTGTAGAAAGTAGTGTGGATCAGACCTCACTGAATTATTTTTTTTAAGTTAAGCATATTGTAGTTTTAATTTTAATAAGGTTGTTCTTCAGAAGGATAAATAGAGAACATGAGAACTGATCATAACCGTAGTGACTTTAACTTCCAGAAAAAACTAAATGTACCTAAATATTGGCATCTCTAACTTAACTATTTTGAATAATCAAAGGGACTATAATCACAAGCAAAACTGGCCTAATTTATGTATAACACATTAAATAGATTCAACTGTTCAAACTGCTTTGGATTTAAAAAAAAACAAAACCCTGACAGTTGTGTTTAACTAGAAATATTAAAATGTTTTGCATACTTTACATGTAAATACTATATTAAACTGAACAGAAAGTACTTCAGATCCCAGTTGCTTTAAAAAATGAATAAAGTAACATCATAGCTAATACAAATTAGCATTTTTTTCAGTCTAAGGACTCCAAGTTTGAATTTGAATCTTATCTTGAATAGAAATATGGCTTACATGATTTAAATGGAGAGCTAATAAGAAAAATAGCTCTTCCTATAATGCTCACTCTATACCAAACATGAAGCAATAACAACTATGTTTGATGGAATTTTTTTGTTCTACCACAATAAACAAAAGAAAACAGTTCAGTATTGTCATTTATCTTATTTAGTTTTAACTTGCTAACATGGATATCATAAAGAGTATTTACAAATGTTGATGGGTGTTTAAGAAGCAATTTAAGATGGCATACATGCAGCTTTCTAGCTGGAGCATGGATGAACTTCAAAGCCTGCAGGGTTGAGCACACAGACTGTATAGAAATCTAAATGACTGCTTGAATACTGAGTTTTTGGAGCTGCAAATTCAGGTGCTTACTTCTAGAATTTATCTTTCTCTGCATTCAATGATGCACAAAGGCTGAGAACAGCATAAGAAAGGGCTCTATTATGCAGTTTCTTTGTTAGGTGTCTTCCAATCTCATCATAAGTGACATTTTGTCATTTAGAATGAATTAAATATAGAGCTTCATAGAATGGTTCAAATTAGATATGGCTGCTATTGGCCCTTGGAGATAAGATAGTACAACACCCAAACTAAGTTTCTTATTTAATTTTATTTTAATTATCTGCTACTCTGAAAATGACAGGTCTACTTTAGCATTTTGTAGCGTTCATTTTGTCATTCAGCTTTATAGAAATATATTTATAAGAGATTCTGGTTGCTTTTTGTCCTGGCTGGGAACAGAATGCCCCATTACTTATTCAGCTTCTTTTTAAAAAAATATTTAAAAAAAAATTCTTATCCATTTTTTATATTTTATGTATTAAGTTATGCATCTTAGACAGATTTCTTTGTGCATTTGTAAGTAGCACATTGAAAAGTAGGGATGGAGATTTTTATTAAAAAGTCCAAAAATTATGAGACAACATAGAATTAATTTAAAGACTGCATGAGAAACTTCAAAAAAGTTCATGAGGGGAAGAGATTAAAAGAAAATACTCAGACGGGAACAGAATCATCCCACTTTTGCAGAAAAGGTCTATAGTCTGGATCAATTTCAGGGCCAGATTCCTGCACTAGTGAGGGGCAAAGTGATTGCCTAAAAACTTTAGATAAGGGCCACATTAATATTCCTAAAGCCATGTGCAGGATATTAACTTATTTCTAAGGGATATTATATAAAATTACCAGTACATTAGAATTCCAGTGACTCTATAATTTTTATTTAACACATTTATTATTTGCATTATCTGTATTGTGGTAGCACCCAAAAGTCCCAACCAGGATTATAGATTGTTGGGCTAAGTGCAGGGCCAGATTAACACAGAGGTTATAAGGGCTGCAGCCCTGGGCCCCAGCAGCCGGCCTGAAGGAGGGCCCTGGACTGCAGCTCCTAAAACCTCTGGTTATCTGGTGGCCCTGACAGAACAGCGCCAGTGGTGCTAGGACACTGGAGTGGGCCTTGAGGCCAGAGGCCACAACTGGTCTTGACATTCCCAACCCCCACTAGCCCCTGTTTAGCTGGCACATGGCTGCTGCACTTCGGGGACAGGGCTGGACAGTGAGCAGAGCAGCCTTTGGCGCAGTCCTCTGGGCCCTGTAGTGGGGCCTCCAGGGGGCCAGCCATGCCAGCCAGAGCCTTAGAGCCTATATTACAGCCTGACAGAGTTTTGGGGCCTGGAAGGCCACAATGGAGGCTGCTCTGCTAACCAGTCGGCCCCGCCCCGAGAGCGCAGTGGCCATGCCAGCCTGGCAGTCCCCTTCCTGCAGACCAGCAGGTTCGGGGGCAAGGCAGGAATGCCACAGCTGGATGCCAGCTCTGGCCCCAGGGCCTCGGCCCACCCTGCCCTAGGGAATGGTGGTGGGCACCCCAGGTGAGGGGGGGACATGGTGGAGGGGAGCACGGTCCCAGATTGAGGGCCCAATGAAAGTGGGCAAGCCAGGTACCGTTAATTCAGCCCTGGCTAAGTGCTGCACACATAGAAAAACATAGTCCCAGATGTAAAGAACACAAAGAATCGAAACAACTCACCTACGGTACTGCACAAGAGAAAAGAAGTGTGTTTAAGGAGGGTGAAAATAATCAACATATTCAAATAGACTAGCTAGGGGCACACCTTGATGAAGACAATTTCTATGTAAGTTTTTTTTCTTTTCTAAAGTAGTATTGGCAATAACTGAATACCACAGCACTCATCAGCAATGTTTCCTCTAAGCTGATCATACAGCTGAGCAAGTTATGGTAGTCGCTGAGAGGCAATTTGTGAGGCATGGTGCCATATGGGCAACAGTTTTTTTACGTCGGAAGCATCAAAACACCTAAATACCTCAATTCAAAAGAAATGTATGTTGAATAAAAATGTTAAATGTTAAAATGTAAAAATGTTAAAATGTTTTTAATAAAAATGTTAAACTGAAATACTGTCATTTTATTAACTTACTAAGCAAATGGAGCCTGGGCCCAGGGGCCAGGAGAGTTTGCGGGCCCTTGGGGTTCCTGCGCAGGTATGCAATGGCTGCTGTGTGGCCGCACACCCGTGCAGCTTACAGGGAACATTGCTCATCAGCTGGTCAATTTCTTGAAGACATCAGAATAAGAATGAGTACTAAAAATAGCATATATAATAGGAGAAGATAGTGAATTTGTGAATCAGTGTGTAAGATGCAGAGGAAAGAAACAGATAAATGGGTATTCAAGGATGACATCATTTGTAAAGCAGAATGCAAACCATTCCAGTAGCTTTTCCATGGCCGCTAGGAGGCTGATTTTTCAGCACTAGAATGATTCAAAGCTGTCCCACCCAATCAGGGAAATAATCTCTTGCTCAATCTACAGATAATTTTCCTCAACTGGTGTTTTAAGATTTTTTTTTTGGTTTTGGTAATATGTAAAAAAAAAAACAAAAAAAAACATTTTTGGTGCTTTGTATTTTCAAGTAAAACACAATTAGATTAAAATTGATATATACATGTGAACAGACATACAGAAAAAGGGAGACTATATAGCTAATTTGGGAATTACAGTTTGTATATCTATCCCTTCCCTCCAATGTCCCTATTTTTTCAAAATCCATATCTATTGTAAATTTAAATGCACTCTTTATGATGCATAAAAATCAAGAGATAAAGCTTAATTCCCTTGCACTTCAAAGTATCATTTATTTTTTAATAATTTGAAAGAGCTCATGTAAATTATATAATCCAATGCCCTTGCTTCTTCCCCTGAACTGATCACAAGGTCATGGGAACACTTGTTTCAACCCCACTGCATTTTAGTAAATGTACAACCCTTTCCCAAGTCCCCACTCATATAAACTCTGTTTTAAACTGTAATTGAATATAAAATATTTGGTGTGTACTTATCTTACTTGTGCTTGAATTCCAAAGCTGCCCATGCAGGTATAAATTTAATGGTTCTGCTAAAGAATGCAGGTGCAAGTTATAGGAATAGTTGAAACCCTTTTCTGAGTTTTTATGTATTGTATGAAGTCCTAAGAAGTACTTGCCTCTGGTTACAGAGAACTACTCAATCAATTAATTAATTAATTAATTAAATGCCCATGCACCCTACCTATACTTAGAGGGATAGCTAGGTATGTGGATCCTTCCACATGGGTCCCAAACGAGCAAAACACTTAAATAGCTGTTTCAGGTTAAATATGTCCTTAAATGTTTTGTTGGATCAGGGCATTAATAAGTTCAGCAATACAATCTGTTGTGTATTTGCAAGCCTTGATCTTCAACTGTCCATAAATCAAAGGTATCAAAACCAGTCTTCTCCAGACTAACTCGGTCTCCTTGCAAGCAAAACTTTTCCAGCTCAAAAAACAAAACAAAACAAACAAACAAAAAAAAAGAACCCATCTATAAATAGTGAGTTCAAGTACAGGGACAATATTTGTAAATTACATAACATATCACCATATATTTCAGGAAAGGGATGACATAATTCATAACACCAATGCATTTAAAAACAAAAACAAAACAAAAAAACAAAAAACTACCACAGCTTTTCCACAGCCATAAACAACCCAACTTCAAATACCATTTTATTCTCCCTCATGCATGGGAACGGTAAACACATTAGTGCCCAAAGCATTTCTGATTTCCATCCCGTGGATCCTTCACCAGTCATGACAAGTGTGCCGTCTGGTTGTATAAACTGATTCAGGAACCAGCAGCATCTTTAGTCGATTCTCGATGAAAAGTTTCCCCCCACCCTCACCCTTGCAGTTATTGTGCAGAACACAGCAGGCAACAATACTGTGGATTTCACTGACTAAATTGGCAACACCATCAGGATTTCAATCTGTCAAATATATAGGCCTGTATTGTTCTACAGCTACTGAGTATGTTGTTTAATGTTCTTTTGACTGATCCTCTGAAATCAGGATTTGGCTTCATAAGCCACGGCAACTGTGAAAATTGGGTCCTCTAGAATAACAGTGTGGACACTGAATCCATTTCTAATAATGTCACTTGTAGGAATAATGTCCCTGGCTGTCCGTGAACATAAAATCCAGATCTCTGGTATATCCTGATATCATGCACCCTACCAGTGCATCCCACATTAGTGTCCGTGAATCTGCCCTTGTGGTTGACCATTGCCTGCATAATGAGGAAGTAGTAAACTTTCAGTCTTTGCAGAAGGCAGATTATAGACATGTGACTCTCATCAGTGGCCCATTCGCTCAAAGCCAGCAATCATTTCAGGAACATTTGTAGTATCTGTGACCAAACACACTCAAAAATTCACAATCTATACATTACTGTAATAATCTTTATTCAAAATATGCCTTGTGAGGTATCATTTGAAACTTGCTAATAACTTGCTGGTCAATAGCATCATGGTGAAGTGTATACAGAAACTTTATATGAAAAGTTATGAAATCCCCATATGATGTTTTTAGCACACATTCAAAACCACAGAGACCTTCTAGGCACAAGTTGTTAAATGGATCTATCCTAAATGACAGCAATGTATTTGCTTCTATTTACATACAATTAGTAAAAAGGATACTTGGATATGTCTACACTTGTTAATTTAAGTCGACTTAAAGGGGACCCTGCCAAATCAACTTAGAGCATCGACGCCTAAGTCGACTTCTAGGGGCTAGGTGGACCTGGGACTGGTTCACGGTGTGCAGGGGGGCACCCCTTGGCAAGTGCCAGGGGGCTCAGCATTTTCCCCATTTACAATGGGGGCTGAGCAGGACAGGGACACTGACAGGGCATAGAAGCAGGGTGGACAGGGCTGTGTCCTGCCCTGTGGGGGAGGGGGGCACACCAGGCTCTGGCTGTGCCAGCCACCATGGCACGGAGGGCAGTGGGGGACTCCTGCAGCCCTTTAAGTCGACTTAGGGCTAATCTTAATAAAGTCAACTTAGCCAGTAAAGTTGACTTTATACTAGGTTTTATAAAGTTGACTTTAATTTTCCTTAAGTCGACTTAAGCTGCTGCTTAAGTCAATTTAAGGAAAATGTAGTGTGGACACAGATTAAATTAAGTCAATTTAAGCAATCTTAAATTGACTTAATTTGTAAGTATAGGTGCATCCCTTGAGATAGCAAGGAAAGGAAATGGCAGGAAACAAAGCAAGATTTGCATTTCAGCAAACACAGGTGGGAAGAAAAGATATGGATCCTCCTTCGCCATCAAACTCTGTGTCACCTTCTTTACTGTTTGAATACACTTTGCTTTGATGGGTAATTTTCAGAAGAATCCACTTGGATTGTTAAACAAAGAGGCAGAGTACCCCAAGTTTTCTCACTGAAGAATCCTTGCCTTACCAATTCTTTTTTGTCCTAGTTTTGTCCTCATCTGGGGTTAGGATAACAAAAGTTGAAAGAATGGTTGGCCTCTAAAGGGCCTTCAACCCCATTTTTGAGTCTTTTAAGTTCAAACACTATGCATGGGCTGCTGAACAAAATGTTTCCCTTTCTCGGGGCTTTGGCCACTTCATCAGTAGGACACCCAGCTTAGCCCACTACTCAATGTCCCAGCTCAGGGAGTCTATAAATAGAAGCCATGTGCTGCCTTCTTTAATAGTTGCTGTTGTTGCATCCTCTGGGCTGCTTCCCGCTTTGTCCCATCACCTTCACCCATTACCTTAGAATTATGATCCTTGAGTTCTCTGTCTGTTCCCAGCTTGAGCAAAGTCTCTGCCAGGTCTTCTCACATAGAGAGTTTCATAGCCTTTCAGTCTGTCTTCAGCTTCTAGTCCCAGCCAGAAACTAACCTACTTTTGCCCTGAAGCTCCTTTTATCTGAGCCTGCTGTTCTCTGATAGGCTGCAGGGAAACAACCATTCTACACTCACCTGGAAGACCACCTTCACTTTTCCTTTTCTGGGGTGGAGTATGGTAGGACAATCAGGTTTCCAGCTAGGGGCCTCAAAAGGCCTGGTACATCCTATCACCCTACTAGGAATCAAACCCTAGAATGGCTACTGTTGGCAAGGGTGTTGGGAACCCAGAGATATGTTAATATATGACTACAGAATCTGAAATTTTGATTCGGGTCTGTGTGTTGCAGCATCATTGTGCTAGAAAAGTTGTGAGGTCTAAGTTTCCAATGCAGTATGGACATTCAGTCTGTACAGACCCAGACACACAGACCCAGGATTACTATGCTGTATAAACAAAACCCAAGTTAAGCCTTTATTTGTTAGGTTGTAGCATATGGTTAAAATTTCGGTAGCTGTCCTCAATCCATTCTATGTATGTCTACCTTGTATGACCATTATCTGAATACCTTTATTCCTGCGCATATATACCTTTTCCATTGTATGCCTTTCTTTTCCACTGATTATCACACATAGGGGGACAGAGATATACATAGTTAGATTAATAAAGTGAGAAATGTACTTAAGTATAAATAAATAAATAAATAAAATAAAGGGTGCCCTTAAGAGTTAACTATCTGTAATGGGGCCACACTCACCTTCTTCCCTTCTCGCCTCCCCCCCCCCCCCCCCGGTTCCAATGTACGTGCCTGCACTTCCAGTTTTTGGTGGGTCTTTGGTGACTTACATACAGGCTATGTGTTAAGTAAATCAATCCCCTTCTGGGATATAAGTTCAACAAAGAGCCTATTGCAGTGTTCTTGTTTGAACCATCTCTCAGCCTTCTGGGCACTCTCTCTCTCTCTCTCTCTCTCTCTCTCTCTCTCTCTCTCTCTCTCAAATTGTCTCTGATCTTCAAGCAATCCTGGCCCTGGTGGCTTCATCCCTGGTACTCCCTCCCCTCTTTGCCTTTTTGGCCCTGTTGCTTCAGCTGGGACACTAAACAATTCTGTTCCCCTTTCTGGGGTATACATCGCTCAATGTCCAGGCCACTTAATCAGTGGCAGGTGGTGGTGGAGGGAATCCAGGCATGCCCTCCTTTTTGGGTCCCAGCCCAGGGACCTTATAGATAGCAGCCAGTGCCATGTCCATTTATCTGCTCTGCTACTGCTCTAATTCCCTGGGTCACTTTACTATACTGTAAAGTATAGCGATGTCCCATGAACGATATATATCTCAAAAGGGTGGAATTCAGAGCTGGCAACTATTTTTATGCTGGTCTATAAAAATATAAGCTAGTTTATATATCCAGACATTCAATATTTTAATTTTTCAAAGGTACAGAACGAGGGATGATCAATCTTAATTAAACAGACTAACAAAGCACCACTGCAATGGTAAAATTTGCAAAAGCCACAGTTTTAGATGGTCTAGACTATATAGATTATTTTACTAATTCATAGATTTCTCAGGAGTTCTTACATGTTACAGAATGAAAAAATGAGAAGACAAGTTATACAGAGATTGCTAACCTGAATCTGGCTGCATCTACACTGGTAAATTAAGTCAACTTAAGCTTGCTTAAGTCGACTTAATTTATCCTGTGTCTACACTGAAGTTTCCTTAAGTCAACTTAAGCAGCTTGCTTAAGTCGACTTAAGGAAAATAAAGTCGACTTTCTAACACCACCTTCCTAATCGATCTAAGGCTTAAGTCAACTCTCTAGAGTCGACTTAAGCCAGTGGAGACGTGGGGGAGCCCTTTGTCGACTTAGGGCATGGGTCACTTCTCGCCGGGACCGCTCAGTCCCGGCAAGAAAGGACCGCGGGGTTTGCTTCCTTCTCCCGATGACCCGCGCTCCAGCTGATCAGCAGCTGGAGCGGAGACCCTGGGGAGAAGGAATCCCCACGCTTCCCACATTCCCCCCTAGCAGGACCATGCGGTCCCGACGAGGAAGGAGAGCTGGAGACCCGTGCTCCAGCTGCCAGCTGCTGAGCAGCTGGAGTGCGGGCTGGGACCCGCGCTCCAGCTGCTCAGCAGCGGGCAGCT
>ML685769.1:9077990-9192608 GCA_007922175.1 Pelusios castaneus | reverse complement strand
TGCTGGGATCCCCGCTCCAGCTGCCTGCTGCTGAGCAGCTGGAGCACAGAGCTCCAGCTCTTCCTCCTGGCCCAGACCACTCGGTCGGGGAAGTTGTCCCCGGGACCCCAGTGGTCCAGGCTAGGAGGATTCCCTTCTGTCCGGGATGTGCGAAGTCCCGAGCAGAAGGGAGCCAAGTGGTCCGAGGCAGAAGGGAGCTCCTCGCTCCCTTCTCCCCCGGACTGCTCAGGGGCTTGCTGCCCCAGGGAGAGCCAGCCCCATGCGGGGGTGGCTCTCCCTGGAGCAAACAAGTCGACTTAGATAGTCCAGTGAGGACTCTCTATGTCGATTTACTAAGGGCCCCTTTAAGTCGACTTAAGAGTCCAGTGTGGACTCTCTAAGTCGACTTAATAAGGTCGACTTAAAGTCAACTTATTAAAGTCGACCTTCTTAAAGTCGACCTTAATTCCCTAGTGTAGACATAGGCTCTGTGAATAAAAGAAAAGTTTAATGTTAGTGTTACTATGATAAAACAGAGAGTTCCAACTGTTCTTAATTTTAATATCAAAATGAGATGAGTTAATAACAAATTTTGTGGTTAAAAGAAAAAAAAAAACCCTCAAACAAACTCGTGGAAAATCTGTATGCATTTCTTGTTTCATTGATGCTATTAAACTAAAAGGAGGGACATTAGCTTGCACTGCAATTAGCTTGCTATATGGTAATCAGTTTTATCTTCTTTCAAAAAATTTTGTACAAGTTAGTGTGATTTTTTCCAACCTTAAAAATAACCAACAAGTCAAAGAAAAAAAAATGCTATTTTACACTATGTCCTCTGGTTCATAATCAGAACTTCTATAGTATACTACTGAGCATGAAAAATTGTATTCATCACACAAGTGCATACAGATGCAAAAGTATCAATAATTTTAGACAGTGCATGGCAGTAAATTTCAATCTTATGTGATGGAGAAAAAGGCTTGTGACAATGTTGGTAATTGGGATCAATATAATCAGCTAATGTAGAATATCCAAGATGACTCCTGTACCCACTAAGAATATACAATACCAGAAATCAGTTTTATAAGTGGGACAGATATTAAATCCCACACAGAAAAATAAAATAGATATCGCAGTTAGACATGATAGTATAAGATACCATCAACAAGAGTAATATAGGTTTGAGAAACTACTTCCGTTTAGGAAAAGCAATAACTGCACATGGGTGCTGTCCATTACCATCAAGCTCATGTGACAATAGTAAAGACTCACAGGAAGAGTTGCCTTTCTCTGACACTGAACAAGGAACTTTATTATAATGAGGAAAATAGTGTCAATCATAATGCTACTTTGCCACTATCTCTGTTTCACTGTAGAGTTTTGGACTATAAACTTGTTCATTTCTTCTTCAGCTACAGATTTAAAGAAACAGTAGACATCCTCAGAAAACATGCTTAGCCTTTGTCTTATTGTCCTTGAATAACACATATTTTTGTGTGTGGAACTTCTCCACCATTTCTCCTGTTCTCTTCTGGCCTGGATCTGTAAAATCCCTGTTGTCACATTTGATCCAGAGGTTTTGTGGTATGCCAAGAACCAAATAAGTATGAGTCCATAGTTTTCACCAGTAAAAAATGCCAGATATTTCATATGAAAGAATCCTGCCAATTCAAACATCTTCACTACTTTCACCAAATGCTCATTCCCTTAGTCTGCCCCACTTTTTGTAGGTAAAAAGTACAAACTGAAAGCAATTTAATGAAAACGCACCTACTGATGTTGATGAGACAATGCTACAGCTTAAATGAAATGGTAACAATTTAAAAGTACAAAAAGCTGTAACTTTAATACAATCTATATTTGCAGAGAAATGAGATTCAAGGGAGAGTGTTATTCTAATTTATTTTTAAGAGAGGAGATGTAATTACTTCTGTGCAAGTTTTGTACCCAATGCATTTTTATAAAGCTACCTTGAAATGAATATAGCTACAGGCAGTTAAAATAAAGATGACTAACAAGAAGAAAGAATGTCTATTGTCATGATACAAAAGAAGAATGAAAACTGGCATTTCTACTGTGGAAAGGAGATATATTAAGTTGAACAACAATGCCTAAATGACTCCCTGAGGCCAGGCTTGCCCGTGGAAAATATATAAGAGCTCAGTATTTTTATTAACTATTTTTATGCATAAAACAAAAAGAGAGATATTTGAGTTTACCTTAATATTAAGATTTTCAGACTTGTTCAGATACTTTAATGCACAGTCCTGTTAAACAGAGAGGTGTGCTATGAAAAATGAATGTTCTTGTACAGAAGAATCACCTGACATTCATTTAATTTAGGCTTCCCTTTATAAACTTCCTTGATTGGCAGCAGGGAAGGAGAGAGGATGTGCAAGAAGGGAGGTTTGAACACAATATACTCAATATGTAAGACAGAGACTTTTATTTATCCATATGCAAGAGTTGCTTAAAATAAAATGAAAATAAGGTGACTGAGCCAGTGCCACAAGCTGCTAGGGCACAGGAAAGCATGCAGGCTTGGAGAGAATCTCTGAATATAGTTGGTCACTTTAGAATTGACTGATAGGTTCTGTGTGTGTATGGATCAGCCTATGTATTGCTGGCACTACTGCTACTGTCATTGCAAGACCACTGATCTGGAGAATGAGCCTATCACCAGACTGCCTGCTGCTATATGATTTTGTCTTATTTTGGCATATAGAAATGAGAGGATTTTCATGAGACAAGAAATATAGCAGTTGACTATGACTGATGGTGCAAAACACGGAAACAGTAGTCCAGGGAGATCATTTCTGTGAAGAAAGAAACCAGAGAGATTCAGCCCCTGGGGCTTCCCTTGTGAAAGGCTATTATTATTTGTATTGATTTTAGTATGCAAGTTTTCTCTCTCCCTCTCTCTCTGCTGGCCCACAATGTAACCCATAAATAATATATTGAGTAACTCGTTGACTGCAAGCATCACAACCACTGCAGCACATTGATTTGTCCACCATACTATCCACAGTTACAAAACTAAGAACATATTCTTAGGAAGGAAGGAAGAAGAAAATGGAGCCCAGGTTCCCCACAAATTGGAAGGCATCCAGAATTTCTGGCTGATTAAGTCAAGATCTCCTTAACAGCAACTAAAAGCATTATGCACGCATACTTCTTTTCAAGCTAGTGCAGCTGATGATAGTAACTTTGTCAGGCTATTCCCTTGAAAGTTCTAATAATATGGATATTGTCAGGCTCAAGCACCATATTGCTATATCACACTACTGGGAAGGATTTATATCTTATGAACTGATATAATTACTTGCACTTCTGGTAATAACCCTTCTCACCTTTCCAGCACGCATGAGATAGCCTTTGGGTAGATGTGACAAGGCATGTGCCCTGCATTGGCCAGGAAGTGATCAAGAAGGTCCTTGGAGAAGCAGCCAATGAGAAAGAGCTGCATGATAGCCAATCAAGATCCAGTAACCAAGTATAAAAGAAAGCTGCCAAATGAAATGGGGCAGTCAGTCCTAGGATCCTGGGGGTGAAAGACCTAGGTCAGAGAGTGGCTGACTGCTGGAACTAAGCAGAGCAGATGCCCTGATACAAGGGAGGAAGAAGTACTGGGACTGTGGGGAAGTGGCCTAAGGAAATCTGTTGAGGAGTTAGGGGAGAAGCTGTGAAAGTTGGCCATACATAGTGAGCCAGTTGGATTGGTGATAGACTGTGGCAGCCACTGAAGTAAGTGGTAAAACTAGAAATGCCGATTCCCTGAAAGGACAGGAGGGAGAGACATGGATTGTGGTTTGACTGGAAGGCCAGGTCAGGAAGAGGATGCAGTGGGTCCTGCCAATGGTGGGAAGTACTGGTGAACACCAAGGAAATGTGACAGAGCACACCAGCAGGAGGCATCAGTCTGGCAGCGAGTTGTGTGAGTCTTTCATAGTGGGCTGAAGTTCACTTCACTGACTTTCTCTAGTGTCTAAAAAACCCAGCTCTCATAGAAAAGTAGATGGAGACTCTAAATTCACTCACTAAGGATTTTCAGCAAGAATTGGATAGGGTCTACCTCCCTATATTTCAGTCCCCAAAATAACAAAAGGATTTAACTTAATTAAGTGGCAACTTTATTAAAACTTATGATAAAGAAGCATTAAAAATGTATGGTGCGCATAAAATAATCATGTAATGTTGTAAACATTAAGTTATTATTATTATCTTCAGTTAAATATAGACATAAAGAAAACAAATTAATTCTAAAGAGGTAAGAAGAAACTCAGTTACCAAAAGCTTAGGTTGAGTTCACTTGAGGGCTTGTCTATACTGGGGGGTGGGATTTGATTTTAAGCTGTTAAATTACAGAAGGCGATGACGAGTGATCACAGGAAATTGCTTGCTCAGGATCTTGCATCCCCACTGCTCACATTACATCCTGAAAGGCAATGCACTCTGGGTAGTAGGCACTGGGGCTTGTGGGGAGGCAGTCCTCTGCTCATTCTCCCTCCCCTCTTCTCTAAAGAAAAACAAAACAAAACACAAAAAGCTTTCCTTACTGTTTCTCTGCTATAGGCACAAGAGAGAGGCACAGTGCTGAATGCAGAGAGAGGAATTAAGTGAAAACACTCTGGGGCTGCAGGCAGGGAAGGAGCTATGTTGCTATGGTGCAACACACAATGGAAAAAAATGGAGAAGCTGCTCTCTGATTACATGTACCTAAATTTGAATTGTAGATTTCAACCTCAGTGCTAGGTCACTTGCAGGGGTGGTGTTAGTAGGTCAAATTACAACTCTGGTTTTTTCCCCCTGCAAATTTACTGCTTTGACAGTGGAGATACAGGCTGCAGAAGGTCGAGTTAAGCAACATTATGTAGAAATTCATTGTCAGTGTAGACCAGGGCTGAGGCTCAGTTAGAATTTTTGGTCACCAAATCTACTGAGTCAAAAGCAACATGTTCCCTTCATTTGCTTGTATACATCTTCTGTTGGAAGCCATACAGACTTTCTCCTACTCTGCTGAAATCACTCACTTAGCTAGACTACTAACCAGTTAACTAACCACTTAGATAAATATATAATTGCTTGTTTGTTTAAAAAAAAAAAAACTTGTTACAAGAAAAATACAAAACTGAGTGGCAAAATAAATGAATCTTTCCCCTTTACCCTAGTTAAAGAAAAGGTAATGAATCATACAAATTGATTCAATTTAACTAAAACAGTTTGGCTAAGATCAAACATTCAAAATATAGTTACATAAATTTACAGTTACATATATATAAAGGATAACAAAAAAAGCATTCTACAAACACATTAGAAGCAAGAGGAAGACCAAGGACAGGATAGGTCCATTACTCATTGAGGGTTTTTGTGGGAAAGAATAATAGAAAATGTGGAAATGGCAGAAGGGCTAGATGACTATTGTTTCTGATTTCACAAGGAAGTTTACTAGAAAGACAGCTAACAATGAATGCTAATGAAAATGAGTTAGGATCAGAGGCTAAAAATAGGGAAAGAATAATACTTAGGCAAGTTAGATGTCTTCAAGTCCCACTTCCTCTCCCCACTGTTTTTCCCCACTCCACATGTTGAGCAGAGCAAGCCTTGTAAGCAGCTTGCCATTTGTAGAAATTGGGGAGAGGGGAAGTGGAACATGACTCTGTTGGGGGTGTGGCAATGCTCCCCCTTATGCCCACCCAATCTATGTTGATGCATACAAATGGGAAATGACTGTCTAAGAAATAAATGATTGTGGAAAGAAATCTGAGAGCCATAGCGGATCACAAGCTAAATATAAGTCAACTGTGTAACACTGTTGCAAAAGAAGCAAACTTCATTCTGGGCTGTATTAACAGGAGTATTGTAAGCAAGACCTGAGAAGTAATTCTTCTGCTCTACTCTGCAATAATTAGGCCTCAGCTGGAGTATTATGTCCAGTTCTGGATGCCATATTTCAGGAAAGATGTGGAGAAAGTCCAAAAACCACCAAAAATTGATTTAAGATCTAGAAAATATGACCAATGAGGGAAGACTGGAAAAAAAATGGGTTTGTTTAGTCTGGAGAAGAGAAGTTTGGGGGTGGGGAGTGTGATAACAGTTTTCAAGTTACAAAAGTTGTTACAAGGAAGGAGGGAGAAAATGATTTTTATTAACCTCTGAGAATAGGGCAAGAAGCAAAGGGCTTAAACTGAAGCAAGGGTGGTTTTGGTTGGACATTAGGAAAAAATATCCTAACTGTCAGGGCAATTAAAGAATATATCACCTGGGAAAATTGTGAAATCTCTGTCACTGGAGATTTGTAAGAACAGTTTAGACATCATCTGTCAGGAATGGTTTAGTATAAGTCTTGCTTTGAGTGCAGGGGACCACACTAGAAGACCTCTCAAAGTTCCTTCCAGTTCTATGATTCTACAACCTGCCTACGTAACCTGTGTGATGCTGACAGATTAGATCAGGCCAGGGCCATAGACCAATTCAGGCTAAATCACTAGTATGCTACTAGAAGTCAAAGAAATGGCAAAAGGTATTGTACTATAATCAGGCCAATTCACTTGTGTGTTAGTATAGTTCAAAGGAAATGTTAATGGTATTGTTTTCATTCATTTATAACCTGTTGATTTGTAGCACATTGCATTAGGTATGTCACTGTAATTAGATACCTCTAGATAAAAGTGTGTGTTAATGTTAAAATGAGAAGATGTTTGATGTGTAAATGTAATGAGAACAAATGAAAAATTGTTTGCTGTTACATTACATTTACATTGCATAGACCCCCGCAATTACATTTACATCATGTACATCCCCATACCTAAAATTAGCCATCAAATGTGATTGGAGCCTTGGAAATGTAAATGAAGAGGGGTGATAATTTCAAAGCAATTGACCACTATGTGAATAAAGAAAACTTATTAGATTGTTGCCTGGAGAAGAAGATTTAAGTACAGATAGAAAAGAAGATCCTTTATCTCTGACTGTTTTGACTGAAGGCCATGTCTATACATACAGCTCTGCAGTAGTGCAACTGTATTGATGCAACTGCAGCATGTGTGGTGAAGATGCTCTATGCTGACAGAATAAAGCTCTCCCATCAGCATAAAATATCCCAGATTTGCGAGTGGCATAAAGTATGTACACCAGCACTTATTAATACCACGGAGCAACATCATTTTGTTGAGTTAAGTGATAGTGTAGACCTAATGCAAAGTGGAGATCACCAGAAACATCTGGGGTCCCTGAAATAATTTTGAGAAACTGGAAAATTACTACATCTCAGCTACCATTTTGGATTTATAAATTTTGAGTCTCCTGTTATTATATTTCACCTGCTTTACCCTCTCAAATGCTCATTTTTTCTTAGCTAATAAATCTTAGTTTATTTTAGTTATCTTAATCTTACTTTACTAAAGGAAAAAAATCACTTCCAGTCTGGTTTTTGGTGTGAGATCCAGAGAGCCAAAATGATCTGAAGAAATGATTCTTTTGGGATTAGAAATAACTTGATGTGTGACCCTGCCAGCAGGTAGAGGATCTTGGGGAGCAGCTGCCGCACACACACACACTAGCGAGGTTTAAGTCAATAGGTGTTTTTATTGGGGGTGAACAAGGGTAAAGGGAATGGGGCAGTGAGGTATATAGAGGATACTGGGAGATGGGTCACTCTATTAAACAGTATAGTGTCACAGTGGGATAATATAGTTGTAAATGTTGTGAGGAACCAATGTAAATCAATGTAAACCAATGTAAATCAATGTAAACCAATGGGGTTTTTTGCAAGTATAAACATACAAAGCAACTGTACCAATGAGAGGTAGAGCAGCTGTACCAATGAGAGACAGTTGGTAAAAGTGAGGTTAGGGGAAATGGCCAGGGAGTATGGGCAGGCAGTAGCAGAGGGGTAAGGGAAACAAAACACAGCAGCAGAGGCTGCAGTAGCGGAGGCTGCAGTAAGCCTTGAAGTCCTGCAGGGGGAGACTTTGAGTAGTCTGCAGGCCAGGTGTGGAGGCACCGAAGACGGGCTGGAGCATGCTTGGAGCAGAGGTAAGCAGGGGAACAAACCAGGGAAGCAAACTCAGAAGGCGGGGGCAGGGGAACACATGGAGGGAGTGCGTGGGGAAACTGGGCAAGGGAATGGAGGTAAAGGGGAGGTCTAGGGTGGATCTGGGCAGCAAAACACAGGGGGTCAGGGGGTTTGAGGGGAAGACCAGACAGGGGTTTCGGGGGGCAGCAAAGGAATGGAAAGAGGGTTTGGGAAGTTCGGGGCAAGCGGCAGAGGGAAAAGGCAGTGAGGGGATGGACCTGGGAAAATTGGGGAAAGCAACTGAGGGTAGCAATGGAAAGCAACGGAGAGCGGGTTCGGGGGAGTCGGGGAAAAGCGGCGAAGGGAGCAACGGAGAAGAGAGCAGGTTCGGGAAGTTGGGGAAAGTGGTGGAGGGCAGCAATGGAAAGCAACGGAGAGTGGATTCGGGGGAGTCGGGGGAAAAGCAGCGAAGGGAGCAACGGAGAGCGGAACGGGTTCGGGAAGTCGGGGAAAAGCGGCGGAGGGAGCAAAGGGAAAGCAACGGAGAGCGGGTTCGGGGGAGTCGGGGGAAAAGCGGCGAAGGGGGCAATGGAGAGGAGAGCGGGTTCTGGACAGCCGGGGGAAAGCACGTGGAGACGAGAAAGGCAACAGCCAGGCGGCAAAGGGCTCGGGAAGGGCACGGAAGAATCTTAACAGAGCTATAATGGGCACAATAGTAAAAAACTTAGTCTAACAAAGACAAAACTAAGGAGAAAAACCCGACAGCAAATCAATGGTAAAACTTACAATGTTAAAACTTAACACAACCAATCAGCAGCAATTCAGCAGCAACCAACTTACAATAGTAAAACTTTATAACAACTTACAATAGTAAAACTTAACACAACTAAGGCAACAAGCTTACAATAATAAAACTTAACACAGTGTGAGGTTGGAATGGCTGGGATTAGGGAGCTCCAGGCAAGGTCCCCAGAGGCAGATGGCTCAGCAGTGGCACGGCTTATGCTGCCGCGGTGGAAAGGAACCGCGGAGCAGGAGGGGGTCTCTGTTACAGACCTCGAGGTAAATTTAGAGAGAATCTGAGTGGGGGGAATCTTACCAATCCCCAGGAGAGCAGCAAGGACAGAAGCAGAAGCAGCAACAGCATTGAAGAGTGCAGAGAGGACTCGGTTCTCCTAGTTCATAGTTCGGAAGATCTCCAGGAGAAAATTCGTTGTTCATCGGGGGGGGGGATGTTTAAAATGGGGATACGCTCAATTAAAATAGCCGGGAGCGGAGAAAGGGTCCCCCAAAGACCCCGGGGTGATCAGGCCAGGAGGCAGTGCAGGAATCTATTCTGGGGACTGGCCCCAAAAAGGTCTGCTTTTATAGACAAATTCAAACAGTTCCCACCAGTAATTCTGATAGGCTCCCTGAATTACAGGGGTGGAGAGAGGGCAGGGAAAACTGCCAGCAAAACAAGGAACATGTCTGGGCAGAGTCTTGGGCTGCAAGTATGTGATTCATAGTCACAGGTGTTGGTGTGTGACGCATGCCCTTTGTGAAAAACAAGCCACTTTGGTCTTGCACTCCTGGGCATTGTCCACCCTACGCTGAGCCAGGGCTGGAACAATAGTTAAGGGGCCTCCTCCCTAGGCAAGGCCATGGCACCAAAGAAGCTGTAAAAAGGCCATTCCCACGAGCAGCCTGGGAGGGGTGGCCACACAAACAAGGGAGACAAAAACTGGCACTGGGGAACATCTGTCAGGGACAATGTGGTGTAATTTTTTGTTTGTTTGTATAACCTTTTATTGCAAAGTCTGAATTGTTTTGGTGAAAAAATAAGCTGGATGCTGCAGGGCCTCAGGGGACTATCTGGGATTCCCTGGTAAGACTGACATAGAGGTCCAGGAGTTTACATTTGTTACAGGATTGGTGAAATCTAATGGTAAAATATACTGCCAATTTGGAATTCCTGTCCTGTTTGGTGACAGTCTGACTCAGGATTGACAGTCATAGTAGTAAGTCACTCCAGACAGCATGACAACATGTTTCTCTACTTAATTATCTTGATAGTTGGGTTATATGTTAGGGGGGAAACTTTCTAAATGTCCCTTGCAGCATACTAACCTGCTTACTACTTTTTCTATTTTCAGTAAAAATGGAGAATAATTCATCACCTTCCACTTTATAAAATAGTCCTTAACATATTTGAAGACTGTTCCCCCTCAGTCTTCACTCTTCTAGACTAAACATGCCAAATTCTTCCAATCTTTCCTGATAAAGGGTTTAGAAAACATAACCTATCTTTGATATCCTCTGGACTCTGTCCAATTTGTGCATAGCTTGATAATTTCAAGATCTTGTTGTGTATTGTTTCAAATATGAACCCAAATGAATACGAGACCCTGAATATGCATATCGGAGCCTATACTCAGCTATACAAAATGGCAACCTCAGATCAGGACAGAATGAAAACTGAGTGAAATAAAAAATGATGTATTGAATGTAGGAACTGTTTCTATCTGATAACTTAGATTTCTTAATGTCAAATCTGGTGGTTTTTTGTCTGTCACATATTGAATATACGTGACCCTCCTTTTCATGTCGGTCACGGACTTAACAATATATAACACACTCCTTGTAGTGCATAGGTACATGAAACAATCATGTAGACATTATTGAAAGCATTCAGTACTTTTACTGATAGTACTACTCCATCTGTATGATGCTAGAAGTGTGGGAATAAATTGAATAACCTAATAATCAAAAATGCTTTTGAAATGTGTTAGCTAGATGGATGTTACATCAGGGATCAAATTCATCCTTTTGTGTCTGCTTCTTGGCGGTATTCAGATGAATAGCTAATGTTACGGGGAGATATTAATATAATGGGGACCTGGCTGAAAATGAATGCAGCTTTTTTCCCCTGTGTTCCAGAGAGTTGGTTTGTTTAGTTCTTTGCTGTAGTTGGGGAAAAACCCATGAAGAGGGCAATTAAGACTTTCTGATGCAGTGATTTTTCTCACCAAAATCACCTGATCAGAGATAACATTCCCCATCTATTTCTATTTTCACAAACCTGTATTAAACATAACTGTAGTACAATAAGTCATTTCACTTACAAGCTAGCTCATAAATTTGTTTTCAACATCTTTATGGCCCTAGAAAAGCAGAAATGAACTGAACACTGTGAGGCTGACTTAATTGGCTGAAACGCTTTTGAAATGTGATGTGGGGTGATTTAATCAGCCTACGGTACTAATGGAGTTAAGCACTCTGTCCACTAGGAAATAGTATGATCTTTCACTAAGTTCCTAAGTGCCCATTTATGGCTCTTTTGAAGGTGCTCTATTGCAGCTCGTATATTGCCATCCATCATAGGGGTTAGAGAAATGAAAATAGCAAGACTACAAAACATGTGAGACATCTAGAACCATAAGTGGAATATAATTTCAGGGATGACATACCAACTGTTTAAAAACTTGTCTGTAATCAGTGAAGTGTCAAATATATACTCCAAAGCAAATGGTCACAAATATGCTGGTGTTCTTCTTATGAAACCAAGAACAAACACTTTGTTTCCTTAAGTATTGGTACCAACTGCCAGTGTTTTCTCTAACTTGCTCTTAAAAACAGAGCTAGCAGGTCAAACTATGGTGTTGGAGACTGCACTGATATTAATACAACCACAAAATGGGTAACTCTCTCTTACTTTCCATCTTGAGCAACCAAGTATCTGTATCTGTTTGGAAAGTACAGTAGTTATTGGGGACTGAACAAGCTGAATCCATATTTTGCACTTCATAGAGATACAGACTCTAAAGAAGTCCCTTATCATCAACTTCCCATCTGACCTTGGACGAATTACTTAAATTCAGATTATTACAAGTATTTAAGCACTTCAAGTTAGAAATAGGCACCTTGTAGGATTTTCAAAATCATCAGCTTGCCAAACTCCCACTAATTGCTTAAGCAGTGATATTGTTTGTTACCAGTGAAGGGGTGAGTTTGGACACTAATTTTATCTTCAGACATAGGGTGAGTGTCTCACAGTCAAATACTTTTTATCTTCACAAGATCATTGTAAAGAATGGATGTAAAATTTTACCAATGGATAACTGAGGCACAGAGAGATGACTGACAATATAGTCCTTAACACAACACAAACGGACCTGTCTCACATGCCCTGTTGAGTAGCCCATAGCCCAGCCACATAAGTGTCCCTGCCAGCAGGTAGAGGATCTTGGGGGGCAATTACCGCAACAGTGGGGTACAAATCAATCTTTATTGAAAAATGTAAAACAGTAAAATTTAACAATGGGGTGTAGGGGGTTTGTCACAGTAGGCAATAATGGGGTGTATGAGGTTTGTCACAGTAGGCAATAATGGGGTGTATGGGGTTTGTCATAGTAGGCAGTTGGGGAGGGGGTTTCTCTTATTAAGCAGTGTGAAAATGAAGAGGTGTCACAGTGAGTCACAATTGGTGGCTAGCGATTCTACAAAAAAAAGGCAATATGTCACAGTGGTATAGGTGTACAGATACAGTAAAGGCAATGGTAACCAATGGGGTTTTACAAATATGAATGAGATACAAATGGCAGTAAAATTGCACAATGAGGGTGATTAGTGAATTTACACAAGTGTAATAGTACAGATGAGAATCAATAACTTGGTTTGTAGGACTGCAGTAGCAGGCAGTCTGTAAGAGTGTACCTAGAGGCTGGGTTAAGGAACAGGGCTGGGGGTGGGGTGAGTAATCAGTGGCAGAGGAAGAGGGAAGAGTACAGCTGCAAGAGATGCAGCAAGAGGCACTGAAGCCCTGCAGGGCGAGGCTCAGAGCAGTCTTCAGGAGCCTGCAGGCTAAACACAGAGGAATCAAAGAAGAAAGGCAGCAAGGGGCTTTGGAAGTTCAGGGAGAGGTGGAAACAGCAGCAGAGGACTTGGGGTGTTCGGGGAGAGATGAAGACACAGAGGCACTTATTTAACAACTTAACAGAAACTATACAACTTATGCTAATAATGAACAACAGAAAGAAGGAAAAACAAAAAGAGAGGAGCAATACAGTAAAACGATTATCTTTAATCTAGCTTAACTATGGCCACACAATATAACAGGTAATGGCAAACAAGTATCCCACTTAACTACCGCTAAAGACAGACACAAAATTCAATTCTAACAGGGCTACAACTTATACAAGCTAATAAAATGCAACTTAACAAAACTAAACCTAAACAAACTAATGAAACTAAACCTAATGGCATGCCTTACACTACACTGGTCCTATTGACCAGGGGGAGCAGTCCCAGAGGCAGAGTGGTGTGAGCCCAGGATACAGCTCCTGAGGGAGTTAGGGGATGGTGGCTACAGCAGTGGAAACAGCTGAAAGCAGGGAGCCCCGGGACAGAGCACACACAGGCAGAGCTTAGCAGCGGCACAGGCTTTTCTTTAAGCAGCAAGGGAACTGCGGAGTTAGAAACAGTTTCAGGCACAGACCAAGGAATTAACTTGAGTCTGTCTGCTGGGGAAGCAAGGCCAGCAGCTAGGACAGGGAGAGTTTGCAAGAGGGGAGCCTTACCAATTCCCAGGACAGCAGCAGGAATAGAGGCAGGAACAGCAGCAGCATCAGAGGATGCAGAGGAGGCTCAGTTCGTTTTCAATCGTCAGGAGATCTCACAGGAAAAATTCGGTGTTTGTGGGAGGGGAGTTTAAAAATGGGGAGTACGCTCAAAAATTAAACGAGAGCGGAGAAAGGGCCCCCCAAAGACCCCTAGCTGATCAGACGAGGTGGCAAAGCAGGAACCTTTCTGATGTCTGATTCAAAAATGTCTGGTTTTAAAGGCAAACTCAGGCAGCTTCCCGCCAGTAACTCCCTCTGCTACAGGGGAGGAGAGAGGGCAGGGAAAACTGCAGGTAAGCACAGGACATGTTTGGGCAAAGTTCTGAACCACAGGTATGAATCATGCCCTTAAGCTTAACAGGCCATTTAAGTCTTGCACTCCTGGGCATTGTCCACCCTACACCGAGCCAGGGTCTAAGCCAAGGAGCTAAAAGCCACCTCCCTGGGCTGGGCAATGGCCCTTAGCAGCCCGGGAGGGGTGGCCGCACAAAATAACAAAACAAAGGGAAAATAAATGCAGCAGGGGGACAGCTGCAACAGACAATAAGCTCCACAGCAAATAAGCAGACAGATAGACCAAACACACTGTGATAAGTATGACAGTATTATGCAATATCCTGGACAAACTTTTATTGAATAAATATTTTAGAAGTTTACTGAATTACAAATGCAAATGTTTACGTACTTTTGTGGGGTTGTATGCAACTTCTTATCAGGGCCAAACAAATACACATACTCGGATAATGCAAGACTTCAGCCTTTTGAAGCTTTGCCTCAGGGGAAAAAAAACCTCATTCTCTGGCTTATTACCTATTCATAGTGTCTTCAAAGACCCAAAATCGATAAATTTAGAATTTGAATGATTATTTGGATTCTTGCCTTTTTCACTTCTGCTCCCCCACCAGTTGTCACTCCTTTCCAATAGAATCTAAAGCCTGATCCTGCACTTGGCCATGTATGAGCGCAAGTATTTGCCCAAACAGAGCTCCAAGCAGCACTGTTGCCTCTGACAAGAAGGAAGAGAGCATCCCTTTTTGTCCTATCAATTATAAAAGAACTACTCTCAAAAGATGCCAACTAAGTAACATAACTTGAATGTTGGATATCAAATCTGAAGCAGTCACAAAATAAAAATAGCTTGCAAAAGTCATTTTTTTAAAAAAAACAACTACATTTGGGGGGGAAAAAAGCAGTAATCACTTCAAAGGCATTCCACAAAGTAGACAAGAGATGAAATTCATTCAAAAATATTTATCATACATTATTCAATCTTCTCAGGTCCAATGCTGATGTCAAGGGTTAGAAAGAGGAGACTTTAAGATACATACTGTACATATGCTATAGTGAAGTCTCTCCAGATATAAAAATAACTTGCTGTTCTTGCATTCTCAAAGCATCAATATGCTAGGTCAGCTTCTTGTTTAGTTGAACTCCATTACCAGACAGAAAGTGACATGTAGTGTATCTCATTTTGTTATTTCTGATGCAATGGCTGATTTAATTGTTAGTACTACCAGAACTTAGGGTGAAGTAGAAGTTCATAAAAAGAAGCTTACAAGAAGTGGAAGATTGGACAGATGATGAGGGAGGCATATAAAGATATTGCTCGGGCCTACAGGAATAAAATCAGAAAGGCCAAAGGGCAATTAGAGTTGCAGCTAGCAAGGATGTGAAGGATAACAGGAAGAGGTTCTACAAGTATGTCAGTAACAAGAAGAGGATCAAGGATGGTGTAGGTCCCTTACTGAATGGGGCAGGTATCCTTGTGGTGGATGATGCGGAAAAAGCTGAAGTACTCAATGCTTTTTTTACCTCAGACTTCATAGGCAGGGCCAGCTCTTAGGCTACTACACTGTCTAACACAGAATGGAGAGAAGGAGAGCAGCCCTCGGTGATGGAAGGTCAGGTTAGGGACTACTAAGAGAAGTTGGATGTGCACAAGTCTATGTGTCCAGATGAACTGCATCCGAAGGTGCTGAGGAAGTTTGCTGATGTGATTGCAGAGCCATTGATACAGTTTCCCACAGCATTCTTTCCAGCAAGTTAAGGAAGTATGGGTTGGATGAATGGATCGTATGGTTGATAGAAAACTGGCTACATCATTGGACTTGGGGGATCGAAATCAATGGCTCAATGTCTAGTCGGCAACCAGAAATGAGTGGAGTGCCCCAGAGGTTGGTCCTGGGGCCAGTTCTGTTCAACATCTTCATTAATGATCTGGATGATGGGATAGACTGCACATTCAGTAAGTTCATGGATGACACCAAGCGGGGAGGAATGGTAGACATGCTGGACGGTAGGGACAGGATCCAGGGAGACCTAGACAAATTGGAACATTGGGCCCAAAGAAATCTCATGAGTTTCAACAAGGACAAGTGCAAAATCCTGCACATAGGATGGAAAAATCCCATGTACTGCTACAGGCTGGGGACCAATCAGCTAGGTAGCAGCACTGTAGAAAAGGACCTAGGGGTTATGGTGACTGGGAAGCTGGATATGAGTCAACAGTGTGCTCTTGTTGACAAAAAGGCCAATGGCGTATTGGGCTGCATCAGTAGGAGTGTTGCCAGCAGATCGAGGGATGTGATTATTCCCCTCTATTTGGCACTGGTGAGGCCAAATTTGGAATACTGTGTCCAGTTTTGGGCTCCCCAGTACAGGAAGGATGTGGACAAATTAGAAAGAGTCCAGCAGAAGGCAACAAAAAATGATTAGGGGGCTGGGGCACATAACTTACAAGGAGAGACTGAAGGTACTAGGCTTATTTAGTCTGCAGAAGAGAAGACTGAGGGGGAATTTGATAGCAACCTTCAACTCCTTGAAGGGGTGCTCCAAAGAGAAGGGAGCTAAGCTGTTCTCAGTAGTAACAGAGGACAGAATAAGGAGTAATGGTTTCAAGTTGCAGCTGGGGAGGTCAAGGTTGGTTACTGGGAAAACCTTTCTCTCTAGGAGGGTGGTAAAGCATTGAAATGGGTTACCTACGGAGTTGGTGGAATCTCCATCTTTGGAAACATTTGAGGGCCAATTAGACAAAATCCTGCTGGGATGATTTATCAAAAGTAGACCTGCTTTTAGCAGGGGGTTGGACTAGATGACCTCATGAGGTCCTTTCCAACCCTATGATTCTAACATGTAATATGGTTGTTGTAAAACTTAACTATAATGTTCAATAAGTTATTTTTTACTTGTAAATTCTAACTAATCTGAAGTGTGAAGAGGAAATACTCTAATTAAAACAAAACAAAAATTGGCTTCCTTCTGTTCTTATATAAACCTAATGAGCTAATGTTAATTCAATATTTAGTCCAGCTATTCTTTTCATGTGGTTAAAGTAACAACCAATTTTATTTTTAACAACCATTATACAAGTCCTGTAGCATGATTAAGACTATTGATTTGGTCAAAAAACACTTTTTCATGTCTAAAACAACCATGATTATATGGACATAAAATAAACTGTGATTGAGTAGTTATCTGATTATCCATAAGAAAAGCTGAAAACGTTAACTGAAACTGCTCTGATCCAAGAAAATATCATATTGCACAATTGCCTTTATTTGAAACATCTGGGATTGTCTAATACTAGGAAGAGATACAGTAGTAGAAAAGTTCATGCATGTTCTTCAAACAAAATCATGCCTTATCTAATTAGTATAACAACTAGAGGAGTCTCTGTACTTTACAGTCTTTAAATCACAATTTGCGGACTTTAATAACAGCCATAGGTTAGAGGTTTATTATAGGAGTGGGTGGCTGAAATTCTGTGATTGGCCTGCATTGTGCAGGAGGTCCCTTATTATACTGCTCCCTTCTGACCTTAGGGTCTATGAGAACTACACATTTCCACAAAAATCTTACAAAAATAGGACAATATTCTCCCCCTTCATTTCCATGAATGAAGCCAAAACAAGCGTTGTTTATGTATTGCCTACATAGAATGTTCCAGGATGTTCCCTGATACAGCATGTTACTTCCTCCTCGGGCTGACTTGTGTATGGTATGCCTCTAACAGACTGAGAGCTAACAAATTTGCACAGTTAGTAGATAGAATGGACTTTTTTCTTCTTTTTTTATTAAGCAAAAAGGTCCTGACTCTCATGTTGGAAAGAGCTACATGTGAACCTATGTAGTATCGTTTGTTGGAACTCTGTGAGGTCAAGACTACATGAGAATTCAGGGATGAGGTTAAACCAGCTGCTTACTACAGCAGTGCTCAGCAGATTTCCAATATAAATCCAATTATATGCTCATGGTGTCAGGTGCAACTACACAGATACAGTCTGCTGTTAAGATTATCACTCGTCAGGAGTAGTGCTTCTTAGGGGTTAAAGGCTTAAAGTGGGGCTTCTGCCTTTGTTTATCTTGGAGAGATATCCTGAGTCTAAAGACTTAAATTTTTGCATGTTTCATCAAGGGCAACCTTTCATAGAAATATGATGAGAAAACTCCAGCCCCACTGTGAGAATCACCTCAGCTGGAGAGCCTATCAGCACTGACAGCAGCAACTACTTCCTGCCTGCTGCAGTGCACAAGAGTTAATTGAGGATTCAGGGACACAGAATAAAAGAACAAAAACAAGCCACACAACCAAGTCACTGTTTGTATTGGCTCGAAGAAAGTGACTCCAGGACACCCAGCAGTGTGCTGAAGTGAGGAGGAAGATTGAGGCAACTAGTGAGAAATAATTATAGTTCTGCCTTCCTCATGGAGAAAGAGAAATTCACCATTGGTTCTTATTCCCACCTTCCCATAAAGGTTAGAGAGATGAAAGATCCATCTAGTGCCAAACTGGGTTGCCTTGCCTATAGGAGAGAGAAAGGAAAAAAAAAATCTCTCCCCCACTTGGTGAGCTGGGGGGATTAGAGAAAGAAGTGGCATGTCCTCCAACACATACTCCAGTTCTCTTTATAATATGATAGGCCCAGAGTAGGGCTGGAGGGGAAAAAAGCAGGAAAAGTAAGAAAAGTGCCATGCTGAGGTGCATTTCTGGAGGGAGCACTTTGGGCTGGGCCAAGGGATTTGGGTCTTAAGAAAGGGCAGGAGTTCACTGTAGAAGTGAAGCTAACTCAAACACATTGCACATTCAATATTATCCTTTAAGAGAGAGCTCTGTAGAATTTAATAAGGATGTAAATGTTCTATAAAAATAATTTAACAGAGAATGGAATCTATTTTTCTATAGGATTTTTTTTTTTTTACTCTAGAATTCTATAGTAGGCATACAATTCTCTGTTAAATTCTAGGATTTAATATGCATGAAATATTATGAAAAAAGTTATTGGAAAAAATTGAAAGTGTTGATTAATTTCTAAGCAAACTCAATTTTAAATGTGTTTTACGGAACAGAAGGTGTTTCCTTGAATTGGTCTTGTGCAGGTTAGTCCTCTGGAAATGTTTAAAATTGATTGTTCCTGGAATTCCTTTGGGAAGACTTAAGAAAGCCTCTCTAGCTCAGGCTTACTTTCATTCCTTTGTTCAGTTTCAAACGGAATTACACAGACAGTCTGCTCCTCTAATGTAAGGGACAGGTCAAGAAGCTTATAAATTCAAAGAGAGATGCCTACTGTACCTTCAAATTATTGCTTTTTTTAATCTCTAGCAAGGAAGTAAAATTGTATGTGCGCTATAATTTTGTATTCATAAGCATAATGGAAATGGAGCTATTGGAGTGACTGATGTGTGTAGTCTCTCTTGGTAGTTCTACTGTATATGCATTCTGTCAGAGGGAACTAAGGGTATGCCTATCCTGACAGCGGGAAAATCGCCAGTATCAAATTGATTTTTTTTTTCCAGATTGATTGAGCAGTCAGTTAATACATGCTCAGTCCACCTGAAAATCAACTTAATAAAACTACCCCATCAAGTGGCAGAGCAATGCATTGACGAGAAAGAATTTCTTGTTGGTGCAGCGCAGTGGAGACACCATGCTAAAGGGGAGTTAAGAAGTTGACAGGAGTTGCACAAGCTACTTTGGGTAGCTTGTGTAATTCCCATCAACTGCTGCTGAATTTTCCTGGCAGGGTAGACTGGGCCTAACTCACAGAAGTTGTTAATACTAAATACATAAATTATCTACAATATAGCAAAGTAATTGTGAAGTTTATCTAATATGAACTTGTAACAGCAAATAAATTCAGAGAGAAGATTAAAACTCTGGTTTTGAGTGACTATACTGAGATTATATATTGCAGTATTTTATGAATGCTCATATGTATGCTCATGTACTGTTTGAAGACATTGTAGTACAGTTTTGTTTTCAGTCTTGTTGTAGCTGTATTGCTTCCAGGATATTAGAGAGACACAGTGAGTGAGGTCATATCTTTTATTGGATCAACATAAGTTGATGAAATAGACAAGCTTTGGAGCTACACAAAGCTCTTCTTTAGGTCTGGGAAAGGTTCTCAGAGTCATAGCTAAATATAAAATGAAACAGTTGTTTAGCATAAATCATTAACCCATATTGTAAGAGACCATTCAAGGTGAAGTGGCCAATCAATATCTCTGCAGTTGTAACCCAAAACAAAAAAGTTAGTGTACTACAGATTGTTGTAATAAACCATGAATCCAATGTCATAATTCGGACCCTGATTTTCAGTATCTAGCAAAATTATGAATGTAAGATCCCATGCAGATCTTTTGATGGTGTTCTGCAGTTTCCTTTGAGGACAAGGACTGAGAGGTGAGATACAGTCATTTTTTAAAAAGTGTTCACCTGTAATAATGTGATGGTTGTCTTTCATAATTTTTCTATGTGAGTGCATTTCAAAGAGTACTGATTTTACTCTCATAGGGTGCATCTACACTGGTGCCTTAGGTCGACCTAAGGACTCTTAAGTCAACCTACAGAACTCTGCGTCCACACTTAAGTTGACTTAGTAACACCACCCCTGAAGGTCGACTTAAGGCTTAAATCAACTTAAGTTGACTTAAAGCCAGCGTAGATGGGTATGTCTACACAATAGGCTCTGTTAAGTCAACTTAACAAGGTCAACTTAAGTCGACTTTAAGTGTAGATGCTCCATTAAGTCGACTTAAAGTTGACCTTGTTAAGCCAATTTAAGAGTTTAATAGCCTATAAAATACAATCATAGGAATAGTCTTTATTAAATGCTAGTGTTTAGGGTTGGTAAAATATTCTAAACAAAGGTTTATGGAAAATTCTTGAATAACGTCTAAACAAACTTGATTTAGAATTAACCAAATTATCCACTGAAAATTTTGTCAGAAATCCCTTGGCTGACAAATATCAAACCCCAAATGGTTAATAAAAGTGCCCCCAGATTCAATGACTTTAAGGCCTCATTCAGAGCCTGCTAATTTCACTGGAAATCTTCTATTCACTTCAGCATGCACATAAAGCACAAGATCAAGCACATAAAAAGTAAATCAGGCATTCTCAACATCTGAATGGCAGCAAAGCTAGCTGAGCAATGTTAAGAGATACAATTAAAGATATACCTGAACCTCATGACATTAGAACTGGGAAGAAAAATATTGAGTTTCCTCACAACTGTCGAACATGAGGACAGCTGTAGCTGCATTATTATATCTGAAATTATTGGATTTACTTCCATATGGGACAGGGAATCAGATATTCTATGACATTATCTGTAGTAAGAATGAATAGAAAACATAGCAAATGCTTTTATCTCTTTTTTTGTAAACAAATTGATCAAATAATACTAAAAACTAAAACCCAGAATAAAACACCCCTCCCCCAACACTCCAATAATGCCTTCCTTTTTAATTGTCATGATTGCACCTGCGACACTAGTGGCTATATATTATCCATTAGAGCTGTTCCACTTCCACAAAAAGGCTATTGTGTCTCTGTGCATCTACAGGCAGTTTGTGGGGTAGTGTTATAGATAAGCAGTTACTATTATTGCATTCACTGTTATTGATACTGTACTTCATGTCCCCCCACATCTCCTTTTAAATTATACTCTTCTGGCAACTGCATGAATCTCACAAACACTAAAGCACTAACCTCATATGCATGTTTTCTGTTGCCAAGCAACACTTAGCTCAAATTTTGACATTTTATCTCATATGGCACACATCAGTCACTTATTTTTAGATGTAATCTTAGGCTAACTTCATTGTTATAATTTGAATACAATTGATATGTTAATGGCATTGATTGGCATGCATTGGATTTAGATGCTGGAAGCTACAATGTATTGGGTACAGGCAGAAATATAGTGAGAGAAATTGTACTTAGTGCCACAACAAAGCCCTTGTCAACTTTTCCATTTGTTAGGAACCTTAAGTATAGATTTGCCAGTAGCTTAAATATGTTTAAAATTACTTCAACAAATGTGAAATCCTAGGCACATACTGTACACATGATGCACAACGTATTTTTAAAGCAAACACCTGTGTGTAAAAGAATGCAGCTAGGGAGGATTGATAAGGACTGTTACTGTGTCTGTGTATGCTACATAGCCTTGAAGATTAGTTCTGTCCGGTCAGAACTAGTTGCCTGTTTCTGTGTCTTTTATTTTGTCCTTGTTCTCCCTAATAAGGAAGGATTGTAGCTGTACCAATGAGAAACTGTTTTTGCTGTTTCCTGCAAAATGTATTCTGAGGGTCTAAAAAGGATACTGCCCGACGTCACAGGGGCGAAGACGGTCTTTGCTCTATCCCCGTGAGCACTCTTGTATTCTGAATAAAGTAAAGGCTTTGCTGTCACACTCAAGTCTCTTGATTCGGAATTTTCTTCGACATGTGGACAATGATAAATGTGTCATAAAATTAAAATAAGAACTTACATATGCTTTATAGGCTAGTAAATAAATTGTGATTCTACACAATCCAGGTGAAAAATAAAATAAACTTACTTAATGAGTTAATATAGTGCAACACTCACTTTGACAATGGAGGTCCAATTATGACATGTTGTTGCCTGCAATACAGTAATGTGTTCTAATTTTAATGTTGAATGCATGATATTCTCCCATACAGTCCAGACCAGTGAGAGGTTGTGTTACCACTCGCCTTGCATTGTGAGGCACTGCAGGTTGCTTTACTGCTATAGCTCCCAACCTGGTCTCCTCACAAACAGCATGCAGGCCACACCCTGAGTCTCTTTATAGCCACAGTTCTGGTACAGACGCTCTGACCCCACCAGCCTGTCAGCAAACACTAACCACACTGACTTCTAGCAGCCTTGGTTTCTATTTGCAGGGTGACCTCAACACATCCCCAGGCATGGATTTTTCTCCAAAAACAAGTGTTTAGCTCTGTCCAATTGTCTTCTGGATAATCCAGATATATTAGGTCCATTGCCCATCTAAGGAAATCAAGCTACAACAGTTTGCTACCTTAACTGGAGTTACCCACAGGGGCAGTCTTAGAGATTCTGGGGCCCTGGGCAAAAGTCCAGGATGGGGTCCCGAATACTGCATGGGGGCCCCATCTTTGACTTTTACCTTGCTGGGGTCTCACTGGCCTCCGGCAGCCCTGCCGTGGGCCCCTGGCCCTGCTGCTGACCCCACCAGCAAGCCAGCCCCACCACAAGCCCACCTAGCTCTGCCACCATCCCCGCATCGCTGGGCGTCTCCGCCCTATAGGGCCCTGGGCAAATGCCCATACTGTCTCTCCTGCTTAGATTGCCTGTGGTTACTCAAACCATTCAGAACACTGGATTAGTTTTAATTAAAGATAAAGAATTATTTTCTTTACTTACAAAGAGATTTTGAGTGAGTACAAGTAAAGAGGCCTTAAAGTCATAAATTGTTACCAAAAAAAAGATAAAAACACTTTCTAAATGTAAAAAACTATACTTGGTTTAAAATGAACTTCTTACCACATTTTTCCATAACATTGTTGGTCAACTTACAGGCCAGGATTTATAAACAGTCCAGGATGGGGTCCCGAATACTGCATGGGGGCCCCATCTTTGACTTTTACCTTGCTGGGGTCTCACTGGCCTCCGGCAGCCCTGACGTGGGCCCCTGGCCCTGCTGCTGACCCCACCAGCAAGCCAGCCCCACCACAAGCCCACCTAGCTCTGCCACCATCCCCGCATCGCTGGGCGTCTCCGCCCTATAGGGCCCTGGGCAAATGCCCATACTGTCTCTCCTGCTTAGATTGCCTGTGGTTACTCAAACCATTCAGAACACTGGATTAGTTTTAATTAAAGATAAAGAATTATTTTCTTTACTTACAAAGAGATTTTGAGTGAGTACAAGTAAAGAGGCCTTAAAGTCATAAATTGTTACAAAAAAAAAGATAAAAACACTTTCTAAATGTAAAAAACTATACTTGGTTTAAAATGAACTTCTTACCACATTTTTCCATAACATTGTTGGTCAACTTACAGGCCAGGATTTACTCCCAAAGTAAAAACTGTGCATTTTTCCCCCCATAGGTGAAAAGAGTGAAATAGATAGAGAGAGACAACTTGGGTTGTCTTTGCTCCTCACTTTTATAGTTCTGTGATCCTTTGAAATGCATTTTCTTGAGAGTGACTCCTAGTTAAAAGTTTTCAGCTGAGAGCAAGGAAACATGTAGAGTCTTGCAGTAGGGGGAGGAGATGTTTTATGTTGTTTGTCAAGATGCAGATCTGTTTATTCCTGCACCCTACTTTCTAAAGAAAGACCACTTAATAGATGATGGCCCAACAGCTTTGATGACAACAAGTTGGGATGTCAAATTTGTCCTGGAGAAACACGTTTAGTCAATACCCTGACTTGTCTGGTAAATATACTTCAGTCATGATTTTAACTTATAAACATAACTTTACATTTAATGTTGTTACAAATATTTCACAATGATATTTTTGACTAGCAAGTTATTAGTTTTCTAATTATATCTTTCATGGTATATTTTGTACTAAGATTATTACAAAAGTGGAATTGGGTGCTCAGCTTTGAATGTTGATCTCCTGGAGATATGTCAGATACCAGACTAGGCTCTCATGAATCATTCCTTTACTCATACTCATATTGTTGGACTTTGAGATAATTTGTGATAGTATCTGAACTAGAACTTCTTAAGGAGTAACTATATAAGGTGACACAAAATAAGTTAAGCATCTAGAAGCTGTTAGAATTGTCTGAGGTCTCTAGTCTGCAGTAATCATGGTGGCCAATGGGGAAGAAGGGCAAATAGGTCTGCATAGTAGCAGATCCACTAGATCAAACCCCTCTACAATACTGTAGAAGGAGCCTCCAAGGTGCACAATTCCACAGCTTGCTCCTAGTCCTGACCTCATAAGTGAGTTCCTGGCATCCTTTCCTCCAGCAGTAAAAGAGTACTGGTTACATTGTTTTGAGAGCTCTTCATGTCCCACATTAATACTTCGGTTGCCTGTAGGTATTTTGAAAATACCGAGTGATAGCAATTATTTCTACTTTATTCTGTTTCTACTTTTCACCAACTCCCTGCATAAGGAAGTTTTGCCAAACAATTTATTTCAAGATGTGATAGTAAAGCTGCCAAATGAAGACACTGTATCAGAGTCTGATCAGTGGGCAGCTGCAGTAACTCCAGTATCAACAATGAAGTTACTCCACCTTTATGCCAATCTAACAGAGATAACAATAGTTTATTTCTTTATTTTATCAGACCCTGGCAATGGATTATAGAACATTTTACTCTGAAGCTTAAAATATATAGGAAAGAATTTGAAAGATTTCTTGCTTTTGTAGAAAGGAGGCCTTGGCTGGATCATTTTCTCATAGAGAAAGTTACTATAAGAGTTAAGAAGGTGAAATAAAAATACTGAATTTTAGTTTTATTGATTTATTTTTAAAAGGAATTCCTTAGTTGCCATTAGTGAAGTCCAGACATATCTATATGGATTCAAAATAAAACAAAACACATCTCTTATTCAAATCTAAAAGATGTAATAAGTCCAATCAGAGGGGACTGTCAGATTGAATTCAAATAACATTTATTGTTCAGGTGGACATTTATTCTTTCTAATTTGCAAGGAGTGTTAATTGTGTTCAGGACAAGCAAAGATGAGGATAGCTTTGCCCATTGGACATTAAGTTACCAGATAATCTCTTTCTAGTGCTTTCATCAGGGAGGGATCTGTTTTATACAAAGAGAAAACTGATAAGATGGGTGATGGACTAAAATTAGGATGTGTATAATGAAGATAGTAAGGTGAAATATTCATCCATTCTCATTAGATTGGATGAGGTATTGAGAGAACTGACACATTTGTATAGCAACACTGAAAACAAAAACACATAAAAGCTAACATAAAGCAAGCTCATTTGCATACAGCTTTGAAAATATGGAAATCTTTATCAATCTTCAGATTTTTTTGGTGTAAATGTCAAGTTTTGATTTGTTATGGAAAAGAAGAGCAGTAGATGCTTAAATGGCATAGGGATGGGAAAATGGGGGGAGACAGCTTTGAACTTGTAGAACTGTGTCAAGAGAATACTGAATTGTCAGATTATAGTGAGCAATTTATCATTCTTTAAAACACAAAGATGTAAAAGGCAAGTATCAAAATGCTGCAGAAAAGATGAATGAAGCTGAAGAACTTGGTAGAACAGAGGAAGGCTTAAAATTGTCCTTGGATGGATTCCCTAATGAAAGAATTAAAAAGTTACAGAAGAATAAAAGCTATTTTCTAGACAAAAATGGGGGTCAGGCTAAAAGCTTCTCAATAGAGTTTTATTTAGAAATATGGGAACACTAATTAAACTTAATTTTCTAGATGTGTCATTATCCACAGAGTAACAAGAGGAGTTAGAGCTTAATATCACTGACATTTTCTGGAAGCCAGTTTAATTTTTTAAGATGCCATGAGAAAAATTATATTTTCCAATTAGTTCTTAGGTTACATCCAACAGTTCAAGTACATTGAAATGGAATGGATTGCCTCAGGTAAGGAGGAGAGAATTGTGGTGGGGAGTACTGCTTCCTCAGCCAAGAGATAGAAGAAAGGCCTCCCTTTTCTGGATGAGAAGAATGTGCACCCTACTGCTCCTTCTTCCTTTAACCCCTGGTTACACCATTGTTTCCACTTTAAGCAGGGCTGGCCCAACCATATACGTGAACTAGGCAATCACCTATGGCACCAGGCTTTAAGGGGCACCAAATTAGATGGAAGTGAACATGGGGCAGGGTGGTGCCAAAGTCATAGTTTTCCTAGAGCGCCAAAATCCCTTTGGCTGGCCCTGACTCTAAGGCTGCAATCTTGCAAGCACTTATGCATGTTTTTAACTTAATGCCCACAAGTAGTCTCAATGGTTTCAATGGTGCATACTGAAAGTGCAAGGCTGCAGGGTTCTTTAGTCACTGAGAATTCAAACTACTTCCTGTTCATAAATCAGCTCTTCAAAAATGATTTGTTTAATTTTCCAGTTCCAAAGTGAGGAGCTAAATAAATCTGAATTCAGCCTTTATAAAGATATTTAGCACTAAATTGAAAATAGAAATAAATACAATTCCCAGAATGGATGAAGAATTTTATTATGTACCTAAATCCTATAGACAGAGAAATTACCCTGGAAAGACACAATAAATAAGCATTACAAAAATCTCCTGAGTGCAATATGGATTTTTTTTAAAAGGCACAGAACATGTGTAGTCTATAGAAGTCCGATTAATAAACGTTGAAGCATGAAGAAAACTATTTCTAAAGAAAGAACTCCAGTCATTTTGAGGTTGGACGTCAGATGCAGGACAAACCTTAGGGAATGGTACAAGTTAAACTGCAAATGTTTCATCCCTTGCAGGCAATGGGCATCTTTCCATTGACTACCGTGGGCTTTGGATTAGGTCCTAAATATTTATTAAATGACTCATGACAAGGTGACATTGAAGTATGTTGTTTAAATAATATTTAAACCTACATAAGAAATTGTGTTTTGTAATATTGTTATAGGAGTAAGTACTTGGAATTTTTGCTAACCTCTTTTGGTAGAGCTAACTCTGGTACTTTTAATATAGTAAGTAGCTTTTTATTTTTATTTTTTTTGACTACTCTACTAATCCTTAACTGTTCGAAAGTGAAAAATGCAATAAAACATGTTGAATTGGTAGAAAGTTTAGGTATATAAGTAATGCATAGGTATATCAGCTGAGCATCTAAATTCTAATGTTTTATTGAGAAAGCTTAACAATAAGAGATGCTTTCTTATGCACACCAATTTACAGACCTTATTGTCCTGTAACAATATTGCTGAAAGGGCTAGCAAGAACCAGTTACATTATGAGTGTAGGATGACACAATGAATGACTGGCCAAATTTTGTGACTAAGGAGAATTTTTAGTTATAATTTTATTTATTTGCACTAGGCTAGAACTCAAAGATACCAATCAGTATCAAAGTGCCACTGTAGTAAGTGCACTACAAACCCATAGGGAATCACAGGTGCTTCTTCAAACAGTTTCCCATCTAATTTGAAACAAGATGAAACAACTAAGTGTAATAAACATTAGGAGCAAAGGCAGAAAAGAAGTTGAAAGTACTGATAATAAAGCACTATGGTTACACAGGTTGGTTACAGCTTGATCCTTCTGAGCTCTTTGCAAGATTTTTCTTTTTCCTATTATAAATAGTAGCAGGTATCCATAGTGCTGGTCAGTCATTACTCAGCTATGTCCTACAGAGTGAGAAAAGATTGGCTTTCAGTTGAACAGTGTAACTTATTTTGATGACAATGAGTGATAACACTGCCATGCTATTGAGACAGATTTTTTATGGGAGCTACACAGAAAGCACCATAGAATGGGTCATATGACAGCTTTGGAGAGTAGCTATTTTCTGTCTATCTTAATTAAGTTAATACAGTGAAAAATCACCATCGAACTTCTACACACATGAGAAGAATAGTACATTTATATTGATTTCATTGAAAAGATAAATACTATTTTCTCTTAATGGTCAACAGTAATTCAAAGGGATAAAAGTAATTTCATTGTCCACAACCACATCAAAAAATTATAGCTTCGCTATTTTCAAGGTATGGATCATCTGAAAAAGTAATATCTGAACATACAAAATTTGAGAAGATAGTCGGTATCTTATGTAATACAAATACATATCTTTAATCAAAGCAGAATAATCCTCTGAAAATTCACTTCTAAATGAATGACCTGATTTTCAGTAGTGTGGAGCAGTACGGTCACTGTCAGTGATTGAGTGAGCATTTCTGAAAACCACACCTTTCCTTTAAGTGTTTAAATATGGTCTGTGGTGCCTAACATTAAATTCTCAAAACCAACCACTTTCATCTTCATATTATTCTGCATAGTGCTCAGTTCCTATTTCAGGGAGAGAAGTATAATGTAAAAACATGTACACAAGGAGGCAAAATTTCTGTCAAAGTCACTGACACTGACATGAAGATTTTTTTAAATACTATTTCAGATCTACTCTACTGGTAATTCTATGACATGATACTTAGGATTGGGGTACCTATATTCCACAGAAACTTTAACAGAAGTTCAATGTATGTGTATGTAGAGACTGGAAAATGATAAAGAGTGATGGTGTGTGAGGGTGAGCAGTATATCCCAAAGTCTCTTTCCTTACCTAAATAACTAAAATAAAATCCCAAGTGCACTGTATAAAATAAAGCAGAACAGTGTACGTAAACAATTCTCAGAGAATGCCACCAGCAAGAGCTGGGACCAGCAGCCATAGCAGCAAGTTCTGGATAGGGTTAGCCAGGAAACTTGTCCCAAACCTGAAATATTTAAGAATACCCATCTTTTAGCCCCAAGTCCCAGAAGCTCACTCTGATTCCAGCAACATGGGCTAGAGAAAGAAAGGCAGAATCACTTTTCTGGGTTTGGCTTTATTACACAAAAGTAGGTTCTTCAATGACAAAGGGGCATTGAAAATTCCAAGTGGGTCTCACCATGCTTCTTGGGTAACCCCTGGAGGCTATATTAGTGGGGCAATTTTTACAATTTTTACTCTGGCCATTCTTCTTTACCTGCTCACTAGTCCTTTGTCCCAACATCCTTTTACCCCTCTCTCCCTCCACTCTTTCCAATGCTAGCCTCATTTCACTTGCCCTCAATGTCTCTGTCCTTCTTCCATTCTATTTCCTGCTGTCTTCCGTTTGTTCTCCATTGATCTTTTTTTCTACTACTTTGCTTGTTCTTAGTTCTGCTATTTCCTCTCTCTCCATCTCACCCCTGTTTAAAGAAACTACAGTACAGATACATTCATTTTTAAAAGAAGAAACTGAACAGAAAAGAAGCATGTTCATTAGCACTGTAATCACTTTGCTTGTCATATCCCTGGTCCTTCTGCCCTTTGTCTATTATTCTCTTTTTATGTGTTCATGTTATGTGGGACAAGAATTGTGTCTTTGGGACAATCAGTCCCAATACTGACTGATATTTGGGTGCAGCTCCAGGATAAATAGTAGTAATCAACAATAAATGCTAACCTTATTTCCACATAGCAAATTATCCATGAACTTTTTTTTGTTTAAGGCAAAACAAATAGAAATATATAAACCTGGGTTAAGGCTAGTTAAAAATTTTGATTCATGCACATGTTTGTCCCATTTCCCTTCCTTCTCCCTCCCCCGTTTTCTCTTGCTGCACACAATAAATTATAGCAAGTCACATTAAAATAGTTCAGCAGCATATGCACATGTATTCAGTTCTAGCTGAGTAGGTTAATTTTGTAACCGCTAATGCTTAAACAGCATCAATAGCATTGCCACAGAGCTATAACAAATTACATTAAATGTGCTACAAAAATAAAGTGGATAGTTTGTGATATAAAAGTATAATATGAAATCTATTTTGACTAGTGGTTTAGATTTTGACTAGTGGTTAAGATTTTAGTAGAATATAAGAATTATTCATTCATGTTGTTCCATGATTTACCCCTCCACACACTGAATCTCATGGCAGAACCTTTAATTTAAGAAGAAAACCAAATACTTATTACTAAAAGTTTAAATCTCTATTTGAATCCTTATCAGTGATTTTAGGAACACAGCTTAGGGATTTGTTAAGACACTTAATTTTTGTTTAAACATTTCCTTATAATATCAAGTTTGGAGGTTCAAGTTATATGCTTAATTCTACCCTAGATCATCATCCTCATGCAGTATGCATCACTGCATACCTAGCAAAGTCAGCTTTTTGTGCTTACATATTCATGCCATAAAGTAGCTGATTTTGCAAGATGTATGGTGATGTTACTATACATCGGAGGGCACGATTGAGCACTATATAGTGATAATAAAGATAACTTGTGAGGCAGAGTTAGAGTGATATTTTATTTCCTTTCCTGGTAAGCAAATTAACTTGGGTCAGTTAGGACAATTATAAGAATTCAGGAGGTGAAGGGAAGGGAGCAGGGAAGAAACAAGGAACACTAGAGTAGAAAGTGTGGAAGCCAAAAGAGGGATAAGGAAGACAGATAGCAAGGAAAGAGAAGGAGAAGACAAAGAAAAAGGAACTGAGAAAAGAGGCAGGAAAATTGGGAGTGAGAAGAAAGCAAGGTCAGATCTGAGCTAGAGGGGACTTTAAGAGTTCCTTGAATTTCTTCAGCTAAACTGAAGGAAGGGTTGAGGGTGATTTCCATGTCACTAAATGGTGCTGCTTCCACTTGGATTATGTCTTTGAATAATTTTAGTTTAAGTGGGGAAATAAAACAAATAGATCTCCAGCTCCTTTTCCCCTTTTCTCTGTAAGCACAGATGCACCTGGTATTTGGAATTTATCAAAGTTGGAGTACAAGGAATTTACATGAAAGTCTCTTGTTAAGATAGTGGCAGCACATAAATCAGTTGGGGCAAAGAGAAAGATGAGGCTTGATCCTGCACCATACAGGTGGAGAGTGTTGGGTGGATAAGGTAAATAGGGATGAGCAGTACAGGCATTAAAAAGAGCCTAATCTTGTATTATCAAGTATGCTGGTGCACATTCCTAGAAGCAGAAGACAGATTAAAGAGGAATCCCTTAGCTATGTGGTCAGTTGCATACTAAATCACATGTGGACACAGAAGCAGCCACACCTTGCCCCTTTTACCTCTACACTCAAGTACAAGACAACAGGCGTGCAATAGGTATGAGACCTATTTCCACTCTGTGTAGACAACTATGTGTAGTGCTTAATATACTTATTACCATACTTTTACTAGAAGGCCAGTGAAGCCCATTATCTGCTTCTCATTTCAAAAGAGCTTAAGGATCAAGGCTAGAGAAGACCCTAAGACCAGAGTGCATAATCATCCATTCAGCCCTGAGAGACCCATTTAGCAAAAGGAGGCCATTACCACAAGATTTGTTAAAATTTGCATTAGTTCTGCTCTCACTTCACAAAACGTAAGAGAATTTAGTTAGAGAAAACAGTGCATTGCTTCCTGAAAAAGTCCCTTAAAAATCCCAAATACTTAGCTCAATAAACAGATTCAAAAAATACTTAGCATATTAGAAAATGTTCTAGTAATTTTTGTAGTGCCTTCACTTTACTTATGTTTGCTGTGCTATATATGTCAAAGATGTTAATATTATTATAAGAAAATACTTTCAATATATTCTTACATTGTGCAGTTAACAATAAAATGTTTATTCTAATGAACTGAAACCCCAAAATATTGAAAGATCACTGATACCCTCTGGCAGTTTACTATAAAATTCAATTTGCCCTAATCTGTTATAGTGATAAACACAATATAAAAAAAAAAACGTGAGGAAGATAAGATATGTAGTTAAACAAAAAGACTGGAATTCAGGAGATCTGGATCAAAAATGAGAATGAAATTTTAAATCTTTATTTAGATGTCTAAATAAGTGGCCTGATTTTTAATGGCCCTGAACATGCATTAAAGTTATGGGGAACTGATGGGTGCTTCCTGCTGTTAATAACAGGCACTTTTTCTGAGGATCGGAGATACTCCCCCACCCCCCTTTCCCAATTTTAGCTCTTCCATGGGCTTCCTGTATGGTATGGCCAATTCTCATGATTTTTTAAAAAGTGTTCCATTATTTGGCATTTCACTTAAAGCATGAGCTTCTGGAAAGAAGTGATTGTGAGACGCTCCGGTTTCAATTACAAAAAAAGTTTTTAATGTTTGTAGTTGACAATACTACACTGGGCAGGTCACAAACTATGAATGCCTCAATAGAAAATAATAAACTATATTAATCTATCTCATAGGCTGTTGGGAGAGTTAATTTATTAATGTCTGTGAAGCAATTTATTAGCCATAGATGGAAACCATAGAGAAGTGCACACTATTATTATTAGGAATATTATTAATAAATATATGTGAGACAAGACAAGAGAAGAATTAAATACATTTTGTGGCATTTACTCATTTTATGATATTTAGAGGTGTGGATTTTCCTTTTAGTTTTCTTTGGGGGGTGGCACATGGGACAAAATTTAAATAGAGAGACAAGAGAGTGTACACATAAGAAAATTTAAGAGATTGTGGTTTGACACTTGATTGCAATTCACACATTCTTTAAAAGGTTGTTTCAAATTTGTTGGAGCTGATGAATAATTAATATACAAAACTTCTTGTTTTTCTTTAGGAGTAACCTTTTGACCAGTCTGTTAGCTAAGCAGTATGTAAGATTGCTTATAAAGCTTGTAGTAATGTTCGCAATCATGACTACAGCTCCTGTATGTATTAGATGGGTTTCCGGGGTGAAAAGACTTTTAAGTAGGGCCTGTTGATTACTTTAATAAAATAATCATTTGATTATGTATGCTGTTCTTTATTGGCTAAATTGAGGAACGGTATTTCACTGGCTAGTGAGAGGCTCAAATACTGAAAACATATTGGAATATACTGTTGTATAAAAAATGGCAAAATTAACTTAATAATTTATTCCCCAAATAATGTGAAACCAAATCTATTAAGTCACACCTCATTAATAACCAGAAAATCACAATGACTAGACCCCCCTTGCCTTGAAAGACTGAGCCTTTGTCCACACTGTTATTTTTAGAATTTCAGCTCGATCACCGCTAGGATGCTGCCAACTTTGCCCTCATATCTACACTGATGACACCATCACAGGGCCTAATCAAGCCACCTACTCCATCAAGGGCTCGTTCACCTGCTCATCCACCAATGTGATTTATGCCATCATGTGCCGGAAATGCCCCTCTGCCTTATATATTGGACAGACAGGACAGTCTTTGCGCCAAAGAATCAATGGACACAAATCTGACATCAGAAATTGCAACACTGCAAAACCTGTAGGGGAACACTTCAATCTCTCTGCTCACTCCCTTGACGACTTGTTAATAGCTGTGTTGAAACAGATGAATAACAAATCACAGCTTCAAAGAGAGACTGCAGAACTCGAATTTATATGCAAATTTGACTCAGTTGGCTTGGGGTTAAACAGGGAATATAGATTTTTCTCGCATTACAACAAGTGATTTGACCTCCCCCTCCTCTATGTGCTGTTCTCCAGTATTTTGAATCCTAACACCTATTTTGATTTGCTGTTACAGCCTGAGCTGATGCTATGTCATACACTCCCCTGCATTTAATTTCCTCCCACTCTGTAACTTTCCTATCTTCAAAGCATCTGACGAAGTGGGATTTTCTCCCACGAAAGCTCATGCGATAAATAAATCTGTTAGTCTTTAAAAGTGCCACAGGACTCTGTTGTCTTTCTACAATAGACTAACACGGCTACCCCTTTGGAATTTGACATACCCTTAGATAGTGAGGTATGTTCTAGTTCAGAGGGGTGTTTAGCTGTATCTCCTCCTTTACAGATTCATGTCCGATATGTGTTCCCTTTGGTGCTATTTGGGTCCCTCTTTTCTCCTGTTCCCTGTTTGGAGCTCAAGATACAGGGGCAAGGCAATCCAAAGCATACTAATAATTATTTGAAGAGGAGGCTCATAGTTCCTGTTTGAATCCCAGTTTCTTGGAGCAGTAACTTGTGTGTTTTGACTCTGCCCTCTCCCTGTGTTTTGTGTGTTGAATATGAGGCCTTTGTTTTGGGGCTGGGCCAACTGCATGCCTCTGCTGCTACCATGTTAATTCCCAGAACAGCCAGGATGATAAGAGAGAATGGTGAGTGAAAGAGAGGGAGGAAGACAGAAAGGGAATCAGACTGGCTCACATTGGGTATATTAATGACTCAAGAAAAAATTCTTTACCATTCAGGTCACTATACCCTCCCCCTCCTTTGATAACTTCACCATACCCTCAGGAGTGGCCAATGGGTACATTAGAATATTTAGCATGATTATTTGCCCCTGCTCAGGGTGAATCTGTAAGACACAGAGTATATCAATATAGAAAATGAAGGTGTGATAGCATATGCTAATTTTAATCCACCTACCACAAATAACAATAGGAGAAGATGTGGTAGCACAGATTTCAGTTTGAACAACTCCTCAAATATGTAGCTAGGTTCCTTAGAGGGCTTGTACTGGTTTGTTAGCCTGCATTGATGCCTGTGGCTCCACATTTTTGCTACTACTATTATCTGCTGTCCCTAAATTAAAGCTAGCCTAGGTATGCCTACCTGAGCTACAATCAGATCTTCATTTGCTGACCATACATACCGACTATGAGCAACTGGAACTGCAACAGCTGCAGATTGCTTTCAAAATGTTAGTATAGGCACAGTCTAACAGTCCATCAAAGATTTCAACGTCAGAGTATCAAAGTAATTAATGTGGTTAATCCACAATCCCTACCATTGGACATTTAAACAAATAATTCCATCTCTGCCTTCTGTATTTCATAATACAATTCATCTACATTCTCTTGGCCCCTCAGAAAACATGTTCTGGATGGAATTCTTATTAGGGATGACTAAATATCATTGATATTTCATGCCCATTTATGGTACTAATTAGGCATCCTGCATAATACAATTGTAAATAAGAAAAAGCTAGTAGCTGTAAAGCATCAGTACAACTCCTCCAGGACAACACTGCCTTTGGCAAACTGGACAAATATTTGAGAAATTTGGAAAGCTGCAGTTAGAAGCAACAGGATGTGTGCCAGTGTTATTTTTTTTTCCTTTATAGCACATCATTTTTTCTTTAACATTTCTATATTTACAATAATCTTTAGTTTAACATTTTGTGAAACTAAATCTTTTTTGGAACTGTAGGAAATGAGGTCTCAGATTAAAGCATGTGGAAAAATTAACACAAGTGAGCAGTACCATGAAATAAGAACATAAGAACGGCCATACTGGGTGAGACCGATGGTCCATCTAGCCCTGTATCTTATTTTCTGACAGTGGCCAACATCAGGTGCTTCAGAGGGAGTGAATAAAAGAGGTAATCATCAAATGATTCATTGCATCAGCCATTCCCAGCTGCAGGCAAACAGTAGACCCTGCATATCATGTGTAATAGTCATTGGAATCTGTCAGATTTGTATGCATAAAGCAGCCTAAATCTTTGTAGGATTATGGATTATAACTTCACAAGAGAGTTTTTAATAGCTAGAAATCAAAACTACATGTGCAGTAATAATTCCTGTATCATTCGTAAGGAATTATAGAAAAAGATCCTGGATGCAACTGTCAAGAAATTAAATTTAAAAAAATATTTAAAGCTTCATGCATTGGAAGTTCTATTAAAACATTGACAGATAAAGATTTACTTCTGCAGTATCCATTTGGATAGGAAGCATGATTATTAATATTATTCCTAAACATTCACAGTAACCCATATTGTGCCATACGAAAGAGTCAACCCAATTTTATTTGGAGAGGAGAAAAAGCACATATAAAAAAAAATTACAGTATTCTTCAGGTCCCCCTTGTGTTTGAGATCTTAAGATCAAGTTTTAGCCTGGTGAGAATTTTTTTTGGAAATCAGTCTTTAAAACTGAATGATACTGAAAGACACTTCACTGTGAGTTGTTGAAGTGAGAGTATAATACAACATAATATTTAGCTCTGATTATGATTACCTGTACTATTCCCAGAAGGAAATCTGTATATATATATTAGAGTGTAATGAAGATACATTTTTTCTGCATGCGAGTGCCAGCTAATCTTATTATGGGTTCTTTTAAGGTATTAATACCTTCATTTTAATAACTTGTTTTATGCTTAACTACTGAGGCTTTTTCTGCACCTTTGATTATAGTAGCATTAATTAGATAAAAGACCAGCATATCTGTTAGTCAATATTAGGGTAGCATATCAGCACATATGGGGAGTGGCTAATAAGAAATACTAGGCCACTAAGAGGATGTTTTTATAATTGTGGCTGGAAATCACAGAAGTTCTTGTTCCTTTTTCTTTCCTTCTGGTTCTAATTGATCTGCCATGCAAGGCATTTTGGCTTAAGGCCTGACTATGTTTTTGACTTGAAAGCCTGAAGTTAAATTTGAGGAATACATGGGCCTTTAAAATTCCCTGCAGAATCACAATAAATTCTTCAACTGTAGGGATGGCCTCAAATTATAAAATTCACTCATTAGAATGGAGAAAGTCCAGTCTGCATAGTTTTGGCTCTTTGACAAAGGGGAAGCATTGTATCAACAGAAAAAAAATTACGAGCACAAAGAAAACTGGGTGCACCTGACTGTGAAAGGGTTGTTAGTAAATCCACCTTACTCATGGAAATACAGTACCAATATAGCAATTAAGAAACTTTGAATTTGAATAATCATCAATAATGTTTTTAATTAGGCTGACTTACTCTTTGTACTCTTATATTTCATCTGATATATATTAACAGGATCCTTTGGTTGAAAAGAAATACAATCAGCCACTAATCATTTTAAATAGGGATGTGACGACAGGCTGGTGTTTTGGATTTCATTAAAATATTCCCTGTTAATTTAATGCATTGTTTCATGGGAAATGTATTTAACAACATGCATTCCTAATTAAATGTAAACTAATGTTACCTGAACAATTCTTATTTAAAAAGTAGTTTCTCGTCTCTTTCTATGATAATCAGGTGAATAAAATTAACATGCAAGAGTTCTGAACCTGCATTCCGTCAGACCTAAAGAAAACCACAGGAGCCTTAAGTTCCAACACATGCCATTATATGTTTATATAAGACACAGCAAGGTTGAAGAATTGCACCATGTACATAGAGTGAAAGGAAGATGCTGAGGAAGATTCACATCTAAGTATGACAAAATAGTCATTTGGCAGAAAAATCTTAGCTAGGGATGAGGGGCTGATGTAGCTGAAGTCAGGCACCCAGACCATAGAAAAAGACTGTCAGACTTTACCAACTGGGTATTTAAATCTGTTCTTCTTTTAAAATACAACTTTGGATACAATGCTGGTTTTACAATTTGGGCAATTTATGTTTGCTTGGTTATTTGTCTAATGCAGTGGTGCTTTGATATAATTGAAAAACACGGAGTTACATGTCTGATTGGCAAATATTTTGTTTAATGTTGTTCTAATGTACTATTTATGTGCAATTAACACACACACAATTTGTGGCCAGTCAACTAATAAATACTAGTTAGGATTAAAATATATATATATATTTTTTAGAGAGACTTAAAGTCACACTATATCTCAGAGCCCAAACAAGTGTAAAGCAGATGCTAAATCTGCTTATCTGAATCCCAGTGATTTAACACTTTTTTCCTTATGTTTATTTGAAAAAATAAAGACCGCAAAGAGAACATTTTAACCTGTAAGTTTTAACACTTTCACAGGAGGAGGTATTTAAAAGGTATTAGATTTGACACTCAAATTATAATAAATACTTAGGAGCAACAAAAATTTGCCTTAAGGGAAAATATATTAAAAACAAAGAATATTTATCCCTCAACATAATTAAAATGGGCTTTTCGTTTGCTACTGATGTAAGTTCTGGTTTCAGAGAACATTGTTCCTTTGAATTAAGGAAAGACAGAAACCAGTTATATAGCACAAGTAACATGTATATGAAAGAGAAAAGTGAAGTTACTGAGTAAATATTTATGGATCCTGTAGTTTTTAAAAAATCCAGTATCATTTTGTAATTCCAATTTTGTATGCTTAGTTTGTCTGTAAGCTGTGTGCAAAACTCCCTCATTCTGTTTAATGTACAGGATGACAGTCCAAGGTGCAGAGCAATTCCTGAAAGGTTCTTCATACTGATCACGCCAATTGTGTTTAGTCAAAGGAGAAGACCTTTAGCAGCTTGCAGAATTTAATTTGTAAGTCACTCCTGTGAAAGCATTTCCATTTCTTTGTTCTAAAAATGCATATTTTGAAAATTAGAACAAAATATTACTAATACATTTTTTACTCCCATAAGAAGACTTAACTGGATTTTATGGGATTGATCTTGCAGTAGTGTGAAAACATATCTGAGGGGCCACACAAGGCAAAGAATAGGGCTAATGTAACCTGAAAAGAAGTAGGCTGGACTTCACCTTTGTGGGGGTGGTCAGAGGGCTGTCCCAGGATACAGTGCCCAAGAGGAGCTCCATAAACAAAGAGCACTGCCTCCTTCCTAGATTATAGGACATAACCATCCCCAGATACCCCTGTGATGAACTTCACCGGTTTCACCCATAACCAAGTGGTGAATTGAGAATTGCCATTTTGTATCTTAAAGGGCTTTTTATTAGGAAAGGATAATGAGGTCTCTCCCCTTGCACAAGCCCAAATTCCTTGATCACAGCAATTAGTTTGTCAATAAATGATCACACCCACAAATACACAAGAACTCACCGACACCTGTTGGAAGGGTAGACAAATTTCCAATTCTAATGATCAATATAGAAAATGAGCAACTCAATTCTAATCTTGAAACATAGTTTTGTAACAATGTCGGGCATTTGATGACATCAAGGCAAGGAGATTGTGACATTATCCTTAAGTCATTATGACTTCCTAAATATGCATGCATTCAGTACAAACGGCTGACATGTTCACAATGTTCTAAGTATGCCATCTGTTAATCATAAATCTACATCAGCTAACTATGTTATCTTGTGTGCAAATCTGCAACTGGTGCACTAGTGACTGCAGAGTTAGCAACAAAATAGTTCCCGACATATAACATGCATTGATGTAGATGAATTACCAAAACCCTAGTAGTCATGTTTCATCTCAGTTACAGAGTTCTACATGTTGGGCAGTCTTCTCAGTTTGGAGATATGGTAAGAAGTCCTGCCTCTCCAACTGTTTCCTACCAGCTGTATCATCAACCATATGAGTAATGCTGTGTTGAAATCTTAGCCTGCCTGCCCTCTGAAAACAGTTTTGCTTTTCGAAGTAACCAGAACATTCTGCCCTTCTAGTGCAAAAATTCTACTTCTTCCTTCCCATCAGTACTAGTAGAGAACCTCTTCTACTGCCTTCAGTTTTTCTCTCTCTTGCTCGCTCCACCACACCAGCCACCACTTCAGGAAACACACTTGTTTCCTGCTTGCTGCTCCTTCCCTTCACACCCTCTCTCCCTGAAGTTTCCCTCTCACTTAATGCTCCTTGAAGTGACTAGGACTGTGGGAGAAGACTATTGATGAAATAAAGATGCTGAATACTGAAGGTATGGGAAGGTGAGAGCCAACAAATAAATTGTTTGAAGTGGAGAAGGAGGCTTCAAATGGATAAAGAAGAATTCAGAATTATTAAATTGGGGAGTTGGGGGAGGGAGGGGAAAGGCAGAACTGGTTATTTAAGAGAAGGAAGGACACAGTCTTGATGAATTTCCTGGGGAAAAGAGTGCAGACCTTGACAACTGATGAAAAGTGAAAGGGGAGGAAAGGTTAAAAAATAATGTAACTAGGCAATGGTATGTGTGGGAGCCAGAGAACATTTGTTTATGTGATACAAAAACTGAGGAAATTTTTTTGTTCTAAAATGTTTTTAAATATTATTTAATATTCAAATGATTCAAAAGTTTCCGGAGGAAGATATCAAACACATCTAATGTTTTTGTCAACTCTCCACAATTCCCCACTTCTTTGTCTAGTTTATAGTATGAATAAATGATCTCCTTTAAGTCAATGGGTTTATTTAGTTATAATATGAGTACGTTACCTCATTTAAGTCAATGGGTTTATTTTGCATAAAATGTCCAATTGTGCAAACCCTTAGTCACATTGAAATAAATGAGACTACTTATGGGGATAATAAGCACTAGAACAAGATAGAGTTTGTAGAATTCAGTCTTTACTTCTGAGTAACAGAGACCAAAATACAGAACATTATTTATAATAACAAATGCCACAATTTTATAAATTTAATAAGACATATGAACCATTGAGGTCAAATTCTGCCTTACTTTATATGCTCACAACTCCTTTTCCACTTAATGATTTATACTGGTAAATAAGTAAAAGACCTATATTTAAAGTTGTGATTCCACCAGGGGGGAAAAAAAGTTGAAAATATTTCTAGTAAGCTCTTTCAGACAGAAGACATTAATTTTATTGGAAACTATCTAGTGCGTGTAAATAAGGCAGAAGATAACCGAGCTCCATGTTTTAATTAATTTACGGTTGGCAGAATGAACTAGAAAAGCAGCAATTAGTATTTAAATATATCTAAGGCCCAGATTAACTAAGAAAAAGAGAAGCATAAAGTTATACTGCACAGTATAACTGAATAATAGAAGCCTTCAGAGAAAGTAAAATTTTATTGATCAGTTGAAGGATAACAAGAAGAAAAACCTTATCCTAAGTACTCAATATTTTTCATTGGCAACAATTTTCAGACATAGGAGCCCCAAGGTAGGCTCCTAAGTCCATATTTTTGCACCTAAAAGTAGGATCTAAGCCACAAGCCCTAGGAATTCAAGTGACATTAGCTTCAATGATTTCAACGGGATTTGTGTTTCCAAGTCATGTATGCACATTTTGAAAATCCTACCCTTCTGTATTCAAGTACAGTTTCAGGAATCTAACAATAGGGTTTGAGTTATGAAAATTTTGACCATCATTCTTTCGGGTACCAATCCTGTGTGGTGCTGCTGACATTCTCCTTTGAAGTGTTAAGTGCCTTCAGTTATATGGAGTATCAGTGGGAAGTAAGAGTATTGAGTAGGAGGCGCTCAGCACATTGCAGGGTCAGAGGATGACTATTGATTAAAAGGATTAGAGAGAAGGACAATTTAAGAGCTTCATTAATGGATATCAGTGTTTAGATAAAGAAAGCCTATTTCACTTCTCAGCATCACAAAATATTTTACATGAAAACCAACAAATGTATGAATAGAATCTTTACACTTCTGTGCAAAGATAGAACTGAATAGCAATGTAAACTGGAATATAGTGCTATTAAATACCAGCTCAGAGGTATCAAGACCCATTGGCTTCAGTACCACAATTTAAAAGTAGAGTTGTCAGTTAGTGACCACAGTTCTCCACTATATATTATATAGCATGGTTTTATGATTGGTAGACATTCCCTGCAGTGAGGTTTTAAGATAAGGCATGGTCTTCTGATGGGCTATGGTAATTTTAATCCCAGTATAGGGAAGTGTGGGAAACCACAGGATAGAAGGATACTTCCTTTGTTCCCACTATGCAGTTCTATTCTAAAAGTCAGTCAGCTCCAGATATCAACTTTTCAAAAGAAAAAAAAAAGGGGGGGGGGGAAATGTAGAGCAGGGGACTGGGTTATTGCATCAGAGACTCTGTCAAGAAGGAAATTAAAGTCTTCCAGGATAAAAAGACTTAGGAACTTAATAACTACATCAGATTTGCATGAACATATGTAAGACTTTGCATAGAAAAAGTGTAAAGTGATGTTGTGTCTGACGGTAATACTTTAGAAGACTGTTTGAAACTTTAGTCTTTTTGGCTCTGTCCACACTTACGAATTTAGGTTGACTTTACTAAGTTGACTTCACTAAGTCGACTTTAAGTTGACCTTATTAAGTCAACTTAGAGAGTCCACACAGGACTCTTAAGTTGACTTAAAGGTGCTCCTATTAAGTTGACTTAGAGAGTCCAGACTAGACTCTCTAAGTTGAATTGATAGGTGGAGGGAGAGCCAGCCTTGCAGGGTTGGCTCTCCCCAGACCAGGAAACCACTGGCGGCTTGCCCCGGGAGCCAGTCCTGCAAGGCTGGCTGTCCTGGGACCCAAAAGCTGCTCGCTGCTTCTCAGTCCCTGCAGAGCCAGCTGCATGCCAGCTGACTCTATAGGGACCGAGAAGCAGCTAGCAGCTTCTGGGTCCCAGCAGAGTCAGCTGGCATGCAGCTGACTCTGCGGAGACCAGCCGACTGCCTCCCAAGCTCTCCAGCCAGGTTTCCAGCTAGGGATCCCCTCCCACTGGAGCCCTGGCTGGGGAGCCCTTCTCCCCAGGACCGTGGCTCCCCTGGCAGGGAAGCCGCGGGTCTGGGGAGAAGGGAGCAGAGGCTTCCCAGGACAAGGGAGCCACAGTGGTGCTCCCTTGTCCCCCCTACCCTAAGCTGACCAAGTCGACTTAGGGCATCTACACTGGCTAAGTCGAATTATTAAAGTCGAAAGACACTCATTTAAATTATAACGAGGTGTTATTAATTTGAACTAGTTTTTCCTTAATTCAATTTGAGGAGCAGCTTAAGTCAATTTAAGGAAAGCCCAGTGTAGATGTGGATTAAATTAATTTGACTTAAACCTGCTTAAATTGACTTAATTTATAAGTGTAGACGCACCCTTTGGAATTTGAAAACCTGGCCCATAGATACCAAAGGGCACTTCTTGTCCATACTTCTTTGCATTTGTAATATCTCAGAAAGACTTCTTGGTTTCTCATGCTTAATAGAGAAAAAAAGTAACACTGCCTCTCTCCTCCTCTTTTTCAAGTTGCTTACTAAGGAATTTGTAGTCATTTTTGTTGCAAAGATAATATGTTTCAAGGTAAAGTGCCTGTGCTCTGTAAGTTAAAGCTGTAAATAATGGGTGGGTATAATTATATTCCTCCTATAACTATATATATTCATTTTATAATCATTATGTTACCAAATGGGGGGAGGGGGGTTAGAGGTGGTGTAGATAAAGTGTTTGTTGATCACAAGGTGAAGGGGAATGAGTGGACTAGATGCTGTAACCTAATACATTGCTCCTTATCAGCCCACCCTGTCTGGATCTTATCTCTTTCAACCTTGCAACATAGATGATATCCTGAGGTCCCTCTCAGCTCTGCTATATAATTCTAGATTTTAAATTGCCAGTGATGGAGAATCCACTACAACCCATGATAAATTATTCTCATCATCAAAAATGTATGCTTTATTTCCAGTCTGAATTTGCCTAGCTTCAACTTTCATCTCTTGGATTGTGTTATGCCTTTCTCTGCTAGACTGAAGAGTCCATTATCAATTATTTGTCCTCATGCAGGTACTTCAGAGACTATAATCAAGACACCTTTGAACGTTGTCTTTATTAAGGTAAATAGATTGAGCTCCTAGGGTATGTCTACACTGGCATGTTAGATCGACTTAAGGATGCTTAAGTCGACCTAAACAAAGCCACGTCCACACTGTTTTTTATTAAGTTGACTTAAGCATTTCCTTAAGTCAACTTAAGGAAAGCTTAAGTCGACTTAATAACACCAACTCTTTAGGTTGACGGCGAACGTAGGTCGGGATTAGTGCTAAATCGACTTCATTAAATTGATTTAAGGCCAGTATAACGGCTAACTCTGCTGTTAAGTCAACTTTACAAGGTCAACTTAAAGAGTAGCCAATTTGTTAAGTCAGCTTAACAACTTGACCTTGTTAAGTTGACTTAATTTTTCAAGTGTAGGCATAGTTCTTGAGTCTATCATTCTAGGACATGTTTCCTAATCCTTTAATTATTCTCATGGCTCTTCTCTGGATCCTTTCCTATTTATCAACATTCTTCTAGAATTGTGGACCCTTGGTCACAGTAGTCCAGCAAGGCTTGCAGACTGCTAAATGCAGAGGTAAAATAGGTGCTCAACTCCCATTGAGATTCCCTTGTTTATTCATCCAAGAATGGCATTTACTCTTTTGGCCACAGCTTGACAAGGGAGATCATGTTCAGCTGATTATCCACCACAACCTCCCACATCCTTTTCAGAGTCATTGTTTCCTAGGTTAGAGTCCAATATACATACTCCACATTCTAATGACAGACCTATAATTCTTTCTCAACTTGTGTGTACATCTTCTCTGTGCTTGTTACTGTCTTAGATGCAGATAATACTAGGTCCATGCCACTAACAGTACTGTTCCAGAGATCCTTTTGAGATATCTGTGAAGAGTTTAATGAATTTCAATAGTTAAAAATTGCAGATCTGGAGCTGATATCAGAATGTGCTTTAAATATGATCTATTTTTCATGTTCTAGCATCCATGCCAATTTGGTAACCTTGTGAAGGAGATGCCTTAGGTGAACTTGCATCTGCATGTTCAATGTTGCTTGAATCTTTGATTCATCAGCCAAGGTTCCCTCTCTCTCAATATGTTGTTTCCATTGTTTGAAGTTGACGTTTGGTCATATTCATTTTAAGGTTATTAGCTTTTGCAATCTCCAATACTCATCATTCCTGATGTTCAATGTCAATGCTGCCCCAAATTATTAAGTCATCAATGTTCACTTGCATGCCTGCTAGACCTCCTAGCATCTGGTTAATTGTAGCGTGAAATACCGCTGGAGCTGAACAGATTCCCAAAGGCAGTCTTAGAAAACAGCATCTGCCAAATGATGTGTTTAAAGTATAGATATTGGAGCTTTCACTGTTCAAGGTGATCTGCAGAACTCCAACCAATGCATTTAGTTTGCTGAAGAATTTCCTCCTGCCATCTTAAACAACAGTTCACTTCTTGTAAAGAAGTGGAAGTATCCTTTTTTAATGTTTGTGTTCAGTTCCTAGTGAATATTTCCTGCTTCTTTTTTTCTAGACAGTTACTAAGGAGTGAAGTCAATCTGTTGGTTCTTCTGTTCTCTGAATTATACCATTTGCTGTCATATTTTGCAGTTCTTCTTTTAGACTCTTTCTTAAGATACGTGGAACTTTTTGTGTGGCATGTACCATAGGTTCAGCATCTTCTCTATATTGTGTATGTTATTGGAAGGCAACCATTTTTTATATCACTGCAAACTAGGATGACCAGATAGCAAGTCTGAAAAATCGGGTCAGGGTGGGAGGCAATAAGCACTATATTAGACAATGCCCTTTGTACTGGGACTGTCTCTATAAAATTGCACATGTGGTCACCCTACTACAAACTTTTCTTTGATCACTTTCACTTTGTATGTGTCAGTGTGCGCTCTCCCAACACTGAATTATTACTTCACTATAGTCCTTCACAGACACTTTTGATATTTCTGCTTTTCTTTGCTCCTGCCCCTCTCTAGTTCATTTTTATTATATTTATTTTTGTCCAAGTGACAATTTTTATGTGACATAAGTGCCATTTGTGTACATTTTAATTAACCAAGCTTTCAAATTTTCAGCCTCCTTCATTACAATGCTTAAGAAAAGCTCTTTCTTTTCACTTGAGGAATCCCCATCTGTATTTACTACATGCACTTTCCTGCTTTTTCCTGCACATGTTAGCAAAATGGTTGCATTTATTACAGGTCTTACATATTTTCATGAAGACTGGGCATTTTTTATACTCATGCTAGTTGCTGCATCACTGGCATTGTTTTCTGCTTTCCATGTTTCTGTCCTTCACCAATCTAATTTCTATGAACCTTTCCCTCTGGGCTTTTTACTTGTCTCTGTTCTGCTGCTTGGCATTTACATATTACCTTTTTTCGCATCAGATCTACCTACCTCAGTAACCATTCACAGATTTATTTTTTTTTAAAGTTACTTACCAGAACAATCTACTTTTTAAAGAGTGTGCTCTTAATATTCCTTATTCACAAGAATGACTTTTTGGTTTTAAATCTGACAAACTCTTTTATTGTTTCCCATTCATTCTATGTTCTCAACCTGAATATCTCTCCCATTGCCATTTTTTCTCCCTAAGGAAACATTAATCCTTAAACAATTTCAGTATTTCTGTAATGATTCCTTCCCCCCCCCCCATCCTTTCCCACTACCAGCTGCATGAAATGTATTGTATACATCTAGGATTTTTGTGAAAAGCAGAGCTTGGAGTTCTGGCTGACACCTGACTCTTCCTAGGCAGCCTTGCTGACCTCATTCCTCCCCATATCATTGCTGCCACCAATCTGCTACACCAGCCACTGCCTAGTCTGCCTATAGCTAGAGAAGCTTCTGCATGCACTCTTAATCCACTAGTACTCAGCAAATCTCTCCACCAATAGAGACCAAATTCTTGAATAGCCTTGACTATAACTTTGTTTTGGACAAAGACTGCTTGACAGAGTTAAACTGTGTCTCTTATTTTAAATGAAGGGTGGTAGTTATACCCACCAAATTCAATAAGGTTTACCCCAGACTGTAACAATATACATCAGATCAAGGGAATCTAAATATAGAACTGCTTTTAAAGAGGTTACTAGTATTGGTTATTGGAAATACTTTTAAACTGATCAGTTATGAAGTGAGATTTTAATTAGTTGAGAAATATTCTAACAAGAATGGATGAAAATGGACTTCAGGGTGACATCTGTACTGTTTATGGTTTATGAGCCATCATTTGCAGTATAGAGCTTTTTTTAAAAGCACTCAGAAAGGGGGATTAATTTGAATAAGGGAATACTGCTACTACTGGGGCCTGATTATTTAAGGTTACTGAATGGCTCTCCTCCCCCCATTCTTACTGAGTGTGAGGTGTCTATCAGCTTTCAGGAACAGGCCCTTGATTAATGATAATTAACCGTTTTTCCCTTTCCTGTATTTTATTTTCAATAAAATGAGAAGTTTAGACAGATGGTCAGCATCAGATATATGATCTCACATCAAAGCCTAAAGCAATGAGTATTGATCATGAAAACACTGCTCCATCAAAAAATAAAAGTTAACATTCTCCATTTTAAGCAGATCAATAATTCTGGCACCTCCTTCCCTCTATCACCTAGAATCCAAACAAAAACTCACATATAAGATCATTCTTCATTCATCATGGCATAATTTAAAAACAAGACCATTATTAAATTCATGAGAACATTGCAAAAATCAGGCATACCTCAAATAGATCAAAAGGACATGTACATTGTTAATATATATCAAGATATACATGTAATGAGTAATGTTACCAACCATATTAAATCCTCTTTTACCTGCAACAAATAATTGAACTTGAAGAACTATTGAATGAATAAACAACAGGAGTTGGGGAAACTACTGATTAATGAAGAGCATAGCATTATGCCCCCTGAGCTTTTATGCAGTGCTATAAATCTGCTTTAAAATACTTCATTCACTTAACAGGACTTTGACCCTTAGCTTTTATTATTTCTCCTCAATTAAACTGTTCGGGCTTCTGACTTAATTTGCACCAGCTGTGGACAGCTTTTTATCCTGTGGTGGCCAGAGCGCCTGATCAAAATGTTGGAGAGAAGCAATTTATAGTAATTGGGCAAACTACTCACAGCAAGCCATTTATTTGCCAAATTTAACATTTTTGTCCTATTCAGAAATTGATCATAAACATACTTTGATTTTTTACCAATATATGTGGTTTGTGTGATTGATCTCATAGGAAGAGGGCAGAAGTAGTGTGTGGAACTAGGAAGTGGTAGGTTATCCAAATATGGATTTCTTAGTCTACTTTTAATCTCTCTTTCTAAACCATTTTGCTAAGACCCTGCTTGAGATATTGCTGTTAAGAAAAATAGCCTATTTTAAATATCATAGAATGTAGTTAGATTTAATATGAAATTGTTGTCAACACGTTCATAATATATAGAGAGTTAGCTGTGTTAGTCTATTTCCAGCAAAGTGAACAAGAAATCCTGTGGCACTCTGACAAGCAGGCCAGTCCTTTTTTTACTGACAACTCCAACCTTAAGCAAATATTCACCAGCAACTACACACCATACAAAAGAAACTCTAAGCCAGGAATCTATCCCTGCAACAAACTCTCTTGCCAACTCTGCCAGCATATCTACTCAAGTGACACCATCATAGGACTTAACCAAGTCAGCCACTTCATCGCCTGCACATCTACCAATGTGATATATGCCAATGATGTGCCAACACTACCAACACTGACCCCCTGCAATGGCTGAACTGGACTGTCTTTGCACAAAAGAATAAATGGACACAAATCAGACATCAAGAATGGTAACATTCAAATCACTAGGGGAACATTTCATCATTTCTGGATATTCTGTAACAGACATGAAAGTTACAGTACTTCAGAAAAAAAACTTCAAAACCAGAGTTCAGCATGATACTGCAGAGCTGGAATTCATATGCAAAGTTGACACTATCAGATTGGGTCTGAATAGGGAGTTAGAATGACTAACTCAGTACAAAAGGTAATTTCCCCTCTTTAAACATTCTCACTTTCTCATCAATTGTTGTTAAGGGCCCACAGCCACACCTTTGGATTAAAACAACTTGTTTGTTTTTCTGAAATAGACTAACAAAATATCCCTCTGGAACTGTTTGAATTGGTCTTGTGATTTACCTTTCTCTGCATGTGTATATATAACTAACATGCTACAGTTTTCATTTCATGCATCCAAGGAAGTGGCCTTATGCCCATGAAAGCTCATGCATTAAATAAATTTGTTAGTCTTTAAAAGTCCCACAGAATTCCTTGTTTGAGTCAAAATATAGTTACATGTAGGGCATTTGCTTCAGGAGGAACTGGTGAAAAATGCTTGGCTCCCTGCTGACATGTATCTCCCCTTGACTGTACTATGGAAGATGAGCTTTGTTCCAATAAATTGCACATCATTACCGAGTGTTTCTATAGATTTGATATTCTTTTTTTCTCCCAGGTTTGCACAGAACTTCCTGTACATGGTAGCTCCAAAACAAACAAAAAAAAAGTGTTTGAACTCAGAGACCCTTGGCAAAATTGTGTTATCTGTGTGCTACTTTGATGGGCCTTTCTATTAATTTAATTCACTCTAAACATCTGAATGTAATTTAAGGAATGTAACATTTTTTAAAAAATCTATCAAATCATTGTTTTTGTAGAAATGTGATTGTTTCATTTTAAACCCATATGAAAAGAAAGATTGGCTATGAGGTCTCTAACAGACAGATGAAAGAAGGATAATACATATTCTTTTTTTCATTTGACTTATAGTCTCATAGCAATGCTACAAGGGAATATCTTGGAGATGGCAATCATAATTTGGGGGGAGCCTGGGCTGTAACAGCAAGGATAAAAGAGAAACTAGTCAGAACTTGGGGGGAGAGCGGGGAATCAAATCAGTACCTTTGTGTCTGTATACTAATGATAGTTAGTGTGAAATATGGGAAATAAGCAGGAAGAACTCCAAATGCCAGTAGCTAAACGGAACTATGACAGAGTTGGCATCACAGAGACTTGATGAGATAATACACATGACTGGAATATTAATATAGCAGAGTATAGCTTGCTTAGGAAGGGTAGGCAGGGGAAAATGGAGGTGGTGTTGCCTTGTATATTAATAATGTATGTACTTGGACTGAGTTTGAGATGGAAATATGAGACAGACATGTTGAAAGTCTCTGGGTAAAAATAAAAGGAATAAAAAACAAATGTGATTTCATGGTAGAGGTCTACTACAGGCCACCTAACCAGGAAGAAAAGGTGGATTTTTTTTTTCAACAAAGCACAGGACTTTGTAGTGGTGGGGTACTTCAACTACTCAGACGTCGGTTGGGAAAATAACATTGCAAGGCACAGATTATCCAACAAGTTCTTGGAATATATTGAAGACTTTTTTATTATTATTATTTCAAAAGGCTAGAAAGCTACTAGGAGAGAGGATGTTCTCTACTTGATTTTGAAAGGGAGGAACTGGTTGAAAATTTGAAGGTGGAAGGTAACTTAGGTGAATGTAATCATGAAATGTTAGAGTTCATGATTCTAAGGAATGGTAGGAGAGAGACCAACAAAATAAAGATGATGGATTTCAAGAAGGCAGACATTAGCACACTCAAGGAGTTGGTAGGTAGGATCCCGTGGGAAGCATGTCTAAGAGGAAAAACAACTGCAGACAATTGGCAGTTTTTCAAAGAGACATTATTAAGAGCACAATAGCAAACTGTCCCAATGTATAGGAAAGATAGGAAGTATGGCAAGAGACCACCCTGGTTTAACCAGGAGATTTTCAATAATCTACAAATAAAGACAGAGTCCTACAAAAAGTAGAAAAAAGGTCAAATCACAAAGGATGACTTTAAACAAATAATACAATTGTGTAGGGGAAAAATCAGAAAGGCAAGCCACAAACCAAGATCAAACTAGTTGAAGGCATAAAGGATAATAAAAAATATTTTAAAACAAAAGGAAGACCAATTACAGTGTAGGACTATTATACAATAAAGAGGGAAAAACAATAACAGAAAATATGGAAATAGCAGAGGAACTAAATGATTTCTTTGTTTCAGTCTTCACTGGGAAGGTTGGTGGCCACTGGATGCCTGAAGTAGAGGAGGGCAGTAAAACCAGGATAGGATCAGAAGCTAAAGTACAAAAACAACATGTTAAAAATTACTTAGACAAGTTAGATGTCTTCAAGTCACAGGGGCTGATGATATGCATCCAAGAATACTCAAGGAGCTGACTCAAGAGATATGTTAGCCATTGGCTATTCTCTTTGAAAAATCATGAAAGGCTGGAGAGGTCCCAGAGGACCGGAAAAGAGCAAATATAGTGCCCATCTATAAAAAGGGAAACAAAGACAACCCAGAGAATTATAGACCAGTCAGTTTAACCTCTGTACCAGGAAAAATAATGGATTAAATAATTAAGGAATCAATTAGCAAACAACTAAAAGAGAATAAGGTGTTAAATGATAGCATGGATTTGTCAGGAACAAATCGTGTCAAACAAACCAACTTGATGGCTTTCTATGATGGGGTAATAAGCCTTGTAGACAGAGGGGAAGCAGTAGATTTAGTATATCTAGATTTTAGTAAGACTTTTGATATGGTCTCCCATCACCTTCTCATTAACAAATTAGAGAAGTATAACCTGGATGGAGCTACTGTAAGTTGGGTGCAAAACTGGTTGGATACTCCCAGAGAGTAATCAACAGTTCACAGTCATGCTGGAAGGGCATAATGAGTGGGGTACTGCAGGTATTTGTTCTGGGTCTGGTTCTGTTCAATATTTCCACCAATGATTTAGATGATGTCATAAAGAGTACACTTATAAAGTTTGTCAATGATACCAAGCTGGGTGGGGTTGCAAGTGCTTTGGAGGATAGGATCACAATTCAAAATGATTTGGACAAACTGGTGAAATGGTCTGAGGTAAATAGAATTAAATTCAACAAAGACAAGTGCAAAATACTCCACTTAGGAAAGAACAATCCACTGCACAGATTCAAAATGGGCAATGACTGCCTAGGAAGGAGTACTGCAGAAAGGGATCTGGGTGTCATAGTGGACCACAAGGTAAACATGAGTCTAAAGTGTAACACTGTTGCAAAAAAAGCAAATACCATTCTGGGCTGTATTAACAGGAATACTGTAAGTAACAGATGAAGTAATTCTTCTGCTCTACTGCACAATGATTAGGCCTCAACTGGAGTATTGTGTCCAGTCCAGGGTGCTTCATTTCAGGAAAGATATGGAGAAATTTGAGAATGTCCAGAGAAGAGCAACAAGAATGATTAGAAGTCTGACTTATGAGGGAAGTTTGAAAGAGCTGGGTTTGTTCAGTCTGGAAAAGAAGAGACTGAGAGGGGACATGATAAGTTTTCAAGTGCCTAAAAGGTTGTTCCAAGGAGGAGGGAGAAAAATTGTTCTCCTTAACTGCCGATGATAGGATAAGAAGCAATGGGCATAAATTACAGTAAGGGAGATTTAGGTTGGACATTAGGAAAAAAATTCTGTCAGGACGATTAACTACTGAAATAGGTTAATTAAGCAGGTTGTGGTATCTCCTTCATTGGAACTTTTTAAGAGCAGGTTAGACAAACACCTGTCAGGGGTGGCTGAAGAAGGTACTTAGTCCTGCTCTGAAGGCAGGGACTGGACTTGATGACCTCTCATGGTTCTTTCCAGTTTCCAAGGCTATGTCTACACTAGGCTTTAATTAGTTCGAATTAAGGGCTTCCTTAATTCGAACTAATACGTTCAAATAGGGAATTCGAACTAAGGAGTTAATTCGAACTAACTAGTTCAAATTACCAATCTGGCCATGTTAATTCGAACTAATTTCTTAGTTCAAATTAACCAGCCATTGAAATGAATGGGGATCGCTAATTCAAACTAAGCAAGTGCTTGCTTAGTTCAAACTAACATTCCAATGTGGCCATGCTAGTTCGAATTAAGCTAATTCGAACTAACTATAATTAGTTTGAATTAGTTAGTTTGAACTAACTAATTCAAACTAATTTTAGCAAGTGATTCTATGTATTTTGGCATACAGTCTATATGTACCGTGTCAGATGCTCTTATCTTAAATGCCAGTGTAGATTCCCTCACACTGAGTTTTAAAGATATACATTTATGAAGCAATGTCTTCATTTAAGGTCAAGCAAAATCCTGAACACGTTAATCATAGTGAATACTTATTGTCATATCTCAGCTCTGACATTTAAGAGAAACTCTTCATGCAAATTAGATATGTGACTGAACTACTAGAAGACAATATCAAATACAGAACACAGAAATACAATGAGTCCCACTATATTGACTGAAGTACTTCATGTGTTTCCTCTCAAGTGGAAATTAGACTTAGATTTGTTCCCTTTGAAGTTTAAGAACTCTTGGATGTATGCTGCTTAGTGCATACTGATGTCTATACTAAATCAAAATTAAAAGTATCGTATTAAAATATATTTCCTGCTGTTGAGTTTCCTGGACTTGTAAGGGTAGTCTCAGCACTGAAGTGCTGTTATGTTAAACAAAGTACACTGATAACCCTTAAATCTTTTAAATTCAAAAATATAATTTCATTTTTAGATTATGATGATTTCTTTTTAATATTTGACTGTTATTTTTTCTCTGATCCTGTTATATAAAACCAAACATGTTATTTAATTTGTTTGTTGTATTATCCAAAGAGGCGATTAATCAAATCTGGATGTTGGATTGCACATCTGAAAAATAAATATTTACTGCCAAGGTAAAGGTGTATTCATAAAGACCAAGTAAAGGTTATTTTATTTGAGAGGTGTAACATGTTATGCACTTAATTAAAAAAAAAATTACATGGATTTCTAATTTTTAAAATAGTCCAAGGAACTAATAGGCAGTTTCTAAATGTATAGAACCTGATTTTTCCCACAGCAGTTTTAAATTTGTATAGCTTTTTATAATTGATTGGATTTACTCCTTATTTACACTAGTGTAGGTAAAGGTAGAAATGATTATAGGTAAAATACTTTCATGAGATCTGCCCTGTAAGTAAGTGACACAGACATTCCTTATATAAGACACTTGATTCTCAACATCGGAATTACTGGTAAAGAGTTGTTGCTTTAGCTAAAAACGTGTATGGTTAGGATGTACAATCCATCTACATTGTCCAAACCTCCTGGGTGGGTTCACAAAACTCTTTTTGGTTTTGTTCAGGTCTTGTGATCTATTTATCTTTTCAGTACTGTTAATTGAAAAGTGTATTTAAACTTCACTGAGATTCATGGGTGTGATCTCGGCCTATAACCAGCTTTCATCTTGCTCATAACAAAATGTCTCCCAACTCAGTTTTGCTTTTTTTTTCCTGATGCCCTAAATAGACACTCAATAACCCATCCCAAACAGAAAGAAAACGAATAATTTAACAAATTACAAATGATATAAGCTTATCTATTTATTTATATGCAATGTCTTTCTGTCAAGACTCTTTCACAACACCAAATAATTTTATTCTCATGCAAGGCTCTTTTGTGCTTTTGTCTCCCTGGATTTCTTTTCAATGTGCTCCTTAGGTTAAGACATGGTTGCTGTGACTCTCCTTACCCATTTTGCCCCTACACCTCCTTCCCCCAAGGCCTTCAGAGCCTGGCGCAGCCCAGACTAGTTCCTGACCACCCACCCACATTCACCAGCAGCTGCCAGCTGGGCTGCAGTATTTTACATCTCCTGTCCTGTGCAGCCCAGGCCTTAGCTCACAGGCATCTGCAGTGGTTCCATGGGTTGGATAAAAGCCCTTGGTTGGCCAGAGTCTGGCCTGAAGGCCGTACATTGTGTTGGACAAGCCTGATCTAGATCATCCCTTGCAGGTGTTTACCTGATTTGTTCTTAAAAGCCTTCAATGATAATCTCTATAAGTAAATTTGTTCCAATTCTTAATTACCTTTACAGTTAGGAAGTTCTTCCTATATCTAATCTATATCTCCCTTTCGCAGTTTAAGTCCATTACTTCTTGTCCTGTTCTCAATAGTTAAGGAGAACAATTTCTCTCTTTCACCTTTATAACAGTCTTGTATGTACCTGATGACTTATCTTCCCTCTCAGTCTTCTCCAAGTCTAAACAAACCTAATTTTTGCAGTCTTTCCTCATAGATCGTGTTTTCCAGATCTGTAATATATATATATATATATGTTTGCTCTTCTCTGATTTTCTCCAATTCATCTACATCTTTTCTGAAGTGTAGTACCCAGAACTGGAGGTGAGGCCTTATCATTGCTGAGTAGAGTGGAAGAAGTACCTGTCATGACTTGCTTGGAACACTGCTGCTGATGTATCCCAGATTTTTTTTTCTCATATTTAGTTTGTGACCCACTATAACACTTTTCTGCAGTGCTTCTTCATAAGCAATCATTTCCTGTTTCATATTTGTACAATTGATTATTTCTTCCTAAGTGTAGTGCATTGTATCTGTCCTTATTAAATTTCATCCTATTTACTTCAGACCATTTCTCTAATTAGTCATAATCATTTTGAATTCTACTCCTTTCCTTTACTGAGCCCTATCCATGTTGGTGTCACCTGAAAACTTTATAATTGTACTCTCCCTGCCATTATCCAAATCATTTGTGAATTTATTGAATAGAACTTGACCCAGGATTAATCTCAGGACCCCACTTGATTTGCTCCTCTAGCTTGTCTCTCAACATTGATATCAGTTCTCTGAGTACCATTTAGACCGATCTTTTATTGGTTTGTGTAGCCTAGATTTCCCTACTTTGCTTTTGGTTAGTGTGATGGGGCAGCCACGCCCCACACTGCAGGAACCCAGCAGACCCTGTGGGTGGATAAGGCCCCGCCCCTTAAGCCCTGCTGGGCATGCTCAGCCTGCAGTTTCCCTATAAAAGGGAGCAGCTCAGTTCAGTCTGGGCTGAGCAGCAAGGAGGAAGGACCTCTGCCACCAGCTCCTGACTTTGAGGATCTCCCACTGCAAGCAGCAGGACAGGGAACCCTCAAAAGGAGCCAGTTGGAGCAGACGTCCTGGGTCAGCCACCAGGAGCCTGATCCGCAGGCAATGGCTTCAGCCTTTGGATCCCAGAATCCCACGGAGCAGCAGCTGACAGTGACTAGGAGAGTTGAGGAGCCCAGAGACAGGCCTAGGCTGAGGGACAATGACTGACCTGAGTAGGAACTAGCCCAGGGCCCGGGTTGTGGAGTCGGGGGGGGGGAGGGGGGGTTGGTGTGTTGCGGTCCAGATCCCTACCAGCCTGGAGCTGGACCCCTGGTGCCGATAGGGCCCTGGGCTGGGACTTGGTAGAGTGGGAGGGCCTGAGTCCCCCTACCCAGGGTGACCCGTCCTGGAGGCAGTTGCCCCTATAACTTCCCTGCAAAGAGGGTGAGATATTGACTCTGTGGCCACCAGGCTGGACTGCCCTGCAATGAGGGCGAGATATTGACTCTGTGGCCTCTAGGCTGGACTGCCCTGCAACGAGGGAGAGATATTGATTCTGTGTCCGCTAGGCCAGACAGCCTGGAGCCCAGGAGGGGGGCACATTGGGCTGGTAAGGTTGTGGATGCACCCTCCTGGTTTGTACCTCCCCAGACTTTCCCCACTTGGGGGCACAGTGGAGGGCGTGGCCCGCGACAGTTAGGTAAAACAATATCAAAAGCTTAACTAAAGTCAAGATCTCTGATATCAACTGCTTCTCTCCTACCCACAAGACTTAATACCTTGTCAAAGGAGGATGTTAGGTTGGTTTGACTTTATTTGTTCTTGACAAATCCATGTTGATAAGTATTTATCTCCAAGGGACTTAGAAATTGATTGTTTAATATTTTGCTCCATTACCTTTCCAGGTACCAAAGTTAAGCTGATTGCTCTATAATTCCCTAGGTTTGTCCTTATTTCCCTTTTAATAGATAGGAACTATTTGTGCCTTTTCCCAGTCTTCTTGGACTGGGATTTCACCAGTTCTCTATGAGCTCTTAAAGATAAATTGCTAATGTTTCAGAGATCTCTTCAGCAGTTCCTGAATATCCTAGCATGTATTTTGCCAGGCCCTGCCAACTTGAAGCCATCTAACTTGTTTATGTAATTTTTAACTTATTCTATTCCATTTTTTAGCCCTAGATCCAACTGCATTCACACTGATGTTCCTATGTTAGTGAACGCAGACCAATCACTGCTAACCTTTCTGATGAAGATTTAAACAAGAGGCATTTAACGTTTTGACCATTATTGGATTTTCTGTTTTTGTCTCTCTCCTCACTGACCAGTGCCTATTCTGCCCTTCTTTTCATGTAGTCTTTCATTTCCTGAGACACATTTCTATCTGGACAGAAGCAAAGATGCCTGGGACAGGACAACAGAGTCCTGTGGCACTTTTAAACACTAAAGGACTCTGTTGTCTTTCTACCATAGACTAACACGGCTACCCCTTTGGAATGGGACAGGACAGTCAGTCTACAACTATCAGAGCAATAGGAAGTCCTGTTCCTCTGGAATAGTAGGAAGGGGGTCCTGAGAGAAGTGTCAAGAGATTTAGGATTGGAGGCCTTTGGGTCTGGCATTTGTTAAAAATAACTTGGAACTGTGAGCAAGAAACCTCTTGGTTGGTTACTTCTATGTTCAAGGAAACAAAACTTTGTACATTCTCTGTGAATAAAGATTGCATCAAAAATGCAAGACTCCATCATCAATTTCTTCTTAACTGGAACAACCAGCAAAATTCCAGTTTTGGCTAGTTACTAAGGTAGCAATATCATTAGACAAAAATTAATTTTGTTAGCCAGCCTTTTTCATCACTCTCTTCCTTGGCGACTTATTTTCCATTTTTCAGTTTAAATTATTTTTTTAAGAGTGTCATACATGTCAAAGAATTTGAACAAACACTAGACACTGTAGCAAAATCATGTGGTGTATGGATTCAAGTCTATTGATTAGATTAAAGTTGCCCATTCTTTGAATTTTGAAATTTGACTTGTGTATTACTCACATTGATATAATCTGGTGTACTGTTTAACATGTTACTATTCAATAAATTTGTTGGATCAATCAGTCCCGGGTGTAATTGTTTTAATAATGTTTATTCCTGCTGTAACTCCACTGATAATCTATCATCTAGCTGTTTTCATGGTAGGTGTCAAAACACTTTAAAAAGGAAATCAACATAATTATTTCCATTTTATAGATGGGGAAACCAAGACGTAGAGCAGGAAGGGGACTTGCTCAATCAGTGGCAAAACTGAGAATAGAACAGAGGCCTCCTGAACCCAACACTAGCCATAAGGCCACACTGCTTTTGACCCGTGGTTGCTTATGATACGACTGGACATAAGATTCTAACTATTCAATTTATATGGCACCCTACTCCATTTTGTTGCATCTTACTTGGCTTATGTTTTAAAATTTTCAAGGCTTCATCACTAGATTGCAATACAATCTCTGTGCAAATATTTTACTTTCTGCTAATTAGACCAGTAATCAACCTTATTTAATAGTTATATGGAATGCAGAAGTGAACAAAATGTGCAAGATTTTAGTACTGTCCATTGGGATATAACTGCACAATTCCCATCACCATTAATGAGAATCAAGCAGCTAAAACTCTGTGCATTGTGCTGAAATTCCCCTATGGGGCTGAGGGAATGCTATTTTCATATCAAGTAGCTGAAAACATGTTGTTTCTGCTCCATAAAACCTAACTTCTAAGAAAGGGAATACCAGATCTTTCATAGTCTATTGCAAAGGTGATCTCTGGGAATTGTTGATTGAATAACTCCACAGAAAACTGTACACCATTTATATTGATAAGAAAGTTAGCAACTATGCAGCACCAATATAAAGTTGGATGGGTTTTGAGTTGCTCTACAATACTACTTTTTAGATTAGTCAAACTCTCAGCTAAATATTTGTCCAGGTCAGATTAAAAAAAAAGAGAGAGAGAGAGAGATACAAATCTTTTCTTTATTTGGCCACTTTGTCATTTGCTCCATATGATAAAAGATGTTCTGTTACAGTAAAGTAGTTAGTTCTGTTAATGTCAATGATCATATTTACCTGTTTATCCAATCCTGCTGAGTTAGATGGAGTTAAGTGGAAGATTGAAATAATTCAAACAGTTAACTTTGGTTGGAGATAGAAAAGTAACTGTTACAGACCCCTCAACCCAGGGGGCACTCCAGGGGGGGTTACTTTGGGAAATTTAGCTGGCTGTGTTTTCTAGCCCTTTCCAGTGTGACACAGATCTCTGACTAAGACCCAGTTCAGGCAACCCCATTCCAGGGAAAGTCCAGTCCCAGCAGCCCTCTAGGTCACAGGGGCTGCCTCTGGTCCTTCACTGCTCACCAACGGTCTGGAAAAGGTGGGTGGGACTCAGGCCTGCCTACTTCTCCAGGCCTCAGCCTAGGGACCCTGTATGCCTTTCCACAGGCGTTGCCTCAATCCCCAGTCCATGAAATGTCCCCTGAGCCACTTTCCTGTGGCCCCCATACCTTCTGCAACATCTTCAACCTCTTTCAGGCATCTTTCTAGCTCCTCCTGAGCCCCAGCAATTCAGCCTTCCTCGGACTCTGCTCCAGCTACTCCTGAACCCTGGCAGTCTCAGACCTGTACTTCCTCACACTGTTCTCTGCAGGCCACCTTCGCTAGGTTCCAGGTCCCTTTTCAACCCATAGGGAGCTGCTTCAAGTGCTGATGACAAAGCTCCTGAGACAGCAGGATCTTAGCCCTCCAATGCCTAAAGGAAACTGCCCCTGTTCTGGCTCTGCAGCCAGCTTTTTTATTCTGTCCTGCACTATGATTGAACCAGCAGCTGTCCTGCTTGATTGGCTGCTCTCTCAGGGCTCTCCTTAATCCCTTAATTGCCAGTGTGGGGCCACTGCCCCATCACAGTACCAATTAAGTTAAATTAATTTATTATGTTTAGTCCTTGTGCCCTCCTGCATAGCTTGGGTATATTTGTCATGTTATGAAGCCCTGAAAGACACAACTAACAATTTTACTTAGCACCATTTAGTGATGTGATTCATGAAACATAGAAATTAGGAAGGCAAGTTTACATGCACAGTGTAGAACACCATATGTAAAATACATCTCCACATACTTCTAACGATGGACAGTTAGGAAAATCTCTTTTTAACACTCCCCACCCTAAAAATCTGCTAACTAAAATATGCATCTAAATTAGTCTTGATTCAATATTACTACATCTACTCAATTGCTTGAGGGCAAGGAATAATTATGTGCATCTGTAGTTCCAGTGTTGTAGAGTCAAAAATCTCCCTGCCGTTCCTTTGGCATTTGCACCAGGGTTTGTAAGTTGTCCAGAATAACAAATATTCCACCTCCTGTATTCCTCCATTAGAGTGGTCCACATGAGAAAAGTACAGAACTGAAAATATCTCAGAACAAGTAAATTGACTAATATCTCTCTTTTTGGAAATTTTCTAAGATAAGTTCTTGAATTTATTCATTATTCAGAATGATTCAATAATTTTTTCAGCAAATAACTCTTGGTATGTAGATCATTTTAATTTTAATTATAAATTAGTCAATTTGTGCTTTAACTTCTGTATGTAACTCATTTAGGTAACTACCTTAACCTGAGAATTTAAAATTACATATTTGATTGTAATATTATGTTTTTGATTGCTTGGCATATATTACTAACAAATACAAGAGTGCCACATGGTTTATAATAATTAACCAACCCAGCGTGAGTTGCCAATTGCAAGTTTGACAATCAAATGTACAAGTTAAAATTTACTCTCAGTAAATACTCAAGCAATCAAGCCAATAGTGAAAAGGAACACTTGAATGTTTGTAGAAAGTGACCATAAAATGATTTGAACACAGCTGAATTGAATTTCACTTTTGATATGGAATGAAGATTCAGAGACATTTTCCTACTAATTGCTGGGCTCCATGTAGTTGCGACACATAATTATTTTTGCCTTTACCCCTACAAAAATACAAACATTTCCCAAGTAGCAAATAATGTATGGTTATATTTTCCCCTATACCTGACAAAAGCAAAGCATATCACAGTTGCCCTACGATCAACTAGGGTGAAACTCACCCCAGTGTGGAGAGCACAGGTGAAGCCTGTCACAACATAAAGCCATGGGTTAAGGGATTAACCAGAACTTCAGAAGTAGAATGAATTTCACATTTGTATTTGGCGCTAATGTGCTTTGGAGCAATCAAAGACTTTAAGTTAAATTCTGTTTCTTCAGTTTCTGAAAAAGTGTGGGGGCCAGAACAGAGTACAGGGTAAAATCCTTTTTCCAAAGCTTGTTGTGATAACTGAACCTACACATGTATCCAATAGTGAGCACAACTTTCAGAACTATGTGAAGGTTTATTAAACATCACAATAATCTACAGCAACAAATGTGGAAGGGAAAAAGGTATGAAAGAAAGAGATAAAGACTGTATACGCTTGTCTATACTGACAATGCTGCATTGATCTCTATGGATCAACACAGGGATTGATTGAGCAGCCAGTGGAAACCAGGAAGTGCTCTCCCTTCAATTCAATAACTCTAGTCCACAAAAAGAGTATCTGTGTTGAATGGAGAGCATTTCCCATTGGTGCAGCCCAGTGAAGATGCTGCGGTAAGGGAGCGTAAGCAAATTGATGGGAGATACTCATTCTACAGTACATAGACTGTGTTTCTCCCATCGACCCAATCAGGCAGTATAGACCAGGCCTCTGAGTCCACACAAAAAGATCTACTGATATAATTCAAGGACTGTTTTAATATTATGCCTAATAAACCAAGCCAGACCAAAAACAGTGAACCAAAATTGTTGTTGGATATTAGGACTAATTGATAGACAAAATAACAAGGAGATGGGCTATCCTGACCATCATTCCCTTTTGGTGTCCTTTAAATAAAGATTTTGCAAGAGAAATTGGCTATTGGAGTGAGTTTTGCCATCAGTGCTCCACACTTTCTTGTGGGACTCTGGGCTGCCTTCATCCTGCTTATGAGAGATGTCCTGAGGAGACTAGGTGAGAGAGGGATTCAAATGGCATGGCTACCTCTACCTACTGCATCCCAAACACTAACGGGGATGTGAGACTTTGTTGTCCCAACCCCCTCCTTAATCCCATTTTTTCCCCACCTTATTTCTTCCCTTTCCCATCTTCCTCTTTTGTTTTTTCTCAAATAGGAGTCTGGCTTAGTTGGTCAACATTTTATATATTGCAGCAACACTATAAACCTATGACCAGAAAGTCAACTAAAATCAATGCTCCAAACACTCTGGAGCAAGTTTGCCAGGTCCCAGAGTGGCTGACCATGGTGCTGTGTCCATGTTTCCCAGCAGTTATCTTGTCAGTGAATGAACATCAAAGGCTATGTCTATACTTACTAAAGTTAGTTCAAATTAGATAATGGCCCCACTAGAATGCTAGTTCGAAGTAAGCAAGTGCCATGCATGGCACTTGCTTAGTTCGAATTAGTCAATTGCATTAAAGTCAACGTGCCGGTTAGTTCAAACTAACATCACCACATTGTGTTAATTTGAACTAACTAGTTTGAATTAACCATTAGTTCGAAAACTATAATCAAATTTATTAATTCGAATTAAGGAAGCCCTTAAATCGAACTAATGAAAGTCGAGTGTGGCCAAGGCTGAAGTTAATTCAAATTAAGCTTCCTTAATTCAAACTAACTTGCCAGTTTAGACATAGCCAAAGACAGAAATTGAATTTTCTATCTTTGCTTTTCTTCCCTATCCTGCTTTTCTGTCTGTTAGTCTTGTTTTGTCTTCTTAAGAAACAGGAGCAGACTTCAACAACAACAGCAACAAGAACAACTGTGAGACAGATTTTCAAGCAACTAGGGTTTTCTTTTAAAATCTCTCTGCAGTTAAAGGGAAGAGGAATGAGGGATGTTGTTAAAATAAAAGTCTTACTTAATATTTTATATTTCAAATGCTTTTGCTGTTTTTCCTTTTCTGCATTTTTAATAGAAGGTAAAAAAGATTTTTAATGGGTTTTTGCCATGGTACACAAAAGGATAAGGTCACTGTAGACCAAGCCGCAAAGCTCATTTAACACTGTTTAATGTTGGACTATGATTGGTAATGTTAACTTTGATTCTTTGATCTCATGTATTCCATCTAAATTAATATAATTACTCCCTTCAGGGAGACTAGCATTATTGTAAGTTTTATCCTTTGTTATCTGAGCTGAGGATGGGTTTTGGACTAAATGCTGCACAGAAATTAAGGCCCCGGTCCACAAAGGGACTTAGGTGTTGTAATGCCTACCGTTTAGGCACCAAGAAAGTTACTGGAACAGGGTCTTTTGAGAGGCTGACATGAAGGGGAAAGGAGTCAAGGGAAACTGACTGCATTTTAAAGAAACCTTATTGTGGGTACAAGAAAAAAAATCCCAATCTGAGGGGAAAAAAAACAAAACAAAAACCCACAAATATGGCAGGCTACCAGCTCAGTTTAACAAAGAAATGGTTGGTATGCTTAAACACAAAAAGGAAGTTTACAAGAGGTGGGAGCTTGATCAAATGACAAGGGAAGAGTTTAAAAATACTACTTTGAGAATGTAGGAGTGAAATCAGCAAGACCAAAGGGCAACTGGAGATACAGATAGCAAGGTACATGAAGGATAACAAGAAGGGTTTTTATATGTACCTAAGGGAGGCAACCTAGTGACAAATGATTTAGAAAAAGCTTATGTACTCTATGCTTTTTTTTTTGGCGCCTCTGTCTTTACAGAGAAGATCAGCTCCCGGACTACTGTATTGGGCAGCATAGTATGGGGAGGAAATAAGCAAACTTCAGTGGTTAAAGATCAGGTTCAGAACTTTTTAGAGAAGTGGAACAAACGAATGCCCAGGGCAGCTGAGGGAGATGCTGGGCAACTGAAAAATGCCATGAGCTAAATTTCTGATGTACAGCTTACCCCCTCCATAACCATCTGACACAGAGGAGGAACATACTATTATCTGAACACCCTGATTCAAAATTCATTTACAGATAGGCATCTGAGGGGTTTTTTTTTTCCCCATTTGTTTTGTCTTTTCTTATCCCATTCTTATTCTGTGGTTTTAATTTCCATTTGACTTATATTGTCAATATTGAACAATTATTCATTATTTCATGCTAAAATTTTAACAGAAAACATTTTTTATATTTCATCTATCTTCAAGTTCCAAAGGGATAGCCATGTCAATCTAGTTCAGCAAAAAAAAAACAAACAAAGAGTCTTGTGGCACTTTTAAAGACTAACAAATTTATTTATCATATGAGCTTTCATAGGAGAAAATTCCACTTTGTTATTTTCTCCCACAAAAGCTCATGCAATAAATAAATTTGTTAGTCTTTAAAAGTGCCACAAGACTCCTCATCTATCTTCAATTTCTTTTTAATGTGCTGTACTGCAGATCATTGGTCTCAATAGCATTCTGTCAACAAACTATGAGGCAACTGATCCCTTCGATAAGAAAACCTCAAAGAGCCAAGAAAATGAATAACTTGTAAGTTGTGCTCAAGTAATACTGCATTTTGATGAGTTCATTTTTATGCCATTCTAACTACACTGTATCCCTTTCTTCTTATGTACCATTTCATCAAGTATTCTTAGTCATAAAAAATAACTCTTTGAATTTTAAGTACTACATTAGAGCATATAAAGTTCCCAATAAGAAATACAAAGTAAGAAACCATTCATTTTGGGAAACTGAAAAAAAGCATCTGAAAAAGGCTCAAATTATCAGTAGTATCTGTACAATATTGTAATGTTTGTGATATGGAAGTAAATTTTGTATATTATAACAAATATGTGTTTGAACTTTACGTTATATTAGATTAGAGAGCTTGTTTGTCACCATTCAGCAAAGAGTATAGAACCCAAGTTTCATCCCACTGAAGTCAGTGACAAAGACAATAGAAGCAGGCTCCTGTTAGTTGTATTTTAAATTATCTGTATATTGATTGGAATTTATAAATCAAGAGTGTGTAGTATAATAGCAATACAAGACAAACAGTACATTGTATAGTAGTTGCAGATTCCTGTAGTTAAAGTTATCTGACATTTCTCATTATAAGACTCTGCTTTCAATTTATAATGTTGCAGCACTTTAGCAATTAGGGCTGAAACTCTCCATTTTATATCTGCCTCAGGCTGAAATTTTTAAGTTTCCAGCAAAACGGTTCAGCCATTTTTCTGAACAAGCTCATGCAAAAATAATGTGGTTTTGCCCATATTAAATTCTTGCAACCTTTTTGCTGAGAACCTCTAGAGTCACAATATTTTGGTTCAGGCATTTGAAATTTGGCATGGCATTTGGCATTTCCTTGGTTTCAGGTATCTGACTTTTGCTGTTCCTGGGAAAATCTGCTCAAATTATGTATCTCTGAAAGTCACAGTTAGCACATAGAAGATACTTTTCAGAATCTGACAGCTAAATTCAGTAAAGATTTCATCAGCACTGGGTATGCTCCTTCCCAAGGAAGCCCAGAATAGGCAGGACTTTCCTAGCAATTGCTCCTCCATGGAACAGCATTGGGCATGAAACTTCAAATAGAGAAACTGGCTCACCTGTACTCTCTAGGCCTTTCCTCAGCTAATGATAAGAAAACTTTCCTTATTGGAGAGTAGAGGGGAGACATAGATTGATAAGGCATATGGATGCAAAGGGAGAAATGGCACTGGTTTGTCAAAGCCTGGGATAAGGAACAAGAACAGGGGAAGTGGCAGGCAAAGGAAATTAGATCAAGATTGGACAATGATCCTGAGATCCAGTAGGTATGGGTGGGAGGAGAAGGAGACTGTTAGAGGTGGAGAAAAGGTCATCATGTGACAAAGAACTGTGAGAGGAGAACTGGGAATGACTAGGTAAAGACAGGGGAGGAGCAGTGAGAAAATGGGACTGGGTACATCTGGGAAAGAGCAAGATGGGGACTAGTTGGAGAGCATGGGGCAGAAGAGGTTGTGCCCATTAGAGCATATTGGCAAACTATGGGTCTCATCCTATCAACTGCTGGTCCATATAGATTAGAAACAACCTGCTACTGCTACCAGCTTCTCCATTAGTTTAAATGGCAGAGGTCTGTGCAGTAGATCTTCATGTTCTAACCTTGCCATGGAACTGTGTCAGTTTGACAACACCAGAAGGAATCAGTTTTTATCTTTTTTATTTTTTATTTTTTCAAACATAGGGGTTGTCTTTATGAGTGTCTTTATCTATATAATTGTATTTTCTTTCAACAGGACCTCTGCCTCATTCAGTGCACAAGACGGACCTGGTCTGGGGATATAGGGGTTATATTCTAAAGAATACAGATGTCTGCAGGACCCCTGCCTCATTTTTCCTGCAATCAGGAAATGGTCTTATGGTTATGGCAGTTCAATGCTACCCTGGAGAATTGTAGTCTATCCTGTCTCTACCAAAAAGTCCTTATGTCATTCTGGGAAGTCACCTAAATCAAATTTTTCAAAGGGAAGCATGTGCACTTGTCTTTTCTTATTTATTTTCTGGGTGCCCAGCTAGAAGCTCTGAGGGCTGATTTGAAGAAGTGCTGAACACTTACAACTGGAAATGAAGTCAGTGGGATTCTGTACTTTGAACATAGTAAGGGCCAAATACCCTGGGGAAAAAAGAATTCTAGCTGAGGCATCTTTAATTGTCCCCCCCACTCCCTTAATGGAAACTTTTGACCTTAATCGCTTTCTGCCTCAGTTCCCCAGCTGTAAAGCTGAGGTATAGTAGAAACAGATCATTACAAAACACAAATGAAATACTAAATATTATGGTAAAGCAGTGTCCCAATGTCTGCAAGTAATATTAATACTGTCACATATTTCCAATAGTCAGTTGTACTCTTAAAGGTGCGAGTCCCATGTGACATTTAACTCCCATTTCTTGCTACTTTGAACTTTTTGGGGGGAGGTTAGAATGAAAAGAGTACTTCATGTGGAGTCCTAGATTAAGTAACAGTTTTAATACACTATTAAGGGTGGCTCTGGCCAAATCTTTTTGGGTGGAAGAGTGGTAATGGTGAAATGCTTCAGGAAGATGGGGTTAAAACAGAGGAAAGTATGATAAACTGTGATAAGAAGAGATCCATGACTTACTACATCGCTTCTTTGTGTCAATCTATCAACTTTTAGTACAGAATTGTTTCTTGTTAATAGCTCTAACAAAAAAAAAATCCAAAATGTAAGTTATTATAGACTGGAATCCCATTTGATGAAAAAATGTATTCTTCTCTGAAGTTCATGTCAACACAAAGCCATGCTATAGCAATCTAGGGCACCAGACTTTTGCAATACAGAAACTACACACCTGGCCCATAGTTTTCAAAAGCCTTCTATGGATGAAATAAATAATCATAATAAATAGTGGTATAAACTCATTATGTATTTTCATTCTTGAGAGCATGACCTTCAAAAGTTACTCGAAGCTTCACTTCTCATTACTATAGGCCATTCAATCAGTGGGAGAAATAAATTATATTGTTCCATTGCCCTTTGATATGTATTTCCCTTTGTAAATGGATATTTTTCATTGACCTGACATATTTGTTATATTAATGTGTTTTCAAGCTATAAATATTGATAGAGCAACAATATGAATGTTTGCACTTTGAATATTTGATTGGCTTCTCAAACACCTATGGAATGAATATTAGCATCTCAAGGAAAGCTAGTTTTTCTCTCCAAGTACAGTTCATGCTTAAGGGGGGTTACATTTCTTTTTAATGACTTGTTTCTCCTACACCAATTATTTAATTTTGAGTGGTTTTCGCAGAGGTTGAACATCTATTCCAAATCTTTGAATATAATACATCTCTGGTAGAGATTACAACCCCAGGGAATGGAGTAAAACCAACTAAATAAGTACATTGCACAGTAATGTCAGCTACTCAGTGTCAATGGGTCCCATTGGAATCCATAAATAGACCCAAAATATCAAGGTGTCTGTTATCTAATCTTTAGTGCAAAACACACAGGCAATAACTGCCTAGAGCAAGTTTTAATCCTGACTAAGCCATGGACTGTGTAAGGTTTGAAAAGACACTTGACCTCTTCGTGCCTGAGCTAATCCAGCTGTGAAATTGATAAAAGCAATTGTGTAAAAACAAGACCTCTGTGGACAACAGATGCTGCCTCCTGATGACAATAAACACGAGTGAATAAATGACAAGTCTAAAAGGTGTCAAACTCGAAGTTTAACAACATTAAGACAATACATGTTTTGCTTTAAAATTGTGTTATTGCATACACTTGTGTAACAGAGGGTAAAATAGGGTTAAGTCCACTGGAGCCCAGCTTCACTTCTTCCACAAAAAAAACCAGAGCCAGCTTCCATTTGCAATAAGAGATGGGAAAATTTGGAGTAGTCCCACAGAAATCTATTGAGGCTCTTCAGCTCTATGTTACCCCACTGAGATGGACCCTATCAATTTACAATCCTATAGGGTTCCTTACAAAAAAAAAAAAAAGATCATCTTTACATTGATGAAAGTGATTTTTTTTGAAAATGCAAGGTACCTTTTATTCTATTTTCTCTTTGTTTAATTTTTGCTTCTCTCTGTTTGAATGGTAGAAAAATCATTAAAATATTTCATAGTTCATTTTTATTTGTTATTGGAGGTCTTGGTCACTTACTGAAACTGATGTATTTGGGATTTATATTGCTATACTTGACAGTAGCTTTTGTCCCATTATCACTATTCTATTTTACCATCTCTAACTCTTCCTAGAACATACAGCAATGTGCTTACTTAACCTTCTCAATACCAGCTCGAGTTATATGGCTGAATTTTTCATTTCAAACATATTAGAATAATTTTTGAACTATAGAAATTTGCTGAGTGGATCATGTTAACAAATTTCAGCATGTGCTATGTTCACAATTTTAAATCTATTCACTGTTCATTATTTGCTGCTTTTGGTGTGTATTTTATTACTTAAGTCACCTGGTAGGTGGCTGGTTGAATGTAATTTTTTATACAAATGAATGATAAACAAGCTAACAAATGTCTATTTAGCACTTTTTTTAAACTAACCATTCCTGATAAAATTAATGAAAGACTTTCACATAAATAAAGTAATGGTCAATTGATTTATCAGACACAAAAGATCATATGAAAAAGAGAAGGTGAACTTTACATGGTTCTATTTTTCTTTTTCTATTTGTGACTCAGTGGTTTTATTTTATTATATTATATAAAATATTATAAATTTTATTTTATTTATTTATATTGGCCATTTTCAAAAAAAACCCAACTCTTCTTCATTCAGGCTGTATTACATTCATCCTCCTCAACTGACACTACAATTTGTGCATTATGCTGTAATGCATCACTCAAAGATTTGGCACTGAGAAGCAAAAGGTCCCTGTTCCCTTGCAGACATTTCTAGCTAATTAACGTAATCTTCATAGTAATGTGGGTTGCTATTGCAATAGAAACTCTTTGGTGAAAGGAAACTTTTTAAATGCCAACACAATATGTCATGTATTTACCACAGTCTGATAATGTCACCATCTCATCATTAGAACCTTTTATGAGATCCCAAATATAGACACATATCTTGGTTTCAGCTGCAAAGAAATCTTACATAAAGTCATTTGAGATGCAGGGGAACTATTCATAAATTTGGAAGTAACAAGAATTATTATGGTTTCTGGCCATATTAATACAATATACAGTTATTTAAAAGTTTTGTCAACACATGCATATTAAAAAAAAGTTATCCAAATTTAAGAATAGTTTCATTGTATATTTAACTAAAATCAGCTTTCAAAACTGATTGAGCACCAACCCTATAAGAATTATTTTAGCACATCTAACATGGATCCCAAAATGTAATACGAGAAAACACAGGCCTTCAGCAATTTTGCTATAAACATTTTCCAAATAATGTTGTAGTAGAAAATGTTACTATGAAGCTATTTATTTCAGTGCAGCAGAGGCCACATAACCTTTCAATTTTAACATTGCAACTAAAACAAACAAAAAAGGAAGAGTCAGGTACATTTTATTCAGAAACTAGTCATTAGTGTTTCCCAATTTTTCTTTTCATTTAAGACTACACAAAACAGCTGCAAATGTACACTTTAAAGAAACAAAAAAGGAAAAAACTACCCAGCTTTTTAATCCTGGCCTAGTATCTGATACATTAAAATCTAACAACATGATGCTAGATATATTGCACTTAAACTAAATAATTAGCTTTCATCTTTTGTATCTTGGACAAAGGGCAGAAAATGGCAGTGGAACCATTCTGTCTTAAGTAAAGAAATAAATAAAAATACTTCACTGCTAACACTGAAAAAAAAAAAACCCTTTCAAAATTCATCTCTGTCATGATTTCATATTATTATATTAAGATATGTAAAAAAAGAAACTTTACGTCTCAGACAGTAGTTAAAAATAATTGTTTTTAAGATTTTCCTTCAAAGCCAGAATAAAATAAAATTAAAAAAAACCATTAATAAAGTCATCCTAATGAAATCTGAAGTTCACAAACATACTCACATGCCTTTGCATGTGCATGTCTTTTAAACAGGACCTGTAAATGACTAAACTGATATAAATTGGAAATATTTCCATTTTTTAGCTGCTGTGTGTTAAGGGGCTGTTATGAGTACCCCATAAAATGGCCACCACCTCCCTTGCGATATAAAGTCACAAGATGTTGTTTACCAGACACTCTCCCCGGCTCACATGAGTAACTCATGACTGCTAGGCTTGTGACCAGCCACAGGTTTCATTCGGACCCTGATTCGCTCTCAGCCAGCTCCCAAAGGGGTGGGTCATCCCCCTCGCCCATGTGAGGGCATCTGGAGGGCAAGTCAATCATGGCTGCTCTGCCCCCCCCCCTCCCCCCAGGGGTGTAGAAGGCTCTGACCCGGAACCTAGAGAGCTGGTGACAATTCCTTTGCCCAAATAAGGACAGGGGGAACCGGGCAGCCTTTCGTCCCCCTTCCTACTGCAGCAAAATCTGGCCAATCACAGCCCTCGGCAGGAAGTGGCCTAGGCCATAAAAGCCACCATGCCGCATGGAGCAGAGTGAGTCTCCACGAGTTAACTGCCAGGCCTGATCACCCTGCAGTAGGAGTTCTCCCGAGAGTGCCTGCCCGAGTTGATTTCAACCTCCGTCTTAGACATCATGCTGTTGCTGGTCACCTGCCTGATAGTCATGGTACGTATGTGAACCCGAGTTATCCCCCACGTTTACTTCTCATGGTTGTTTCCCTTCCCTTTAAAATATATATAGTTGGATATGAATAACGCTTCTACCTCAATCTTAACCCAAGGTATTACAATTGGTGTAGCTTTGGGGATTATTGTTACGCTTATTGTTTTATGTATTGGATTCTGTCTTTTTATATTTTGTCTCCGGGTTATTAAGAGGGTCCAAGAGGAGGGATTATTCTGAAAGTTTTATTCCTGTATAAGTCATTATCTGTTGGATAATCATCTGTGGTTTTCCTGTCACTTGTGAAGCTGACTTCCGAGTCTAGCTCGGCTAGCAGCACAACTGTTAACCCTTTGCGCCCCAAAGAGGGAGATTAATAAAGTTCATATTTTTGCCACCACTTTAAGTTTCCAGGAGTCCTCCTTCTCCCATCCTTTACCTGCTGCGGACACTGTGCAGTTTGGTCAGAATACCAGTAAACAGGATCGTCTGTTCATTTCTGAACAGCTTTTGATTCTTTATGGCTGCAAGAATTCTGTACATGAGGGAAAAACAAAAATTGGCAGTATACTATGTATTCTGCGTTGTCTTTTGATTCAAGTCCATCTATGAACAGAACCACAGGCTCAAATAGCACAGTGTGTTTGAGACATACTGGGTGAGATCTGAATCTGAATTCTTGCTGTATCTTTCTGCAGAAAGAGCCCAAGCATGTAATGAATTTGTCTGATAGTAGATCTTTTCATCTCAGTTTCATTGACATAACATATCAAAATAACCTCAGTATCTCTCCTTAACATGCATGTTTGTCAACTTATTTCCCAAATATATAATATACCAGACTGGAAAAAATAATTGATAGCACTTCTTCTTGGCACATGATGAAGCAAATACCATCCAGATAAAATGCATACTAAAATTAAAAAATAAAGCCAACAGTTCTCCATTACCAGAGCCAAAATACTGTGTTCCTATTTGTTTCATGAATGTGGCATATGAATTAGGTAGTACAAGCCCATACTCTGCTGCATTGCCTTGTCAAATCGTTTCTATATGTAAGGATGTAAGAAAGGTTAGGAATCTGAGAGCCTCTCTTGCTTAGCAGCTACATAGGGAGGGGGGCCACTGATTTACCTGTGCTTTGTATTTGCATGACACTCAGCATAATTTCACCCAGAGGCTGGGCATGATGGGAGTTGGTATGTGTGACTGGTTCAAATCCTCTAAATCTGGTGTTTTATCAGAAGGGGGAAAGGAAATATTGCTCTTTCATGATATGCCATCCTTTGATTGTATATCTGTTATTGACCAAGGAGCTGATGGAAAAGTGACCATCAGCAACAGAGAACTTGGAAAAGTGAGCAACCCTAGTTTTCAGAATTGTAAAACCAGGTGGGAAGGGGTGTGAGCACGAGCTCTGCTGGAGCTGTGCCTTAAGTCAACACCTATTTCCCCACCCATTGTTAAAGAATAGACCCAAAGATTCCATGTAGAGGCTCCATTGTTATTTTGTTTGAGCTGGAATCACCAGGGAAACAGGAACTTCCCAGCGAGCTGAAATCACTAATGAGGAGCTGAAATCACTAGGGAAGCAGAAACTTCCCAGCGAGCTGAAATCACTATGAGAAGTTAGCAGGTGTGACCAGCGGGAAGTGCGGTGGAGTCACCGGACAGCAGGTGTGACCAATGGGTGGTGCAGCGGAGCCAGCGAACAGCAGGCGGAGCCAGTGGACAGCAGGTGTGACCAGTAGGCGGTGCGGCGGAGCCAGCAGACAGCAGGTGGAGCCAGTGGACAGCAGGTGTGACCAGAGGCCAGCGGCAGAGCCGGCGGACCCAGACGGTGTCTGCGGACAGTGGGTGTGAGTGGCCAGTGGGTGGTATAAGCAGACCTTGAGGTGGCAGAGGACAATTGGAGGAGAGGACTGAGGGCTGACTCCCCCTCCTGTCCTTAGTGGTGGAATGAGTTCTGTCTACTGGGTTTTGTGGGAATCTTTGCACTGTATCCCAACCAGTGCTGCGTTTTGATGTTGCTTTTATTTAGCCTTATTAAAAGTCTTGTATGCTACATTCAGACTTGTGCTTGCGAGAGGGGAAGTATTGCGCTTCTAGGGTGCCCAGGGAATGGTGTGTAATTTTCCAGAAGACTGGGTGGGGGCTCGAGCTAATTGGTGGTGTGACATTATTTGGTAACCCCTAGGAATAGAACCCGGTCCGTTGCTGCTGCCGTCACGGCCTGGCAAAGGGGTTACATTTTTGGGGGCTTGTCCGGGATTTCTGGGTCAATACCCCTCGCAAGCACACCTGAGTGATTAAGGTGAGATTTAATCTGTTGTACATGGGTTTAAGCAAAAATTGAATATGGCCTCACAGCTACTGGAGGACTGGTGTAAGGGAATGAATGTTAACCCTAAGAGCTGCATATTGGTACAAGGGGTACCTGAGGGATTTGATGAAGGTACTATTGAGTCCACCTTAGAGGAACACATAGCTAAGTGCGTAGTGCATGGACGCATGTTTCAGAGAGGAGAGGGGACCTATGTAGTACTAGGTGAGTTTGACAAGGTGATGGAACCCTTGTCGGTGCCGAAAGAGTTAGAGGTTGCATGCAACACATGGAAGATTGTAACTGTGGGGAGTCAATCCCTGAAGGCTCCAGCTTCAGATATAGGGTTCTTGAAGAAGATGACTGCTTTCCTGAAAAGAGAAGGAAAAACTATGGCTGATATGCTAGATTTACTGGGTCTTAGCCGTCAGTTCCAGACCAAGAGACCCCCTCTTCAGCAGGGGTATGGGAAAAGGTTTTAGAGAAAGTACTGGACAAGGCTGTGCAGACCCTCCATGACTCAGGTGCATACCATAAACTAAGGTTATTCTCTGGGAGCTCCACCCCACTACCTGGGGAGGAGGAGTTTGAACCTTGGTTGGAACACGCCACAGAAATGCTACAGGAGTGGGCCGTCCCTGACTGTGAGAAGCGGAGATGCCTGATAGAGGGGCTCAGGGGCCCGGCTCTAGACCTGCTCCGCACCCTAAAACTCATTGACCCGGATGTCAGCGTAAAAGATTGCCTAGAGGCCCTCACTCATGCTTCTGGAGAAACTGAGAGCTCAGAAGACGCCTATTGCAAATTCCTCAGCGTCAAACAGGAAAGGGGTGAGAAGGTTTCTTACTATGTACAAAGACTGGAGAAACTATTACAGAGAGCTGTCATGAGAGGAGCTGTGGCTGTCGAGAAAATGGATCAGACTAGGCTAGCTCAGGTTCTGCGAGGAGTTCAATATCAGGACTTCATCCCACTCCACCTTCGGCTTAGGGAGCAACAGAAAAGCCCACCAGGCTATTCTCAGCTAATTAAAGAGATTTGAGAGGAGGAGAAAAGGCAGGGTACCCGTGAGAATGGAAGTCAACCCTGTGAGGCCACAAGTGCAGCATTTACTGGATCGCCCGGTGCGTTGATGGTCAATGGTGCAGGGGAACTGGCTCAACAGGTGCAGATTTTGACAGACGAGGTGGCTGAGCTGCTGAACACACACTGGACAGCAGGAGCTTGTTGTCACACAGAGGCCACGACTGCCATGGTTCAGAAGACCATATATGGAATATGAGATACAGCCGGACGACAACCCTTGTTCTGCTACCGGTGTGGCCAGGAAGGCCATATTGCAGCGAGATGTCAAAATGATGGAAATGCCACATTAGTATATCAAAAGCGGCAGGCCACTAGAGGAAAGACAGGAAACAGACGCAGAGTTTGGAGAAGGGAACCACCCAGGTTCTCAGGACCTGAAGTCCCTCTTGGAAAAGCCTGTCCACCCAGAATTCCACCAGGGCTGATAGGGCCCCGAGTAGAGGTCATGGTAAGGATCGAAGGGACGAAATGCAGAGCGATTCTGGATACGGGGTCCCAGGTGACCATTATATTTAAGTCATTCTATCAAGAGAAGCTTGCACACCTACCTATACAGCCCCTGACAGGGCTTGGCTTGTGTGGTCTCAGCATGGACGAGTACCCATATGAGGGATATGTCATAGTGCATCTGAAATTCCCAGAGGATGTTGCCGGGGTGAGAGAAGAGGTGGACACTGCTGCTTTGATATGTCCTGACCCGAGAGGGACTTTAGAGGCGTCCGTCCTAATAGGGACCAACTCTAGTCTCTTCAGAATCCTCGCTGAGTACTGCAGACAACATGCTGGAGACCAATACCTAAACACACTGATGATTCATTCACTTTGCGCTGAGGCTTACAGGAAAGTTGAGAACACTAGAAAGGAGACGTCTGAGTTGCCAATGGGAGTGCTGAAGTATGCAGATGCAACCCCTCTGGTATTGCCTGCCAAAGCAGAAAGGGAAGTACCTGTCATGAGTTCTTGCCTGAGAGACAACAAGGGAACATTAGCACTGGTAGAGCACCCAACTGAGGGTGGTCCTCCTGAAGGTGTACTGGTCCCCAGTGGAGTCATAACTTTGCCTGCAGACGCGCAGGAGAGGGTGGTTATATTGTTGACTAATGAAACTAGCCATGATGTTGTGGTGAAGCAGGGGCAGAAGATAGCAGATCTTTTTAAGCCTGAAGCTATCATGAAACCCCAAGGTGAAACTGAAGTCACTGAAATAGATCCTGCAAGATTTGACTTCGGAGACTCACCCCGGCCTGGAGAGTGAAAGGATCGCTTAAGGAAGAAGCTTTGTGAGAGGTCCAGAGTTTTCTCACTTGATGAGTGGGATGTCAGGTGCGCCAAAGGAGCGAAACATCATATCAGGCTCCAAGACTCTCGACCCTTCAGGGAGAGATCTAGGAAGATTGCTCTTTCAGAAATGGAGGATGTACGACACCACCTCCAGGAGCTATTGGCGAATGGCATCATAACAGAATCCTGTAGCCCATATGCATCTCCTATTGTGGTAGTACGTAAAAAGAGTGGAAAAATCCGAATGTGCATTGACTATCGTACCCTAAACCGACGCACCATAGCTGACCAGTACACCATGCCTCGGATTCAAGATGCCCTAGACTGTTTGTTGGGGAGTCAGTGGTTCTCAGTTTTGGATCTATGGAGTGGATACTATCAGATCCCACTAGAAGAAGAGGATAAAGAGAAGACAGCTTTCATATGTCCATTAGTCTTTTATCAGTTTGAACGTGTGCCACAAGGGATTTCAGGGGCCCCGGCCACGTTTCAGCGACTAATGGAAAAGATTGTAGGAGACATGAACCTGATGCAGGTCCTAGTTTATTTGGATAACCTTATTGTGTTTGAAAGAACTTTGAAAGAACATAAAAAAAGACTTTTTAAAGTGTTGGACAGGTTGGAAGCTTATGGACTAAAACTGTCAATTAACAAATGCCAGTTCTGTAGGACATCAGTGAAGTATGTGGGTCACATTGTATCCCAAGAGGGTGTAAGTACTGATCCAGATAAAATAAGTGCACTCACTACATGGCCGTGCCCAAGAAATTACCGTGAGCTCAAGACATTTCTAGGATTTAGTGGCTACTATTGCAGATTTGTGAAGAATTATGCTGCCATTATAAAACCTTTGAATGACCTTACCAGGGGATACCCATCTAGCAAGAATAAAGCAAAGGCTAAGAGTAGAAGGGTAGCTACAAGGGCTCCTGCCCCGAGACTCTATGGCCCCTCAAAACTATTTGGACCACGATGAAATAAGAAATGTAAAAGGGCATTTCGGGAAATCATTGATTGTCTAACGCATGCTCCAGTTCTCACCTTTGCTGACCCAGGCAAATCATTTATCCTACACACCGATGCTAGTTTGGAGGGGTTAGGGGCCGTACTGTACCAGGAAGCTGAAGGCCAAAAGAAACCTGTGGCCTTTGCCAGTCGAGGTCTATCGGATAGTGAGACCCGCTATCCTGCTCACAAGCTGGAATTCTTGGCTCTGAAATGGGCCATCACTAAGAAGTTTCGAGACTACTTGTATGGTGCTCAATTTGTGGTGTGGACAGACAACAATCCGTTGACTTACGTGTTGACAAGTGCCAAACTGGATGCTACCGAACAAAGATGGGTAGCAGCCTTGGCTGACTATGAGTTCAGTATCCAATACAGATCTGGGAGAAGTAATGTAGATGCAGATGCATTATTGCGGCATCCACAAACATCGGACCCTACAGTAATTCCTGTGGAGGGGGTGAAAGCGATCTGCAGTGGAAATTACCAAGAACCTGAGGACCAGGGGAGCATGCATGGCTGTATGGCAGAAACTCTGGGCTTGCCCCCTGAAAGCGTGCTACCTTTCTCAGTGAACTATATTGTGCTAGACCAGTCCTCATTGCCGAATCTCAATGCTGGTGATTGGCAAAAAGAACAGCTAAAAGATGTTGACATTTGCAACATACTACTTGACAAAAGAGAGGGGCGAAACCATGCCACAGTGGTTCCATCTACCTCTGACTGCAAACTGTTGTTAAAAGAATGGGGCAAACTTAAGTTGATTCAAGGAGTACTTCACCGGGTCACCATGGACCCGTTGCAAAAGCAGCGGATACAATTAGTGCTACCCAAAGACTTCAGAGTCCTGGCTACGAGGGCCTTACATGATGACTTTGGGCATCTGGTAATGGAAAGAACCTTGAAGCTCATTCGCAGCAGGTTCTATTGGCCTCGGATGGCAGAAGAAGTTCGCCAAAAGTGTGAGTCTTGTGCTCAGTGTGTTCAGCGGAAAACTTTGCCCACTAGAGCAGCCTACTTGAAGAATATCACCAGCAACAAACCCTTGGAGCTGGTATGCATTAATTTCCTGTCTTTGGAAGTAGACAGGAAGAATATGGGGAATATCTTGGTGGTGACAAACCATTTTACATGCTATGCGCAGGCCTACCCCACGCGTGATCAGAAAGCTACTACGGTTGCCAGAGTGTTGTGGAAGAAATATTTTTCAGTATATGGCCTCCCGGCTCAGATACACTCTGACCAGGGACGGGACTTTGAGAGTCAACTCCTGAGGAAAGTGCTGAGGATGGCTGGGATAAAAAAATCCAGGACGACACCTTACCACCCGCAAGGTGATCCTCAGCCAGAAAGATTTAATTGAACTCTGTTGGATATGCTGGGAACTTTGTGACCAGAGCAAAAAGCAAACTGGAGTCAGCATGTAGCATTCTTGGTGCATGCCTACAACTCTACAAAAAATGATGCTACAGGTGTCACACCCTATCTCTTGATGTTTGGACAAGAACCCAGATTGCCCATAGACTTGTGTTTCGGTGTGTCTCAGGATGGAAAAAGCTATGAGACACATCAACAATATCTTTCAAGACTAAAAGAGAAGCTGCAGAATGCATATCGTCTAGCTACAGCAGCTGCACATAAGAACTCAGATAGAAACAAACATCAATATGATGCTAGGGTGTGGTCACAAGACCTCCAGCCAGGAGACAGAGTGCCACTACGCAACCTGGGTGTTGTGGCAAACATAAGATAGCTGACAGATGGAAGGCAATGCCTTACCTGGTAGTGGAAAAGCTAAAAGATTTACCTGTCGACAAGATCAGACCCAAGGCAGGGCCAGGACAAGTGAAGACGGTCCATAGGAACCTCTTGCTACCTGTGGAAGAATTGGTGGGTGCCCGTGGTGAAATGGACCATGATACCGAACTAAGGCAAAATAAAGACTCTGGGCCAGTTCCCCCACCCAACATAAGCTGTAGATCCTCAGGGGCTAACCTGCCTTTACTGGGTGCATCTGAGAGTGAGTCGGAAGAAGAGAATACTCCAGCAGTATTCTCTAGGATGGAGACCAGGTCACAGGCCCGATCAAAGGAACTCGGTGAAACTTCCAGTTTCTCAGCTCTAAACCCCATGGCTGAGGCATTCAGGCCTGTTGCTGAGGCACCCCCACTGACAACAGAGCCAGGATGGGATATGGCATTGACCCCACCAGCATTCCCTGACCTTGAGGGTGCTCAACAGACAGCTGATGATACAGCTAGGCTATTGGACACCCAAGCAGCTGGTGTCACTAGTACTTTGGATCTTCCAGAACTGGAGCATAACCCAGAGACTGGGCATGATGGGAGTTGGTATGTGTGGCTGGTTCAAATCCTCTAAATCTGGTGTTTTATCAGAAGGGGGAAAGGAAATATTGCTCTTTCGTGATATGCCATCCTTTGATTGTATATCTGTTATTGACCAAGGAGCTGATGGAAAAGTGACCATCAGCAACAGAGAACTTGGAAAAGTGAGCAACCCTAGTTTTCAGAATTGTAAAACCAGGTGGGGAGGGGTGTGAGCACTAGCTCTGCTGGAGCTGTGCCTTAAGTCAACACCTATTTCCCCACCCATTGTTAAAGAATAGACCCAAAGATTCCTTGTAGAGGCTCCATTGTTATTTTGTTTGAGCTGGAATTACCAGGGAAACAGGAACTTCCCAGCGAGCTGAAATCACTAAGAGCGGTCAGCAGGTGTGACCAGTGGGCAGTGCGGTGGAGTCAGCGGACAGCAGGTGTGACCAGCGGGCGGTGCGGCGGAGCCAGCGAACAGCAGGCGGAGCCAGTGGACAGCAGGTGTGACCAATGGGCGGTGTGGCGGAGCCAGCGGACAGCACGTGTGACCAGAGGCCAGCGGCAGAGCCGGCGGACCCAGACGGCGTCTGCGGACAGCGGGTGTGAGTGGCCAGAGGGTGGTATAAGCAGACCTTGAGGTGGCAGAGGACAATTGGAGGAGAGGACTGAGGGCTGACTCCCCCTCCTGTCCTTAGTGGTGGAATGAGTTCTGTCTAGTGGGTTTTGTGGGAATCTTTGCACTGTATCCCAACCAGTGGTGCGTTTTGATGTTGCTTTTATTTAGCCTTATTAAAAGTCTTGTATGCTACACTCAGACTTGTGCTTGCGAGAGGGGAAGTATTGCCCTTCTAGGGCACCCAGGGAATGGTGTGTAATTTTCCAGAAGACTGGGTGGGGGCTTGAGCTAATTGGTGGTGTGACATTATTTGGGAATCCCTAGGAATAGAACCCGGTCCATTGCCGCTGCCGTCACGGCCTGGCAAAGGGGTTACATATAAAATTAGGCTTCAGAATTTCTCTATTTTGTAGTGTCTTTTTGCAAATCTTTTCATTTGGTAAACCTACTCAACTAAAGTACTAGTAGATTCACAGCTTTGAAAAGGTAGCTTCCCTCCAAATTTGATAAGGATGGATGATATAACTTCATGTCCTCTGCGGTGTGACTTCAGCCACAAGTCTCCCATTATTACGCCCTGTTCATGCCACAGAGATCTTATCGTGAATAATTTAGCTACTATCTCCTCTTTAAAAAATGGGAAGTGTGCCAGGGGATTTAGCCAGTTCTTACAGCAGACATGCTGAGCCTGGGGTACTTTTTCATCTAAGAAAGGAACCTTGTTTAAGGGGTGAAATAGTGTTTTCATGTATCGATTTACATAGTTCAGGAGAAACTAGCATACTGCATTCATCACTCAGTGCTTGACTCCCTTACTTCTCAGCTTCAGTCTTCACTTGCACTGGTATGCAGCTGCTATCGTCAACATATTGCTGCTTAGTATCTTGGTTTACAGCTTGAATTTCATGGAGGAAAAGCCTTGGCTGAATTTCTTGGCATTTTGGTTGTCTGAAGTTTTCCTTTAAGGATTTGCTTAACAGGCGACATTTATGAAGGCCTCATTCCCCCCTCCGACCCAGTATCATAGCATCTAACCAAAATGACACTACTGTTGCAATACTTCCCAAAATAGAATAGAATGCATCATCCCTTAGCAAACAACAGAGTAAAAAGAATAAAACAATAGACCTAATTTTTAATTTCCTCACTTTCATCAGCTCATTCAAGAATTCATATTCATAAATCCCATTAAGGTTATAATGGAAATAATGTGCATGCATCAAGTGAATAAGAGTCCCTTTATTTCAGCAGATTATTGATTTGTGAATATTTTTCCACTCATACATCTTTATGTTCAAACTTCAGCACATGCATGTAGGACTATTGATGTCTTTAAACATTTTCTCCATTTAAAAAAAAAATGGGAAAAAACCCAAACATAGCAAGATCTTACAAAAATTGAAGTTTAGAAAAATGGTATGCAAATCTATTTTGGGGCTGAAAATGATATATTATAGCAGCATATTTTGGTAGCATCTAGGAGAATGGTATGTGTGTGTGAATGGATGCAGGATAACAGGCCTCAAACAAGCAGAGGCTGAGTTATCTAGCTTACATTAAGACAAAATGCTATCAGCATTACTCATTTGCCATGATTTTTGCACTAGTCAGCATACCGCTGGTCTAGTATTGTATTGTTTCTCTGGAAGTTACAAATTGAAACTAGTTCATTTGCAAGTGCCGTACTTGTACAATACTAACTAATCTGATGTTGTATCTGCTAATTGTGCAGGAAAACACATTTAAAATGGCTATTTCATATTTCTGAATATAATGCTACTCTTCATATTACAATATAGTTTGATTCTTTGCATTTAGTTTCAGAATAATGCCCAAACAATTAGCTGTATTGTTCTCTTTTCTTTTTCTTTTCTTTTTAAATACACCTTTAAGCATTATGTAGCTGCTAACTACATTTAAATAAGTACCATGAAAGAACTATCTGCCAATATTTGTTAGAATAAAAATAAAATTCATATCCAGGGTCTAGGCCGTCTGAACTACTAAGTTTGGGGAAGTGCATAGATTAGAAGAAAGGTTCTCATTTTTGGTCTATATAATATTTATGAGATATGTCTTATTTGATTATGCAATGACACAGTAGTTTATATTTTGGGAGCTGATTGAGGAAGTGTTTGACCATGTGTTTTGGCAGTTGAGCCAAATGAATACTTTTTTTTTTTTTACATTGAGTACAGTTATTTTGTCACTGAGAACTTGAGCTGAATTTGACATTAAAGTGAGAGGCACAAACAAGCAAAAATACTCCACTAAATTATTGTTTCCTCCAAGCAAATTCAAGGGGGATCCTTCATTTTACAAGCAATACAGTGGGTTTTTTTAAGGGAATGCAATTGTTTCTTAATAGCATAACTCCATTCAGTGAGGTTTGCCATAATAGACTTTATTTTTTACATATTTAGGGAATTGGAATTATTTTTTGAGTCTGCTCTTCGTCCTTTGCACATGTAATCTTTTGAGCCTCAGTCCTATCTCTAAAATGTACCTTTGATTGCCTTCTTTTAGGTAGCAAAAAGTAGAAAAATAAGGTTCTCTCTCTGGCTTGAATTATAGGAATAATTTTTCTACCGGCCACTGTCTGCTCTCTTGACTTCATGACGTGCCAAGCTTCACAACAGTACAGAGTAGAGTATTTGTAGAAAAATATTTCTAAGGAAAATGGAAAGGAACAAAATGTGGAGACGCTATTGTAGACATGTTAAATGGAAGAAAAATCACAATATGAGAGATTCAGTATGTACACAGCACTATGCAGGGTTAAGATAAAAGACGACAGGGTATCTGTAGTGATATTATCACGCCTCATCTGCATTTCTGACCTTGTGTCACCACCATTCAAGAGACAGCAGTATACGAGCAAAACACACATCCTTGAATGTCTTATTGCAATTTTAAATGGATCTGTATGTCCACTGTGTTACACCAGTTTTCTACTGGTGTAGCTGCAATTAGATATAAACACAGGCACAAAATTACATTGCCACAGCAAATGCAAGTCTGATACAAAACTGGTGAAGTGTAATAGAGAATCAAAGTACCAAGAAACATTATTTTCTATAAAAATCTATTCTAAAATGTTGCCTTGTTATGCCAATAATTAAATAATAAAAACAAATAAAAAGTCTCTGTCACAATGGAACACCTTTATTAAGCGACAATGAAAGAACCTAAGTTTCTATGTAACAGGTAGAGTGGAGATTTAACGTAGACCTTCTATATCCTGGGTGAGTCCCCAGACACCAAAACAGATATAAGTGGGCCTCCTGTTTCAGGCTTTTTTTGTAAGAAACTCCAGAAAAGTGTTCACAGCTATGACTTTTGAGTGGAGATAGAGGATTCCCTCTGGGCCAGATTTATGCACCTTAACTCCCTTCGAGAAGCAGGATTTAAACCACAATCGTCTCCTTTGACATTTCTCATTAGCTAATTAAGGCAGTTTCCCATTCAACATCCAGGCTCCTGTGAATCCCTGTTTTAGGCACCTAAGTTTTCCCATGTGTTGTATAAACACGTAAACCCGGGCCCCTAACACAGGGGTTTGAATTACACTAGGCAAATGAAAGTTAGATGCTGCAACCCTTAGCATTGTGATGCTTAAGTCTCCTTTGTGAATCTAGCTCCTAGAGCCTGAAACAGGAGCTTCAAATCGAAGTGTACACTACATTGCAATGATTAATTAACAGATGTGGAGGGTGCTGATTCAGTCTGCTGGTGCTCCCACATTTCTTACTCTGCTCAGAGCATGTGAGCTAGCCAGGATAGAAACAAAGCAGAAATGGAAAAAACAGGACTAAAGAACTAGAAGATACATTTGTTTATCGTATCTGTGGATTAGTCTTCTCTGTTGGTGTTTCTATGCTCACCTCTGATTCTCTTCACAATTTCTCTTCTCTCCTCCCCCCCCCCAGCACTCACTCACTCTCTCTCTTTTGTCCTTCACTGAGTAATTGCATTGTGGTCATTCAGGTGCAAGAAGGTGCAAATTACACTCACTAAGGATTACTCATTGCCATAAAGTATCATTAAACATACTACAGTAGAATAGGTCTTTTGTTACAGATTACAATTTGCAGGTGATTCAAATTAAAAAAAATAATTTACAGTTGTTTCAGCTGTTTTACTTGTGAGAGAAACAGCAGCCATGGGAGGGACCAGTCTTGCACTCCCACGAGTTTCAGCAGGCATATTTCCTAAATAAGAAAGGATTCAGGATTGCCAGGCTAGAGGTGTGGAATTGACAAAAATAAAACTTGATCTACTAATTACAGAGTGAGGAAAACACAGAGACTGAATATATATATATATATATATATATATATATATATATCTCAACAGGGGGAGATTTCATTTGTAGAACAGTTACAATTCTCAGAATAGTATAAATTCTCCACATGTACACTGGTATACATTAGGACATCTAAGCAGGTATGTTATAAATGTTTCTTTTCTGTTTCCTGCAATTATCACTTCTAGTTTTTAGTCAGTTAAGGTTTTCCCTTTTGATTACATTTACCACTTATTTCTTCTTCTTTCATCTTTCCTCACTATTTTGTTCATTCCCCAGTGTCTTTTGTTATCTATTGTAGCTATGCTTTGTTTTGTTTTGGTTCATTTTTTTCCTCAAGTCCTGCAGACAACCCTGGGGCATAAATATTCTTTTCCTTATTTTTATGCATAATTTGTATTATACAAATAGTTTCTCATCTTTTCCCAAATGAATAGAACTCTAACAGTTTTGATAAATACAAAGTGGATCTCTTTACTAGTCAGATACCTTGAAAATAATAATTATTGTCCCATAATGCTACATGAAGAAGTCTTATCAATGTCAACTGGAATTACATGAGCAGTAAGAGAAAACATGCCATTAACTATCTTTTCGAATGTTTCATATGTACTAAAATCTGCTGCTTATGCTTCAGAACTATTAAAAAGATTACCTTTAGAGTTTGTTGAAATAGAAGGGCTATGCTGCAGCTGTGTTCTGTTTAATGTATGCAGCTATAATGGGAACCCAAATGTTATATTTATTAACCGGAGCACAATAATGAACATTTATCACAATGAAAGCAATCATATTTTATTAGGAAGATACACGTTTGCAAGTATTATCAATAACAAACTATTATTCCTCTTAGCCAATTTGCATCATTGCAGCTCCACTGCCAGACATTGATTGAGAGCCCTTGGCCTGCTGCCTAGTTAAAAAGAAAAGCTTGGGTATATCACCGATTCTCAGATGGATAGGTTCTGAACAAGATCTCCAAATTTAAGTACAGTATGTCAGAGAACATATTGTCCAAGAGGAAAAAAGCAATGCAACAAGCATTACAAGCCAACAGCATTGGGTACCTGAAGGAAACTAGCTCTTTCGTAGAGGTGCTTGATAGCTTTGCCAAGAAGCCATAAGTTACTGCTGGAGGAATATTTACACCATTTGGCATCTGAATGCTAATGCTGTCATACAAAAGGGAGTGGGAAGACCATCTAAGACGGTGGGCTAAAACATTGTCTATCAACTTGATACAGCCCATGGTGCAACAAGAAAATTTTTCCTTAACATGTTTTTTTAAATAAAAATTTATGTCTATTATTATTTACTGAGTACAATGAGAATTCTTGTTACTGTGCTAATTTGAAAAGCATCTTATCGGAGAAATAGAGGGCCAGATTCTCAGCTGATGTAAATAAACATGACTGCTCTGAAATGTATTTTAAGGTCCATAGAAGCAGGGGTGATTTAAAGCAGCTGAAGACCTGGCTGGCCTGAACTGTTCTGTGTCAGCAATCTCTTCCACATTTAAGGATTAAGTTCCCCTTTGGAGCTCTTTATGTTTTCTTTTTTAAATCATTTAAAATATGTCCAGATATGATTATTTTTAGTCATTTATTCAATATGTAAATCATATTCTACTTACAGACATTGTCAGAGCTGAATGCTATCTCAGTTTCACAGGTCACTGTAGTAATATGGGAGCCCATAATAAAACAAACAGTTTCATAGGAAAAAAGGTCCAATTTCAAAAGAAACTTAACCACAGCTGCTACTATTATGGATCTTGCTTTTGTGGGGAGTGGAGTTCTGCATGTGGTTTTCAGGTGCTGTTGAACTCTGGTTCAGCAGGCATGCTAGGAGGAAAAGAAACTGTTCAGATTATGGAGGCAGAGAGACGCACCTGTGCACATCTAATTTCAGCTCTTCCTTAACTGTCACAAAGAGTAAAGAATCTGATTGTCTCACAATATCAAGGAGTGAAAGTGAGTGTAAAGGCTTGTTTGAAGAATCAAGGAGAAGGGATGTGAAGGAGGAGGAGGAAAGATTACTCAACTTCATTTCTGGATTTGAGAAGAAACATGCATTATGGATTTAAGCAATATCAGCACTGACCCCAAGTTGCTTCAAAAGCAGCAGGATTTTTCAATTATTTTATAAACCCAGAGGTGTGAACAAGTTTTCAAAATAAGACTCGAACTGTGTTAGACTGCTTAAGTGAATCCTGAGCTCAAAGCTTTAGTTTAGATAGTTTCCCCACCCAGTATTCATGTGTACACAAAACAGAGCAGTGCAACAGTACGCATGCTGGAGACAGAGGGCAGGATTTACCTCTGTGTAACTTAAACATCTCTGTGCCCATAGGGCATTTACTGCCAGAGATGGGTAGATGGTTTTCCAAAGAAACTTCTCTGGAACTGTCCTGATGAAGGTTTGAGAGGAGTGCTGAACTTGCACCTCTTCTGAGTAATTTGACCTACCCTCTTCCTGGTGCACCACTACTGCATCCTCGCTACAGACAGACAAGGGCTGAAGTCTTGGTTTTCCAGCAAAAATGAACTGGGCTAAAAAATTTCTGGCTTCCCATGATGACTTCAGTGATTTATTTGTTGTCAGTAGGAACAAATATAAGGGGCTTGCTTGGAGAGGTGTCTTTTTTGTAAGGAATGAGACATTAAATGGCTACAATGAAGGGGAGGTGGTCCATTTGCTAGTAGTGCATCCTTTATAGAGTAATCTACTGATTTAAAAAAATCCTCTAAAGATTTTTTTCTAATAGTGATTTTTTTCCCCATGCTGCTATTTTTTATAAGGGTCTTTTCGGCAAGGGAGAAAGTGATTAACTCTGATAGTTCTTGGGCCATGCAGGGTTAAGAGTATCTTGCCTCCAGGGTGAGGTAGTCTTGTCTTTAATAGATGAGCATTAATTTCCTAACGCTACCAGCCTATCAGCCTCTCAAACACTCTTCTCTAGGCTTTGCCAGCCATGTCTGTCTTCAGCTTCACAACAGATGCATCTTAGCTCCCAAGTCAATCTATGAAAAGGGGAATAAAGACACTCTGAGGAATTACAGACCATTCAGTTAAATTTTAGTAAATGGAGTAAATAATCAAGCAATCAGTTTTCAAATACCTGGAAGATAATAAGTAGAGCCCTGCATGGATAAAAATATGTGGATCCGTATCTGATCTGCATCTGCAAGAAATGGTCTGAGGGTATCCGCAGATAACCTTGTACGGATAATAATATGTGAATCCATATCCAATCTGCATCTGCAAGAAATGGTCTGCAGATATCCATGTTGTATCTGTGGATGCAGGTATCCGTGGATATAATGCAGTTATCCATTGATATGCGGGGCTCTAAGAATAAGGTGATAAGTAACAGTAACATGGATTTGTCAAGAACAAATCATATCATCCCAACCTAATAGCTTTATTTGATAGACAGGGCTGGAATAAGGGGCCTTGGGGCCCCAGGCTTCCCCACCACTAGGGGCCCCAGCTCTCCACCAGCATGCCCTCACCCCATGCCTGGTGCCCTGGCTCCATACCATGGTGGCCTGCAGGTGGGTTGGCACTGGGGGAGGGGAGAAGGGGTCAGAGGCCATGATCTGCGGCGCTCCACTCTGGCTGGTCTGGCCGCAGGACAGGGTCAGCTGGCACATGATGTGGCCTCCAGTATGCCAGCTGGTCCCACCCGTAAAACGGAGTGAAAATGTGCCGGCCTTCCCCGCCCCTTGGGAGCAGACCAGACAGCTCAGGGGCAGGTTGGGAGCCCAGAAGGTGCAGCCCTGGCCTCTGGTCCAGGGCTGCACCTGTCCCAGAGTCAGCAGGGGTCCTCCCAGCGCCCACGCATATGCCCCGCTAGCATTGTGGGGGCTAAGTATGGGGGTGGGGTGGGGCTGGATCTCAAAGGGGCTTTAAGGGCTGGAGCCCCAGGGCCCCCCTTCAGACCAGGACCCAGGGCTTTAGCCCTTAGAGCCTCTGTATTAATTCCGCCCTGCTAAAACCTTGTGGATGAGTGGGGAATAGTATATGTGGTATACCTTAACTTTAGTAAGGCTTTTGACGCTGTCTTTGCATGACCTTTTCATAAACAAACTAGGGAAATATAGCTGAGATGGAGCTACTGTAAGGTGAGTTCATAAATGTTTGGAAATCCATTCTCAGAGACTATTTATCAGTGGGTCACAGTTAATCTGAAAACCTTCTTAAGTAGGGTCCTTTAGGGATCCATCCTGAATCAATAGCTTCATAAATGATTTAGATGGTATAGAGAGTACATTTAAGACGACAGTGGATGATACCAAACTGGTTGGGATTGCAAGGTGCTTTGGTGAATAGGAGTAAAATTCAACCTGATCTGAAATAAGTATATATGACAAATGCAAAGTACTTCACTTAGGCAGGAACAATCTATTGTACATATACAAAATGAGAAATGATTTCCTAGGAAGGTGTAATGCAGAAAGAGAGCTGGGGGTTTTTGTGAATCAAATATGAGTAAACAATATAATACCATTTAAAAAAGCAGCTGAACATCGTTCTGGGGTGTATAAGCAGAAGTGTGATATGCAAAACATGAGAAGTAATTTTTCTGGCTACTCCATGCTGCCAAAGTCTCAATTGGAATTATGTTTCCAACTCTGGGCACCACAACTCAGGAAAGATGTGGGCAAATTGGATAAAGTCTAGAGGAGAGCAACAACAAAGGTCTTGAAAACATGATTTATGAGAACAAAATTGGAGAAAAAAAAAACAGGGTTTGTTTAGTCTGGAGAAGAGAAGATTTAACATGATAACAGTTTTCAAGTTTATAAAAGGTTGTTCCAGGGGTGGAAGATTGTTCTTGTTAATCTCTGAGGATAAGGTAAGGAGCAATGGTCTAAGGTATGTTCACTTCAGATATTCTCTCCCTTCCTCCCCATCACTGTTCACATCTTTCTGTTAGTTTCCTTCTGAAGTGTCTGCCAGCTATTTGTTAATATTTGACTCACTTTGCCTCCACTGTAAAGCTTATAATACTTCATATACTTGTAGTCAAAGAGGACAGTAGTAAAACAGGACAGGGTAATTTCAAGTGATCTGCCCCTGTTTGCCAGAAATAGGGACTGGATATCAGAGGTTTTGGGATACCCTAAACCCAGAGCTGCAACCCTGACCAGCCTGGCTAATAGCCATTGATAGACCTACCCCTCATGAATTTACCTAATTCTTTTTTGAACCTTGTTACACTTCTGGCCTTCACAACATCCCACAGCAATAATTGGCTGAAGAAATACTGCCTTTTGGTGATTTAAAACCTGCTACCTATTAATTTGATTGGGTGACCTCTGGGTCTTGTGCAGCAGGAAGGGGTAAATACTACTTCCCTTTTTACTTTCCTCATACCATTCATGATTTTATAGACCCCCTCAGTCATCTCTTTTCTAACCCGAGTAGTATCAGTTTCTAATCTCTCTTCAGATAGAAACTATTGCCTCATCACTTGTTGCCTACCTGTGTACTTTTTCCCTTCAATTATAAAATATCTTTTTTGAGATGGATCACCCTAAACATTATTCAAAGTGTTGAAGTGTGCTGCTGTATGATTAAAGAAATTCATCCCACCCAGTAAGTCTTTCCTGTGGATGTCCCAGAGGACATCTACACTTACAAAGCTAAGTCTACTCTATTAAGTTGACTTAACAAGATCGACTTAAGTCAATTTAAAGTCAACCTTGTTAAGTCGACTTAGAGAGTCTACACTAGACTCTCTCCCCTCAAGCAGAGAGGGGAGCTGGACAAGAAGGGAGCCATAGCTTACTTGTCCCCAGCCCTCGGTCAGCTTAAGGAATTAAGTTGACTTAGGGCGTCCACAGCGGTTTTAGGTCAACTTAACAAATTGACTTAGGCATTAAGTTGACCTAAAGAGTGGTCAAATTCCAAAGGGGTAGCCGTGTTAGTCTATTGTAGAAAGACAACAGAGTCCTGTGGCAATTTTAAAGACTAACAGATTTATTTATCGCATGAGCTTTCATGGGAGAAAATCCCACTTTGTCAACTTAAGCGTCCTTAAGTTGACCTAAATTGCCAGTGTAGACGCACCCAGAAAGATTATGGGCAATGGCTGCCCCTGCGAGTCAAAGCATCTAAGGACATAAGACAAGGACATGTAATTCTGAACTCTATCTTGGGCCAGTAACTTACCATGAAGCTGGGCTGCAGGCTTTGTTTGGGACAGTAAATTTCCAGGCACATGGCAAAGGATGTAAAAAGACTCCTGGGACACCTCCATTTCACCTCTTTCCTGCTCTAATTTTCTGAACTGTGGATTTACAACTAAAAGTAGCATCTTGAACTATGGACTGAGGACCTTCCAATCTTTTGTAAGTTACCAGAGACACTTAATAAGACAGAGGTCTAGTCCATCACTGCTACAAACCTAATATAAGGACTTTGCAGTTATTTGCATGTAACCATTTATAACTCTTCTTTTCTCAATAAATCTTTATTAGTTTAGTAAGGATAGGCTGACCGAATGATATTTAGGAGAGAGCTGAGATTCATATTGACCTAGAGATAAGTGACTGATCTTTTGGGATTAGTAGAACCTCACATATGGTAAAATGAGTTTTCAATAATAGCTTACAATATTAGACTTGGTTACCTAGATGTCAGCCAAGGGCTGGAATGCTTCTGGTTAACCAATGTGGTACTGCCAAAGCTCTTTTGTTACTGGGTTGCTGAATCTAATTATGGGGGGAGTGGGGGGGAAACCCTACCAGTTTTGTGGCTTATCTGCCTTATGTCTTGCAATCTGCTGTAAGTGTGAAATTTTCAGTGTGGCCCATCGCAGGTACGTCATGGGTTTATATAGTGACAGTGATACTTTCCGTGTTATCTATCCCTTTGCTAAAGAGTCCTACCATTGCTAGCTTTTTTGACCACTGCTGAACATTGAGCAAAAGATTTTAGAGAGCTATCCACAATTACTCCAAGATCTCTTTCTTGAGTAGATCCAGCTAATTTAGATCCAATATTTTGTATGCATAGTTGAGATTAAATTTTCCAATGTGCTTTACTTTGGATTTATCAACATTGAATGTAATCTATTTTGTTCCCAGACACCCTGTTTTGTGAAATCTCTTCCCCCCCACCCCCACTCTTCAAAGTCAGCTTTTGACTTAATTATGAGTTAATTGTATCATCTGCAAACATTGCCATCTCACTGTTTGCCCCTTTTCCCATATCCCTGATTTTGAATGTGTTGAACACCAGGTCTCAGTTCAGATTTCCAGAAGACCCCACTTTTCTCCTATTTACCTTTCTCCATAGTGAAAAGTGACTATTTATTCTGACACTTTGTTTCCCATCTTTAACCAGTTACTGATCTATGAGAGGACCTTTCCTCTTACTCCATGTCTGCTTACTTTAAGAGCGTTTGGCGTGGGACTTTGATGAAGGATTTCAGAAAATCCACCTACACTATATCAGCTAAATCACCCTTGTCTACATGTTTGATGACACTGTCAAAGAATTCAAATATTTGGTGAGGCATGATTCCCTTTTACAAAAGGAGCTTTGCTTCTTCCCCTCATAATTTTTATCTATTCGGATGATAATTTTGTTTTTTACTATGGCTTCAACCAGCTTCCCAAGTAAGGAAGTTACATTTACCAGCCTGTAAATTATTAGGATCACCTCTGGAATCATAAAAACAGAACAAAAAAAAACAAACCATAAACACAACAAGGTATCATTTTACTTATCCATCAGTGATCTGGTACAGAGGCTGATTTCAACAATAGATTACATGCCACACTCAGTTTTGCAACTTCCTATTAGAGTTCCTCTTGACTGATACCATCAGGTACTGGTGTCTTATTACTATTTAATTTAGTTTTTTTTCTAAAACCTCCTTTATTGATACCTCAACCCAGGGCAGTTCCTCAGTATAATTTAGGTGTACAGATCTCTCCAATAGATCTCTCTTAGTCAAAGAAGACTAAATCAACAGTTCATTTACCTTCTCCCCAACTATGTGATCTATTTTGAATGCTGCTTTAGCACGGAAATGTCCAGTGACCCCTGTGATAGTTGGGCAGAATTCCTGCTTCTGATATACTTAACTTTTTGTTGTTTTTGTGTCCTTAGATAGCTACTTTATAAATCCCCTCGTTTCTTGGCCTGCCTAATTTTTTGTTTACATTTGACTTGCCAGAGTTTAGTCTCCTTTCTATTTTGACACAGTAAGTTAAAGATGGAATTGGAGGGGAGGGGTGGGGAATTTTTACAAGATGTTAAATTTAAGTAAAATATGGTCAATATTACCCAGCAATTCAGCTACATTCACCTGTTCCCATTATGTATGGGACAAAAGCATTCAAGCAAGCTAAAGTAGGCTTAAATAGAATATATCAAGTAGAACAAAGATCGCTATCACTGTATAATATTTCTTTCAGTAAAAATGAGCTTTAATATATGTAAATAGAAGTATCATAGATGTAGTGTTAGAAATTGCATGGCGATGCATTCCAGAGAGGTAGCTGTGTTGGTTTGTATATAGCAAAAACAATGAAAATCCTGTGGCATCTTGCAGACGAAGAAATTTCTTTGAACATACGGTTTCATGGGCTGCAACCCAGGTTGCATCTGACGAAGTGAGTTGGAGTCCACAAAAGCTTATGCTTGAAGAAATTTTTTAATTTTTAAGGTGCCACAAGACTCTTGTTTTTGTGTTAGAAATGTTAAATTTGTCTCATTGACACTAATTAGAACATTCAAGAAAGTAATTATCTTATCCGTAAGAACTTTACTAAGTGCATCTAGTTATATGCCATGATTATTTTGTTGTAAGAAAGTCATGATTATTTTGTTGTAAGAAAGTCATATAACCACAGTATGATGAAATCTACATATCAGACAAGACTGTATAAAACGCCTGTAATCACAGTATTTTTTTTTTTTAAAAGAGCATTGACTATGTTATACTTGTTCTGATCTTGGATATATAGCTTCAAACAGACAATAATAATTGAAAAATACAATTTTTTTAGATGTATTTAACAGTAAAGTATTTTTCCTGGGGCAAAGCCAAAAGCTAAAAGTATACTTACAGTTAGCTAGCAAGACTGCAGACTAATCCTGCCAATGCTGTTCAGTTGTCCAAGAGTGAAAAAAGGTGGTATGATTTACTTTAATTCATATGATTTTTTCCTTTTTACTTCATGCATGAAAGCCTTTGTGGAAGTTTAAAATGATAATATGCTTCTGTTTAATATAGTTATTAGCTGGTTACTCAAAAATAAGGTACATATACTTTCACTTTAATTCTTCATTTTACTGGTAATATACAACATGTAGAAGTGTCATGTAGAATTAAGTTTCAGTCACAACTAGCACCATTATGATAGCAAATTATGTGGATCAATTGCTGGATTGCAAACTTACTGCTATACTGCCTCAAGTGAAAACATATATTTAAACAGAAGGCTCATAAATATTCCAGCATAATTTGTTTGTAGCGTGATTTACTGAAATGCCAGTGGATTTTACATAACAAGACTAGAAGAGAAAATGAGTATTTTGTTTCATTCACCAGTTCCAGAGGAAAGGCTACAGAGGTTGACTTCAGTGAGATAAAGCTGCCACTGACTCATAACTCTCCAAAGGGTAATGATATCATCAAGACTCACCTGAGGATTCTTGTCTTTAATGAGGTCTTGATTCAAAAAAACGTTAATAACTTTTTATTGATCACAACAAAATCCTCATCTGAATTCTAGCTCTGTGAAATCCCAACAATATTGTAGAGTCACATTTTCTGATGGAGATATAGCCAAGAGTTTGCCATTTATTTTTTCATCTCCTCCCCCACTCCACCCTTTACTAGTGAGATGCACAGACATCCTCTAGAAAATGAAGTTGGCTTGTGTGATCATTAACCTTGGCTTTTTCAAATATCCACATTTTCCCCGGAGGTGTATTATAGAACTGGGCATAACAGTCACTTCATCAAGTTAGAATATAAAGGAGAAAAATAATACTTCTGTTACTGATCAGAACTCAGAAGTAGTTTAAAGAACTGTAGGATGTTAATGATGCCATTTCCCTCCAGCAACAGTACTACTAATATTTTATTCACACAAATGCCACAGTAGTCACTTTTTATACATTTTTGATTAGCAGGTATAGTAATTCCAGAAGTACTTCTCTGAAATCTAGTTTTCATGGTGCTTGTGCCTTCAAGTTCCAATGGTTCCTTTGGGCTCTGTATGCTGCCTGTTGGTTGTTCTGTGCCACTGCTCCAGTGGAAAGAGTACATCTTCCTTGGCAACATGAGACTGAGCCAAATCCAGCCTAGGTTATTCATTTAAGAACTCCTACAGGCTTGAGTAAGAGTCCTCATAAGTACAGTATATTTAGGGCCGTGTAAGCCACCATATCCATCTTTCCCTCTCCCTGTTGAAGAGACAGATTCTTTTCAAGGACCCAGAGAATTTTCCTCTCCTTTTTCCACAGGGTTCATAAAGGAGAAGGGAGTTGGAACTGGATGGGTTGGGGAAAGAGCTAAGGAGATGCAAATTCTCCTGCTACCCTTGCCCTGCTTCTCCTTCTGATCCTATTAAAATTTACCTGGAAGAATAAATACAGTTATAGGATATATTACTCTTTTATGCAAACAGTCCTCACTCAGGACATGCAGAAGGCTTAGGCAATCTAGGCAATGGACTCCTTGGAGATTTTCTTCCTAGAAGTCCCCTCTCACACCTTTTTAAAGTTGAGGATGTTTTTCCCTACACAGTGGTCAGTATGAATTCTGTTTAGGTTAAGCAAAAGTAATATTAGTTATTGTTTAAGAGGAAGGCCCCATTGTGCTAGGTACTGTACAAACATGTAACAAAGATTATCCCTGTTTTGAACAGTCTAAAATTAAACATACAATAATCATCATTTTTAATCATGTAAGATCACACTGACATTATCTCTGCTCCCTAAGGAGAAGTGGGGTGATGTGTGAGTGGGTAATTGAAATAAAATCAGACTTTGTTGGGGGGAGGTTGTATTTTTTTTTCATGGAAGGTCTCAAATTTCTTTTAGTGGTGTTGCTTTGCCTCCATTTGTGCTTGTTAACCTTCATGTGAGTAAGCCTCCAAATTAAAAGCTATTAGTGCTTGAGAAGTCTGTAGGTGTTTGAAGGAGCTTAGAAGTTTGGCCCAGCATTTCCTGAAAATTTCAATTAAAAAAAAAGAAAATCAAACTATTTGTATTTAATCTGAATCTTTTATAGTATGAGAATTAAAAATTATAGAATTATATTTATTTAACCCAAACTACTTGGGATTAAATTTAAAAACAAAACAAAAAAACCATAAAATGTTTTTTGAAGCAAGAATTTCTCTGCATTATATCAAATACTCCATAACATTTTTTAGGAAGATTTTAGTAACAAAGGACTTGCCATGATGACTCAGACTAGTCCTTTGTCCAGTCCACTAGTTTAGACAGTGACTTGGAGTAGATGCTCATAGAAGCTGCAATAAATCCCCGAGGTAGACAGTAATGGAAGGTGAAGTTTTTTTCTTAAATGCCACCCAGAGACTGCTTTATGCTCTGAAACATACACAAACTCATTAAACATCACCTATTTGGGGAACTGTAGCTGCTCTCATGACCCATACAAGAGATCTAATTTTGACAGCATTTCCTTTGAAGACAGGCAAGTGCTGAAGGGGAAATTGAAAGACTCATCACATTGGAGTCATTCTCTACCATATCTTTGCTTTCAGTTTGTTTGTAGGAGTCACAGGGTTGCAAAATATTGAGTAGTTGAGAGCTAAGGAGCTTGGGACATACTATGGATCTGTAGGGTGAGGGATATCAAGATATTACAGATTCCCTGTTTCAGAATGTCCTACATTGTGCAAGGGAATTCCAGAGAGATTTTTTCTACTGGCTTTATTAATTCTGTGTGGTGTTGCGGGTCAATTACCATTTTTTCCTTTAGAAAGGTGTGCAAGCTCAGTGCAACTGGGGCATGCAGAATGTAGTTAGATGGAGCATGCTCAATGAGTATCAAATCTTTGGAGATTTTAACTATTAAATGCTAGCGATTTTCCATTGAGCATGTACAAGCTTATTACTTAGACAGATTTTGATAGGGATGAAAGGTACATCCCTGACAAAGTATGCCTCCCTCCCTGCAAATTTCAGCTTCCTCCTCCAAAGCACAGAGATGCTAGAGCATTTTAAAGAAAAAATGTCAAAAATTTAACATGGACAAAAAAAAATTCCTAGTGTTGTACTCAGAAATGGCTAAACCATTTTGGATAAAACCTTAAATAAAAGCCCAAGGCAGGCACTCATAATATAAAAACTTCAATCCATATGGCTAAATTTTGGCAAAGTTATAAACAACCAAAAATAAGGTCTTAAAATGGAAAGTGACAGGTGACCTTAACATCAGGTATTTTTTTTTTTTTTAAGATTTTTTTTTAAATATTTGAAATAAATATGCTTAAACATAAGTAGGATTTAGTATTAAGCAAGATCATTACAGGAAGTTCTACCTTTATACACCTTTCTCCCACGAAAGCTCATGCAATAAATAAATCTGTTAGTCTTTAAAGGTGCCACAGGACTCTTTGTTTTTCTGCAATACAGTAACATGGCTACCCCTTTGGAACTTTATACACCTGGTATTGTGGGATCAATTTCAATAAGGTCTATCTACAGATAAATAGACATTTCCTTAAGAAATCCACTAAGAACATTTGCCGGCAAATCTGATTTTTCATTTTGACACTTAATGGGAGGGGGGAACTATATTGGAGTCTGACTGGTTGATTGGTTATATTGATTAGTTTTAAATGTCATTTTGTTCCCTAAATTATCAAGCTGCCTTCTTAAGAAAGAAAGAAAGGGCCCACCTGATAATCCAGTTTTTGTTTCACTCTCTAGTACCTCACTGACCTTATCTTTCAAAATCCTATTTTCGATCTGTCTACCCCTGATCATTTTACTGCCACTGTTACAGAAAGAATATTCTTTTTACAACAGATGTAACACTTCCTGTTGTTCCAAAGGTATATTCTTGGCTGCTATCTCAGGAAGGTACAAGAAGAAAGTGACATCAAAGTGCAAATCCTCAGCAGAGATGGCAGCAAACAGAGAACTGGATAAGGTGACCAGATAGCAAGTTTGGAAAAATTGGCACGGGGTTGGGGGGGAGGGAGGTGAGGGGTAATAGGCATCTATACAAGACAAAGCCTCAAATATCTGAACTGTTCCTATAAATTCTGGTCACCCTAGAATGCGAGCACCAAACAGAAGTAGCACAGTATTATCTTCAAAGATAAAATGGAAGGAAGGAAAGACTGCCTGATGAAGGGGAATGACTAGATTGAGGATAGACACATGGAGGGTTAGGGTTGTAAGGGACCTCAGGAGGTCATCTAGTCCAGCCACCTGCTCAAAGTAGGACCAATCCCAATTAAATCATCCCAGACAGGATTTTGTCAAGCCTTAAAAACCTCTAAAGGTTGAGATTCCACCATCTCCCTAAAGTAATCCATTTCAGTGCTTCATCACTCTCCTAGTGATTTTTTTCCCTAAAACCCAACTTAGACACCTCCCCACTCAATCTGAGACCATTGCTCCTTGTTCTGTTATCGATGACCACCGAGAACCGCCTAGCTCCATCGTTCCTGGAGCCCACTCTCAGGTAATTAAAGGCTGCTAACAAATCCTGCCCTCCCCCTCAATCTTCTCTTCTCTAGGCTAAATAAGACCAGTTCCTTCAGCCTCTCCTCAGAAGTCATGTGCCATAGCCCCTTAATTATTTTTGTTGCTCTCCTCTTGACTCTTTCTATTTTGTCCACCTGTTCTGTGGTGGGGACTCCAAAACTGGACTCAGTACCGGTACCAATACAGGGGAATAATCACTCCCTTGATCTGCTGGCAATGCTCCTACTAATGCAGCCCAATGCTCTTAGCCTTCTTGGTAACCATGGCACTCTGACTCCTATCCAGCTTCTTGTCCACTGTAACCCTCAGGTCCTTTTCTGCAGAACTGTTGCTTAATCAGTCAGTCCCCAGTCTGTAGCAGTGCATGTGACTCTTCTGTTCTAAGTGCAGGACTCTGTGCTTTTCCTTGTTGAACCTCATCAGCTTTAGACCAATCCTCTAATTTGTTTAGGTTACACTATATCCTGTCCTTACCCTCTAGCATGCCTCTCACTCCCCCAGTTTAATGTCATCCACAAAGTTGCGGAGGGTGCAATCTACTCCATCATCTAGATCATTAATGAAGATGTTGAGCAAAATCGGCCCAGAACCAACCTCCACAGCACTCCACTTGATACCAGCAGCCAACAGTACATGTTGATCACTACGTGTGGAACCCGGCGATCTAGGCAGCTTTCTATCCACCTGATAGTTCATTCATCCAACCCATACTACTTTAACTTGTTGGCTTTCACTTGTCTTTTCAAAAGGGGATGGAGGATTAGTTTAGGAATGTGACCATAGATACGAATGGCATATGGGGTGCTAGTCAGAAGATGGAAAAAAGACAGGACAAATGTAGGAGAATATTTGAAGTCTTCCCTTAAACCATATTTATGTAAACACCCATCAGTAAGTTAGGCACTTAATGTGTCTGGTAACACAGAAATAAACTACTTTCTTCAGGTCACTGAGAAGAGAACAAGAAGGAGATGTAGTTGTATACACTAAATCCAGTATTAAACTACCTAAAACATGTCTGAACATATTGTAAACTACAAGCTCTTCTTGGCAACAAATAAAATAGATTCCAGCTTGTGTACATTCAGGTCAGAAATAGTTTTGTTTTTGTTTTTCTAAACTGTAGAGTTTACTGGATTGGGTGTCATTTCAGTTGCTGAAAGCATACTGATTGATAGCTCCTTGATTGTGATTTTTACAATTTAAAGATCTCATTCTCTCAAAATGGGCTTATAGGCTTAAGTGAAATTACATTCTTTCCTGTGGGAGAGATCCAGCCTATTTTACATCTGATTCATGATAAAAACTCAATACAACTCACCCACATACCACATTTCATATAGAGTTAACCTCATTAGTGCCAGGGTAGAAAGCCCAACAAAGGAATTTTCAGCATGCCATTTTTCAATAAATTTTACACAAATTTTTTGACCGATATAATTTGTTGAATGAATGCATGTTGATACCCAAAATATCTCATCAACACATTCCCTAACTGCTTCTTCCTTGTTATCCTGACAAGTTCTAGGTTGCTGAGTTTCCCTTCAGTGGTATGAACAATTCCAAACTTAGTGTGTGTCTACACTTACAAATTAATTTGATTTAAGCTTGCTTGATTTAAGCAATTTAATTTAATTTGCATCTACACTACTGTTTCCTTAAGTCGACTTAAGCAGCAGCTTAAGTCGATTTAAGGAAATTTAAAGTTCACTTTATAAAACCTCGTATAAAGTCGACTTTATAAAGTAGACAGCCAGTGAGGACACAGATTATCCCTAAATCGACTTAAAGGGCTCCCCAACTGCCCTCCCTGCCAGGGTGACTGGCACAGCCAGAGCCTGGCGTCCCCCCCCCCCCCAGGGCAGGGCACAGCCCTGCCCACCTGGCTCCTATGCCCTGCCAGTGCCCCTGTCCTGCTCAGCCCCCATTGTACCCAGGTACAACAGGGCAAATGCTGAGCCCCCTGGCACTTCGCAAGGGGTGCCCCTCTGCCACCGTGGACCAGTCCCAGGTCCACCTAGACCCTAGAAGTCGACTTAGGTGTCCAATGTGGATGCTCTAAGTCAATTTGGCAGGGTCCCCTTTAAGTCGACTTAATTTTTGAGTGTGGATATGCTAAGTCGACGTTAAGTCGACTTTGTTAAGTCGACCTAGTTTGACAAGTGTAGACATAGCATTACTGATTTATGTGGCTCAGTAGCATGGATAGCTGATTCTGCCAATAGAAGGAATGTTAATCATATAATCAAAAGCTGTTATTGATATCAAACCCACTCTGTTGAAAGGTTATTTGGAAAAATAGCAAGTGCTTTTATTTTTTGGCTAAGTCACTGGTCTCCTGCTCCTATCTCAAATATTCAGGTGCTACCTGGGAACCCCAAGGAGAAGAAAATGGGCAATCTGCTGGTCATAGCTGAACCTAGAGGCACAGCTACCCAGAACAACCTAGGAAAGGAGGAACTAGAAAAAACTTAGCTAACTGCCAACTGCCCAGTCTTTGGTTTTGTTTTAATTTTTTTTTTTTTTGGTCTTGCAACTTAATTTATCTCCCTTGTATGCGCTTTATGGTACAGTATTTAATTATGTGAGTATATATAGTTTTTCCTAGAGATTCCCAGAGTCCTTCTTTGCCCAGACCCGCTCAAGGGCTCACACAGGGGTGTATGGTGAAAAAACTTGTTTCTAGAACTCCGGCTTCATTTGCTGCAGAATCTGCCCCAGTCATGGAATTCCTATGTGATACTGGGTGAATGGCTGAAACTAACTGTTCAGAAATAGTCTAACTGTGCCCCGATTTTATGAATGCTGGACTTGAGACCCTGAGGTCTAATTTGCAGAAGTGCTGAGCAGTCATAGTTAGTGATCTCAGTGGCTTTTCTTAGTACTGTGCGTCCCAGGTGTTTCTTATTGGGAACCCAAAATTAATGGATACTTTTGACCTTACTCTGTGCCTCACTTTCCCCATTGTAAAATGGGGATAATATTTTCTAACATCACTGGGGGATTGTAAAGACTACTATTTATGAAGCACTCAGGTGTTATAATTATGGATACTACTGAAAGCACATGAGGAAATTTATAATTCTGTCTTCAGAGCAGGGATTGGATGGTATGTAATATACAAGGCATAGGGTTACACTTTGAACAAAGGATAAAACAAAATATTGAATAGGTGCTCAGTAAGTGAGCTTTGATGATTCTGTGCATTGAAGGAAGCAGGGGTACTGTGGAAAATCCATGACCATTGAATTAAAGACTGTTTCATAATCCACATACACACATGAAGGGCAAGTTAAATTTGCACGGGTACCCTTAATTCTGGCATTGTCTCACTTTTGAGTATTGCACTTTGGAACCTTCATAATATATTTTTAATCAGTTTTGTGGGTGTAATATAAGCACAATTGTTTTTTCCAATACTATTTTGACCTATGTAGCGTTACTCCATTACTTTCAGTATCATTATGCTATAGTTAACTAGTACAATTTCAGATAATGAGGTCTTGTTCAAAGACATGATACAGAGATGCTTTAATTCTATCACTATCATTTTATTTTTATCCATAAGAATCAGTCACAGTTAAAATAGATAAAACATTAATTGGTTTAGGGTTGTTTTTTTTTTAAAATGCTCGTAAGTCTTTGGTATTTTCCTCTCTGGTCCATTAATCTAAATGGTTTTAATACACTAGGCACACAAAATAGAACAGAACTTGAACCAATTCCATGTTTCTATTGCAGTTGGAAGTGCCTTGTTGCCAGTTTGAAAAGTTCTGACATCCAAGAAAGGAATTCTACCTATATTTTGCACTCTGATAAAAATTGTCCCTTGAAATTTTTAGAACATCTCCAAAGAGAGACGTACATCATTTTTACTGATGACTGATAAAGAAGACATCAACTATGAAGCAATAGTATGAACTGCAGGTCTGGAAGTCTGTATTTTAACTTAACATAGCCTAAGGGTTTCAGAACAAGAACAAGAGCTTTTCTACACTATGCTGTAGGGAGAAGACTGTTGCTAACCCACAAATATCAGTTTATCTAGAGACTTATGTAGTTCCTCATCACCATGATATCCAAATATCATGCCTGGGAGCAGTTTTAGCTCTTGCATATTCAGCTATGCATGAGTTTTGATTAATAGGCATTATTTATGTCGAGTCTTCTGATTTTCCCCATTCTCCATTCCTATGGCATTTTCCTCTTTTTTCCTTCTATTTTTTAATTTTGGAATAATCTTAATTCACCCCTCTAGCACACATGCCTTCTCTTTGGCAAGCAAGGCACTGCGCAAAGGAATGGCAAGACCAAGTCCTCATAAGTCCACACCCTGTACCACTTAATTATATAGAGGAGAACTGGGGATGGGGAAGTAAGGAGTGAACTGTGTGGGGAAAAGAGATTTGGTTACTGCATGGATGCTTCAGTCCTCTTCCCTGTAGACAGATACCTGGTCTACATTACACATTTAGGTTGTTAGAAACCACCTTCATTGATCTAATAATGTATGCATCTATACTACCAAGTTCCTTCTACCAATCTAAGTTTACCTGTAACATCAATTTAATTATTCTGCCTTCCTGAGTGGTGTAGAGCTTATATCGATCTTATGTGAACAGAGAGGCAATATAGATACAACATTGTGTAAGTCAACTGAACAGGCCTCCAGAAGGTGTCCTACAATGCTCTGCCGTGAGCACTCTGGAGATTTTCTTCAGCTCTGTTGCATAGCAGCTAGGTACATAGGAAACAGCCCCTCATACAGTAAACTCCTGGCAAATTTTTAATTCCTATTTCCTGTTTCTTCAGCACAGAGAGCTAACCAGCACAGCTGATCATGGTGTCTACACTCAAAACATGCCCCAGCCTGGGCTACGCAAGAGGTGGTGGTCTTATCAGTCTGTGGGGAGAACATTCTATGCAGGCACAGCTCTGATCCACCCAAAGAAACGTAGACATCTATGAAGAGATCACACAGGGCATAGTGGAGAAAGACATGTATCAGGGACATGCAGCCATGCCATGTGAAAAAGCAAAGAAGTTTGCTTGCTTCTTTTGTCTTCTGGTATGCCCTCCAGACATTCTGGTTTTGCACCACCGACATAACACTTCTATGGTAAGCTGCATACAATTCTTGGCAATGATCCCACCATTACTCTAAAATGCAGTGTGGGTACCTCCCAGGAGTCTGAGTCCCAGGTCTCCTCAGGCAACGATGAAGAGGATGTTCAGTGAGAAAGAAAAAGAAGAATGGGAGACAAGTGAGGAGGAGATCAATTTTCCTAGAGAGCCAGAAGCTATTTTTAACCCTGAAGCAATCTAATCACCCATAGCACAGCATGATGGCCAACTATGATGGTAGGAAAGGCACCTCTGGTGAGGATGCAATTCCAATCAAACTGTAGCAATTACATGTTCTTATATGGTATGTGTTATATGAAGAAAAACTGAGGTGCAATGGGTATTGCTTTCCCAGTGATCTTTCTGGCTAGGCATAGTGTTCCCTTCAGAAAAGACTGTTTATGTGCACAGGGATTGCCCAGGAATCCACCATAAAGAAATTTTCCTGGTAGTATTCTGCAGTTCTTTGCAGAAGGTTTCTGGGGAGTGATCCTTTATTTCTTTCATCATAGGACATTTCCCCACATCCAATATTAACTCTGCTGCATCATTTAGGAATGCACATAGTACCATAAGTACCAGATATGTATCAACTCTTGCAGCATCTACTCTCTCACCTCCTCTATTACTCTCAGGAGATTAATATCATGCAAGGACAAATAAAACAGTGGATCTCGACTTTTCCAGACTGCTACACCTGCCTCTGTATTTTGCATACCTCAAAGTTGCACCTTATTTAAAACTACTTGCTTTCAGAATCAGAGATATAAAAGTGTCACAGTATAGTATTACTCAAAAATTGCTTTCTTTCCCATTTTGACAATATAAAAATGTCAATTGTAATATAATTATTGTATTTACATTTCAATGTATAGTATATAGAGCAGTATAGACAAGTCATTGTCTGTAGGAAATTTTAGTTTGTATTGATTTCACTAGTGCTTTTTATTTAGCTTATTGTAAAATGAGGCCTATATCTAGATGAGTTGATTTACCCCTCTGGAAGACCTCTGTATACGTGTACCTTTGGTTGAGAGCCACTGACTTAGGAAAGATGATAGAAGTTTTCCTTAGAAGTCCTCGTATTGCAAGCAATAGAGTATGTGATTCTATATCCATGGTGGTTTCTGGATCCCTCAACCATATTTTCCTTAAAATGCTGTTGGTTGATTAGCAGGAACTGGCATTGCCCCTGAGAAGCTGCAAGTCCAGGGCAACTACGACCTGTAGCATAAATGGAAGAAGGAGGGCTTCCTGTATTTTTTCATGGCCACAAACTCCCACCATCACTCCCTCCTGGTATTGCCTCAGACAAAAAAAACAAACAAACAAACAAACAAAAAAAACCCCACCCAACACAATTTGAGAGACTGGTTCCTTGTCTCAATGGAATGTGCATATTGCTGGGAGATGAGGGGATTGTCCACTGTTGCTCCCAACATGGGTTTCCCACAAGTTGCAGCACAAGTCCCATCACCTGAGTATGGTCAAGCAGCATAACATGGCAGGAACAGCAAGCCAGTTCATAGAATAGCTAGAGAATCTGATAATGTTCTGGCTTGCGCTTGAGTGTAATAACGTGATTGTTTTTTAAATGGCATCTTTACTGTAGGCCTAGGACATGCACTAACAATGGTTACCTTGTGCTTTGCATGCCATACAATGGAAAGCTTGGCCTCTAGAACATCCTCTACACCAGCAGAGAGGTTTTCATAGATTAGAAAGTGGAAAAGAACACATGATGACATATTTACTGAGATAATGAATGCCTCTGGACAACCAATGCTTAGCATAGAGCCTGGTGGATTTAATCATCTGAAAAACTGGACATGGAGAGCATCCTAACAGCATGAGCATTATCTGCAGGGTGAGATTCTGGAGATAATGAAGGACCAATTAGATGTGTTGAGGCATCCTGGCTGAACTTCAGCAAAAGCAGCTTGAGTCCCTCTGGAGCACCAGCAGAATGACCTTCAAGCATTTCCCTGTTCCCAGTCTCTCTCCCCCAAACTTCCAAGAGGCAGAGGGTAGCAGATAGAGGATGGTGCAACACCAGAGGAGGATACCAAGAATAAAAGGCAGCCAGTTGTAAACTGTTGTGGGAAAGACTTCTGTGTTTTCTTTCTCCCCTCCCAATTTTATTACACTCTTTGCTCAAGATTAAATTATTTTCCCATTCTTCATGTTTGTGCAAAGAAAGTCAATGTTTCATGAATTAAATACTCTATATTTATTCCAATCATGAATCCTGGGTGTTGGCAGTGAGGGAGGAAAAGGGAAGTACAGAGAAACTAATGCAATGGTGTGGAATGTGAGGGCTGGCACAGAAGATAAGTGGAACACATTACTGTGGTTCATTTATGAAATGGGTTTTCAAAGCCGCCTGGAGACAGAGCTCTTTACTGGGCTCTTCTTATTGCCCTGTTATCAGATTGGTTGGCAGCTAATTTTGATCTGTCACATTCCACACCCTACACATTTTAAAACTTCTCTCCCTTTTCCTCATTATTGAGCACACAGCAAACAGGGATTTTTTTTCCCCACTGAGGTCTAAACAAGTAAGCAAACTGCACCAACAACCCTTTAAATGTCCAAAGGCACATCCCATCATTATTCTGCACTTGTTCACACTATGGTTGAAGAGCTACTTACTGCTGTCCAACTGGCCAGTGTATGGCTTCATGAGCCAGAAGAGCAAGAGGTAGGCGGAGTCCCCCAGAATCATTATTCAAATTTCAAAATTGTCAGTGATTATTATGCGATCCAGAAAGAAAGTTCCTGATTGGAGCTTTCTGAACAGACCTGTGCTCCTAAAGATGTGTGCATCATGCACCTTTCCCTACCATCTCACATTTATGTGAGTGAAACACTCCCTGTAATCCACCAATGCTCTTGCAACACCACTGAAAAGTATCCTTTTTGTTTATGTAAAGTTTGGGAAAGTGGTCCAATGCCGAGAAAGGGATATAGATACTGTCAATTGCTCCACCACAGTTAGGGAGCCTGATCCTGGCAAAACCATTTATATCTTGTGCCAGTCACTACTACTCTTAGTTGAAGTTGATTAATGGTCCTGAACACATTGATCACAGCAGCTTCCATAGTGGATTTACCAACTTTGAATTGATTCCTTACTGATCAGTAGCAGTCTGCTGCTGCAAGCTTCCATGGAGTAATTACCAGTCACTGCTCCACTATCAGAGCACATCTCATTTTAGTGTTATGCTTCACAACTAGGGAAAGCTCTGCACAAAGTTCCTATAAAGTGGCCTTCCATATTAAAAAGTTCTGCAGCCACTGCTCATCATCCCAGAACTACAAAATGATGTGATTCCACCAGTCAGTGCTTGCATCGCAGGACCATAGGTGGTGTTCCACCATGTTCACCTGCTGAGCAACTGGCGATTGTTTCATTCTATAACCTTCAGCTGCTTAAATGACAGTGTTCTGCATGGCTCTGGGAACACTGCAGGATAATGTGTGACATTTATAATACTCACAAAAAGTGTACAATTGAGAAGGGTCCATGCTTCTTGAACTATACTGTACACTTGATAAGCCAGGATTTTGAGAAAAAGGTGCAAAAAAGTATGGGTTGTTTGCTGTTGATATCAGGACAGGGACGCTAAAGCCATGTTCCCATTCCCTTCTGAGACAATGTTTTGATCCCTGGAGGCTTTGGAAACCCTTTCCAAAATACCCTGTGGCTAGTTGCACTGTAGGATAGCTAACCACAGTGCATTGTTCTGTACATTGATACAAGTAAGGATGCACTTCATTGACACAGTAAGTGTGGTGTGGACATGCCCAACTGAATTAATTACTAGGGGTGCATCTACACTTGTAAATTAAGTCGATTTAAGCTTGCTTAATTTACTCTGCGTCTACACTACACTGCACTTTCCTTTAGTCAATTTAAGCAGTTGCTTAAGTCAACTTAAGGAAAAATTAAGTCGTTTATAAAACTGAGTTTTAAGTCAACTTTAAGTCGACTTAGGGGGCTCCAGGGCTTCCCCACTACCCTCCCTGCCAGGGTGGCTGGCACAGCCACAGCCTGGTGTGCCCCCCCAAAGGGCAGGGCAGAGCCCTGGCCACCCTGCCCCTATGCCCTGCCAGGGTCCCTGTTCTCCTTTGCCCCATTGAACCAAGGTGCAATTGTACCTGCCACCGGGGACCTGTCCCAGGTCGACCTAGCCCCTAGAAGTCGACCTAAGCATCCAGTGTGGACACTCTAGGTCGATTTTGTAGGGTCCCCCCTAAGTCGACTTAAAATTTGAGTGTGGACATGCTAAGTCAACTTAAATTCACAAGTGTAGACATAGCCTAGGTGGCTGGATGTCAACTGAAATTAAGTTGATTTAACTTTAAAATGTAGGCATGCCCAGAGGAAGGCATTAGGGCTGCAAGGGTCATTCCAATTATAGTGATTCTCTGAAGGGGAGCCACTTCCTTAGATAGTAAAATCAATTCCTACTCTTCCACAACAGAGTTCCCCAATGCACTATGAAGAGGGGCTTCCTTCAAAATGTAAAGCAAAGAAACATACTACAGTTGAATAAAAAGCTTACCAACCATTAAAAGAGTGAATTTTCCCTGTGGATCAGCAAAGTTATTCATCACAGGTGTTTCTGTAATTATGATGCATTGTGAAAATTCAGTGTTCAATGGCCCTCACACTCACACTTCCACCTCATCAGTCACATGCCAGTTTAACTCCACCCAATGCTGTAAATCACCATTCTGTTAAGGAGCTAAAATATCAGAGAGCAGGGCTGAAGCTGTGGGAAATCATTTAGCACAATAGAGTAAAATATCTATAAAAAGTTATTTTTAAATTTTCTGTAAGATTTCTTTTATTTACTATTTTGTGTTCATCACTACACTTAGCCAAGTTTATTACACAGGATTAACCTAACTATTTTTTGTGAGTTTTTCAGGAAATAGGAGCTGCTTGTATCATTCATTAACACATCATTGAAATTCCATCTGTAGCAAGGTTAACCTTGAAAATGCAAAGCATTCCCCTCCCTGCAACCTAGATCTTATAGAAGACCTTATTAAAGCAGCATCAGCATGTACTCAGATGGCTACTGATAGCATTGGCAAAAGCTAGGTGGATCATCCTTAGTTACTGGTAAGATACGTCTCTCGTCTCCCTTCCCTCCCATGAAATTACTCAGAATGATTAAAGGACAGGCTACCAGACTGAACATTCACAGAGGAGAATTATGTTAAGTATATAGCAGCATTCTGGGCAACAGTTTCATTTCTATTGATGAAACACTGAACAAGCTTGTGGTCCCAATATAAAACTAGATCATACTGTAATTTTACTACACTGGATTTCTTGATTGGTAGTTAATGCCGAGATTTTCTCCCCACAGCCATTAAGGTTCCCTCCCCCCATTTGCTCTACTTCATTTTTTTCTCCTGTTATCTCTTGCTACTCACATACTATGAGTTGTTAAAGATTGTGAAGCATAGCTAGCTATCAATAAAAAAAGTCAGTATTTACTTAATTAAAATGCTTAGCGCCCAAGATACTGCTATATTTCCCTACATTTACCAGAGGAAATAATTAGATAATTTCTACCCAACATTAAAGTCCAAAACTGGTGACCATATTGATTATGCTCACATCAGCAGTTTCTCCTCTTAATGAAAATGAAACAGCAAGACCCCAAACATTAGCCACATGCTTTGGCCAAAAGGGGCACCATCATTATTGAAAATTGGAATGCTAAATGGGTTCACTCACTGCAAGATCATCTTCTTGTGTTGTAGCAGCTGAATTGTCTCCCTGCCAGTGGTCACTCCTTCACTGATATGGTCCTCTATCCCCACAGTTTGGCCCTTCATTAGTCCACTCATACCCAGGTATCAGATTTCAATGACCTTAAAGCACATCATTCATCTTCTGTCTCTGGGCTCCACAGTTCTTACATCCATTAACTCAGGGGTTTCAACCAACCTTCCTGTAGCTCTATGCTCCCTCCCTCAGCCATTTTCTACCTCTTCTATCCCAAAGAGAGTCACTTTCCTCAGCCTCTTTCTGCTGCAAATTTCCTGACTTTATAATCACCTAGACACTCTCCAGCTGGGCTTCATCATTAATTAAGCCTTGCTCTCTCTGTTTGGCAGGTGCTGCCAGGTATGTTAATTGGCCCCTAAGGCCCACATTAACCCATTAGGGTCTGTGTAGGGTAAATACCCCGTAACCCCATAACTTGATCAAACTAAACTGCAGCCATTTTCTGTGTCCAGCCACCATTAGCCAAAAAACAAACACTATATGTCAGGGCTCTTATAGGCAAGTTCAAACAGCTGCATGATTGCAGTTTTACTAATCAGACTGGGAGAATGGGACAAAGGAGTTAACAGACCATAGGAATAGAAGAAAATGACTGGATAGCGACCTTGGTTTTAAGTGTCCCTGACATAAGTTTTATTGTTGTTATGACTAGAAAAACTAAAAATGTTTTGCTGATAAAAGATAATGAGAAATTTGCTGAAGCTAGAAGAGTTGATGACCCACTAGGGGTTGCTATGGTAACCCACTACAGGTTACTGTGAGTTATGTGTTTCGGAAGAGTTCGCTTTAAAAGATTAGGTAAAAGTAAACACCTCAAAATAGTCCAAGGGAACTTTTCTTTGGGCAAGGAGCTGACACCTAAACTCCCTATCAGTTGGACAGAAGGAAGGCCCTGCAAGCTTGCCTCGTGATCACTCAAAACCCACCTCCAATTTTGTGTATTTGGGTTTGGGGTGCCATGGACCTACCACATAGATGTGTGCAAGAGACCTAATAAAAGTAGTTTTAAGTGAAAGCACTCTGGCTTGCATTAATCATTTATCAGGCAGATAAGCTGTGTCCCTATTGATTTATTCCTGACAACACCTGGAAAAAATAAGTATTTAATTAGTTAATGGGTTCAGACTATCCTGGGTAACAACCCCATCAGAGGGACTTAGGTGCATAAGCTTTAGGTGTTTTTGAAAAAAGAGTTACTTTCTGCCTCTTGTGTAGCTGAAAAAAGTGTAGGGAAAGAAACACAGGTGAGCTCAGGAAGCCTTCCACACTTACATGATCTATGCAGAGCTCTGGCAGAGTTTTCTGCACTTGTGTACTGAGCAGGCTAAGCCAAGAGGATCAGGGTTGTTGCTTCTTATAAAATAACATAGTAATTGACACATTCCCTTTGGGCACATGGACAAAAGGAAGCAGTTTTGAAATAAGCCTATGTAATGAGGTGCACGCTTCCCATCAGACAAGTGCCTCCTGGTAGTGTTATTGGGGATTAGCTCAAGTGGTCTAACCCAGCTGCAGCCCATGCTGAATCACTTCTCATGGCCCTCCAGCTGAATAGTTATGGCTGCTCAGCATTCCAACTGAGTACCAATCCATACCTCCTTCTGGGGGAAGTCGCACTTGCTCTTTCCTGCCACTCTTCAAGCTCTCAATGGCCAGCAAGTACCATGCTGCTCCTGGCACTCCAGGGGAGCAGGGAGAGACGTGGGCCCACCCTCATCTCAGGGATGTTCCGCAGTCTGTTCCTGGCTTGCTTCTCCAGAGTTTTAACTGCCACCCATTCCAGGCACCCTCACCTCCGGACCACTGCTCCAAATCCCTGCCACCATCCAAGCCTTCAAGACCCCTGACTCCTAACAGCTTCCAATGACACTCCTTGACCTGTCTGTAGTGTTAGCTCACTCAGCTAGGGAGACAACCTTCCTTCTTGAGCTCTCAAAACCAACTGATAATCTTGCCCGGGCAGTTCCCTTATATTCAGCTGCTGGCTCCTGATTGGCCCTCAGCTCCTCTCAGCCCATTGGCTGCAGCTCTCAGGCCCTTTTAAACCCATTGTTGGGCAGTGCAGGGCAACCGCCAGTCACACCCTATATGAATAAAATTGTTCCGCAAAAGCTTACAAGGAGAGTGTTGTATTTCTTTAGTGGATAGAAGTAATTTAAGGGAATCTATGACCATGTGAAAGAAAATTCTTAAAGTCTAATGCATGTGCCTCTATATTAGAAGTGTGTGCTTAAGAGGAAATTGTCCAAGAGCTCTTCAGCAGAAGCTATATCAATTGACATAGGGATTTGGATTTTTGGAATTTGATCTGGCTCACTTAGACCATCAGCTAACAAACAGTACACCTTTCTGTTGTTCTTGGCTAGAAAGACTTAGGTAATGCATAAAGCGATTAAAATAATTTAATCAGTATTATTTGTAGGTAAGCTCGGAGTTTTGCTACTGTGAGGATAGCAGTAGTTTTGTAGTGTTTTAATTTACTGGTGTTTACCTTCTACATGAGAGTCTGTTGATTTTTTTTTCTCAAAACAAAGAAATCCCCCAAACCTTTGCTTTTATTTAAGACAACATGAATTGGAACTGAAGTTTGTTGACCTGGGTTCACTCTTACTGTTGGGACATCATGGGAAGTAGGAAACTGATTTCTGACCTTGAAGCACACTCAGAGAGACAGAAATAAAATTCAGCACTAAGTTAAAGGTGATGGAAATTGTAATTACCATTGTACTCTTGAAGCTGTACTGCTTGAAGTGGACAGAGATCAGTGATCAGAAGGTGAGAAAAGATAATACAAGCTTTGTAATATATAGAGAGGTTGATACTTGTACATATGACCGTTCAAAATATAATTAAGTGCATGTGTGCAATAGAATGTTCACCAGTTCTAACTCACACTCTTGCAGTCTCCTTCTAAGACTTAAGGGCTATGTCTATGTAACATTTGGGTGGGCTAAAATTAATTCAATTGCCCTTCTGCAGTGCCTCACAAAAATACACCCCCAATCCCTGTGGAAAAAGCAGCTGGAGACCCAGGATCCAGTCTGTATGGGACTTGCAGCAAAAATTGCTCAGAGTTACCACCCCACATTAAAATACTACTAAACCCAAACATAACAATGATCTTTATTAACTACTAACTAAATAAACTTTACCCTAAGAAAACAAAATACAATTAACTGAGAACAATCCCTACAGAAACCCCCACATGAAAGATACCCAAGAGTCCCAAAGTCCAGGTGGAGTTCACTCAACTCTCAGCTTCAGTCTTTGTTCCAGTGTAGAGGCTTGAGTGGCAAGAAATAGCTGTCCTCTTCTTTCTTTGCAGGAATCTTCTGTAGCATTGCATGCAGGCTTTTCCTTCTCCTTTGCAACCAGCCTCAGCCCCATATGCAGGTCTGCAAAATCTGTTGCAGATGACTCCATTAGAGGGAGAAAACATCTTCTTCACTCCTGGCTCAGCTTCTCTCCTGAAAACTGAGCATATGAGCTCTTCTCAAAGCAGCTCTAGCCTGCTGTCCGCACATACTGCTGCTCTCATGTGATTTAACTGACTGCACCACATCACACCAGCAGGGCATTCTGTGGAGCACGCTCAAAAATGGTACCACTCCCTGCTTCTAGAAATTTCTTGTTGTGGGTAGCTAATCTGCCCAGCAACAGTAACCCACCCTCAGTAGATCTCTTAAAGAGATAGCCTTTTTTTAGGCATATGGGTTACATCTACACTTACAAAATTAAACTAGCATGGCCCCACTAGAATGCTAGTTCGAACTAGCTATGGCCATGCAGGGTACTTGCTTAGTTCGAATTCGTCAGTTGCAGAAAGGTCAATCTGCCAATTAGTTCGAACTAAGCAATTAGTTCGAACTAATATGGCCACATTTGACTTAGTTCAAATTAATGGATCGAATTAACCGTTAATTCGAACTAAGCAATCTAATTCATTAGTTCAAATTAAGGAAGCCCTTAATTTAAACTAATGAAAGCCTAGTGTGGCCAAGGCTTAAGTTAGTTCGAATTAAGCTTCCTTAATTCGAACTAACTTGCAAGTGTAGATATAGCCAAGGAAAAATACTGCATGTGTTTAGTATTCCTGAAGTTTGAAAATAGAACTTTTTCTCAGCTAGAGATTTCTAAGTAGGTCCTATTCCCAGGCATATTGATACTGGTGATTAAGTATTCAGGATATTCTTTTAATTTATCTGAAGAAAAACTAATCCTCTGCAATCAGATATGGTTGCAGGTTCAAGACCAAAATTTACACAAATTTTAAAAAGAGAATTCAGGATTATAAAAAGAAAACTCATGGCTTTTGGGGTGTTCCCCTCAGTTAAATAGGAAAGATCATATTGATGATTAATGATCCATTCCAATCCTATCCACAGCATTAAAAAAGGACCTTAATTTTTAAACGAATACTGATGACTGTTAAGAATCATTGCAATTAATTACAAAAATGTAAATACTGTATTATAAATATATAGCATGCAAAAACCAAAACCAAACCCACACATACCCATAAGAATTGTTATCAGCACACCAAGGCATCCTGATTAATTTTTCACTCTATAAACACAGACAACCAATCTCATGGTAAGGATTCTGGCCACAGCCATTTCCTGTAAAAATTACTGCTATAATTAGATCTACCACTAGAGGGAATTGAAATTACTGTATATGCACATAATACCTCATATTTATCCTCTTTGGTTTAGATAATTATTGACTATAAACTATAAATTAACAATAGTTTTCAAACTGTGTCTGGATTTAGGCTAGATTGCGCTCGATTTAAAAAAAAAAAAATTAAGGGAATTGTTCCTGTCTTAGAGTGGCAATGGCTTTTAAACTAAGCTAGCAATTTATAAATCCATTTTGTTGCAAGGTTTATGATTTTACGTTGCTAGGAACTTTCAGTCTTTGAAGATTCATTTTGTGTTCCATAGTTTGATGTAGCCTGAGTACTATTCTGATTTAACTTGAAAGTCAGAAGTGTCAATCCTATGGACCTGATTCAACTTCAATTGAAATCAGCAGAGTTGAATGGAACCCTATATTGCTATGTCTACACTTGCACTTTTAAGTCAACTTAACTAAGTTGACTTAAAGTCAACTTAGTGTGTCTACACTTAAAATTAAAGTTTACTTAAAGGGGAACTTACAAAGAGCACTTACGCTGGATGCTCTAGGTCAACTTTGTGGGGCTAGAGGGACCTTGGGCAGGCCCACGGTGGTGGGGAGGGCACCCCTTGTGTGCAGTGGGGCAAAGAGAGACAGGGACCCTGGCAGGGCAGAGCCCTGTGTGTGATGCTGTCTGGATTTAGGGAAGCATTTATGATATTCTTTTCTATGGATATCTCATAAATGCTATAATCCATAGGAACTATGTCATGTTTGGTATCAATAGAAAGGAAGTAATTTGCTGGGAATTATTATATAGTTTATGTCTAGGAATTCTATTTCGATTAGAAGTTAGAACACCGAATTCCTATCTATACTTTAACTTGTGTGATTTTATGGGAACGCCCCAGACAGGATGTCACCAACCATTGTCTCCTTAATGTTTAAGAACTTTCCAGGTAGAATGGTCCCAGGAAGTAAACTGATGAGCCATTAAGGACACAATGGGTGTATTCCTTATGTCCTTAATGGCTCATCAGGTTACTCCCTGGGACCATTTTACCTGAAAAATTCCTAAACATTAAGGGGACAATGGTTGGTGACATCCTGTCTGGGGCATTCCCATAAAATCACACAAGTTAAAGTATAGATAGAATACCGAATTCCTAACTTCTAATCAAAATATAATTCCTAGACAAACTATATAATCATTCCCAGCAAATTACTACCTTTCTATTGATACCAAACATGACATAGTTCCTATGGATTATAGCATTTATGAGATATCCATTGAAAATAATATCATAAATGCTTCCCTACATCCAGACAGTATCACACCCTGCCCACATGCCCTGCCCTTTGGGGGGCATGCCAGGCTTCCCCTGTGCCCCCCCCCCCC
>ML685769.1:9067099-9077890 GCA_007922175.1 Pelusios castaneus | reverse complement strand
GGCTTCCCCTGTGCCCCCCCCCCCAGCAGGGAAGGCATTGGTGTAGGCCTGGGGTAGCCCTAAGTCGATTTAGGGCTACCCCAGGGCTACACTAGCTTAATTCGACTCTAAAAAGTTCAATTAAGCCTTAAGTCTACTTAAATCTAGGTTTAATAAAGTCGACTTAATTTTCATTAAGTCAACTTTATTTTCCTTAAATTGACTTAAGCAAGCTGCTTAAGTCGACTTAAGGAAACTGTAGTGTAGACGCAGGGTAAATTAAGTCGACTTAAGCAAGTTTAAATCGACTTAATTTACCAGTGTAGACGCAGCCTATGTTAGCAACATACAATAATTAAGTCACAAGTCAACTAGACACATCCCTTTATTCTGTAGGATTTAAGGGCAGGTTTTGTTTTTAATACAATTTTGAGACTTTTTTTTTTTAACAGTTCCTCATTTTCCTTTAGCCCAGATTTCTTCAACCCCTGCTTTTGGGTGTTACTGACACACTAACTACTCTTGTAGGCAGTGTTGCTGTGGCTGGGTTCCTCACATGATATTAAAGAGACAAGGTGGGTGAAGTACCTTTTATGGAACTAGAATTTCTATCACAGGAATATTAGTGATACAGCTAGATGAGCTTTTTTAAAAAAAATAATGAATGCTTATGTGAAATTGCCAATTCTCAATTAATCTGAAGTAATCTGAATTACTATCTGAAGTTTGGGTCAGCAATAACTGCTACCAGCAAAATGTGTCTTAAAAAAGAAAAGAAGGCATTCTTGATGGACTAGATTGAAATAACTATGAAAATTGCAAACAAATATCCCTAAGTCTAGAGTCATTCATTTACAAAGGTCTCTGCAATAGTCTAAGTGACATTGCATTTCCAGAGAATGCTGTAAACAAATTAGCTATAGCCCACTGCTCTACTGATGAGGACTTTTATAGAACAGTAGTGGAGCTCCTCAGACAGCTAGGAATAGCTTGGCAACTGTGAAATTCAGATGCAGTATTAGAATATTTCACTCCATGCAAATGAATGTGCCACACAAGGACCTGATTCTGCTGATCTACTGAGGACTAGATTTATACACCTTTATCACACAGATTAGCACCTTATTTAGAGATTTCAGTGGGACTATTCTTGAAGAAATATATTATTCAGGTGAATAAGGGTATCAGGATATGGTTTACACTGTAGTACTTTACTCTGCAAGTAATTCCACTGACTTCTTTGACAGTTCTCACAGACTCCCTGGTTTAGCAAATTTGACTTCAAACCAGTGTTACACCAGAAATAAATTGGGTCTCAGCTATATGTCTTACTTCCCTTCCTACCCTAATCTGATACCTCTTTCTTCAACATATATAACATTTATAAGTGAAACATGACTATTATATTACCAAGCTCAGGTCAGAGGATGTCTACTTCATTCTATACAACAATGAAAACTTGCAATAATGCAATCGTGACATTTTTACTGTTAAGACTATTTATGGCTTTGATTTTTTTAATCCCTTAATTATTCCTGTGATTATGTCTTGTTAAAAATCAATTAGGCACAGAACGTAAACTATTTATAATACAAGAGGAGCATAAGTTTCTCTGGTCTGAGAGTCTAGCTCAAGGTAATGGTAACCTTTCAAATAAAATAGAATTATTTTATCAGAAAATCAAAGATAATCTGTATTTAATTAGCAGAAGCATAGCTTTCTCAAATTGTATATAGTTTTCTACTTTAGAAGTCCGAAGCTTAGCACCTATGTGGTCTGCAAAACTATTTTTAAGATAATCAAAAAAGTGATTCAATCTCTGAAAAGTGTTTGCATTAACTTGTATTAAACTAAAACCACCTGGATTTTTCTTCCTATATAATCATTTCTGCCATTCAGGATATGAATCTGTGAGCTTTACTCTTTACCATGGGACTTGATGTTCTTCTAAATTAATACAAAAATACTTAGTCTATGTCTATAATACAGAGCTTTAAGTGGCACAGCTGCACTAGTACAGGTTGGCAAACTTTTTGGCCTGAGGACCACATCCACTGTTTGGTGGGCCACATACGGTAGGGAAGATGTGGGGCATGCAGGGGGAGTGGCCACCACTTTGCCCACAAGGTGGGAGGGGGATGGGTTGTGATGGGTGGCACATTGTATTATAACTAATGTACAAATAAATAAATATAAATAGATAAACAAATATAGATAAACATTCAACTTTTTTTGCACTGTCCACTTTTTTGCATTGCTCTTTTTTGCACTGTCCTTTTTATTTTCTTTTTGCATTTTTTTCACTGCCCACTGTTTTTCCTACTTTTCCCTCCCCTCCCCCAACCCATTCATTTTTGCACTGTTCTGTGGTTTTGGGGGGACTTTTTTTCCATTGTTCTTTTTTTTATTTTTGATACCAAGGTGGAAATGGGATGGAGCTGGGAGGAGTGAATTGGGAGGGAGAGGTTTTTTGCACTTTTTCTGTACTTTTTTTTTTTTTTTTTTGGTCCCATGGGAGGGAAGGGATGGAATGGAAAAATAGAGCTGGGATGGGGGATCTGGATGCTGCTGGGCCCTGACTTCTAGGGGAGTGGCCATTGTGCTTTGGCCAGGCCACTGCTGGGCTCATGGGAGGAAGAGGTGGAGCTGGGAATGGGGGACCGGCTGCTACATTCCAGCCAAGGAACTGTCGGGCCCATCTTGTGGGAGAGGGGTGGGGCTGCCTGGCTGGGAGGGGGAGCAACTGCAGCAGCAGCGCTCTGGGCTGGCAGCCAAGTCCAGCTGGTGGATTATACAAAAAGTTCATTTTGGCTGTATCTGGCCCACAGGGCGTAGTTTGCCCATTTCTGCTCTAAGACAATGGGAGAGAGTTCTCCTGTCAACTTAGTTACTCCAGCCCCCATGAGTGTCAATAGACATACCAAAAGGAGTTCTGTGAACACAGCACTGTCCATGCAGGCACTTATGTTAGTCTAGTAAGGCTGGCATCTAGGTCTGTAGCTCCACGGCCCTCAGGCAAGGCAAGGCAAACGCCCAGAGTCAGTAGCCACTAGACCAAGGCAGGAGAGATCAATACTCGGGGAATCAAAGAGGGAAAGGAGGGGGATGCAGTCCCGCCCAACACCACTGCGTCCCAGCCCAGGGCCCTATCCAGTGGCAGAGCGGTCTGCCACTGGGTCAGTGGGGCTCCAGGTGAAAAGTGCTGACTGTACACTACACAACTCACCAGGGCACTCACCCGCTGTCCCTGGTCTACTTCCTCCCTTGCCCCCACCCAGCTGCCTGGGTCCCGAGGTTCTCCTTGTAGTAGTCCAGATAAATGGCCAGAGGTATCCCGATCAGGCCTTCACTGTCCACAGGTGGAAGATTCAGGAACCCTTCTGGACTGTCAGCTGATGGTAGCTCCTCAAGGTTGCAGGGGCCATCCGCCGCAGGCCTCTCACTCATACCCTCCGGGTCTTCCACGGAAGGCAACTCCTCCAAATCACAGAGTTCTTCGGGGGCAGGCTGCTCCCTCACGTCCTCCAGCTCTTCTACCAAGGGTAGCTCCTCCAGATCCCCCCCTAGCAGGAAATATGGAGAAGACGCTGCCTCCTGGTCTCCCCTGAGGTTATCCGGTGCCCCTTGGGGAGAGCTGGAGCCCGTCAAAGGTGAGGGCTTTAGCATCCGGTCTGGCCATCTCCAGGCAGGCTCTTTTCCTGAGCTTTCTGCCCGGACTTTTATACTGTCCCTGCTCCCTTTGACTCCACCCTTCTTTTTCCTGTCCTGACTCCATGCAGTTGACTCCTCTGTCCAGCAGGGGGAGTGTGGGAGTTTGACTTCGCCCTGCTCGGAGGGCAGCTGCTTCACTCTTCTACAGTCAGTATAAATTATGCCACTCAGAGGGTAGTTTATTCACACCCGTGAGAGACATAAGATATACTGCCTTAAGCTGCAGTGTGTATGTAGCTGTAGATAGTGTTACAGGGTAACAGTATCATTACCTAGTATTACCTTTTCACCATGTGTATATTCATTCTTTCCTTGAAAACTTTAACAGCAGGAGGGAGGAGGCTTCCACAAAGACTTCACTGCTCAGCCCATCCTCACTGTCTGTGCGTTCCTTCTGAGCTTCTCTTACTTCCTGTTCCTTCCACTTATATCCTCCCAAACACGATTAAGTCAGTGAGTACTACCCAGCTTATAACATCAAGTATGTGGTGACAGCACAGACACAAGCATAGCATTTTTCTCAGTAGAGCAGGAATTGGTACAATAAACAGAAGAAATCTCAATTTATTTCTCCCCATTGAGAGTCCAAATGCTATCTTACTAGCTGTGACAAAAACTCTGTAGTCACAGCACAGACATAAGCACAGCATGATAGGTGGTGACCAGCTATAGTGATTACAGCAACAATTGAAATAGAAGGACCTGATGTTTAATAACCTCTCAGACTGTTGATACCAGGGTATGGAGCCATGGTGGAATGACTCAGCTGGAGTCACGTAAGTTAGGCTTGCCAGGCCTTCCCTAATGTTGATATCAGGTATGCTGGGCCACTGATGAGCAACATATCTCACTGCAGAATTATAGATATCTGGCTTTATATAGTCCCTATACTCGGTTGCATCAGGTACTTGAGCCTTTGATAAACAAAGAGCTCTTCAGAACAAAGGCAAGCAGGCAAAAGTGTTTGAAAAAAATTATAAACAACCAAAAATGGTGTAGAATAAGTCCTGTGACAATCTCTAGTCTAGCTTTGCTATTGTGATTTTACAATACTTTCAAATTGATTGCCTCTAAAGGATTTTATTGTTTGCCACTATGTTACCTGAGAGACCATTTACTTCTTCCTGAATGATAATATAGCAGTAATAATTGTTCAGGGTTCTAGAGATCATTTCACCCAGCTTAGGTCTGGAAGAGGGTTGCAGCAAGGCACTCAGGCTATGTCTACACTGGAAAAGTTAAGTCGACTTTGTTAAGTTGACTAAACAAGGTTGATTTTAAGTCGACTTAAAGTCAACTTAAGTCAACCTTGTTAAGTTGACTTAACAGCTTTAAGTCGACTTAATAAGGTCGATTTAGCACTAATCCCCATCCACACTGGCTTTAAGTCGACTTAAAAAGTCGACTTAAAGCATAAATCAACCTCAGAGGAGGTTTTATTAAGTCGATTTAAGCTCTTATTAAGTCGACTTAAAGAAGGGCTTAAGTCGACTTAATAAAAGCCAGTGTGGACATGGCTTTGTTTAGGTTGACTTAAGCCTCCTTAAATCAACCTAACTTGCCAGCACAGACGTACCCTCAGTGAGGTCCCCTTTTTTCTGGAACCAGCTTCCTGCCTTGGTTCACCAAAACGCAGATTTGTAACTATTATTATTTTTAAGATTTTGATTCAATAGCTCTCTATTTATTAATGATTAGATTAGATTAGATTAGATTAGATTAGATTAGATTAGATTGTGTGTTTATCTGTGGAATGTGGAGTAAGGAATATGGCGAGAGTTTACATGCACAATAATTCCATTTTACTCCATGAGAGCCAGGCTTTTAACATGGGAGCCATATTCATTATTTTACTCTCTTGTAGCCTGTGCATTTAGGCTGTCTCCATATACCATTGCCTTTACCTCTGTAACATTCTAAAATTTGATTAGAAATTATTGAAAAAATGGATTTCTATCCTAAAGAAAATTCTGATTCTTCAACATTTATTTTTATCCTGTTAAATTATCCTTTTCACAGAGTGAAAACATTCCATGAAGGCTTTATTTGGAAATGATGAATCAAACATTCCAGTATTCCCAAGCTGAACAGTCATGTTTTGGAGTTTTGTTTCTGTTTATCTGAAACTAAAAGTTTTGTTTCTGATTGGGTAAGGTCAGTGTTAAAATTTCCACATTCACCTCATCTGCCATGGTCCCTCATAAGAGTTATAGCTCCAGATCTTTCATGTGTTCGTACTCTCTTAAAGGCCTGCTTCTTGAGCAGACTACATCTCCTGTGTTACACCATGGTCTCTATTTGTTGACAGGCCATGTGCATATGCTTTTGTATTGTTGGGGAATGGTTGCCTGTATAATAGCTATGAATGTTAAAGGGCTCCAGTCCTGGCTGGGGCCTCTGAATAGAAGTGCAATATTTAAAATAAATAAATAAATAAATAAGGTGTGATATTGGTAAGACCTAGAATATGGCATCTTAAAATCATGAGTTATATAGTTAATGGATGCCACTAATTCCCTATTTGCACACCAATATTGCTATGATAATTCAAAAGAAGAAAAGGAGATTGTGAGTAGCTGGACAGGTGAACAAACAGAGGAAAAAAACCCCCAAACCAATACAATCAACAGCTGCAGTCAACGAGAGAAAGGAAAACAACCTAGAAGAATTAAAAGACCATTTAAATCCCAGTTATAAATATTTCTCTGTAAGTGTTACAGTTCTCCAAACTTGTGTTTTAGGGATTTGCAGTCATTGCCACTACCTTCCCCCTCACCCAGCCAATTAAATTAATTATTCCTATGTACTAGGCTGATGTAATTAATATTCCTTGTAGCTTATTGGATAGTAGCAAAGTTTCTTTTATACCTAGAGTGAGGACCATTAAGCATGAGGTCCATCACCTCATAGGCAGCTGTTCTACTTATTTCATCCACCAAAAAAAAAAAATTAAATATTTACAATATTTTTCTTTTAAAGTCATGGTAGAACACAATAATCAGAGACTGGTGCTGACTGCAGTCTATAGGTCCCTACAGTCCAGAAACTTGTCTTAAAAAACAGAGAATGATCCTTATTCTCTGAAGCAATACATCACAGTCTCAAATACTAAAAGCACCTACTGCATACATGCCTCTACAGTATCTCACAGAAATATAGGTTGAGGGGAAACAGGGTCAGGAAAATAGGTTGTGGTGAGAGCTTTATAACACACCTGGAATAACTGTGGCTCAGCTATTTCATTTAACCTGAGAATACAATAAATAGCTATTGACTTTTGAGGCTATCTGTACAAAGTGCTGGAAAAGGGCATGCTAAGAAAATAAGAAATTTATAAGAAAATCTGCTAAGGACAAGGAGAATAATATAGCAGCCTTGCATCATAGTTCTGACATTGTGTTCAGATGCTGATATTTTCAAACACACCACTTTGTCATGTCATCATATTTTCACATTAGAAACTTGTTTTTTTCACAATAAAACATAACTGTGCATCACAGCTTACAACTCATCATCCTGTATTATATATGGCAGTGGTTCCTAATTTTTTTGGCTCAAGGGTCACAAGTGCAATTTTTACAAACCAGAAGGGCCACCAGTCACAGCCAGCAAGCCCCCTTCCCTTCTGCAGCCTGATAGAAGGATCTCCCATCTCAACGCAGGCATCCCGTAGCCCAGTGCACTCCATCTGAGTCCCTAGGCAGTGGCTCCCTTCTGCAGCCAGGGGCACAGAAGATCAGTACTCCTCTTTCTCTGTCTTCAGCAGGGACCCCAGTACCTATGGACCTAGGTGGAGCACTTTGCCATGCTCTTGCTACAGACAGGCGGAGGAGCGCACTGATCTCCCTTCCCCTTTGCTGCAGCAAACAGCCTGCACTGGTCTTTTAGCCCCATGGAAACTCACTGCCCCCTGGATCCTTAGGCAGCAACTCCCTTTCACAGACAGCAGGAAGGGAGCCAGGGACCACTTTGAAAGTTTCCACTGGCTATTTTTGGCACCTGGGCCACAGGTTGGGAACCAATGATATATAGGTTGTTTAATATACAGATAGGCGCATCCAACACATACAGGTCAGCAAGCATAACACCAGTGAACTCTATCTTTAGGGGTAGCGAGATGGATGCCTAACTTTTCTGGGAGGAATAAATGTTATTTGTTTCTCCCATATGACAATCTGTGTTTTCTCCCAAGTACTGTGCAGCTCACCTCAGTATAGTGCCTCACTCATCTCCTGTACTGAAGCATCAAGACTGGGAAATGCAAAAACAGTCAGAAAGATACCATGGGTAGGCTTCCAAAATATCCTTATAACATAAGAAATAATTAATATGGGGTTCTTTTTGCCATCTAGTTTATAAACATTTATAGTTCACATTGTCAAACTTTTCACTACAACTGTCAGAGCTAGAAAATTTCATTTAAAATATATTTTTTAAAGTGATCTGAGATACTCTTACTATCACCTAGCTCCAGGAACTGATGCTTTAAGAGGGAAAAGAAACTCCAAAATATCATGAGTTGTGGTAAAAAAAAAAAAAAATCACAAAAATTGTCAATGCTATTCCTAACTGACCTAGAAGGCAGTTTTATGATGCAGAAATATAAATTCTATCTATAAGGAAGCCAGAATGAATAAACTTAAAAATAGAGAAAAATGGACTTTAAATCTGAAAATAAAAGAAAAGCTTGAATAGCAATCTCTCAATATATTCTTGACCTTCATCCCTAAAAGCAAAATATCTGCCCTGACAGAAGTAGTAGAAACTTTATTTTAGGCTGGCTTGAAATACAGATACTGAGTCTAAATTTTCTTCTTACTTGCTCCACTTTTACATAGTAAAACTCTTGCTATCAGTTAAGTTATTCTGATTTGCATTAGAATAACACATTCATAGGTTCTCATTTTTAAAGAAACCTACATTTAGGCCTCAATCCTGTCATAACACCCATGGAGAAAGGGGTTTATCTGGTTTAAACTACCGTGAGAGGATAATCAGACTATGTGTGCATCTACACTCACAAAGTAAGTCAACTTAATGAGGCTTAAGTCGACTTAAAATACTCTGCGTCTACAGTGGGCTTTCCTTAAGTCGACTTAAACTGCTCCTTAAGTCGAATAAAGGAAAAGGTAGTTCGAATTAATAACACCTTGTTTTAATTCGAACTAGCACTAAAGTTGACTTTATTAAGTCAACTTAAGCCAGTGAAGATGGGGAAAAGTCCCTTGTAGAGCTTAAGTTGACTTAAAATGTTAAGTTGACTTAATAAGGTCGAAAAGGGACCATGTCTACACTTGAAAAATTAAGTTGTCTTTTGTTAAGATGACTTAATAAGGTCCACTTTAAGTTGATTTAAAGTGGACCTTATTAAGTTGACTTCATAAAGTCGACCTAACTTTTAAAGTGTAGACATAGCCTATGAGCTTAATTCATCTTTGATTTTTACCAATATAAATGAAGAGTAGCTATACAGAAATCAATGGAGTCACACTACTATAAATCTGGAGTAAATGAGCTAAGGTTCGGAGGCATGTTTCTCTGTCTTGTGGCTTCTTAAATGAATGATCTTTCAGAGACTTTTTTTTTTTTAAGGGGGACTTGATTTCAATTACACCTGTTAGGTACTTATATCTCTTTTCATCACATCACTCTATTAAATGTAGGGCCCCAATTCTGTAAACACAGAAGTATGTACTTAATTTTAATCATATGTAACTGCAGTAACTACTTCACATAGTTATAGTTAAATATGTGCTTATGTATATTCAGAGTTAGGATTCTAAGTCTTTGATCTCTGTAAATGTCAATTTTCCCACCAGGATTTACTACAAAAAAAAAAAAAAAAAAAAAAAGCTGAGGTTTTCCTTGCCTGTCTTTGAAGTCATTAAGATAAAAATCCTTTAAAAAGTTATATAGGTACATTTCTAATTGTTGCTTTTTTTTTCCTATTAAATTGTGAGACTGCTATTTCCATAAATGGCCATCTTCACTTTTCTTTTATTTTGCTTTTCAGCCAGATATGCTCATCACTCCTTCACTTTCTGTCCTCTTTCAGTTTTACAATCCTATCACCAAAATGCTGATTTTTCCCATCCTCCCTCACACAAGGAACAAATAGCTACTTTCATTCAGAATAACCCTTACTTTTATTGAGGCAGTAACAAAACACAGACTAAAGGAACATTCTCCACAAAATAACACACATGTGCCCTCACACGCAGTCTTTATTAAACACTGATAATTTGTTCTGGGTTATCTACAACATTGTACCTTCTATAGGCATCTGTTCCTGTACCCACAGAATGTAAAGCAGCATCGTATTGATTAGTAACATTTAATACCTTATTTCTCTAACTCCTCCTGGCTGCCTAGCCGTCAGCTTAAATTTACTTGGGTCAAAGCAGATTTCCATATCTTTTCTCCCAAACTCTTCCTATATTTTTCATTATCTCTCATTGTTGAGAACACAACCATCTTCCATGGCATTCAGGTTCATAGCCTTGGAGTCTTCTTTGCCTCTTCTTTCCTTATTGATTGTCTGTGCCCAGATTGCAGCACTTTCCCCCATGATGTCCCTACAAACCAGATCTTTTCTTTTTCTCCACACAATTAAAACTCTTGGCCAAATTCTCATTATTACCAGTCTTTTTAACTCTATCTTCCCCTTCTCTGGCCTGCCTATTGCCTCTTCCATTGAAAAGACAGCTAAAAAGAACATTTTTTCTTGACAAATGTTCTGACTGTGTCATCTGTAAGATATTTTGACACTCTGCTGGCTCCCCTTTTTCACAACCTCATCACGGTTACTCTCTCATCGGTTCTCCAGCAATTTTGCCAGCATTGGTTGCCCACTTGCCTGCTTCTTCCACACTATTTTGCACCTTTTTCAACATTGTTACCTAGTGATAAATTACCTGCTTTGAACATAAGAACATTTTACTTGCATAATACACTCTCTACTCCTTCATATACCTCCTCAAAACTGACTTCATCCATGATGCCTACAAGAAATTGCCCAATTCATCATGACTAGTTTGAGCAGCAGTTGGATGTAGTGTGTGTGTGTGTGTGTGTGTGTGTGTGTGTGTGTGTGTGTGTGTG
>ML685769.1:8976561-9067089 GCA_007922175.1 Pelusios castaneus | reverse complement strand
GTGTGTGTGTGTGTGTGTGTGTGTGTGTGTGTGTGTGTGTGTGTGTGCTAAATAGCATTTAAGAAAAATTAAGGACAAAACAAGAACACATTAGTGTGTATATTTTATAGCAAAATTTAATATCCTTTGATTGTGTCCATTTGTACTTCTTCAATATGAAGATTATTTGTTATCTGTAAAGAGAGTCTCTTGGGATGATCCTCCATTTAAAGCCCATTTCTTACTGCACCATGAGCTTCTGGAATCTGGAAAGCTCCATTCACTGGGGCACTTACCCCTCCCTCTCTCTTCCATCCCAAAGTGTTCAAAGGGGCTTCCACCACCTCTCACTGCCTTGATGACCAATGAAGGTGAACGAAACTCAGATTACACATGGTGTCCTTGACACTGTCCTCAGCTTTTCTTTGTTTGTTCCCTTCACCTGCCCTTTTAAAACAGATTTTGTTTATAGTTTGTTTGTCAGTTAGCCAGGTTTTTCTTTTAAAACATGCAAGGCAATTCTGAGGAACAATGTCATTAGTGCAGAATTACAGTTCTCCAGTAATATCTTGAGTCCCTCCAGAGCCTCAAGTTCAACAAAATTCAAATATTTGAGAACCAGGAAATAAAGATTTAAAACACAGAGGCTATGTCTACACTTGTAAATTTAGGTCGACTTTAGCTAAGTCAACTTAACTAAGTTGACTTTAAATCGACTTTGTTAAGTCGACGTAGTGCCTCTACACCTAAATTTAAAGTCGACTTTAGGGGGAACTTACAAAGTCGACCTAGAGCATCCACACTGGATGACTAGGTCGACTTCTAGGGGCTAGGGGGACCTAGGGCAGGTCCACAGGGGCGGGGGGCACCCCTTTCCCAGTGCCAGGGGGCTCAGCCTTTGCCCCATTGTACATGGGTACAATGGGGCAAAGGGGGACAGGGACAGTGGCAGGGCATAGGGACAGGGTGGGCAGGGCTCTGCCCTGCCCTGTGGAGGGGCATGCCAGGCTCCCCCTGTGCCCCCCCCCCCCAGCAGGGAAGGCAGTGGGGGAATCTTGGAGTAGCCGTAAGTCGACTTGAAAAGGTCTACACTGGCTTAAGCCAACTTGAAAAAGTAGACTTAAGCCTTAGGTTGAAGTAAAATGAGCTTTAAGAAAGTCGACTTAATTTTCATTAAGTCGACTTAAGCAACTTGCTTAAGTCGACTTAAGGAAACTGTAGTGTAGACACAGGGTAAATTAAGTTGACTTAAGCATGCTTAAGTCGACTTAATTTACAAGTGTAGACACAGCCAGAGTTAGGAGGTACCTCTGCCTCCTGATGCATGGGTCCCCCAGATCCTGGCTCACATTTTTCCTTACAAAGTGGAATGCCTTCAGTAGGAGCAAAAAATCCATGCAAGACTACCCAATAGTCTGGTGGTTAGGTAATGCTTCTGCGAGATGGGACATCTGGGTTGCAATCCCTTCCCCACAGTAGGCAAAGGAATAATTTAAATCTTGGCTTCCCACCAGCTAGGTGAGTATGCTAACCACTTGGCAATTGGCACCTCCATTTCCTCCTCTGTCTTTGATTTTTGCAGAGCCTAATCCACTAGGCATGCTCTCAAGTGGCCTGAGAACACCTTATTAGTGAATCCTGAAGGGGCTTTGGCGTAAGCTAGACATGGGCCATCAGGATTCAGGCAGCTGCACTCATGCCCATTGGTAGATTTGCATGCACCTGAAGAACTTTACTGATCAAAATTTAGGCACCAGCCGGATTGAATGGCAGCTGTGCTTCGATGTTGATTATCTACATTTTGGACTTAAGTTCCTAGAGAGGCAGTGAGGCACTTAAATCCCTTTGTTGATTCATCCTTAGTGGTAACTTAGTGTTTGAACACTGTAATACATATAAGAAGAAGAGGGTGAAAGAGAGAGGAAAAATAAAAGGTAAGTAAAAAAAATTGCAAAGAATAATGTGAACAGCGGGAGATACAGAACTATAACAAACTGCAAGCACGTGAAATGAAGGATTTGCTTTATTTGTTCTAAATCAATTCCTGGGGGGAGGGGGGGAGGGAAGAGAGTAACTGAAACAGAACACTGTGTATGCCAAAACAGTAGGGATACCTATTGAGCTAAAGGAGATTCTACTTTTCCTGTCAGTAGGTGTCCTATTTCAGGCCTGTAAGCAAGCCTGGTGTACAAAAGATAAGCATGTTCTGTAGACTGCTTTTTTTCCCCAGCAGTCTTTACCATCTGTACTGTCTTATGGAGAAATAAATCCAGGCAGACACACAAAAATAGGTCCAATGCTATTTTACTGTCAGAGTTCCAGCAGTTTGCTTCCCACTCTACAGCAGAACTTGCACTCTTGTGTATTCCTGCCAGCATTACTGGGATTTCCAAGGCAATGAGAGCCAGTTGATTTACAGAATACATGCTACATCTTGTAAATTCTGCTCAATCTCAGTCCTGCTTTGCTTTTAAAAACAGAAGAGATCAGAAATACAGCTGTTCACCTGTCCAGTATAAGTGGCGGCCAACCACTGGCTCTTCAATATCAATGTACTATAACTCTGGCTAATCTGGTTAGTAGAGCACATCCATCACAGTGGTGTGGCAATTCAGGAAATCTCAAAATGTATCTATTTATGCACAAAAGTTCTTTTATATCTGTTATATATTGCCTGAGTTTGTTAAACCACAGATTTAAAAAAAATGCTATAAACTGATGTATGGGACATAAGCTGAAATGCTAAGGAGAATTTGTTATATTAAAATATTGCTGAGCTGTGCTTACAAGATTGGGAGATCTGAGCTCTATGGCTGCGTCTACACTGGTAAATTAGGTCGACTTAAGCTTGTCTTAAGTCGACTTAATGTGCCTTGCGTCTACACTACACTTTGCTTAAGTCGACTTAAGGAGCTTGCTTAAGTCGATTTAAGGAAAATAAAGTCGACTTAATGAAAATTAAGTCGACTTTATTAAACCACCTTTCTAATCGACCTAAGGATTAATTCGACTTTCTAAAGTCGAATTAAGCCAGTGTAGCCCTGGGGTAGCCCTAAGTCGACTTAGGGCTACCCCAGGACTACACCAATGCCCTCCCTGCCGGGGGGGGGGGGCACAGGGGAAGCCTGGCATGCCCCCCAAAGGGCAGGGCATGTGGGCACGGTGTGACACTGTCTGGATTCAGGGAGTAAACTGATGAGCCATTAAGGATATAATGGTTGTATTCTTTATGTCCTCAATGGCTCATCAGGATACTCCCTGGGAGCATTCTACCTGGAAAATTCCTAAACATTAAGGAGACAATGGTTGTTCACACCCTCCCCTCTAAGACATTTGTCCAGATTGACACAAGTTAAAGTATGGATATAACATCAAATTCTTAACTTCTAATCAAAATAGAATTCCTAGACATAAACTATATAATCATTCCCAGCAAATGACTACCTTTCTATTGATACCAAACATGACATAGTTCCTATGGATTATAGCATTTATGAGATATCCATAGAGAAGAATATCATAAATGCTTCCCTAAATCCAGACAGCATCACACACAGGGCTCTGCCCTGCCAGGGTCCCTGTCCCCCTTTGTACCATTGTACACAGGGGGTGCTCCCCCCCCGCCACCGTGGACCTGCCCAAGGTCCCCCTAGCCCCACAAAGTCGACCTATAGCATCCAGTGTGGACGCTCTAGGTCGACTTTGTAAGTTCCCCTTTAAGTCGCCTTTAATTTTAAGTGTAGACACACTAAGTCGACTTAACTAAGTCGCCCTAAAGTCGACTTAGTTAAGTCGACTTAGTTAAAGTCGACTTAAAAGTGCAAGTGTAGACATAGCAAAGGAGAGCAAATTCTCCCAGAACTGGAGTGTAACATTGAAGTTAGATTCTCTGAGCAGTCACAAACAAAGTTCCTGATTTCCCACAGTGGTTATGAAGAAGCTACAATAAGAAATGCACAGATCCCTTTATTGCATTCCACATTCTGGCTTCCAATCAGCAACTAGGTCCAATAAAGAGATAAGTTATTTAAACCTTATTTCCTTTAGGAAAAAATGTTCTCCTGATCCTCAGATTAATTACCAGATCATTATAAGTGTGGATCTTACCCCTCAAAAAAAAACAGTGCCAGCTAATCCTATAGTAACCAAAAGTAAAGTGTTATTATAAAAAGAAAAGAATTGAGTAAGAAGAGAGATCTTAGTCTTTAAAAGTGCCACTAGACTCCTTGGGTAGGTCTACACTAGCAATTTAGGTCAATTTAAGGACCCTTAAATTGACCTAAACTACTCCATGGCTACACCTGACTTTCATTAAGTTGACTTAAGAAATTCCTTAATTCGACTTAATAAAAGCTTAAATCAACCTAATAAGAACTGTCCATTAAGTCAACTTAAGCCTTAAGTTGACTCCTGATGTCGACTTAAGGACGATATGGATGGGGAGTAACCCTTAAGTCGACTTAAGGGCGGTTAGGTCCACTTAACAAAGTGGACTAAGTCAACTTAACTTTAAGTCAACTTAGTTCACTTTGTTAAGTTGACTTAATAAGGTCAGCTTTAAGATGATTTAAAGCTTACCTTATTAAGTTGACTTAACAAAGTTGACCTAACTTTTTCTAGTGTAGACATAGCCCTTGTTTGTTTTGTTGAACTTGACTGACATGGTTACCACCTTTGGAAAACAAATGACTTGGAAGTCTCTCTGTACCAGATTGTAATCGTGAGGCCATCCACCCCGCGGGCTGGGGTTCGCCGGCAACTGTCTCTAGCCCTGGGAAGGGCGAGCCTATATACAAACATGCCCAGCCCTCAGGCAGGGTGGGGCAGGCAGCAGTCTCTAGAATTGGCCTCAATGGTCAGGGTCAGGTTATGGGAATATGTGGTACGGGTGAGTACCAGTAATACGATTTGGGGCTATAGCAGGATGGTTCCCATACCCCAGGTAATACCCGGGTGCCTCCGGGTTGAGGCAGCGGGGCTCCGACCAAAACACGCTGCCTTGGAGGACACACATTCCCAGGCCTGTTGATGGCCACCGACCGAGGTTACACCACCCCTCTCTATTTCCCTGGGGTAACTGCTTTCATGTCCCTACGGGACACCGGGGTAGTTGGCTGTCGGGACGTTCCCAAAGCCCTCGGTGTCATCCGGAGGGGTTAGGGCTGGCAGTGGCTCACTCAAGTCCTCGATGGAGGGCAGCTCCTCTAGGTCACAGGACTCAGGCGGCGGCTCTGGTCCGCAAGGCTCTGGGATCATGGGTTGTTCCTCTGGGTCCTCCGCAGAGGGTAGCTCCTCCAAGTCACAGTGATCGGGCAGTGCCTCCTGCTGCCAGGACTCTGGGTCAGGGTACTCCGTTTTGGGCTGCCCAGTGGAGGGTAGCTCCCTTGGGTCCCGCAGACTCTCTGTCTCCTCTGACTGGCCGGGCTCCTGCCACTCGGGGCGGACCTCCGGGCCCCAAGCTGTAGGGAGCTCAGGGCAGGCCTTCTGGTCAGGCGAGCAGGAGTCCCGGCTCAGGGAGCAGGTGGAGAGGTCTTTCCTCCTGGCCTGCTGGGACCTGACTGAGGGAGAGGGCTTCCCTTTTATACCCTGCCTCCCTGCTCCACCCCTCTGCTTCCTGTCAGCGGGGGATGGGGATTCTCGTTCCATCCTCTTGCAGGGGATTGGCCCGCCCTCTGTGTTCATCTCAGAGGGCGGCTATGTTCCTTGTTCCTTACACAGATTCTCATTAGAACTGTGGAGTTTTCAGGCTTGCACAGTTCCTCGGGAATACATCCAGTACCTGGATTGGTTTTAGTCCTCTGTTCCATAGCTTTAGCTGTAGAATAGTTGATCCAGAGATAAGAGGCAGGACAGAAGACAAAATAGAGATGATGAAGCTGCATTTTGTGGTTTCTGTCATGAGGATCCTGCTTCCTTTGCCCCAAACACAGCTCCATAGCACATTGCATAGAAAATCCTCAGAGTCCTCTGTCCATAGGCATGTTCTTACAAGCCCTGATGACTCAAAAGGTACAGCCCTGGATTCTTTCACTAGATTCAGGGTTTTTGTTTTTTTTTTTCTTTGTTTTTTGTTTTTGTTTTTTGTGATGGTACTCAGGGCAGTGGTTAAAGTATAATTTGATGGGCCCCGGAACCCTCCTAATCTCCGGGCCCCCTTCCCTTATTGACTGGGTCCCCTACATGCATGTGCGGGCCCCAGCCCAGGTAGGCATTTGCAACCACTTCTCTGTACCACATGCATCGGTTATCACTACATAAAAATATTTATAATTTTATATGGTGTTTATATCTATAGTAATTGTCACAAACTAGCAAACACTGCATAACACAATAAGTATTATGATTAACAACGGTGGGCCGTAGGACCTGCCAGCAGCCAGGGCAGGGCGGAACATGCATTCTGCTGGATTTTTCTATTTTTAGAGGCCCCGGAACTCTGGCCCCTCAAATTTGTGGGCCCCAGAACTGCGTTCCAGTGCATTCCCCCCTTACTTTAACCCCTGATTCAGGGGTACTGCGTGCCAGCACCTTTTTTCACAGCAATTTGGCCCTGGCTCCTGCTGCCTCTGTCAGTGGTCCCAGGTCCCTGGCCAAGTATTGGCACCAATTTTTTACAAAAAAAGGCACTGAGTAGATTCATTGAACTTGATGGACCATTAAGCAGGCTTAGTGCTGCTGCTATCCTGCCTGGGGATGTCGCCCAGAAACACAGCACAAATATGATATATAAATATATTCTACATATTTGGAACTCACAATACAAAACAGATAAGCATATTTATATGTATGTGTTAATCTTAGTGGTTATGGCTTTTCCATTGGTGCCTTGCATAGCCTCTCCTATATTATATTTATTGCAATTCTGAAATATTGGTATCAGTAATATTATGAATAGTCAATCATTCCAAACAGCATCACACAGATATACGTATGTGCCCCTTGCTATATACTTCAGGGCTAAGGACTATTTGACTAACCCTTACTCATGGTAGTAATCCCATTAATCTCAATAAGGCTGCTTGAATGGGTAAAGTAATCAAGATCTGGCTGAAAGTCAAAAGAGTAACATGTTATGTATTCTCAGAATGCAATTTAATTAATGTTATAACTTCATTATTTTCAATGCAAATGACTTCAAAGAAGACAAAGTAAGCGTTCCACCTTCAGAATTACATATACGCCATACTTAATGTTTTAAAAACCAGGAATTATATCCCAGTGCAAAAAATGCAGATGAAATACTTTTATAAATCTTTATTTATTTGTTTAGAGAACTTAAAAATGACTGGCAAAACTGTTATTGACTTTAATGAGAACAGGATTAGGCTTCAGTGCAGACTAATTTTATCTTTAAACTTTAAGCATGTGCTAAAAATCTCATCAAAATCCAAGGGATTTAAGCAAATAAATTAAACAAATTAACACATTAAAGTTAAACACATTGAAACAGTGCTATCCTGCATAAAGCTGGTTTCTTGAATCAGGGCCTGGTAAGCTAAGATATCTCACTTTTTATGTAACTTAATTAATTTTCTTATGTTATCTTTTCACTGTTGTTTCATAAGCATATGATGACATTTTGTCAATCTCAACTATTTTAGATTAGATGGTATCATTTTTTAAAAAATAAATATTACTTTTTTGGACTTATCTGTGCTTTTGTAATACCTTGCTGTGAAAAATATATCATGATAGTTACAGTAGAACACCCTTTAATCCTTACACTGGGTTATGTCTTTGATCATCTATTAACTGAAGCAACAGTATATTAACTTTCAGCTGAATCAAGATATATGATTTCTTTGCGAGAAAATGTTCTTCTTTGCTATTCAGCACCATTGGCTATTAATAACAAGCAATATATGAACTGTTTTTCCTTATAAACAATGTAGAACAGAGAGAACTAACATTGAAACATGTTTTTTTCTGCATAGAGTTGATATATTTGATATATGGACAGAACATCACAGCATGTCCCTTAACAGAAGAAGACCCTTGAAAGTGAGAATGGGGCGGAGTGGGAGAAATGATTTAAGTGAACTGATATCACAAAAAAAGGAGTTCTGTGGCACTTTTAAAGACTGACCAATTTATTTTTCGCATAAGCTTCCTTGGGCGAAGTCAGATGCCAGGTAAAAGTGCCGCAGAACATGTTTTGTTTGTTTATTTTGGTGAACTAGACTAACATGGCTACTCCTTTGAAACTTGATATAATTATAGATTAATATCAAAGATCAACACTGGGCACAATTTTGTAAAGTCTTACTCATCTGAGTAGATATAGCTCATATAAATAGCCTCTTCAAATTCAATGGCATGTCCTGGCATGAAAGTCACTGGGACACAAGAATTGCTATGCCTGGTCAGACCAGCAATCCATCTAATCTAGTATCCTATCCCCAACAATGGCCAAAATCAGATTTTTTGGAGGGTGGCATACGAACACTAAAGTAGGAACAGGAAGAATATTCTTCCTCTTCAACCCATCCATAAATCTCAGTCTGATCTCTGATAGTTAGAGAATGGTTTAAGATCTGAAGCATATAATTAAATATCTTTTCCAAAATCTTTATTGTCAGTATATTATCTCTAGATATTCTTCATAAGCAACTTCAACCAGTCAATTACACATCTTACCAAAAAAAAAAAAAAAAAAAAAAAGCATTTCCTTTTATTGGTTTTGCATTTCTTACTTTTAATTTTATTGCTTGCTCCTTGTTTTACATTATAAGACTGAGAGAACTCACAGTAGGAAATAGTACAAGTGTGTTTAAAGCTTTACTTGTTAATATCTAGTGGCCAGTTCAGACATTATAACAATATTACTCATGTAAAGAAACAAGGATTCATGATTTTATACTTTTTTTAAGCCTCTTTTGAGATATTTATTCACAGTCAAAGGGTATGTCTACACTAGCAATTTAGGTCAATTTAAGGAGGCTTAAGTCGACCTAAATTACTTCCTGTCTACACCAGGCTTTCATTAAGTTGACTTAAGAAATTCCTTAAGTTGACTTAATGAAGCTTAAGTCGACTTAGTAAGAACCACCCATTATGTTGACTTAAGCATTAAGCTGACTCCTTAAGTCGACTTAAGGATGGTGTGGAAGTGGAGTAACCCTTAAATCGACTTTATTAAGATGACTTAAGGGTGGTTAGATTAACTTAACAAAATGGACTAAGTCGACTTAAAGTTAAGTCGACTTAGTCCACTTTGTTAAGTTGACTTAACAAAGTGACCTAACTTTTTCTAGTGTAGACATAGCCAAAGTGTGCTTTTATACTGAAAAGTCCTAAGTTCATCTTCTGGTCTCCCTCTTTTTTCTTTTTCTTTTTTAAAAATATGGTTGACCCCCTTCATATCAAACCTTCTGGTTGAAGCACTGGATTTGGATCAAATTGATTTGGAGAGTCCAGCTGTTCAGAAAGCAGCTGGGAAAGGTCACCTTCTATGTATAGTTGTTAAAAATGTGCACGACAAATATTAGGAGTTTGATTTTTTCAAAGATGCCAAGAGCCTTCAGCTCTCATTGACTGAAATTGGAGCTGCAAGTAAATGGGATAATTATTAGCAGCACTTCTCAAAATTAGGCCTTGATGTGGTGGTGTTTGTGTATTCTTTGATGTGCAGTCATTTTCTTTCTAAAACAAATCAGTGACTGCATTTCCATTTTAACCTGAAATACACAGCATTATTCTTTATAGCTCCCCTCCAGTGTGACTGTTGCATTTGTTCTTACTTTGGTGTCTTTCTCTTACAGTCATAAATTTTCTGTGATGTAGCCATTTTCTCCAATTTTCTTGTAAGTTATTACATAAACTAAGATTGTTTTCATTATAAACATATGCATTATTGTTGTTATGAATACACAAATAGATCTGAACCATATGCTATTTGAACAGCTATATTATTCACAGATACATGCCATGTACTATATTAGTCCATTTCAGCATCTTTGCTCTACTCCAGCTGTGGAAAGTGTCCCTACAGCTAGCTTACCTGCCACCTAACAATTCTCTTAGCTCTAAACTTCTTTATCCTCTACAACAACCAAAAAAAGTATATGGGATATGTCTAGGACTTTGCTGTGCTCTGGAAATTCCCAGCTAGTGTAACAAACTTTTGGGGACAAGACAGTAGAACCCTAAAACACTTCTATTTTGTGGCAGGGGACCTTTGCCTCTCCGTGTGGGTCATATTTTGAGTGTAGTTGTACTGCAGGACAGGATCAAATTCATCTTTATTCAAATCAACAAGCTCATCCTTCCACGTTTTGATTTTCCATCACAACAAATTATTAGAGCAACATTAGAGCAGGTCTGATGAGATAGGATTCTAGCTTCTGTATGCTACACACACATTGTAACTCATTTCATGTATACTTACACATCATGTTGTGGAACAGTAAAATTATTTTAGAAAGAGAAGAAAAAAGAAAGGAACCAGCCACATCCTTATCAGCAACAGCTCTCTCACAAAGAATAATAAGATATATATCCATGCCTCTTGGAACAACTATACCAGAAACCCCATGAAAATATATTATTACATTATTATTATTAATTATTATAAGGTTATATTATAATAAGATTGTGAATTTAGGTACACAGTATTATACCCATCTCCAACTTAGTATATTTGTACATTCAGCATAGGTACAGGGAACATGGGCAAGTATGAACGGAGACAACTAACCATTCATATGCACAAGTGAAGACCTAGCCTAACATATTACTACTAATCACTATAATGGGATTGCACTTATGAATGTTGTCTGAAATACATATGTTCTAAGACTGTTAATAAAACTTTTCAAAGTAGCTAAAGCCAGTGATTGTCCACTCCCCATCCCCCACAATGAGATCTTCTTGTATAATCTCCCAGTATGGTTAAATTGATTTGGAAAAGTTACCTTTCCTGATTTTTTTTTCCAATTATGTAATATGGTTTTTTGTTCTAATATAACAACACATTTGTTAGTTTCTTCACAGCACCTTTAACAGCTACTTCATTTATCCACCTATTTCAAACCCTCTCTTTAATGAGTAATCTATTTATCCTCTCCTCAAAGTAAAAATATTTGGTGGTATTCACCGTATTTGAGGGACTCAGTGTCAATAAATTGTATTAACATTCTGCTGACTCCTCCATAGTATCTTCATTTTCCTCTGAGTACTGTGGGTGCTCTAGGGAATCTTGTGGTTGCCTGAGCAGAGCACCTAGAGCACTGTGGAATCGACACTTCTGAAAACAAACAAGATTTGTTTCACACACTGAATCTGTTTTCTCCTGATATTCCAGAACTATAAAGGAATTTAATTTCACACACCAATAGAACAGTTTCTGAAGTACATTTTTATACAGTGAGTTTATAAGGAAGTTATTGATTCATGAAATCTAAGGAAAAGGAAGTCAGTTGTGAATTGTCAGGATTGCAGTTGTCCATTATCTGGGCAAAGCTTTTATGGCATCAAAGAATGTCAAGAACATAACAATCTTCTATAAACAAGCAGAGAACATCCTTCATTCCACAGAGACAATATATTTGACAGTTGTTAGAACTGTCAGATCTATGGAATCATTCTCCACAAATCTTTGGAATATTTAAAAAAGAGTAAAGATAAGAAGTTCTGAGAAAAAAACAAACTCTGGAAGGAATATACTTTAAAAAAAATTATCTTGTGTGTTTTAAATCTTTTTTTTCAATATTTTTATAGATAAAACTCCAATGACAAAACAGAAAATAAAACCAAACTCAATGGCAGCAACCTCCCAACCTCCCTTACTCACCAAACAAAATTTGGTAAAATATTTTTATTTAATATAAAATATACCAGTGTCTTTGGCTTCAGGAGGGCAAGATCTGATGTAAATTGGTATATCTCTATTGACTATGCTGATTAACACCAGTGGAAAAACTGAGTCATAGTATTTTGGAGAAATATCATTTGAAAATAAAGCAAAGAATGATTAACAAGTAAATATGTACTTGATCTTAAAAATAGATGATATAGTTACCTAGATAAGCTGTTTATGTGGTCCCAATTAACCACATAGGCTATGTGAACACCTCACAATCATTTAAGGCATTTATTTTTTTACCATTCCTGTGAGTGTTGGAAATATTATGTTTCCCATTTTACAAATGGTGCAAAGAATCTAAATAGCTCATCTAAAACTGCATAGGAAATATGTGATGAAGCAGGAAACTGAGTACAGTTTTCCTGTGTTTCATGTTATCACCTCAGCCATTGGAATACCCTTCCTTTTTTAAAAACAAGAAGTCCTGTGGCACTTTTAAAGACTAACACGTTTATTTATCCAAGCGAAGTGGGATTTTCTCCCACAAAAGCTCATGTGATTAATAAATATATTAGTTTTAAAAGTGCCACAGGACTCCTCCTATACTAACATGGCTACCCCTTTGGAACCTTGCTTTTCTATGTAACTAGCTATGTAGGTTTATATTTTCTGAAGTTGCCAATTACTTGGGTTCTTCTGCTATTGAACAGGAGATTTGAGATACCTTGGTCCTGATTATTAGGGATACTAAGCATCACAATCTCACTCTGTGTAAGTCTACATAAGTAAGGAATATTGAATGGATACTGCAAAAATATTGCTAAATTACTACATTTTTAAATTTGTGTCAAGACATTTGATTAGTAAAAATATAGAACCTCCTTTTCTGAAAATCTGGTTTATGTCACTTTACATGCATCATTTACATCCCTTCTTATCTAAATTCTTGTTAATTCCATATCCATATTCTTCAAATGTAAAAAATATTCTTTTTTTTTTTATTTTGGCTTTTCATCATTAATATAGTCTAAACATTTTCATTTGCATTGTACAGCCCCATATGAAATTAATTTTTGTGTAATGTTCAGGGAATTAATTAGCCTCACACTTCAAATTAGTGATAATAAGAGTTACACTTCTAAATCACAGTTCAGAGAGCTAAAATTCCACCTGATAGATTATTATTATTTTACATATTTTCCTCTTTTTCTTCTTTCATCTTTATTGATGCAGTTTCTCATTATGCAGCTATGTTCTCTCGTACTCTGAAACATCCATTCCTAACAGCCTTCTTTTTGTTTTACTCTAGTTCCTGTGTGTTGTTAAAAACAAAATATGAAAAACCTGGATCTAGCTTCCATTAACTGGAATTTCCAGGACCTGGGGTTGAGAAAAACTACTGTGTTTTTTATGAAAGGGAAAAATTTGGTTTGTTCTTAATGAATGATCTAAAAGACAAAGAAAAATGCCAGTAACGAATGAATTGTAAGTAAAAAATATGGGTTTTTTTCTATTTTTTTCATCATTTGAACTTCTGTGTCATTCATAAAATATTTTTGATCCCAGCAACAGGCTCTATTTTCAGTTTTGCTAATGAAAACTTCAACTGTTCCAAAGAGTTGAAAGGGAACTGATGAGTGCATCAGAAATCTAATAATAAGCACCACAAAAACCATAGAACTGTAAGGAGTTCACATGGGAGAACTGGTGACTGGTGAGTGTTGCTCGTGTGTAGGATGATCATGCATCCTTTTTTTGGCTGGGACAGTCTGCTTTTTAAGTTCTGTTTTAGATGTCATGACTTTTTTTTGCAAAACTGGGCATTTGCCCCATTTCCTCTTATTAATGGCTGACTTGTATGCTATTCAGAATAGATCATTCTAACTAGACTATTCTACTTGTAATACAATCATATTTATCATTTTAGACCATACAAGAAGAAGTAAAAAAAGTATTTAACTCAATTAGGTGGTGATTTAACCTCAATACTAGAAGCCATAGGTTTTTATATTGTGTGGCACAACTGCCAAGAGTGCAAAGGAATGTCTGAGTGTGTGGAGTGTGAGTAGTGGTGACAGGCAGCGAAGGCCATCCCTGTACAGCTTCACACTCTGAAGAACAGCAGCAAGACAAAGAACAAAGCTAGTAACCACTGAATTTAAGTAAAATTATATAGATAGATATAGATATAGATATAGACAGAGATATAAATATAGATATGAAACTGTCTTATCTTTTTTGCATAAGTAAATTCCCCTGAGCACTGATCATCACTTGCTCCATGTCCTGTTTTCACTTTAGAGACATTCGGTCACCCACTCATGTGTGAAATCATCTGTTAATGGGTGCCGAAGAGATAAAATGTATGGAGTAGTGAAAACCTACTGAAGGCTTCAGTTGATAAACTCTGGAAATTTGATAGACTCTGGAAATTCTGGAAACATCTGATGAGCTAGGTAACTTAATATAGAATCAACTTATATTTTTTGGGGGTGGAGTTTAGGTGGTTGTTTTTGTTTTTGTCAGAAGTGCTGAATTTACTAGATGGTTGTTACTAAGGCTATGTACACACAATCAGATTAAAGCGCAACATGGCAATCGCGCTATAAAAAACACGTGACCTTTATTGCGGGATCGCGCGTACACACGTCGCTCCTTGCAACGCAACAGAATACTTTGGTATATCGTGGTGTAGCGCAATGAATTCTGGGCACCTATCCCACAGTTCAATTTTCCCTCAATCGGCGCTTGGAATCATGGGATGAAGGAAAGGAACGCAAAGCGCCATGGGTAAACTCTCAGTTTCCCGTGGTGCACTGTGTTCTCCTTGCGTCTTCCTCGTTGCCAATAGCAACTCGCGCCTACTTTCAACAGTGCAGTGACGCACCGCACCACTTGCGAGCCATCACAATTGCGACAGCATGGATCCTGCTCTAATCTCCACTGTCGCCTTCAGCATTCTAAATACAACTCGGCTGGTTGTTCAGTACGCAATGAGCTCCAAATCAGACGAGGACGCCAAGGAGCAGGGGCTGATCGATGCCCTGCAGAGCAACAGCACCGCATTGCTCAGCTCCTTCACCGATCATCTGCACACGGTGCAACACCGTTTCTGGTCACAAGAGACGAGCACCGAGTGGTGGGATCGCATTGTTATGCAGCTGTGGGATGACGAGCAGTGGGTATAGAACTTTCGAATGCGGAAAGCAACCTTTCTGGATCTGTGTTCAGAGTTGGCCCTTGCCCTGCGACGTAAAGACACCAACATGAGGTCAGCCCTAACCGTGGAGAAGTGTGTTGAGATTGCTGTCTGGAAGATGGCAACTCCTGACTGCTACCGGTCGGTTGCAAACCAGTTTGGAGTCGGGAGGTCCACCGTCGGATTAGCCCCTCACAAGACTGCTGAGCCATCAATCGCGTTCTGCTACGGAGGACGGTGACATTGGGCAATGTTCGTGAGATTGTGGACAGCTTTGCTGCCATGGGATTCCCTAACTGCGGGGGAGCCATAGATGGCACACATATCCCGATTTTGGCTCCAGACCACCTCGCGACCGAGTACATAAACAGGAAGGGCTACTTCTCCATGGTGCTGCAAGAACTCGTGGATCACAAGGGGCGTTTTACAGACATCAATGCTGGGTGGTCGGAAAAGGTGCATGAAGCCCGCATTTTGAGAAACACTGGACTGTACCAGAAGCCACAAGGGGGTACCTTCTTCCCAGATCAAAAAATTACTGTGGGGGATGTGGAGATGCCCATAGTCATCCTTGGAGACCCAGCATACCCATTGATGCCATGGCTCATGAAGCCGTACAGCGGGAACCTAGATCGCAGCAAGGAGCGGTTCAATTACAGATTGAGCCGGTGCAGAATGACTGTGGAGTGTGCCTTCGGCCACTTAAAAGGGCGCTGGCGCTGTTTGTATGGGAGGCTGGACTTGGACGAGGACAACATCCCTGCTGTGATTGCGGCGTGCTATGTCCTTCATAACATTTGTGAAAATAGGGGAGAAAAGTTTTCCCTGGGGTGGGCTATGGAGGCATAGCGCCTCGAGGCAGCATACGAACAGCCAGCCACTAGGAATATTAGGGGGGCCAACGAGGAGCTGCTCGCATAAGGGAGGCACTCAGGGAGCATTTCAATGATGCCCTCCCGTAGTTTCCTTCAAGGACGCATCAAGTGCACCTTATGAGATTTACACTGTTCTGTGTACAAATAAAGCCACTCTTCAAATTTTTTGTTACTGTTTTTATTAAAAGATAAAAGAGGGGGGTGGTTGGGGGGGGGGTTGGAGGGTTTACAGGTGGGTGTAGCTGCGGGTCTCTAAAAAGTAGCTCTGTGAGGGACTGGATGTTGCAGTATACCAGGGGGATGGGTGGCCTTCAAATAAATGCTTCGAAGGACTACGGGGTGTGGGAGGCGGACATGGCTGAAGTGTCTGGAGTGGAGCCTGTGCATTAATTGCCTGGGACTGCAGAGCAATCATGCTCTTGAGCAGTTCTGTTTGCTCCTTCATGACACTTATCAGTTCATCCCTGTGTTTCTGCCTCCTCTGTTGGGATTCCTCTCTCCAGGCTCGATTCTCCCTCACGGATGCCTCTGTTTTTTTCATCAGCTCCTGAAAGATATTCTCCCTGTTTCTTCGAGCATGCCGCTGAATGTTTCTCATGTGGTCAGCTGGGGTAGACACCGGCCTTGTGAAGGTCGAATCTAATAAAAAAAAGAATAATAAAGCTATTGTTAACACATAGCCTAGATAACCAATGTAACCTTCCAGTAGCACATTCCACTGGAAGGTACAGGGCAGTCAACATCCTATGCTTTGCTGAAGCGGACAAGGTATGTCCTAATAGAAACCTTACTGGGGGCTAACATTCTGCACAGGGCACATAGATGGAACCCAATATCTCTCTCCTCAGAGTGCCCCTGTCAGCTAGAATACATATCCTACATGCCACCGGATGCCAGCCGGGACCGTATGCTTTGCTTTGCAGCTTATACGGGAGCGTAGACACATACGCTATCCCATCTAACCTGAGTAGGAGGCTCTGGCAGTACATCGAGGAAACCTTTAGTGACCAAAATACAGATGATTTTTTGACAATCAGTGCTTGTGTTGATGCACTTCTAATGAATGCATAGTAAAGAGCGTGCACAGCGGGGACCGAGACAGCAAGCACCCCTGCCCTGGACAATGATTTTTTAGCAGGAGCCATAGCTGCACGGAAGAGAAAACTTACCTGAACCCCCCTCTGCTGCCTCAGAGGACACGCTGCAATTGATGTCTTGGGTGGACGTCTCAGCGGGGGTGCAGAAGAGCTCCTGGCTACATGCTGTTGCGCTCTCCTCCAGGTCATCCTCCATCTCCTCCTTCTCATCGATCACGTCCTCATCGTGCTCGGCTCTGGCATTCACTGGATGAGGGGGGGCCGATGTGTCCACAGGATTCTTGGCGGTTGTTGTGAGGTCCCCGCTGAGGATAGCTTCGATTTCCTTGTAATACCTACATGTAGCAGGCGCTGATCCAGGACGCCGGATTGCCTTCTTCGCTCGGTGATAGGTTATTCTTAGCTCCTTCACCTTTGATCTGCACTGCACAGTGTCTTTCTCATAACCTCTCTCGGACATGGCCTGAGAAATTATGCCATATGTATAGAAATTTCGCCTGCTGCCACGTAGCTGCGCCTGCACAGCAGACTCTCCCCAGATGCTGATCAGGTCCAGCACCTCTGCTGTGCTCCAAATGGGTGCACGTCTTCCACAATGGGCTGCCATTGCTAGTGAAGATCAGAGCTGCACTCCACTCCATGAGGAAGAGAACAGGAAATGAAACAGACGAGAAATTCGAAAATCCCGGGAATCAAAACAGGGCGGGGACTGACTGTTTCGTCACGGCCACAGAGCGGGTGGGGGGAAGACCAGAGAGGATGACTTTGGAATGCTGGGACACTTCCAGAGGCCAATCATTGCGTGGTAAGCGTACACACGAGTCGAAAGGCGGAACAGCTGTTCCGCGTTCACTGCTACCACCCTCGTCGATGTGGTTTTTCTATTGCGCTACAACTGGGCTGTTGACGCGCAAGAGCCCTATTACACGTGTGTACGCTGTTGTTCTTATCGTGCGGTAATGACTGTTAATGCGCGATAAAGTGACCATGTGTACATGCCCTCATTCTACCTCCTGTATTCATGAAAGTTACTGGTAAATACTACAAACAGGTGATTATGGTTTAGTAATTACCAGTCATCACCAGTCCAGAGAATTGAGTCAATTAGTCCTTAGAAACTGCCTTCCCTTCTAGTACTTCTAAAAAAACCAGGATCTACATCCTATACTACAGATACTTTCAAAGGAACTTGCATTGTGGTTTACTTTCATCCAAGTAGTAGAAAACTGTCACCGTAACTAGCTAAAAGCTGGTCAATTGAATTAAATTTTTGTCCAGTCGTGAAAGACCTACCTGTATTTCTGTCCAATCAGCTCAGCCTCAGTTACGTTTCTATAACATTTCAACTATATCAATGATTTAACTACTGAAAAAGCAAATAAAATGGAAACAAGTTTATTCACATAGAGTATGTCTACACTGGAGGCTCTGTTAAGTCGGCTTAACAAAGGTCAACTTTAAGTTGACCTTGTTAAGTCAACGTAGAGACTCCATAGCACTGCATCCACACTGGCAGGTGCTAGGTCGAAGGAGGAGTGGACAGGAACTCTGTGAGGTGGCCTGGAGGCCAATCAGGTTGACTTAAAGGGCTATCACCATGTACATTGGCTTAAGGTCGACTTAAGTCTTAGGTCTACCTTAAGAAGTGGTGTTTTTAAGTCGACTTGAGGAAGCACTTAAGTCATCTTAATAAAAGCCCAGTATGGACGCAGGAGTCTGTAGGTCAACTTAACCTTCCTTAAGTCGACCTAAGGCTCCAGTGTGGATGTACCCATAGAAAGGTAGATATATTTAACTAGGCAGTAGCCTTGGGTGATTCTGTTATTCTCTATTATGTTTTACTTGCACAATAATAAACTTCATTTTGCAAAATGCATATGCCTTTTTATGTTTAGGGAATAAATATGTTTATGACCTGTGTCACATAATACGTACTTTGTGTATCATTTAATAAATTGTTCATGTATTTTTAGGGGGAAAAAACCTGTATTATTTTTGTTCAGGTTTTGGTGGCAGGTGGGGGATGCAGGGCAGGCTGAGAGGGAGTTACAACTTGTCCATTTCTATTTACTGCATTGACTGTCTGCCTGAATTAAACTGGCTGCAAGTTTTTATTGAATTTTAGTCTTCAGATTTATTATTATTTTAGTATTCCATATAAGAAAACTTTGATTTACTGGTCTTAGAAAACAGAAATGTGAAAACAGGCATGTTTTACACTGAAGTAACTTTTCAGCTTTGAACATATGCAACAAATGGAGAAAGGTAAATATGCTGCCCGATAAATAAATCTGTTAGTCTTTAAAAGTGCCACAGGACTCTGTTGTCTTTCTACAATAGACTAACACGGCTACCCCTTTGGAATTTAAGCAATAATGTGTCATCTTTCAGTTGGGTAAGTGTGTAAAATGTTTTTTCCTGAGAAGTACTTCTGTTGATTTATAAAATAAGCTGAAGGAGCCTAAATTTATTTTGAAGAACTGCACTGGCAGGGTTAAATACTAGTAAGTTAACTATGTGTAATAAAATTAAATTATACTTATTTGTTTGTAAGAGAACTTTGCCTTTGTACCTTCAACTTTCATTAGAAGCCCTCAGTGTATTTGCATGCTCACTCTGTAGGGGTAAGTGCACCTTGTTCTAGAGGTACTTTAAAAAAATGATATTAAAATGTAATACACAATGAACAGTGTGGCAACATATAGCAAAGCAGAAAAGTCTAGTGGATTAAACATGGATCAGAAGCTAGTAGCAAGTTATTTCTAATCCTGACCCTGTCACTAATTCATTATGAATAAAATTGCACTCGGTGCATAGTGCGGCAGAGGTTACTATGCATTATTTAAGCCTCACGTTAAGCACTGAAATAAAATTCACGTGATTCATAGAGCCTTGTGCAGGAGTACTGCCAACAGTCTGGACCTTTGATTTATAATCAAATACGTTAAGGAGAAATAACCTTTTGCATAACACTTGGGATCTTAATTGTGATGGAGCTCCAAGTAGTGGAATGATCCCAATCAATGTACCCACTGAAAGTAATACAACAATCTGAGTAAGTTTGTTAGAAAACATTGATCACTTTATAGTTTTTGCTGAAATATTTCTGAAGACAGCTTCATTGGAGGAAAGAGATTGGTTGGACTACACAGAGAAGCCCACATCAGATACCAAAAGAAAGCTGTGGTACTCTAAATAAGACTCCATTCCAGTGAATATTGAATCCACTCCTGTCCCGAACACTGAATCTTCACTCCAGAGACAGACTATCAACTCTGATTCATCATGCTGGGATAGAAGGCAGAGGGCAGTTTGTTTGCAAACAGAATAAAGTTTGGATGCAAGCCTGGAAACCTTTCCCTTGAAGCCTATGATAAATTAAATGTTAAATAGTTCAACACTTTTTTTACACAAGGTTTTAGCTCAACTGAAACTTCTAGCTTGATGACTGGCAATATCAAATTCCACTTATACAGCAGTTGGCTATGGGAGACGTTACAGAGTTGTATAAAGGCTAAGAAAGAGGCAGGAGGCTTAAGAGGGAGATGAAGAAATGGTATGAGTGAGTAGAGGGTCATCAGTGAGCAAGCTTTTGGACATGAGCATTAGAAAGCAAAATGTTAGGGGGAAAATAGCTTGCAAAGAAAGAAAAAAAACCCAGCTCTGATTTCTTTAGATTTGGAAAGGAAATGTTACTATATCAAATCCCAATATGTCTCAATGGCTGTGTACTATTAGATAAGACTTTTGCTAATGAATTGCTTAACACTGAGTCACAGGAGCCACGATTGAGACTGCTCCTTTTTATCCCCAAGTACATTACCACTATGATTCTCACAGTTAATGGTGGCCCAGAACATGATTGACTCCTTATACCTGCTTTATACCTTACTGCTATTAATTGAAACATGAAAGAAACAGAGGGTTAAATACCACTGGTCTGAATGGATACAGCTTCATTGACTGATTGGCTTGTACCTGCTTACAGCAGCAGCAGAATGGCCTAGAGCAGCACTCTTCACATTGATTTTTGTTATTACCTCTCCTGGTAAGTATAAAATTGTATCAATAATAATTCATGTAAGTTTGTATTTATATTTTCTTTATATGGCAACCAATAGTCACATATGCTTATTTCGGTTTCTAATCTGCGCTCAGTAGGTAACCTCTCACAAATATTCAGTAGGACATTTTCTTCTATTCTGTCTATTTGACCTTTTATAAGATTTATCCACATCCCCCATCAGCTAGTTTTCAGTATCAGTAGTTTAGTGCTACAAAATTGTGTTTTTACATCCACAAAGAACAGCCATGTGTCTTCCATCAGAACCACTTCTATTTCAGATAGAGCTGTGAGGAAAATTGTTTTCCCATTCTGCACAACTTTTTGCAGTTCAAAAATAGTTTCCTATCCCACACTGGGATCAACCGAAGACCTTTAGATCTTGTTTGTTAAAAATCAAAGAAAGGAAGTGAACCTACAAGAGGCAACATCCTATTCTAACAGAGTGGTTGGAGCTCTTATGTAGTATGTGGGAAACTGAGGTTCAAGTCCCTATTCTACCTGATGTGGTCTCCTGCATCTCGCCTGAGTGCGCTAATCATCAGGCTAGAGTCAGCCTCTCGCTCTTATATTCTCTCCCATTACAGCTGTTCCACTTTTTATTAACAAACTATATTTAGTGAGACAAGAACTTGAACCCAGCTCTTCCATAACGCCAATGTGTGTCTTATCCATCATGCTATTGGCTAATTAAGGAAGAAGAATATTTCCCTCACCTTTCCTGACAAAAGTTTATTGAAACTGGTACACTCCCATGAAAAGTTTTGATTTCACCAAATTGAATTTTCTGTCAGAAAAACTGCTTGGCTGAAATTACTGACCACTTCTAACTCTATATAACGAGAAAAAAGTTAAGCTTGCATGAGAAAGTATTTTTATACGTTTTATCTGCATTGCCATCACTCTTACAATCTCCCCTCACAATCATCAGTTCTAGCAATGGTAGGTGCATCTTTTTTTATCACCTTGTGGATTAGATTTTCTCTAAGCAGAGTGGCCAGAACACTGGTAGCCAGCCTACACGTGTACTCCCACTATTACTCTTGCCAGTGGTTGTCAAACATTCTTTTTTAAAAATACCAACCTAGACAAAACAAATATGTTTGACTGCTCCAGAATTGGTTGCATCTGAAGATGAAATTACAGCTGCCTTTGGGGAAAAGAAGGGGATCTCCCCAGCATTTAAAGGTTCACTGCAATCCACTGTCAAATCTGCATACCCCATATTGCTGAAGAGAAGATGACAAAGCAAATGATTGAATAGTGAGACTCAGCATATTAATTTCACTTTAAAAACAAAATATCTATCACCACTTGCACCTAACATTTAATAAAATGTTGTGTAAATTTATAGTGCTGTTTTCATGTATGAGTTGTCATTTGTAATCCCTCTCTGGCACATGGTTTTGTGTTGGGACAATATATGCACATGATCTTGTAAAACCTTGCATATGGGTAGTCGCACTGCCTGCAAGGTATACTTTCTATGTTCTCACATGTTTTCTGCACTAATTCTAGACTGAAGAGCTAAATAAAAGGGTCAACTAATCAGAACCAATTTTGCTTTGAAACAGTTTGATGTTCTCAATTGAGCAAGTTCTAGGCACCTGTTTGTAAAGTACAGAATTATTGGAAACCAGATAGTTTGCCAGTTATTTTGCATGTATTTTAGGACTGTATTTAAATAACCTTTAACTAATAAGCTTGCTTTTAGTAGTGATGTCATTTAAGCTCTTTAGAAAAATTAACAATAGTCTTATTTTCTAATAAATCAGTTAAAATGATTTCAATACATTTTTATCTATATCAACCAGTAGAATTAACATTGCCTTTAATCTCTCTTAGGGAATAATTTCCCATATATAATTTACATTATTTAAAAAAAAAAAAACTTACTTCATGTATATGGTTAGTCTATAGTGTATGGCTGATCCTAAGGTGATGTAAACTGGCATAGTTCTACTGAAAGATGATATTATTTCTTAGACAGTTGATTCTACCAATTTAAGATATGACCTATACATCATTCAAAACCTTTGGTAGCACATATGTATCCTTAATAATTGATGTGTACATGTTTCTAGTGGTCAAATAAATAAGTTAATAATAATAATAAGTTAATTATTTTTCCTTTTAGGTCAAGCATCATTTAATTTTTGGATCACTACAAATCACTTTCTAGTAGAATCGATAGCTTAAATTTACTTCAGCTACCTGGCCAAAATGTTTTAGTACATTTTGATTTCTTAGGGCCATGCTGCAGGCTGTCCACAAATTCCAGTTTGGAATTTTCCAGGCACAGATTGATAATATCTTCAGTCTTCTACCCCTCACTCCTATTATACTTGAATCAACCCTTTCTATAAAGTTATTTAAAACTCCTATCTAAACCAAGTTTCCTGAGAAAGTAAAATAAAAAACGTTCTCCCCCAAAGCAACATTATGAAAACATTTCTGGTAAAGAGACTCTGCATGTTCTGAGGTACTAGTACACTTTTCCATGCAACTTTTCTGCCAAGGAGTAGAATGGCTGCAACTCCATATTCAGTACACAGATGAAAGCATTTCTATGGAAGTAGACAGACAAAGGGGATTGGTCCTGTTTGGAGAATCTGATACATACTTCACATTCTATAAGGATGTTTATAGTGGAGGGCAAGAACATTCCTGTAATCGCCCAGAATAACAGAGAATGCTGTGAAACAGAGTCCTGTGGCACTTTTAAAGACTAACAGATTTATTTATCGCATGAGCTTTCGTGGGAGAAAATCCGACTTCGTCAGACACGTTGAAGATGGAAATTTACAGAATGGGAGGAAATTAAATGCAGGGAAGTGTACGACATAGGATCAGATCACTCTATAACAGCAAATCAAAATAGATGTTAGGATTCAAACACTGGGAAACAGCATATAGAGGAAAGTAGGGTCAAATCACCTGTTGTAATGAGAAAAGAAGCCGTAGTCCCTGTTTAACCCCAAGACAACTGAATCAAATTTGCATATAAATTCGAGTTCTGCAGTTTCTCTTTGAAGCTGTGATTTGTTATTCATCTGTTTCAGCACAGCTATTAGCAAGTTATCAATGGAGTGAGCAGAGAGATTAAAGAGATTCCCTATTGGTTTTTGAGTGTTGCAATTTCTGATGTCAGATTTGTGTCCAACAGAGAGTGTCCTGTTTGTCCAATATATAAGGCAGGAGGGGCATTTCTGGCACATGATGTTATAAATCACATTGGTGGATGAGCAGATAAATGAGCCCTTGATGGAGTAGGTGGCTTGATTTGGTCCTGTGATGGTGTCTTTAGTGTAGATACTAGGGCAAAGTTGGCAGAGTGGTCTGTTGTAGGGATATGTTCCTGCTTTGATGTTTCTGTTGTCTGATCTGTAGTTGCTGGTGAGTATCCATTTAAGGTTGAGGGGCTGTCTGTAAGCAAGGAGAGGTCTGTCTCCCAAGGCTTGAGAGAGTGAGGGATCATCTTGTAGAATAGGCTGTAGATCTTTGATGATGTGCTGTAGAGGTCTGACTTGGGGGTTGTAGGTGGTGACCAATGGCGTTCGGTTGTTTTTTTTTTCTTGGGCTTCTCCTGTAGTAGTTTACTTCTGGGTACCCGTCTGGCTCTGTCAATCTGCTTCTTAACTTCTTTGGGTGGGTACTGTAGTTTTAAGAATGCTTGATAGAGATCCTGAAGGTGTCTGTCTCTGTCTGAAGGATCGGAGCAGATGCGGTTATACCTTAGGGCTTGATTGTAGACAATGGATCTTGTGGTGCATTATGGATGAAAGCTTGAGGGATGTAGATAACTATAGAGATCAGAAGGTTTTTGGTATAGGGTGGTCTTTATGTGCCCATCACTAATTTGCACTGTAGTGTTCAGAAAGTGGATCTCCTGTGTGGAGTGTTCCAGACTAAGTTTGATTGTGGAGTGGAAATTGTTGAAATCTCTGTGGAAATCTTCAAGGACATCCTTACCGTGGATCCAGATGATGAAGATGCCATCAATATAGCGTAAATAAAGTAGAGATGCTCTGGGATGAGATGTGAGGAAGCATTGTTCTAAGTCAGCCATAAAAATATTGGCATATGGTGGGGCCATACGGGTAATGTGTTCTCATTATCCACTGCTGGAGCCCATGCATTACTGCAGAATAAACCCATTTTAAATTCTCAGTGTCCCATATACTCCCCTTCACAGGAAAGCATTATAGAAGGCAATCCCACATCCTCAACACAGCAAGGCCCAAATCTAAGAAAACACTTAAACGTGTGCATAACTTTAAGCACATTAATAGTTCCATTGATTTTTGTGAGATTGTTCAGGTGTTTAAAGTTACCCATGTCCTTAATTATTTTACTATCCCAGGGTCCCAGTACCCAGCAATCCACAAAATCAGATCAGTTCCCACCTCCCCACTCTGTGCATTGACAACTTTTTGTCAACCTTGCACTCATCTAAACTTTTTTGTCCTTTTTAGTAGTTTCTTGCCACCTGCCCCTCCCCACCAGCTCCCCATCCAACAAACCCCAAACTAAAGCAAAAGGCAGCTAGGAACCAAATATGTTAAATGTACTCTAAAAAACATGTAAAAAGACCTGGCCCCTAACTCAAGAAGCTTCTAGTCTTATAGTTTATACCTGCTCTAAGAGGATATAAAATACCCTAGTTTTAACTTTACTCCACCTATTAGTGCAAGATAGAGGGAAGCAGGATGGTCTAGTGGTTAGGGCACTAATCTAGGATGGGAGACCTGTTTCCATTCCCTGCTCTATCAAAGAGCTTCTGTGCCTTATAAGTCACCTAGTCGCTCTGTGCTTCAATTTCCCCAGTTGTAGAATGGAAATAATAGTACTTCACAGGAGTGTTGTGAATATAAATACATTAAAATTTTGAGGCGTCGGAGCAATATAAGTAAGATAGATAGACTTAAGATTGTTTAGGTCTATATCTTTTTCTGCTAACATAACAATCCTCTTTACTATTTCTGTTTGTATGATTTACTAATACTTGCAGACCGTGAGGTAATGAGTTCCAATATCTAGTAGCATACAGTAGCAACTGTGGTTGCATGCCTTGTATAAGCATCTTTTTTATTAAATTTAGTCTTTCAAAATAAGTGTTTGCAGCATTTATCTTCTCTCTATATAACTTCATGGTCTTTGAAGGCACTTTCAGTTATGTATATAAGATATCAAGTTTACACTCTCAGTTTCTGCTCTTGCAAATTATTCATGTTTCGCATCTCTCTGCTTTTCTACATAGATCACTCACACAATTCATCTGCTTGTTGCACAACACACCACAAATCTCAACAGCAGGGTAACATCTCTCTGTTTTATCTGCCAAAATTGAGAAAGTGATACACACTCCCAGTGCTTCTAGTTATGCTCTACTCAATAACAAGATAATTTTTTTTAGCTTGTCACTGCTTTCATCTGTTTCTCAGTTTGCATATGTAATTCAAATTATTGTTAAAAGTGTTTTGTATCCTTGTTTTGAATTTAAATTCTAGTTACAGCTCATTTCTCGACAAAATAAGACTTTTCCTAATGCTATAGGAAGTTGGGGGAAACAACAAATCATATTTTTAGTGATTAGCACTGCATATTCCAACTAAAAGAAATGCAATTTTAAAACAGCTTCACACTCCAGTAATACTAGGAAAAAATGTTGCCATATTATCTGGGAATTAACTGTTATTTTGGAGTGCCCTCAAAACATATAGAGAAACAATAGCAGGACCCCTAAAGAGTATTTCCTGATTCTGCTGCTGAATTAGGGAGTGGGCAGGTAACTGTTCTTTTAAATGCGATAATTGTGCATTTGTATCCAGAGGACATACAAGTCAACCCTCCAACCTCCAAAACTCTAGATATCAGAATAGGCTGGCAAATCATTATAGGTCATCTAGGTCAGTGGTTTTCAAACGTAAGGTTGGGACCCACTACTGCTGCCCTCTGCTGCCACCGCCAAAAGACTGGAATGAATTGCTCAGAGATGTAGATTTTGGGTCGCAGGCATAAATGATTTTTTTCAACTGGGTCCTGAGAAAAAAAGTTTGAAAACCACTGATCTAGGTCATTCCTAGAAGATGACTTAAAGCAAGGCATAGGGAGACTGCAGGGACTAGCATGTCAAGGGTTCAGTCCAACTTTCCATACCATTTGAGGGAGTGTGAACCTGAACATGAATTTTCTTGTAAATTTCAGGAGTGATGATCTGAATTTGCCAGTTTGGATATTCTGTAACAAACCAGACTAGATTATTTTGCACACCTTTCATGTATTAATTTGCAAATTGTTGGAATGAACACACTATCATTATAATATCATCTATACTGATAAAAATTGAAACAGATTTACACTCATTTACCCCCTCAAATGGCCTCAGCCCAGACTGGAATAGGCCTCTCATTATGGAAGAATAGTTTATCATTCATGGTCTTTAAAGTCACAGTCGTTTTTGCTGTGCTGCCAATAGAGATTCCAGTTGTAAACGTGATTTTTTGTGGCACTCTTGATAAACCACATCAGAGAGGAGTTTATACTGTGCCCACCACGTTCTTACCTCTGCAATCTTTTCTATTCATTGACTTGGTCACTTTCTCTGTCTTTTCTTCTTTGAAATAAAACATTGTAATAATCCTAGCTGAGTACGCTAAAACATGAACCATCCCCCCAAAAATTGGGTGGCAGAAAAGTGGCTTTCGAACAATATAATCCATTCCACTTCATAGTCTCAGAAAGCAGATATGTTTCCAAGTGATGGGATGCCCTTAATAAATGTACTAGCAGTAACATAAAGTTTTAAAGAAAAATATATACAAGGAGGCTGAATGCAAACGAAAAGAAAACTGAACCATTTTCTTGTATTTTATTCTAAGGGAGAATACTCCACTCCATGCTTTAAAGATAGCTAGTTCAAGCTTTTTCATAGAAAAGGTAAAAATGAAAGGCAAAAGTGACCCATCTTTTCCTCAGATATTCCAGCACTAGACATTTCTCATTTTTTTGGCCTGTTAGTCTTATGGATGTCTACAGATGTGCTCCAGTGGTTCAATTATCACTTTAAAGACTGTTGTAGTTCTTTCCCGACCTTGATACCAAGTGATCATTTTATGTGACCTTCCTTCCTGTCTTTCTCCTGCTTGAATGTCAGCAGTTTCCCCCCTAAATATCCAGCTTTCCATTTCCTGATTCTCTCGTTTGTTTCCTAACAATTCACCAGGTGATAAATTATCAGTGAAATTGTTCATCTTTTTCTGTCTGTTGAGATTTTTCTTCCCTGTTCACCTATTGCTTTGTAATTCCCAAGAATAATTTCCTGCCACAAGAAGGGCTCTACCTCCAAATTTCACCCTTTAAAATGTTTTATTTTGTAATAGGCGAGCTATGTTTTGAAATTCTATTGACACACTGGAAAACTGAAAACTAATCAGGTTTATAATGAAATATTTAGAAGTGATTTTTTTGACAATTTGATTTTAAAAGTTACATAGTAGGAGAAATATATATTACTTATGATCACATTAGAAATTATAAGTTAAAAATAATGAGAAAGGAAGAAAAACTGAATTGGATATCTACTGTATCAGAAGTACATTTAATAATAGGAGAGAGAGCAAAAATGGAGCCTTTTATTTCAAATCTTTTCTCCCTTCACCTTCAATCTTTGATGGGTCAAGTTAATTGTAACACAAACTCAAATAACTTGTTTTTGCAAAAATCAAAACTATGATTGTCTGCCTAGCTATAAAAATCCTGGGCTTATTCCTCAGAATGGCTGAGCATCCTCATCTCCCATTACTATCAGTGGGATTTTAGGGCTTTGGGCACTTTGCAAAACTGAGCATAAAATCAGGATCTTTGTTGGGATCATGCAATTTTAATGTTGCTGTCTGAGGAATTATTGTGAACATGTCTGTAAAAAATATTTAATGTGTCTACTAAAACTGAAACATTTTTTCAGTACAAAAATATATTAGTGAAGGGACTGTTTGTATTTTGATACATTCACATTTTTTTACACCTTGTTTTACATAACTGTTGACTACAAGAGCATTAGAACACTTTTTTGAGGTAAATGGAGGTAAACGTCATAGATTTTATATGTAGACTTAAGTTACAGTAAGAATTACTTTGCAGGACAACTCTCAGATCTTTATGACAGAGGAGATACCGATGCATTATATTATTATTTGTGGTCAAAGGTGTGTAATAATTTGATTGTTAATGATTACAGAATTGCTTGTACAATCTGCACAATAGATGTATTTTGTCCTCAAATACTTGGCAGACAGGAAGTAGCTGAGGGAATGAGAAAGGTAATAAGCAGAAATATCTTTTTCTATCTGTGTTATAACTTCATTATGAATGAAAAGAAATGAAGTGTCCAATAACATCTGTACCAGTCTTCGAATGAGAAACTGTTCCAATGAACTCTTATTATCCATATGGTGTTTAGTATTATAGATTATAATGTTGGCAGAACTGCTAAATCGAGTGTAAATAATAGTGATGAGAAACCTCCACATCAACACTTACCCTAGCATAACAGAAGCCATTTTCAGTTTTGCAAACCAGGTAGCCTTCTCTCTTCCTGTGGAACAAATCAGACTTCTGGTGGCTCACTCCTGTCCTCTAAAGTACACAAGTCTTTGGTGGCATCAGAACAAGAGTTGGGAAATACATGTAGTCTCTTCCTCTAATAAACCTTGATTTAGCTGCTCCCCCAGTTAAGCAGCTTTCTTGGACTTCTCTACTAGTTGCATCCCAGACATAACCGACATCTCTCAAATCTCAGGGTGCACAGGAATTAAGAACCTGTGATGTACATTAGCACATGTCCAAGTCAAAATGTCAAAAGCAAAAAGAGGGGTAGGAATGGGGCCAGCTGGAGGTAGGCTGACTTATTATTATCTGAATGCATTCTACCTCAGAAGGTGATATTTGGCTGGCTAGTTCTTCTCAAAAACTATCTTGAAGAGGAAGGACTCCTCTGCTACCTCTTAAAAGGCAGGGAACATTCCAAACCACAAAAAAGGGACAACAATAAAGGTTCTCCCTATTTCATTTTTTCCCCAACTGGCTCACTCATTTCTAATCACTCAAATACTAAAAACTACTACTATAGCATTATCTAAGGATTCATGTCCATTCAGAATTTCACAGTTTAATCTAAGGTGCAATTGTAAACCAATTTAGCTAAACCAATGACACAGGCTTTTTTTTAAAAAAAATACTCAAACACAGATTATCTCTCGATATATCAATCTTGAGATCTGATAAACTATTAGCCACTACGGATGCATCTACACTTAGAAACTAAGTCGACTTAAGCTTGCTCAGCCTTTGCCCATTGTACCTGGGTACAATGGGGCAAAGGGGGACAGGGACCCTGGCAGAGAATAGGGGCAGGGTGGGCAGGGCTCTGCCCTTTGGGGGGGCATGCCAGGCTCTCCCTGTATCCCCCCCAACCGGCAGGGAGGGCAGTGGGGGAGTCCTGGAGAGCCCTAAGTCGACTTAGGGCTACTCCAGGGCTACACTGGCTTAAGTCGACTTTAGGAAGTTGACTTAAGCCTAAAGTCGAATTAAGGAGGTTTAATAAAGTCGATTTAATTTTCATTAAGTTGACTTTATTTTCCTTAAGTTGACTTAAGCAGCTTGCTTAAGTCAACTTAATTTAATCCACGTCTATACTACACATTCCTTCAGTCGACTTAAGCAAGCTGCTTAAGTCAATTTAAGGAAAATAAAGTCAACTTAATGCAAATTAAGTCGACTTTATTCAACCTCCTTAATTCGACTTTAGGCTTAAGTCGACTTCATAAAGTCGACTTAAGCCAGTGTAGACCTGGAGTAGCCCTAAGTCGACTTAGGGCTCTCCAGGACTCCCCCACTGCCCTCCCTGCCAATTGGGGGGGGATACAGGGGGAGCCTGGCATGCCCCCCCAAAGGGCAGGGCAGAGCCCTGCCCACCCTGCCCCTATGCTCTGCCAGGGTCCCTGTCCCCGTTTGCCCCATTGTACCCAGGTACAATGGGGCAAAGGCTGAGCCCCCTGGCACTGCGCAAGTGGTGCACCCCCTGGCACTGTGCAAGGGGTGCACTCCCTGCCACCATGGATCTGCCCAAGGTCCCCCTAGCCCGTACAAGTCGACCTACGCATCCAGTGTGGATGCTCTAGGTCGACTTTGTAAGTTTCCCCCTAAGTCGACTTTAAATTTAAATGTGGGCATGCTAAGTTGACTTAAATTTACAAGTGTAGACATAGCCTACTATTGTAGGAAAACCTTCTCAGGGACTATTCATAAAATAAAATTATTCTAGTAACACCACAGTGAATTCTACCAAGTACAGAAGTGACAAAGGTCGTGAGTACTGTGGTAGTTGAAGGGTCTTGCCTGAAAAAGTGGTAATATGTTGCTGGTGTCACAAACACTGCAGGGACTGAACTTCGCAGAGACTAAAACATGGCAAACTAAACCACAAAAGACATGGCCAGGCACTGAAAGGAGATATCAAGTATATTGTTTTGCAGAGAAAAGATGAGACCTCTCCTGATAGGAGTATTAGTAGGGGAATATGCGAGTTTATTTTCATTTAAGAGGTTACTATGGTGACAGACAAGCTACTATTTGCCAACAGTTACCATACAATGATAATGAGATATTGCAATTATTACCTATTGTAGTTATTGGAAATAACGCCAATATCTCAGAACCATTCATTTGTGTTGTGGTAGCATCTGGAACTCCTAATATGGAATTGGTGCTCCTACTCCATTGTGGTAGGCATTACAGACTAGAGTATTGTCATCTGTTTAAAATGAGTCAGAACTTCCAGTATTCTTCAAGAAATAATTTGTTATAATAAACCTAGAACTAAACATGGAGGAAAAATGGAAGGATATTCATTTTAGAAGCCTGAATATGGGTAATGCTGTGTTCTCTGAGTACATGATCCTAAGAGCAAAGGAAATAAGTCATTGACATCAGAAAATAAATCTTTACCTAAGTTTGTGTTAAAAATGGAAAAACCGTTTGGCAATTTTAGGGATCTCTAAGATTGTGCTGCCATCACATCAGTAATGTGCCCCAATCACAACTAAGCCAAAAGGACAGACCTCTAGGTGCTGTTGAACCTCCATCACCACCACCCCAAAAAAAAAAAAACCTTACTCAAAACAATCAGATTATCATTAACTGAACTGTTGTCCCACTCGGAGATCAGAGTCTTCTTCACTCTCGACTTAACACCTCTATAGAATATTCTGAGGAATTATATACACTTTATGAAGGCAAGTTACACTTCCCCTTCAATTTCCAGTGCACTTGTTATATCCATTTTACTGATGAAATACAGAAGCAAAGCAAACATAAGGAAGGCCATAGAAGAAGTCCATGGCCTATCTGGAAATAAAACTCAGACCTTCTAACTCCCAATCCATTGCTTTGATCAAAAGACTAACTTTACCTAGAATATGGAAATCAGATCCTAATTTTTTCTAAGTTCAGGGCTGATATTGACTGTTTTTGCCTTTTACCTGTATATTTTGGAGAAATAATGAATTCATTCAATAAATCTACAGCCTTTTATTGCCATCTTGGTAAAGTTTGTTAACACATGAATAAATAAATAAATAAATTAAAAATAATTTTGGCACCCTATTAAGACAGTGGCTATTAAGACAGTGGGCATGCCTAGGAGATTCCATATTCAGGACTCACAGAGATCTACTTAAAACAATTTGACCCATTTACAATGCTATTAATGATATTTCAGAGGAGAAATTTTCAACAGCAGTAAGTAAAATAATCTACAGACCTCAGTGGTGTAATTAGATATCCAAATTATAATTAGACATTATTCAAGTGAACTATTGTAATTCAAAGATAAAATATTAATAGGGATCAAGAAGTCAGTTAATGACTCTTGTGCATTACCTCTAAGCCCCTTTGTTCTGCACTATGTGAGATTTTTAGTTCCACAGAATGTGAGAGCCTATGTTTGTTTGTTTGTTTGTTTGTTTGTTTGTTAAGGAGAGATGGAGTTGAAAGTAGAGAAATCAAATAATGAACCTCAAGAAGGATTAAGAGAAGAGTGATCCCTCTTCCATCCACCACAGTGCACACCATAGCCCATAGACCTAATGTTAGCATTTTACTTTGCAGTAATCCAAGGAACCTACAGGTCTGGGTCCTATAAGGCATTATCTTTAAGCAGTTAGCATAAGGTCTATGAATTTTGGCACGGATAATGGCCCCACAGTCAACCTGAGTTTTGAAGAACTGTGAATGCTTAATGTTTGTACAAAATGGTGCCAGGTAACTGGAGGAACATTGAACTGATACTAAACTTGGATATGTTAGGATAACATTGTGGGTCATTTTGAACTTGTTTTGGCAACAAATTTGTGTATATGGTACTAAGATAAAATAATTAATGTACTAACCAATAGGATAAGGACACTCCAACTTTATAAGGTGAAGGAATTAAATATGAATAGGGAGAATAGGCATATATATGAATACTAATGACAACCCCTCTCCCCTATAATAGGCCAGACCCTCATGTAAAGAGGGAATTTGGATCATTGGCCTTGTTTGGCATATCAGGGACAGAGCTAGCTCTTTCTGCTAACCAGCAGATCCCCAAAGAAATGTGTGAATATATGTAAGGAACGATACAAGGGATATTAATTTAAGTCTGCATTTTCGCTATGGTTTTTCATGTGGTTTGAAGCATTTGTGTCTTTGCTAATTGTGCTAATAAAGTAGTTAAAGCTTTGTTCTGCTCTCAGTGTGCATTGTTATGCCCAACAAGGTTCCTGGCCAGATACTGATCTCAATAACCTTGATTCTGTTGTGCCTGATGCTGGGACAAGACACCTCCACTCCAGCTCTTTATTCAGTAATTAATTGGACATCATTAATAACAAATAATTACTAAAGAATCTGGCAATAATTCAGGATGTAAGAAAGGACTGCTGTCATACCATTTATTAGTTCCCTTTCTGAACAGGGATAGCAGGTCTGGTAATGCAAGTTTAATAGTTTGTACTGGCCTGAGAGGTCATCCATTAAGTACACTACTTAATCTACTGCCCAATACAAATTGCTTTTCCAATGTGGCACACACCACTTGATACTTGTGTTTCTGTAGAGATGAGAAGTTCCAAAGGGGTAGCTGTGTTAGTCTAATTCAGCAAAACAAACAAGGACTCTGGTGGCACTTTTAAAGACCAACACATTTATTATTTATTTATTTATTTAGAGATGAGACTATCACAAGGCTCATACATGACCCTATGCCTGAAGGAGTAACTCCCACCTCAACTTCAGGTACCACACACCAGGGAAGTTTCTGTAAGAATGAACAGGACCTCGGAAAAGCTTAATGAAACTGAGGTAGTCTTAATTAAGACCACTTTGTAATATCAGGAAAAGGGATTTGTATGATCTTAATTGGGATTCCTTTTGTACACCTGGGAAAGGGGTGTGTGTGCAACAGACTGAGCCTGTGTCGCAAAGTGTGTTGGCTGGCAGCACAGAAACCTGGGTAAGTTGCAGACTGCAGTTCCTGGGTAATCAGGAAATGTAAGAGAGGCAGGCTGGAAAGCTTGCAAAGCCTGAGGTTGAGCCTGAAAGAAAGCTAGCAGGAGACAGAAACTCTAACTATGGGTCACCTAAAATAGCTAAGAGACTGAAACAGGACTTTTTGGTGAGTTAGGTAAAGAGGGAAACTTTTGGGGAATAATGGTACATGATTTGGCTGGAGTGTGAAGGTACTTACAAGTATTATGTATTAAGATTAAATAATGATCAATAGACATAACAGGCTTCAGAGTTCCCTTATTGGGCTTTATTCAGCATGTTTGGCAAGGACTGCCAGGAGACACTCTGGCTATGTCTACACTTAGGGATTTAGGTCGACTTTACTAAGTCGACATTACTAAGTTGACTTTAAGTCGACCTTATTAAGTTGACTTAGAGAGTCCACACAGGACTCTTAAGTAGACTTAAACTTGGCCTTACTAAGTCGACTTAGAGAGTCTATACTAGACTCTCTAAGTCAACTAGTTAGGTCCAGGGGGAGGCGAGGCTCCTTTGGAGCCTTGGCTCCCCAGGCTGGGAGGGCTTGTCCTTGCGATATCCAGCCTGGAGGCAGGAAGCCAGAGCGGACCAGGGGAGAAGGGAGCGTGGAGTTCCCTTCTGGCCCGGACCGCTCGGCTCCCTTCGTGCCCCCCCATGCTGGCAATTGCTGGCGCTCCAGCTGCCGGGAAGCCCCCGGAGGTTGCCCGGCAGCTGGAGCACGGGTCTCGGTCAGAAAGGAGCTCCACACTCCCTTCTCCCTGGGACCGCTTGGGTCCCAGCTAGGAGGCAGCCCCACGCTCCCTTCTCTCTGGGACCGCTCAGGTCCCAGCTAGGAGGGAGTGCGGGGCTCCCTTCAGCCAGGACCACTCGGTCCCGGGGAGAAGGGAGCCAGGACAAGCCCTTTTCCCCCTGCCCTAAGTCGATTAAGTCGACTTAGGGCATCCACACTGCTTAAGTCGACTTAAGAAGTCAACTTAAGCATTAAAGTCGACTTTATACTAGGTTTTATAAAGTCGATTTAAGGAAACGCCAGTGTAGACGCAGAATAAATTAAGTCGATTTAAGCCTGCTCAGGTCGACTTAATTTACTAGTGTAGACGCACCCACAGATTTACCGAAGCACTTAACAACCCTCCCATTTATCACTATGGCAACCCCCAATGGCCCCAGTAACCTGAGACACCACAACAATCACTTAAAAAAAAAAAAAAAAGGTCTCGCACCTTAAAGTGTTACATAAATAACTTTATTCTGTAGTCTTTGAAGAACAGTATACTTTGGGAAATAAACATTTCCCTCCTCAAGTATTACAAATTCTCTTTATATTAGAAGCATTTTTTTTTGCTCTCTGCTTTATCCATTATATAACTGATATATGGTAGTTTGTGTTTCATATTTCTATTGTGTTCCACCATTTCATGCTGCTATGAGAATACAACAAAATGCATCTAATCCTCCTGTCACAGAATATCTAATAGTTGACAGGGCCTTAAATCTTTGTACAAAATGAAAAAAACTATTTCCATATACTTTCTTACCAAACATTTTTTGTTAATTATTTGAGTACACATTCCATACAAGTGAAAGGTTAAACTATGAAGTGTCCTGATAAAGACAAAAAGTAAAAAAAAAAAAAATGTAACATTTTCTTGTGGATTCAGTTTATTGGCACAGGCTATCTACCCCAAGGATACTACTCAGTGACCTGCAAACAGCCCTGTCTCAATTTCCCTCTTACGGTATCCCGTCTAGGGGGCCAACTGTATTCTTGAATTCTCCATCATATGCAAGAAGGAGGCTCCCACCTAGGGAGCCCTCCAGGAGCAGACATTGGCACAACCAGTGGACATACCTCAGTTTCCCCTTTCTTTACAGTCTGTACTCTGATTCCATAGTCCTCACTACTACTGAGTTCCCACTAACTCCACACCATAGTTTTCTGAGTGTAAATAGTCCTTTGCAGGATTAATTTATTACATAAACTTCCAGAATCATAATCCAGATTTCACCGACAATCCAAGCAGAATCATAGAAATGTAGGGCTAGAAGGGAACTTAAGATCTCATCAATTCAAACTTCCTATGTTGATGCAGGACTGAGTAAAACTAGACTATCCCCAACAGCTTTTTATCCAACCTTTTCTAAACAACCTCCAGTAAAAGGGGTTTACAACATCTTTTAAAGCATATTCCAGAATTTAACTATTTTTTAAGTTAGGAAGTTTTTCCTAATATCGAACCTAAACCTTTCTTGCTGCAGATTAACTCATTATTACTTGTTCTACCCTCAGTGGACACAGAGAACAATTGATTCCCTTAATAACAGTCCTTAAAATATTTAAAGACTATCATGCTCCCCCCCAGTCTTTCCTAAAGACTAAACAAGCCAAGGTTTTTGTTCTAACCTTTCCTTATAGGTCAGAATTTCTAAACCTTTTATAATTTTTGTTGATCTTCTCAGGACTCTCTTCAATATTTCCAAAGTGTGGCACCGAGAATTGGACAGAGTACTCCAGATGAGGGATCATTATTACTGACTAGAGTGGGACAATTAACTCCTTTGTGTGTATGATGCTCCTGTTAATAAACCCCAGAATGATATTAGCCTTTTTCACAACTGCATCATATTGTTGACTCATATTCAGTTTGTGATCCACTATAACCCCCAGATCAGATTTCACTTAGCCAGTGTTCCCATTTTTAGTTTTGCATTTTTCCTTCCTAAGTGAAGCACTTTGTGCTTATCTATCGAATTTCTTCTTTTTTATTCTGACCAATTCCCTAATTTATCAAGGTTGTTTTGAATTCTAATGCTGTCCTCCAAAGTGTTTACAGCGTCTCCCAGCTTGCTGTCATCTGAAAATTTTATAAGCACAAACTTCACTCCATTATCCAAGTCATTATCAAAAATATTGAATAGTACAGGACACAGGACTGACTTCTGTGGAACTCTATTGGATACATCTTCCCAATTTGACAGTGAAAAATTGATAGCTACGCTTTTAATATAGTCTTTCAACCATTTATGCACCCGCCTTACAGTAATTTCATCTAGACCAGATTTCCCTAGCTTGCTTATGAGAATGATATGCAAGACTCTCTCAAAACCCCTGCTAAAATCAAAATATTCATGACATCCTTTTTTCCCCAAGTGCCAACAGTCCAGCAACACTGTTGTATTAATTTACAAAGGTGTTAACATGATCTAGTCACCGTCCAGCATAAAACAGTGTTAAACAGGGTCAGGGGTTTGGAATACTGAGACCTATGCCTGCTTAGTAAGAAGGCAAACATGCCCTTGAACAGTCATTAAAAAAAAAAAGAAAAGAACAATGAAAACATTTGAAAAATAACATATTAAATATGACTTACAGTTAATAACGTGCCTTGTTCCCATTCACTTTTAACTGGAGAGAGCTTTTAGAACAAAAACCCCATCTGACATTTTTTTTAGATGGTATCAAAGACAATAATACCTGTTCTTTTAGGGAGAAGAGAAGTTAGTTGAGATGAGCTAGAGCTGTCATTAAAGTCCAATTCCTTTCATTTCAGCTGATGTTTGGGATTCATCCAGAGTTGGTGGGATGGTGATATCATTTGTATTTCTCCTTCTGGCAAATTGGTCAGGTGAACTCCGATATTCCAAATGATGACGGTCTGGGGAACCAAGAAACAATGGGGATGGCAGTCATGATGCTGAAACTCACTCTGGTAGCTTCTATCTGTTCTTCCCTTCTTTCCCTCAAAGTTTCATTTTTTAGGGACCCTAAAAGGGAATGAAGGGTGGAATATTCACACCTCATTATTTTGTCTACTAGTGAGACCTAATACACCAGTGTTAATTCATTAATTTCCTGTTCCATATCTTCCGTTTCATCAAATATGATTTCATCATAGTCCTTGAACTATATCAACATGGTGAGGTGTTTTTGTTTGCATCACATATCTACTCTAATGACACCATCATAGGACCTAAACAATCCAGCTACTCCATCAGGGGCTCATTCACCTGCTCATCCACCAATGGGATATATGTCATCATGTGCCGACAATGCCTTATACGTTGGCCAAACTGGACTGTTTCTGTGCAAAAGAATCAGTGGAAACAAATCAGATGTCCAGAATGGTAACCTTCAAAAACAAGTAGAGGAACAGTTCAACCTCCCTTCACATTCTTGTGAAAAATATGACAGTTAGTAATTCAACAGAAAAACTTCAAATCAAGACACCAAAGGGAAACTGCAGTGTTACAATTCATATGCAAATTTGACACCATTAAATTAGGTCTGGATAGAGATTTGGCCTGGCTCTCTCATTACATAAGATGATTTGCCCCTCTTTAGTCTTCCCACCTTCCTATCTGTTATTCCACTCAGTTTGAACCAAAATAACTTGCTTTGTTTGCTGAAGAAATCTGAACTGACTTTGTGAGGTACTCTTCTCTGCATTTATATATCCCCTTCCATACAGTAGTTTCCATTTCATGCATCTGATGAACTAGGATTTTACCCACAAAAGCTCATGCAATAAATAAGTGTACTAGCCTTTAAAAGTGCCACAGGACTCCTTGTTTGTTTTTGCTGAACTAGACTGCCATGGCTCCCGCTCTGTAACTTGTTTGCATCTGTTTATCACATTCATTACTGAAAGTCACTTGACCTAGTTTCCATCAACGGTTGTTGTTATAGGTTATCGTAACATTTTATAAACTTTCATGTATGCTTTACCCTAACTTACAATAAAGGTAAATTTGTCAGCCCCATTATTACAACAACACACAAGTACAGCTCTAGCATATATCTCCTTAAAGGTAAGATTCTTGTGTATGTCACCTAGCAGCCTCTTCCCAGCCCCCCTAGCTGTGTGCTTCTCCCACTGTTTCCTTTCCAGGTATGGTTAAAACTCCTGCTTGGAGACTTCAGCGGGTTCATTCCTCCATCATTTCACAGACTCTCTACCTCTATGGCCCTCAGGCTTATAGAGCTGACCAGCACCTCCTTCTGCTGCTCAAGCCTTCAGCTGCCCTCTTTGGCCATGGATTTCTGAAGCTCTCAAGTTAGCTCTGTTCTCATTGGCTATGTCTACACTGGCAAGGTAGTTCGAATTAAGGAAGCTTAATTCGAACTAACTAAAGCCATGGCTACACTAGGCTTTAATTAGTTCGAATTAATTCAAACTAATAAATTCGAATTGGCTATTCGAAGTAAGGGTTAATTCGAACTAGTTAGTTCGAATTAAGCAATGTGGCCATGTTAGTTCAAACTAATTGCTTAGTTCGAACTACCCAGCCCATTGAATTCAATGCAAATCGCTAATTCGAACTAAGCAAGTGCCACTTCATGGCACTTGCTTAGTTCGAGCTAATTTTTTGTAGTTTGGATTAAGTTAATTCAAACTAACTGAAATTAGTTTGATTAGTTAGTATGAACTAACTAATTCAAACTAATTTTAGTAAGTACAGACACAGCCATTTTGAGCGCTGTATATCCTTAGGACTCTGCATTCTAAACTCTGCCTCTCTGGCCTTTCTAACGTGGGGTTCTGCAGTCTCTTTCTTGCCTTTGGGCCGTCTCTCATTTCTAAGTCTTAGGGGCAGCTCCCTACCATATTTATAAACTAATTAAGCATATAAAGGAGTACCAGGAAATAGGTGTTACTGCAGAAATAAGGTGGTTTACCGTTCAGCCCACCAAGGTCAATGGAACTTTTACTATTGATTTTACTAGGAGGAGAATTAGGCCAAAACTGAGCAGCTGAACAAATCCCATAATGGAGCAGTGTGACCTATTGGTCAGAGCCAGAAATAGATTCAGGGTCATGATGAGAAGTTATGTCAAAGGGCAAAGCTAGGAATGATGCCAAGGATTAAATCAGAGTCAGAAGTCCTGCAAAGGATCAAATTGGAGTCAATAACTGGAGTGAGGGTGAAAAAGCAGGAACTGGGTATGGTAATAGGAACAAGGAAATGAGAACCAAGTGAGAAGGCAGGAATTTTGTTTCAGGGGTCTGGTCAGCAGCAAGCTTAGCAACAAGTTGCTCTGACAAGGGCTGGCACAGGAACAGGAAGCTTTATATCTGGTGAAGTCTAATCAGCAATTGGCTGCTCTTCACCAGAAGGACATCAATATGCAGGAAAATCAGGTTCACTGATTAGAATGAAGCCATTTATACAATATATTATTCAATGTTGGTAAAGGTATCAGAGTAAGGTCCATAGAAAGCTATTACACAGAACTCAGGAGATGTTATGTTCGTAACTTGTGATGTTGCTCCAATATATTTCTATATGACAGCCCTTAGAAATAGATTTTAGAAGAACCATGAATAAAAACAAAGGGAGGAGGTGATTACATCAGAGAATTGTTCCTTGCCTTAGGATTAGTAAAGTGAAAATGTAAGGGGACGTAAGAAGTCTGACTCGAGAAGCTACAACTCAAAGAATTTCATTTGTTAATACTTTAAAAGATTGTAGGTCAGTTCCACCTGACTGAATGCTTGTTCCACATACAGCAAAATTATCCCATGATTTTGACAGAGTTACTCCAGTTGCAAATTTTTATTAAATGTGTAGCTATTGTTAACAATTAAGAATCAACCACCATAAAGCCAAGCTAAGCAAGGTGAATTAATGGAGCAATAGCTTAAGTAAATTATTAGACAGAATTTTCAATAAAGATTTTTGAATCATCATTAATCAAATGAAATTGGCCAGTAAGAGATGTGTCTTACTGGCCAATTTCATTTGATTAATGCTGGTACAAAGGGGGGGGTTCTTAGTTTAAGCAAAGAGATGTTTGTGCAGCATTTGTTCTGGTAGAAACCCGATTCGAAGATACAGAGATATAGATCATGTAAGTGTTTGACAAAACTGACTTAAAAAAAAAATAACTAGGAGCTGTAGTAAGTGTTTCATAATATTAAGACTTCTCTCAGTAAGAGGGGCTTCTAGGAAGCTTCCTTTCTGAATAGATACTTCAGACTTATCAAGTTCAAGGTGAAAGAATGGAAAAGTGTCAAGAAGTGCTCTGGAGTATATAAGCAGTTTCCTTTTTGGACTATTATATAGGAAATGGCTTTTAGTGCAGGGAATCCAGAAATAATTTTGCGAAACAATGCAATTTTTCAATACAGATTTGTAGAGTTCGTATTCCACTGACTAACTAATAAATGTTATACTACAGATTTCAAGTTTTCAGGATCTTTCGCTTGACCAAATATCTTCTCATATTTATTGCTTCCCCCACCACCATTTCCAAAATCTCCTGATTAATTTTTTTTTGCTCCCACACAGGAAAGAATGAGAGATTATTAATTATAATTATATTATATTATATTATATTATATTATATTATATTATATTATTAAAACTGTTTTGGAATCTTCCAGTTTGTTACTGATGATATATCTTTCGTAGCAGTATAGTTTATATAGACAGCCAAACAATGAACAAAATATTGACTAAAACTTCAAAAAATGTTAGTATGATTTAGATACAAAAAATGTTTATATGAATCATTTTGTTTAAAAGAAAATCAAGGAGTGTTCTTAGGTTACAGATGGCTCAACAGAGTTTGTGTATAAAAAAGTTGTATGCAATAGTTTGTGAATATAAAAATTAATTCTGGATATATTAGGGCAATTAGACGAGAATCAATTTTACTTTTCCTACTTGGTTCTATAGTTTTCAGATGTCCCAAATTTTCTATTCAATTAAGTACCTTTAAAAGTCCTGTGATAGTGGAGATTATCTAGCAGAGGTTTGCATACAGAATTAAAATATCCAACTTCTGCATAAATTGCAATTTTAGTTTTAGAATCAAAAAGTTGGAGTTTGGGTTGCTAGGCTCATGTAGATCTTTCAAGATTTTTTTTTAAAATTACATTCTTTTATAACCATAGAGCACATGTGAAATCAGCACAATCTATACTTTGTGATTTTAAAAATAAAGGAATGATTTGGAGAATCTAATAGATATGTGGCTCACCATAGTTACATTTGAGACAAACAGGATAGGGCAGAGAATCCTTGCCAGATGTAAGTGGAAAGATACTTTTTAAAATGCAGCTTTGGCTATCTGGGTATCCAAAAACAGTGAAGCTTCTCTCAGAACATTATGGTTGCTCACTGCCTTAATCTGAGACCAGATGCATTAGGGAGATTGCAGCAACTATAAAGTTCTCTCTTCTCCTCACCAGCATCACCTTGATCTTTCCTTGATTTAATTTCAGACACTTGCTTATAATCCAGTTGCTCATATCTGTCAGGTCCATGTATAGTTGAGAGATGGTGCTGTTTTATCTGATGTGAAAGCGAAGTAGAGCTGTGGGATTTGACAAAAATAGAAGGTGGGTACCTGGGGACAGATGCCAGAGATTTCTTCCCTCCCACCTTAATGGTCAAATAGATATATGCAGTGTTGCTAACTTAATCATTGAAATTTGAATTGAAATTGAAACATTAAAACACTCTTTAAAAGCACACAGAGTATATGAAAAAGTATTCGCAAAAAGAATAGGTTTAAAAATATGAACAAAGACTAGCTTCCTCACTCTATTGCTGTTTTTTATGATGTTGGCAGACTCATTCTGGTGATGTTGGCCATCCTAATAATTTCAAATTATGATTTTTAAGCAAGGTCTGCGCAAACTCTCTTTGACAGCTAATGATGAGCCGGGGGTTGGGAAGGAAAGGCTTCAGGACCAAAGTGTATTTACATGAACACACCTCCTTTGCCTAGGTATCCAGCAGACAGAGCTGTGTTGCCCAAGTGATTAATTTTGGCGGGTGCTGTGTTACAAATCACTTCAGATTTGGATAGTCTATTCATTTATACATAGATTTGGATAAACTATTATTCCCAGAGGTACAGAACTCCTTCCTTCATAAACACAGTACTTGATCATTTTATAACATTAAGAATGGCAGTCCACAGCCCCCATACTTCTGGGATTCCCTCATCCATTATGAAAGTTTATTAAAACAAACAAACAAACAAACAACAAACAAACAAACAAACAAAAAAAAACTTGTTTGAGCCTCAACACCTAATTGCTTGAGTCGTAGCACCTCTTTCATTACAAATTAAGCATGAGTCACCCTCAACTGAACTGCACTCACTAAGATAGATCCCAGGGGAGAAGGAGAGAGACAGAGGATTGAGACAGGTGTTTTCTTGGCGGCAGGCAGCTGCCTAAGAATCGCAAGAACTATTTGACTTTTCCCTTTCTTCTGTTTAAAGATAAAGATGATCAGGCTTCACAGAGTGTCTTTTTGGTTTTTTTTATGTGACTGCTAGAGCTGAAATCACTTATGATTTCCCTAAGTGCTTACACTTGCTTTGGGACAATGCTTTTGTGGACGAGTGAGGTTTGCCCACTGGGAGCTGAGTGGAACCTCAAAAGACTGACTTGCAGAGGTCACAGTAGCAGGTGGGAGAAGATGTTGACAACACAGGGTTTTCAGTGATGGAGTGGTGGAGTGAACAGTGGCACAAGAAACAACAGAGGTCAGAGCAAGTGACCTGCAGAGTAGCGAGTGGCTGGAGAGACGAATAAGGAGCCATTCTCCTTCCCATCCCCAAGGAGGGTGGTGGTCTCAAATGAAAGCACCTCTGAATGCTGGATCTCCCACTGGAGATGGGAGTCCATAGCTCCCATACTTCTGGGCTGCTGGGATGATTTAGTGGGAGTAGTCCTGCTTTTAGCAGCGGGTTGGACTAGATGACCTCAGGAGGTCCCTTCCAACCCTAAGGTTCTATGATTTTATGATTCTATGATCAAGGAGAACAACTTTCTCTTCATATGGAATCTGTTCCATACACCTAATCATTTTAGCTGCTCTTCTCTATACCTTTTCCAATTCCAATATAACTATTTTTGAGACCAGAACTGTACGCAGTATTCAAGATACATGCATAACATGAATTTATATAGAAAAAGTGGAGAAACTTATTTTGTCAGACCTATCAGCAATGGTGACAATCTACATGAAAAGGCTGTAAAACACCAAGCCTTACAAGCCAGTCACTGTCAAAGCCAATTTTAATGAGGCTGTTGAATGTTGGAGGCACAACACAGTTTATGTGAGCAAACATGGTGGTCTCTTTATAATTTCAATTTAAGCAAGAGATATCATGTACTACAAACTGGAGAACAATGTTAAGTTCATTGTCATTAATTAATTCTGAAGTTGGACACTGGTTCTGAATTAAACAAAAAAATGCTCAGTATCTTTCTAAGGAAACTCAACTGAGTGGTTAGAAGTATGTGGTACAACAGTGAAAGACTCAGCAGTTGAAAAAATATTTAAAAATTGCATATATGGCTGATGAATGCACTGATGTAAATGAGTGTTAAGTATTATCTCACTCTGTACATTATCCAGATGTCCATGGTAGGCCAAAAAATGCATTTCCAGATGTTTGTGTTATAGAAGACACATCGACCGGATGTGTGACAACCCACAGCTTAGGGTTAAATGCTTGTAGAATGATCCCCAAACAGATGGCTGCTTGTGCATTTGATGTAGCTGCAAATTTCTCTGGAAAAGATGGTGGAGTAAAAGCTTTGCTCGAGAAACTTGCAGCTATAATCTCTCCTGTACACACTGCAGACTCTTCAAAAGACATTAAAAAGTAATAAATGTAACGTCTTTGTTATATTCTTTCTTCAGCAAAAGTCAAAAGGACTGAATGTACTGGAAAAAATGAAAGATACACTGGGACTGAAGTTCAAATTTATCCAATCTGGGAAAACCCATTGGCTTTCTCATTTACGATCCTTGGCTGTTGTCTTAAAATTACTGCAACCATTATTACTGACTTTGGAGCATATCAACCAAGAGAGAACAGATCTAAATAGTGAGGCTGATGGACTACTTCTAATAATAAATTCAGAGAAGATTATTGCCATTCTCACTTTTGTAAGTCTACTGTTGAAACTGTTGGGTCATTAAACAATGCTATTCAGGCATCTGTTACAACAGTAGTAGATCTTTCTCCCACAATAGAAGCTACTCTTGGATCAATAAGAGAGATATCAATTGAAAATGTAATGGAAGATGCAAAGACTTCCGTCCAGAAGTTGACTAATGAAGGAATTATATTGAAGCCTTAAGTGAAGAGGATAAGAATTGTTTTTTAAACTAGCTGAAAAAGTACATGGTCTTGATTCTTATAAATCTATAACAGTAACTTCTGATTCTATCAAGCTCTGTGTACTTTTTACAGATGCCTGACTTAATAAAACACTGATAGTTGAGTGGAGTGAGGCACTACCAGCAATGAGGCTGATATATGATCAAGATAGAATAGAGTATTTGAACCCAGAGTGGAATGTCATAAGATGAATGAATGAAGATTGACTTCCAACTTCTTCTTTATCATCACTAATGGTACAGCCCCAATCTTTATGCTATGTTTCCTGAGACGAAAGAAGTAGGAATTCATGTCTTGCTATTCCCAGTCACAACTGTTACATTTGAGCATATTTTTCCATAATGAATAGAATTTTATGTTCTAAAAGAAGTTGCCTTATGCCTGATCATGAGCATTTCATGAAGGAATGAAAGTACCAAACACATGAGAAATCACGAAAGATTAATGCACTGCACCTGAAAAGTTCATTAACAGAACTGGGCAAAATTACAAGAAGAAACCAAGAAGGATATAGATATAGTGCTTCAAAGAAGGTTTGATTCACCACATTTAATTTGTATGATGATTTTAAAACATGAGTTTAAATCAAATAAAATTGTATGAATTACTTTTCAGTTTTTACAGTTTTGCCATACAGCCCACCTTCACCCATACAGTCTCACCTCCTGTTGGAGCTCACTCCCCTGTAAATTCAATCCTTCACTTCCTCCAATTTCAATTCCTATGGAAAACACTGGGACATAAATAAATAAATTTAAACAAAAAACAAAAGGTGATTATGAGAGTAACTTCCAGTAATAAATGATGTGTGAAAGTTTCTGTTACACCAGGGCACATTTAAATTAATGTTACTGAAGCCAATGGAGTTATTCTATATTTATACCCCACAGAGATCACAGTTTGATGACCTATGGACATCTCTTATCCACTCATACTAATGGGGAGGTACCTGTCAGCATGAGTGCAGGGATGTAATTTTATGAATTCAGAACTTTAAATAACTACACAATTTATCCTGCCTAGCAAAGGTTTGCAGAGACATGTTTTAATCTGCTTAACTTTTATTTACATTGATTTTCTCTATTTCCTTTCTCCCACAAAACTTGATTTAAGATAATTGGAATTGATGGTTGCCTGCAGGAAAATAACTGTTTCCTGTTAAAGGATATGGGAAGAGTGACACAGAAATGCCTTGAGTGAGGACAGATTGCAGAGTCAGATTTGTGAATGGTGCCGGTTTCCTTGTGACTCAAGGGACAATTCAAGAAAGAGTGGCACACTCTTTCTGATCTATCAGTCTTTATGCTCAAAGGAAACCTGAAAGTGGAAGAAAGAGTGTAGGGACAGGAGCTGGAGCCACATTGTTTGAGTGTGTAGGGATCTGGATAAAAGCAGAGTGGGACAAAAACAGGCTGGGCATGACAGGGGTAGAAGGGTCTCTAATAAGCACCATAGAATATTTCCTTCCATACTCACCTGGGCTATGTCTACACTTGGCCAAATAAGTCAATTTAGCATGTCCACGCTATAAAATTAGGTCGACTTAAAGTGGATCTTGCCAAATCGACTTAGAGCATCCACACTGGACATCTAAGTCGACTTGTAGGGGCTAGGTGGACCTGGGACTGGTCCATGGTGGCAGGGGGGGCACCCCTTTCAAAGTGCAATGGGGCTCAGCATTTACCCCATTGTACCAGGGTAGAATGGGGGCAGAGCAGGACAGGGACAGGGGTAGGGTATAGGAGCGGTGTGGGCAGGGCTGTGTCCTGCCCTGTGGGTGGGCATGCCAGGCTCTGGCTAAGCCAGCCACCCTGGCAGGGAGCCCTGAGGGGGAGCCCTGAGGGCTCTTTAAGTTCGCTTAAAGTCAATTTAGGGCTAATCCGCATCTACACTGGCTAAGTCAATTTAATAAACTCGACTTGGCCAGTAAGGTCGACTTTGAACTAGGTTTTATAAAGTCAACTTAAAATTTCCTTAAGTCGACTTAAGCAGTAGCTTAAGTCGACTTAAGGAAATTGTAGTGTAGACACAGAGTAAAGACTTCATTTACAAGTGTAGACGCACCCCATGAAACTAATTGTGACTTAGGTTCCTAAATGCTTAAGTCATTTTCAAAAACCAGGGCTTAGATTACTAAAACAATTAGGCTTTTTGAACAAATTTACCCTGAGCTGTAACTTTCACTACATTGTTTAAAGTGTGTTCTGTCATGTCACACCACTGAACGGGCATTCCATAGCTCATATAGTATAGGACAGAGATGCTAGGTTTCATTTCCTGGGAGACCAATTGAATTGCAGGTCTAAAAGATAGGTCTCCTTTGTTTTAAGTTTAAGACAAACCAGAGATTCTGTCACATTAATGTCTCTCTGTCCTCACCATTATTCTGTTCCAATCCATTCACGTTTTCACTAGTTTCTCAAAGTTATGTTTACACTGAGCTAGGACTGTGATTCCTCCTGCTCATGTACACAGACTCTTGCTAGCTCTCATCGATCCAGTGCAAATAGAAATAGTAGTGTAGCTGTGATAGTATGGGTAACAGCAGCAGAAGCACAGATTAGCTGTGCCAAGTAGATCCTATCTGAAACCAGCAGATACAGATGCAGCATGTCTAAGCCATCCTTCCATTTCCACTACTTGTGCTACCATGGCTACGCTGTTACTTATACTTGCATTAGTTCTATGAGAACTTGTATGAGTCTGTGTATGTAAGCAGAAGCATCATATTCTTAGCTTTTATTGCAGACATAGTACAAAATATTTATAAGGGTTAGCCCAGAAAAACACATGGGGTGAAGTAGTTAGGAAAGACTCATGTGACTGTGTATCAGTTCTAGAGCTCTTTCTTTTTCAATTGTGGTCTTAATTTCTGTCATAATACCCTGCCCTTTTCTAACTGTGTGCCTGCAAGACTCTTGGTTTTCTATATATAACTAAAGTACTCCTTATTGAATGTTTGTAGAATTTTAAATATTGGGTGCTTCTGTCCCCCGTTACTCTGGCCAAACCATATAGAACTGCACTGAAAGATTTTCGCTCTCTTGCCATCGATGTCCTGAATCCTTATCATCATAAAAACAGCAGGAATGATGAACCATGAAATCCTATGTCTGTCATTATATTTTCCCCCACAGAATAAAACTGGCATTTCTGTATAGAGCAGCAGTGTATGCATTACAGGATGTGAGGCAAGTTGGGAACTGACCACTCAGTACAGGCACCCAAATCACAACTGCTGAATTATACCTATGATATTTTTGGGATCACACAGACTAGTAAGGGGTTCTGTCACTGCCTGCCTTAATGCTATGCTGCTACAGGTCAGATCTTGACAGTAGCCAGCTGACAAGCATAAAGGTCTCAATCCTACCTTACACAAGCTTCGACTTCAAAGAGTCTTTGAAAGGTGATCTCAAATCACTAGTCCTCCTGGTCCTGAGTTCCCCCCAATACCAGACATTCTAATTTTTTCCTCGCTGGTCCATTCCTTCTGAGTGAGTGAAAACTGTTCCACTTACCAATTCAGTTTTGGTGACAAACACCACCTAGAACACACATCACAGACTTCGTTAGAGTAAAAATAAACAAAATATTTCTTTAATAGAAAATCATAGATTCATAATGAAATAGTAAGGAAAAACAAACACATTCAAGTTATACAGAAAAAAAACCCATAAAGATGCAAGCTCAGACTTCTGTATTAGTGAAATTTCCTTTTCTAATACAAGTTACCTATTACCTCTGAACTATTTCCCAGTGTACCCTCTTCCTGAGATTCATAGGGGATTCATAGACTCAAAGGTCAGAAGGGACCAAGATGATCATCTAGTCTGACCTCCTGCACAATGCAGACTACAAAACCTCAGCCACCCAGTCCTCCAAAAAACCTCTAACCTAAGATTAAGTTATCATGGTTTAAAGACTTTAAGATACAGAGAATTTCCCCTGCTACAGAGGAAGGTGAAAAAAACCCAGAGCCTTAGTCAATCTTACCTGGGGGAAATTTCCTTCCCAACCCCAAATATGGCAATCAGTTAAACCCTAGCATCTAGGCAAGTCAAACCATTCAGTCACCCAAAAAAGAATTCTCTGTAATAACTCAGAACCTATTCCATCTACCCTCCCTTCTTAGGTCACTGGCATATCCATCACCAGTAGCCAAAGATCAGTCAATTGCTATACTAGGTCATCCCATCATACCATCCCCTCCATAAATTTATCATCTCAGTTTTGAAGGCAGTGATGTTTTCTGCCCCAACAGCTCCTCTTGGAAGGCTATTCCAAAGTTTACTCCTCTGATGGTTAGAAACCTGCATCTAATTTCAAGCCTAAATTTCCTGATGAACAGTTTGTATCCATTTGTTCTTGTGTCCACATTGGTGCTACACTCAAATAATTCCCCCCTCTCTCTTTGATATTAATCCCTCTGGGTGCATCAACACTTACAAATTAAGTCGATTTAAGATTGCTTAAATCGACTTAATTTAATCTGCATCCATACTACATTTTCCTTAAGTCGACTTAGGCAGCTGCTTAACTCGACTTAAGGAAAATTAAAATCGACTTTATTAAACCTCATTTTGAGTTGACTTTGCTGACTAAATCGACTTAATTAACTCGACTTAGCCACTGTGGACGCAGAATAGCCCTAAATTGACTTTAAGTCAACTTAAAGGGATTCAGAGCTCCCTCACTGCCCTCCCTGCCATGGTGCCTGGCACAGGCAGAGCCTGGCGTGCCCCCCCACAGGGCAGGACAGAGCTCTGCCCACCCTGCTCCTATGCACTACCAGTGTCCCTGTCTGGCTCATCCCCCATTGTTTCCAGGTACAAAGGGGCAAATGCTGAGCCCCTGGCACTTGGGAAGGGGTGCCCCCCCCTGCCACTGTGGACCTGTCCCAGGTCCACCTAGTCCCTAGAAGTTGACTTAGGCATCCAGTGCAGATGCTGTAAGACGATTTGGCAGGGTCCCCTTTAAGTTGACTTAATTTTTGAGTGTGGACATGCTAAGTCGACTTATATTAACAAGTGTAGACATAGCCTCTGATATATTTATAGAGAGCAATCATATCTCCCCTCAACCTTCTTTTGGTTAAGATAAACAAGCCAAGCTCTTTAAGTCTCCTCTCATAAGGCAGGTTTTCCATTCCATGGATCATCCTTGTAACCCTTCTCTGAACCATTTTCCCTTTTGAATTCATCTTTCTTAAACATGGGGGACCAGAACTCCATGCAATATTCCAGATGAGTCTCAGCGGTGCCTTGTAAAATGGCACTAAAACCTCTCTATTTCCACTCAAAATACCTCTTCTGATGCATCCTCGGACTGCATTAGCTTTTTTCTCGGCCACATCGCATTGGGGGCTCATAGTCATCCTGTGATCAACCAGTATTCCTAGGTCATCTTCCTCCGTCGCTTCCAACTGATGTGTCCCCATCTTATAGGAGAATTCTTGTTATTTGTCCCTAAATACATGACCTTACACTTCCCATTATTAAATTTCATCCTATTCCTAATACTCCGGTTTACAACCAGATCTTTCTGCATGAAATCCCGATCCTTCTCTGTATTGGCAATACCTCCCAACTTGGTATCATCCTCAAATGTAATTAGCACATTCCCACTTTTTGTGCCAAGGACAGTAACAAAAAGGTTAAATAAGAGCAGTCCCAAGAGGAACTCCACTACTAACATCCTTTTCATGGACATCACCATGCTCAGATGCTGCCCTCAGTGTCCAGACAGCCTTCACTTCACATCTTCCCTTTTAAACAGGAGGTTGCGGGAATGTTGGGGGTTTTTTCTCTTCTTTTCCTCTGACCATGGTAATTCCTGGTTACATAGAGTAGAAGAAATTCCCTTCTTCTCTAATTTTTCCAAGACTGGGATTTTCTTTTCAGTTTCAATGTCTTTCCATTAACTTTAAGGGACTTCCATTGTCTTTTTCCCTGGGTTGAACAGGTGCTTGGAGTTAGTAGTGTGTTAACAACTCAACTAATCTGAATGGAATCTCTGCTTGATTACTTTCCCACACTGCTAGGAAGTGGTGCTGTAGTCTATCTAGTTGCAATCTAGTTACAGTTACAATGTTCTACACATATATAAAGGTATATATTCATAACTATAGACTGTATGCATAACTCCTAATAAACATCAAGTTCAGAACATTACAAGCTTTCATAAAAAGACCTTACCTGGCATTTTTACACATGTATACATGTAGCGCTAAAGATAAATTTATACTATTGTATTGCTTCAAACAAAGATTTCTATATGGAATTATATATATATTTTATCAATGAATATTCCAAAGAAAGAGTGTGTGTGTGTCTGTATATATATATATATATATATATACAGACACACACACACTCTTTCTTTGGAAAATTCATTGATAAAAATACCATGCTCATTCATTCACTTGTAACTCCATATTGTAATAAAACTCCATTTTAAATTGTTTTCTTCATTTTGTAATTCTCAGCCTAAATTTTGCTGGGAAACTTTGTTTAGATGTGTTTTTAACTTAGTTTGGATGTGTGAATGAAGGGTGTGTATGATGGGATCAATCTCCAACTCCAGCCTGTCCTGATGACAAACTGCCAGCACCGCCTTAACCGCTGAAGAACAATGCAATCAAACCCTGCAAAAACAAGAAGAATCCACCCTAAAAAGAAAGGGACAAAAAGCCCCATCAAAAACAAGATCAAAGTCACATCTGCCATTAACTGATGACTCATGGTCTTGCAGTACACTGAGGCAGTGTGACACAGCAAAATACATGGATAAAAAGATGGGTGAGACTGCATAGCTTTGGGTAATGTTCTGCACACCATCCAAGAGCGTCGGTGCACAGCTGTGTACCCAACTGAGACCCCATTCTTCCTCATGCCCAGATTCCTTGACCAGGTAGCTGCCATGAGCTATGAACACCAACCATGAACTCAAGCTACAATCACAAGCAACAATCAGGACTGGTAACTATACATGAACAACAGCAGAACATCTGGGGTGCATGTCTGAATATGTGTGTGTGTGTATTAAATATTAGTTATTAACACAAGTGTGTTTTCCTAATAATAAATGCGACATATTGCCTTCCCCCCCACCCTTAAAATATCCTGGGTGCTCTTTTTGCACAACATACAACCAGTTGATTCAATTGCTTATTCTCTGGGGCTCATACCTCCTGTTATCTCTTTCAGATGTCTGGACCCTGATTGTCACAATACTGAATACAGCAATTCATGAACACTAATGCTGGCCAACTTACACTGGCCGCTAGTGATATAAAACACCATGGGGTATTAACTTAAACACCTTCTGACCTGGTCATCCTTAAACCTTCTACTATCATGTAAGGTCATCTGAATTTTACTTGTCAGACAACTGAGATTACTTGTCCATAAAGCACTTTGAAGATAAGCTGTGTATCAATAATACTCATATAATACTGGGCATGCTGCTTGTAGCCATTTCGCAATTTCTTTCTGAGAGTCTGACCCAAAGGCTATGTCTACACTTGAAAGTTAGGTCAACTTAAGGAGGCTTAAGTTGACCTAACTTAGTCTCTGTCCACACCAGGCTTTCATTAAGTTGACTTAAGGGGCTTCCTTAAGTCAACTTAATAAATACCACTGTTTAGGTCGACTTAACAGCTAAGTTGATTTGTTAAGTTGACCTAAACCCGGTGTTGACACCCTAGTTCGACTTAGTTCTCTAAGTCAACCTAGTGCTGGGGACAGGGGAACCATGGCTCCTTTCCCCCCAGGATCCCCGCTCCCTGATGGAAGAGATCCATGCTCCCTTCTTGCCAGGAAGCCTCGAGGTCCCGATAAGAAGGCAGCCATGGCTGCCCTCTCCCTGGGACCCGGGTCCCGACCAGAAGGGAGCTGCAGGCTGGGCTCCCTTCTCTGTGTCCAGAGCGGTCCCGGCCTGAAGGGAGCCCCTTTCTTTTCTCCCCGGACCCACAGGGTCTGGGCAAGAAGGGAACTGCTGGCACTCTGCTGACAGGGGATCCCCGATGTTCCTCTGTCAGCGGATCACAGGGAAGGCAGCTGCCACGCTCCAGCTGACAGGGGATCCCCTGTTTGCAGAGCACCGGTGGCTCTCTCCTTGCCTGGACCTGTGCAGTCCGGGGAGAAGAGAGCGGGGGTCCCGGCTAGAAGGGGCCTATAGGTCCTTTCTGCTGGACCGTGGCTCCCTTCCCAGCAGGGAGCCGTAGCTATGTCCACACTTAGAAAGTTAAGTTGACTTGCTAAGTTGACTTAACAAGGTCGACCTTGTTAAGTTGACTTAACAGAGTCAACTTAACTTTTTAAGTGTAGACATAGCCAAAGATATCAAGGATTCTACCTCTCTTCAAATCAAAGCTGAATACTCTATCCTTTGCTTTCATTCCAGACTTCATTTAGTTCTATTTGGTAAAGTGCCTTGAAAAATCATGGTATAAATTGATGATATTTCTATACAAAACCATATACAGTATGAAATATTTTTTTCCCAGAATTATGTCAGAATTTTTCTTGATAAAGCCCAGAGTCTTAGTTTATCATCTGAACAGATGAGCGGTTTTCATTAATTATTTTCAAGGCCAGCATCAGACTTGATAAGACCTTAAAAGAAAATGACAAGGGCTCTTCCCTTTTCCTTTATATTTATACTCTGATTTCCCCAGTATCAAATCAGAGTTTCTAGTTAAAAAAGTTGCTGTAAAATTGTTTTTAATGAAATATCAGTTTAAGAACTAAGAACAATATATACATAAACTACAGCTGGCATATATGTTACACAACGTTTTACATCTTTCAAGCACTGTACAAACATTAGATAATTAATCATCACCAGACTCTTGTGAGGGGAAAAAAAGAGCACTGCATTTACTATATCAATAAATGGAAAACAATCTGTTCATTCAATTGCCAGTCTCAAACATTTTGGTTTCTGAAAACATTGCAAATTTTAGGAGTTATATAATATGTTGTTCAGGTATGGATGGCTATTTCATTAATGCTAGTGTTCGGGCCAGATTTTTTAAATTTTTAGTGGGATTTTCAAAAATCCTGGTTTCCTAAAATACATTGATTTCAATGGGTGCTTAGCTGCTTTGAAAATCTGCTTTAGGTGCTTAGCTGCTTTGAAAATCCCACAAGGTGTCTAAATACTTTTTAAAATCTGTCCTTTATATATAGTTTGAACATTTTCTTCCTAATGATTCAACAACTAATAAGCTTTCTAGATCATAGCTTCTCCTATGCTGCTAACAGATCAGATGGTCCAGTTCCTCCAAAGATTATGATTATTTCTCATTCTGTTACTTCTTCCCAGCCATTTCCTATGCATTCAATATTCTTGATGTTCCCCATTTTCTCCTTCCTCCCTTGGGTACCCAATTCAGTGCTTGCTTAGCATGTCTCTCACCTTCCATGTAGTAAAGATTTCCCAATCACAGTCTTCATTCTTTGAAAATATTTTTCTGATTTGTGATCTCTCTCAGCTCCCTTACTCTTGTTATATTGTATTTTCATGAAATGTGTAATATCTTCCTCTGATATTTATCTCTGATGAGCAGCTTCCAATCTCTTTTTTGTTAGCCACTATCATTGGCCAAGTCTCTGCTTCATACAGTAGCATGCAAAGTACAATCAAATGGTATATTCTGACCTTAAGTTTGGAATGGAAACCTTCATTTGACCAGATGTTGTTCACCTAAAAGTGGGGCTTGCTTTTCCTAATCTTGTGTGAATATTTTTTATTGCAGAAACCTTCAACTATCATACTCCCTAGACAGAAGAGTTCTTCTGCATGCTCAAATTCTTTTCCAAGCATGTATGCCTTTGAAACTATTGTTCAGTTTTGTACCCTCATAATCTTGGTTTTCTCTGCATTTAATTTGAATTTTCTGGGGTTTGTATACACCATCACACTGCAATGCATCTGCTTCCATCATATAAATTTCTGATTATGTTGACCAACTTTTTTGGTATGTCATAATTTCTAGGAATATTCCATAGAGTCTGTCTGTGGACTCTACTGAATGCTTTCTTAAAGATGATCAAGTTGATAAAGATGTTTTTTTCCCCAAGCAGTAGCTTTTTTGATGATCTATCGAAGAGTGAATATTTGTTCGCACACGATCTACTGGGACATCCTGTTCTCATAATATTTCATCCACTTTCACCTTCATTCTGTTCAGCATAACTTTATCCATTAGTTTGCTTGGGATTGATAGCAGTACAATACCTCTCCAGCTCATGAACTGAGTGTGAGACAAACTCACAGCCAGATCAAAGCTGCTTACTCAGCTGCAATGACTCACCTCCAGTAGAGCTTGATTCATCTCTCAAGACTGCTGCAGCAGCCTGTCTTTGGGCAGGCCCTCAGCTGTATGACCCCCAGGCACAGATATTTCACTTTAACTGCCAAGGGCACAAGTTACTCTGCGTAACAACACTCCCTGGCCTTCTGATGCCTCCCAGTGTTAAAAAATCCCTATGCTTCCAGATTGCCCTCAATCCTGCTCCAATCTTGCCCAAACCTTATTCCAGCCTGCTTCAGCCAATTCCATATCTCTATTCTGACCTCAGTTCAGCCCTGTTCCTGAACCTCTCTTGCCCTGCACCTACCCCCTGATCCCCAAACCTTTGGACTGACTCCAATGTGTCTTCGATCTGCATCTGGGCTCTGACTACAATTCTGATTTGATTTTTCCATGGACTCTGAGTATGGTTATGACACATATCCTGTACCTTGACTCCAGTTTCAGCACTGACCTCAGCCCAGTTCCAATTTTACACCCAGCTTTGACCCGTGGAATCTGTTCTTGACTACTACTCCAACCCATCAGGCCTGACTTCCTAGAATCAGAATCTGACACTGAGTAAGATCACCCTTTTTTGGCAATATCAAAGTACTATCTTTCCAGCCTTATGTCACTTGCTCTTTCACCCATATTTAGTTACTTTTGTTAGCTGCTCAATCAGAAATTGACCTTCCACTTTTATTACCTTTGCTTGAATTCTGTCATATTTAGGAGATTTCCTCTGTGTGAGAGACCTATGATGGCTGCTTTAATTTTGTTGGCTCCTTTTCTATTTTTCACTTAGAACTGGATTTCTCTCAAACATGTGCATGTTCCTCTGCTCTGGACAGTTTGTTATGGAGCAAAAATGTTCTTTCCATCATATAACTTGTTCATATATTTTCAATATTTAGTTTGAGAGTCCGTTATGGATACCACCTATGATGGTCTGATTTTCCTGAGAAATCTTTCACTGTTCTATAGAGCTGCTTGAAACTTTCTCTTTGTTCCTGTGCAGGCTTCTCCTGAACCAAGGCATTTCTATCTTACTGTATCTCTTCTTTATTTCTTTGTGTTTTTCTCTGTATCTTGAATCCACCTTTGAGTTCTATCTTTGTCTTCCACTGTATCCCTTTGTCCTTCAGAACTTTACGCGTGCCAATCACTGTCCACATTCTAGATGTAATCCAAGAATCTTTCTTCTGGCTTCCTTGGCAGCTCCTACTTTCTCTGTTGTCTCAATTACCTTTCTCAGGCCATGTACACACTACAGGAATCATTGCTCAAGAAGCCCGTTGCGCTTTTAAAGTCACGTGGTTTTTGTAGCGCAGTATTGCATCCACACTGAGCTGCTTGTGACAGAACAGAGCCCCCCCCCGCAATTCACGATTTCACAAGAAACCCAATTGAATTGTGGGAACCTATCCCAGAGTTCCATCCATCCAGATTCGGCACTAAGAATCCTGGGTAGAAGGAGAGTAGTGCTGAGCACCATGGGTAAAGTCTTGGTTTACCATAGTGCATTCTGTTCCCCTGGCATCACGAGAGTTGCTAGAAGCAACTTGCGCCCATTTTCAACAGTACCACATTGCTTCCCAGAACTCCTTTTTGCAGCAACATGGATCCAGCTCTGATCTCGACTGTCGCCTTCAGCATAATGAATACATCTCGGCTGGTGGCACAGTATGCGGTCAGTTCTGAATCAGACCAGGATTCGGATGACCCAGGGCTGGTGACTGCCATGCAGAACAACAGCACCGCATTGCTGAGCTCCTTCACAGAGCATCTGCACATGGTGCACCATCGATTCTGGTCACAAGAGACAAGCACCGAGTGGTGGGACCACATCATTTTGCAAATGTGGGATGATGAGCAGTAGCTACAGAATTTTCGAATGCAAAAAGCCACATTCATGGAACTGCGTGAGGAGCTAGCCCCTGCTCCGCGATGCAAGGACACCAAAATGAGAGCAGTCCTCACTGTGGAGAAGCATGTTGCAATCGCATTGTAAAAAATGGCAACTCCAGACTACTACTGGTCAGTCGTGAATCAGTTTGGAGTCGGTAGGTCGATCAGGTTAGCCCTTTCACAAGTGTGCAGAGCCATTAATCATGTCCTGCTCTGGAGGACAGTGACGTTGGGCAATGTGTGGGAGATCATCGATGGATTTGCAGCCATGGGATTCCTGAACTGTGGAGGGGCAATAGACAGCACACACATCCCTATTCTGGCTCTAGAGCATCTTGCAACTGAGTATATTAATAGAAAGGGCTACTTCTCCATGGTGTTTCAGGCACTCGTGGATCACAGGGGGCGTTTCACGGACATAAATGTGGGGTGGTCGGGTAAGGTGCATGATGCTCGCATTTTCCGAAACACGGGCCTGTACCAGAGGTTGCAGGCAGGGACTTTCTTTCCCAATGAAAAAATTACTATTGGGGAAGTGGAGATGCCCATAGTAATCATAGGAGACACAGCCTACCCACTGATGCCTTGGCTCATGAAGCCCTATACTGACAATTTGGATCCAAGCAAGGAGCGTTTGAATTACAGGTTAAGCCGGTGCCGAATGACTGTGGAGTGCGCCTTTGGGTGCTTAAAAGGTCGCTGGCGCTGTTTGTATGGGAGACTAGACTTGAATGAGGACAATATTCCAGCTGTCATTGCAGCGTGCTATGTCCTGCATAACCTCTGTGAAAATAGGGGAGAGAAATTTCCCTTTTCATGGGACATGGAGGCTGAGCGGCTAGAGTTTGCTTTCCAGCAGGCAGCCACTAGGATATCAGGGGGGCACAGCTGAGAGCTGTCCAAATAAGGGAGGCACTTAGGGAGCATTTTAGTCATGGGGTCTAATAGGATGCATTGTATCATTGGGCTGTAGTGTACCTGCATGCAATTGGGTGCTAATTACCGTGGGAGGGGGGACGGGTGAGAGTTATATACTGTACTATGCTCGAATGAGTCAGTACTAAACATACAACAACTCACAATTATTATATATCAATAAAGACACTGTGCACAGTTCAAGTGATTCAATTTTATTATTATAAAACATTAAATAATTACAGTAAGCAGTGCCTGCACCAGGGGCTATAGATGCGTATAGGTGCGTGGCTCAATGTCATAGCTTTGTACAGGAGTGGATGTAACATTGTACCAGGAGAGTCCCTGGTCTTCAAAGAACTGATTTGTGGGAGAATGGGGCGGTGGGGACAGAAAGTGTTGCTGTGGGTCAGGGGGTGGGCGAGCCTGGAGGAGCCCAACCGTGGTCTTCAGCAGTTGGGTTTTCTCCTGCAGGATGCTTATGAGGGCATCCTTCTGCTTCTCCCTCCTCAAATTGTTTTCTTTACATTCCTGCCGGCACTCCTGCCTCCATAGTCTAGTATCCCTTGCTGCTGCCACATTGGACTGCATCAGCTCTTGGAAGATATCCTCTTTGCTCCTGCGAAACCTCCTTCTTATCTGTCTCAGCCGGTCAGCTGGCGCAGACCACCAACTGGCGAAGGTCGTTTCTAAGGAAAAATGAAACATCATAAGTAGTGCTATTGCTCTCACTTTGGTTAAAGAGCCAGTAATATGCTACAGTGCCACATTCCACAGTGCCTATGGCACAGGGCATCCTCTGCTTCCTTCACTGATCTCCACAGGCTGGATAGGTTGCTGCTAAACCATAGCACAGGCCATTGCCAGGGACTGAAAGGGCTTTTGCAAAGGGAGGTTCGGATTGCCGAGACACAACTCCGTGAACTATTTCCAGTGCTTTGGGCAATTAGTTCACACAGGGCAGGGCCATGGAAGGCGATATCTTGCTGCTTAGAGTGCCCCTGCAAGCCAGAATGCATATTCTGCATGTCACTGGATATAAGCCAGGACTGTATGCAGCAGGCTTGTGCGCAGCCATGGTTCCCACTGCTGTACTTTGCAACTGGCGAGGGAGAGTATCCCTCTGTGGGGGAGGGAACACAGTAGGTTTCCCATCGAATTTAACTAGGCGGCTGTGGAAATACATCCAGGAGACCTTCAGTGAACTCAACGGAGAGGATTTCTTGAGAATTACAGCATGCATAGATGCACTGCTCGTGAATGCAGGGTAGATCCCCCCATACAAAAAAAAAAAAAAGAAAAAGAAAGGGTGAAACTCAAAACGCCTCCCGCCTGCTCTTCATTTGCCCGCAAAGCTTATCCAGCAAGCACAGAAGCCAGTTCCGATGAAACTTACCAGAGCTCCCCTCTGCTACATCCGAAGACAGCATGGAGAAGGAATCTGGGCAGCATGTGTTGGGTGGCGTGGAGAACAGCTCCTGGCTCCCTAGGTTGGCTGCACCGCTTTCACCCAGCAGGTCATCCTCCACCTCCACTTCCTCGTCGACGAATTGCTCATCACCGTCTTTTCATGGGGGGATGCAGACGTGTTCACAGGAGCTTTTGGAGTGGTTGTGGGATCCCTGCTCAGGATTGCTTCCAGCTCCTTGTAAAATCGGCTGAGCCAGAGCACCGGTTTCCCTCTGTGGCTTTGTGGCACATTATCCTCAACTCTTTCACCTTCGACCTGCACTGAAGAGTATCTCTCTCGTACCCCTTCTCTGCCATGGCCCGAGAAATCTGGCCAAAAATATCAAAATTTCACCTGCTGCCACGTAACTGTGCCTGCACAGCACACTCTCCCCAGATGCCTATGAGATCAAGCACCTCAGCTGTGGTCCACAGTGGAGCACATTTGCCGCGTTGAGCCACCATTGCTCTTGGAGAACACACCTGCACTCCATGCCGAACAAACAGGAAGAGTGAACAATTCAAAAATTCCCAGGAATGATGGGTACTGTCACATCACAGGTGGGTGGGTACTGTCACATCACAGCCACAGAGCGCATGAGGAAGTGCAGAAGGGATGGAATTAGAATTCTGGGACATTTCCAGAGGCTTCATATTGCGCAGCAACCATATACACATGAACTATCGCGGAACAGCTGTTCCACAATAGCTGCTACCACCCAAATTTTGGTGGTTTACATGTTGCACAGTAAGATGGCTGTTACCATGCAACAACATGGATTTGTGTATGGACACTGTCCTTGTTATCACACAATATTGTGTAGGTATTTTTCTCTGTCTGAGGGATTAGAGTAAATGTAGTTGCATCTAAGGGCGTGGCTGTAGACAATGGATTGTGTAATGTGTTCAGGGTGGAAGCTGGAGGCATGTAGTTATGTATAGAGGTCAGCTGGTTTTCGGTATAGGGTGGTGTTAATGTGACCATTCCTTATTTGTATTGTAGTGTCCAGGAAGTGGATTCCTTGTGTTGACTGGTCCAACCTAAGCTTGATGGTGAGATGGAAATTGTTGAAATCCTGGTGGAATTCTTCAAGGGACTCTTTCCTGTGTATCCAGATCAGGGGTTGGCAACTCAAAAGATAAGAAGAACCATTTAAAAAAATTCCTTCAATAACCAAACATTTTGAGAGCTGCAATGGGTGTAGCTTTCTAGTGGGAGGACCTGTAGCAGAGTCCCCTGATGGGAGGGAAGCCCAGAGCCTGGTGCAGGTCTCCCACAGGATCCCTTGGTCTTGTTGGCAGGGGAGCCAGGAGCCACAAGGTGGCAGCCAAAGAGCTGCCTGTAGCTCTGGAGCCACAAGTTGCAGACTGCTGGTCCAGATGATGAAAATGTCATCAGTAGAAGCAAACCTTGCAGGCCTCAAATTTGCTCAGCAACAGCATGACTTATAGAAGAATGGGGGAAAGTGTAAAGATAAGGTTGGTATAGTCTGAGAAGGGAAAGAAAAAAAAAAACAACAACTGGCCTCTCAAGGTTAAAATACTTTAAATAAGATAAGCTGTCTCTGAACTGTTTTTCTGGTTTAACCAGTTTGTAACCTTTCACTTGCACCTAATAGACAAAAATGTTAACAGCCTATCATATAAATACCTGCAAAATCTGCCTGCGAGGAGAGCTCACTTAACTTCACAGACTTTGTGTTGTTAACAGACTCTCTTCCTGCATGCTGGAATAAATGTCTTGCTAAAACTTGATTACATAGGGTTAGGTTGTATTATTTCTTTAACAGTAGCATAAGTAGAGGATGAGATCTGAGGAAGCGATGTTCTAAGTCAGTCATAAAAAATGTTAGCATACTATGGGGCCATGCAAGGACCCATAGTTGTGCCATTGACTTGAAGTTATAGTGTCTCGAAATCTGAAGTAGTTGTGAGTCAGGACAAAGTCATAAAGTCTGGCTACCAGGCAGGCTGTGTCATCATCAGGGAAAATGTTCCTGATGGCTTATAGTTCATCTTTGTGTGAAATGTTGGTGTACAGAGCTTCTACATCCATAGTGACTAGGACGGAGTTTTCTAGGAGATCACTGATGGTTTTTAGTTTTCTCAGGAAATCAGTGGTATCACAAAGATAGCTAGGAGTGCTAGGGGCAGAAAGCCTGAGGAGATAGTACACATAGCCTGACAATCCTGCTGTAAGAGTGCCAATGCCTGAGATGATGGGGTATTCAGGATTTCCGGATTTGTGGATTTTGAGTAGCAGATAGAATACCCCTGGTTGGGGCTTTAGGTGTAGATTTGTTCTTGTGCTTCCTCAGGAAGTTTCTTAAGCAGATGTTGTAGTTTCTTTTGTATTCCTCAGTGAGTTTGGAGGGTGGTGACTTTAGAATGCTGTGTTGGAGAGTTGTCAGGCAGTCTCCCATTTGTAATCTGACCTATTCCTGATGACTACAGCATCTCCTTTGTCAGCCTCTTTGTTTATAATGTCAGAGCAGTTTTGGAGGCTGTGGATGGAATTGCACACCTAAGGTTATGGGGCAAATGATGTTGTTTGTCTACAATCTCAGCTTGTGCACAATGGCAGAAACATTCTATGTAAAAGTGTAGTTTGTTGTTTTGACCATCAGGATGAGCATGCAGCTTTCTTCTTCTTGCAGCATTGATAAGAAGGTATCTGTGGGTTAGTGTGTTGTTCAGTGGTGTAGTGGAAATATTCCTTGAGTCGGAGATGGCAAAAATAGGCTTTTAGGTCACCACAGAACTGTATCATATGCATGTGGGGTGGGGCAGACTCTTCTTCTGGTTTAGGTGTATAGCTGGATAGATTTACAATGTTTTTGGATAAGGCAAAGATATCACATTTGTGGTCCCTTGTGGCATGTAGAAGCTTAGATAGTTTAGTGTCCTTTTTCCTCTGTAGAGAAGCTCATGCCCGAAAAAAAATTGTTAGTCTTTAAAGTGCCACAAGACTCTCCTTGTCTTTTCTGTGATGTTATCTAGAATAATTCCTTCACCTCTTTCATGGATTCCTCCTCCTGAGTATAAGAATGTACCATCATCCGACACCATCTTGCCAAATTCCTGTCCATATTATCTCTCTGATGGTGGTATGTTTATATGTATTCTTCCACTTCTTGTGTCACTGTGCCAGTTTTAAAATACTATACAAAGCACATATGTTCTGCATGCCTGCTCTTGTTGCAGATTTGGTTGTCAGGTTTTGATGTCTTGAAATGTCAGCTTCCTTGTGGCTTTTTTTCTGAGATCTGTCATATTTGGGTTTTGAGCTCCCTCTTTCTGTAATATCCTCAAACTTTGTTTAATTGAACTGTTTCTGTTGCAGTGAGGTGATTAGTCACAAACATAACCAAGGAACCCTTCTCTTTCATCTGGGCTTGGAATTGGAGCTATAGTTAACAGAGGCAGAGTTACAGAACAATGAAATTAATTTTATTATGGAACTGAAATTATAAATTCAGGATACCCTGAACTATTAAATATTTCAAAGCATCACAAAAATATTTTTTCAGAGGGCCAGTGTCTAGGTAGTTCATGTTAATGAATTAATTCATTTACATGGTTGCCATATACAGCGCTGAACCCCTCTCTCTTCTTCTTCTCCCCACTAACCTTCCTTAATAAGAAGACAGAGAACAATGGGGAGGAGAGAGATAAGTTTTGGAAAATCTAATTCCAAGTGGCTAAAAATTGCAAGTGAATAGCATTGTCCATTAAGGGTTCAATCTTATATTGGTGTAATTTTTCTTAAGTGCCTACATACTGTGATGATTGGAGCCTTATAAATGATGGATGGAAAAGATAAAACAAAAATATAAAGTAAGTCTGGCTTTTAACCTAGATGGGTTCATATTCTGTAACCAATTGGAGCACACCCGCGACAAATCACATTAACAAGTGAAGAAAATAGGATTATAAATTGCATAATGACAGTTTAAGTTTTACGCTGCACTTATCTCATGATTAAAGCTGGGCAAGAAACAGACTGTCCCTCAGACATCGGAGTTCAAATCTTCTTGGCTCAAATCAGGACAAAAAGTGTCAGCAATATTCATGAATCAAAAAATGCTTTGGTTTGGGGCGGTTGAGGTATGGTTTCAATTTTAACTTTTTTTTCCATCTAATTAGCTCAAATTTTATATTAGTTTTAAATAAGAAAACTGGAAATTGTTTAGAAAATGTCAAAACATAATATTTTGAATAGTTTCACATTTTTTTTCAATTTTTGAGTGAGGGGGCTTCTCAGATCTGAATGTATTCCACGAACAATTTGGGTTTTGATTAATTGGAATTTTTTTTGACCAAAACAGCCTCCCAAAACCCCCATTAATCAAAAAAAAAATCCTGATAAGCTCTGCTCAAAATGCACTTGTGATTACTGTTGAATAATTTTGGTTCTAACTGACTTTTTACTCTTTCAATACATAGTACTTTATAAGAGCTGAGTGAATAATGTACTTAGAAAAATGAAACAAATATTTTGTATATACTAAAGAGACCTTTGATACAAACCTCTATATCATTCTTTTTTGCCCATTGCATTCACACATTCATATGAGGGATGTTGTGTTCATATGGCTGTTCGGGTAAACTGGATTTCAGGCAAATGGCTGATACTTATTTTGTGGCTAATCACCGTTTGTAAATGAATAAATTCACTAACTAAATTACAGAACTGAGAAAAGCAGCTGCTGCAACTCCAGAAACATCATTCTGCTCCTTGCATATGTACAGGGTAGGAGATACTAAGAGAAGCACATAAAAATTTTGTGTAAATAAAAATTACTGCTCCATTACAAAAATTACTGCTCTGTTACACGCCTGCTGTGGTAGTTAAGTACTACTCTATATGCAGTCCCCTCTTGAGGAACCCTGATACCAATGTGGGATAGCCCATTATTCATTCTTCCTCAGGAGGTGACCCACTTTAGGGTCAATGGCCTCTTAGTTTTGATTGCCTCCATCTAAAAGATGGGACAATAAACTAATGTATGGACCCTGTAACATTATGAGTTATAGATGCTGTGAATCAAGAACCAATAGAGCAACATAATCATTTTATTCCTGGGGGGAAAAGGGTAAATTAAAAGAAAAGAAAAAAAGATAGACGAGGTGGAAATTTGTTGGCACAATTTTCCATCAAAAATGCAGTTTTGTCAAATAAAAAAAATTAAGCATGTCAATTTTGAGGAATTTTACAATAGTAAACTCACGTTTCATTTTCTTTTGGCTTTTATATATTTGTATTTAAATTAAATAGAGTATATTACTTTACTATATTCAATGTTTTAAAAGTCTAAACCAAAAAGTTGATAGACAGTAATTTGACCACTATCATTGACACATTTGTAGTCTTCAGGACAGATTAAAACAATACAGCAGTGCACAGGTAATCCAGGAAGTTTTTGGAGAATATTGAGGACAATTTCCTGGTACAAATGCTGGAGGAACCAACTAGGGGCCTTGCACTTCTAGACCTGCTGATCACAAACAAAGAAGAATTGATCGGGGAAGTAGAAGTAAATGGCAACCTGGGCAGCAGCGACCATGAGATGGTAGAGTTCAGGATCCTGATTAATGGAAGGAAGGACAGAAGCAGAACACACACCCTGGACTTCAGAAAAGCAGATTTTGGCTCCCTTAGGGAACTGATGGGCAGGATCCCTTGGGAAGCTGATCTGAAGGGGAAAGGTGTCCAAGACAGCTGGCTGTATTTTAAAGAAACCCTGTTAAAGGCACAGGAAGATACCTTTCCAAAGTACAGAAAGAACAGCAAATGTGGAAGCTGCCCAGCGTGGCTTAGCAGAGAGCTTTGCGGTGAGCTGAAACATAAAAGGGAAGCTTACAAGAAGTGGAAGCTTGGACAGATGACGTGGGAGGCGTATAAAGATATTGCTTGGGACTGCAGAGATAAAATCAGAAAGGCTAAAGGACAATTGGAGTTGCAGCTGGCAAGGGATGTGAAGGATAACAGAAAGGGGTTCTACAAATATGTCAGCAACAAGAAAAGGATCAGAGATGGTGTAGGTCCTTTACTGAACGGGGCAGGTATCCTTGTGATGAATGATGTGGAAAAAACTGAAGTAATCAATGCTTTTTTTACTTCAGTCTTCACAAGGAGGGCCAGCTCCCAGGCTACTACACTGGGTAACGCAGAATGGAGAGAAGAGCAGCCCTTGGTGATGGAAGGTCAGGTTAGGGACTACTTAAAGAAATTGGATGTGCACAATTCTATGGGGCCGGAGGAACTGCATCCGAGGGTGCTGAGGGAATTGGCCGAAGTGATTGCAGAGCCGCTGGCCGTTATCTTTGAGAACTCGTGGCAAACGGGAGAGGTCCCTGAGGACTGGACTGGTCAGCCTCACCTCAATCCCTGGAAAAATCATGGAGCGGGTCCTCAAAGAATCCATCCTGAAACATTTGGAGGAAAATAGAATTATCAGGAACAGTCAACATGGATTCACCAAGGGCAAATTGTACCTGATTGCCTTCTATGATGAGATGATTGGATTTGTGAATGCAAGAGGAGCCATTGATGTGTTATATCTCAATTTTAGCAAGGCCTTTGATACGGTTTCCCACAGCATTCTCACCGGCAAATTAAGGAAGTAGGGGTTGGATGAGTGGACTGTAAAGTGGATAGAAAACTGGCTAGATCAATGGGCTCAGCGGGTAGGAATCAATGGCTCAAATGTCTAGTTGGCAACCAATAATGAGCGGAGTGCCCCAGGTGTCAGTGGTGATTGAGATGGTAGGGCAAATTGGAAAGACTGAGAAGATTAACTATAAGAAAAGAGAAGGAAATACATTCAGTGGTTGGAAAAGAATCAGGTACAATTCAGGAATAAAGGCGTGATGAATTAAGAGGAAGGAAGGAGAGATTCCCTCACTAATCTAAGACCTCTACCCTTAGATTATTCAGCCTATCTCCACTCTTGGTGTCCTTTTGGATTGTTCAGTGCTGCTATATGCCCAAATAACAATGACTACAAAACAATCACTTCCAGCTGGCTAGACTTGCCCTTGACTATTGCTCATTTGGCCATGATTATCCTCACATTCATGGCCTCTAAACCTGATTTGCGGTCACCTCTAAAAATCTACATGTTGTTCACAAAACAGTAGTTTGGCTGCTTGTGTTGCCATGACCATTGGTTCAGTACTTCCTTATCTACATTCAGTAGGGGGAGAAGAGAGATGGATTTTAGAGACATTTGTAAAACCTCTGCCTTGGGGGATATCTAGTTTTCTGAGGTGCAATCCTCCCAAACTATTATCTACCAACAGAGCACAGTCATGCTCTGGGAAGAAAAGGCATCTTGCAATACAGACTGATCAAGGCAGAACTGTTGCTGGAGCAATGCAGCTCCTTACCAATCCTAGATTAAACAATTTTGGGGCCTGTGCACTATGGAAATTGGGGATCTCCCCTCCCACACCTTCATCAGACAGAGCTTCTGATATAAAAGATGATCACCACCCCATTCAAAATGTCAACGTGCCACACCCCTCTTACCTCCTAGAACAGAAGTTCTCAAGTTGGAGGTACTCCCCCTAAAGATATGATGGACTTGGGGAGGCCATTGAGCCTTCTGATGGTTTGATGGTTATGGCACAAGTGAGGGGTCTAAGTGCCAGGTCGCATTGCCACTCACTCAGGTTCGTCCCATCTCCCTCTCCATCATGATGGAAAAGTGGCTTGGCCAAACTCTGAGTGTTATGATCTGGCATGCTGTGTCACAGCACAACTCAAGTTTTGCCTGTGTGTTTTATTGGTTGTCAGGGGGGAGGGAGCAGCTCCCTTGGGTTGGCCCTGTGCAACTCCACACTGTTTTTTTTTTTTTTGAGCTTACTTCACACAGACTCAACTATGGGTTGTGATTAAATGTAGTGGTCTAGTTCTACATACTTACTGAACTTCTAGAAAACAGTCTGGCCCTTCTTACAACTCCCTGAACACTATCTTTGTTTCTGACTGACAGGAGTTTTGTGAGAATAACTACACTGAAAGACTGTGAGTTGGTCTGATAATGTTGTTAATGGGGGCCATAAAAGTACTTAAAATATTCACAACCATCGTATTAGACTATAGTAGACCTGTGCGCATGCAAATCATCTGTTCTTTTGTGAATGGTTATAGCCTATCTATCACAGCAAAAGTCTAAAGAGTCACAGCTTTATCCCAAGGAAAGTTATTTTAGTAAAATTAAAAATTCATTTCAGAATATATTTTAATCATCAAGTTTATTTCTCTCACCAAATAGACAAGGATAGTAATATACATAAATTCAAAGAAAAAATATATAAGTTACTTAATGGCTAGCACATGTTGTTCTGAAAAAGTGCTACATATTCTTAGATTATGTGACTTCATAGATCTCCTATCATCTCTGTATCAAGACAATTACTTTTTATGAAAAATACTTCAAGTCAATTTGTGTTACAGAAATCATAGCAGCAATAAACATACTTACCCAGTAAAGTGTAATTGGAAGCACCCATACTGAAGTGTGACTTGTGTGAAACAAATCTTTTCTAATATTTGTATCTTGTAGGGCACAGATTCCCTTACCAACACACACAATCATCAACATTTGTTGGGGATGGTGGGCTTGCTTTATGTACAAATGCATAAATTTGTGCGACCTCTGCCATAAAAGATAGGATAACAGTTTAGTAAGGTGGTGGAAGAAAGAGTACATGCCTCATCAACCATGCCAAATTTAGGGAGGGATAATTTGCTGTTTAAGAACATAAGAATGGCCATACTGGATCAGACCAATGATCCATCTAGTTCCATATCCTGTCTTCTGACAATTCCAGATGCTTCAAAGGAAAATAATAGAATAGGAAACCATTTAATATTTTCCAGGAATATCTAGTTAGCAATAAGATCTGTCCTCCCCATTATGTAGCTTGCTACTGGAGTAAAAGATAGGGCCCACTTGCTTGTGGACATCTGTGTGCTTATCTGACTGGAAACAGACTTACGGTTTCCTAAACAATGTGTTGGTTAGGGCTGGGCACGCATATGGCTTTTTCCAGCATTGTACAGCCTATTCCAGGCATGCTTAATTTTCCAAGAATATCAGTCAGATTTTAGAAGCATTAACTCTATGTCTTCTTCATCCAAGCCCGATTGTTGGTCTGGTTAGGCACAGGCTAGAGAGAAAGTTTCAGATTCCATTTCTCTGCTTATTTGCTGCTGTCTACAGGAGCTGCTTCTTTCAAACCACCGAATGAGAAGGGGACTGTATATAATCCCATTAAATTCATATGTTAATATGCTCATGCATGATTTAGAGAGCTCACATTACTATAAGTATACAATTAAAAGTGACTTGGGGGAAAAAGCACTCCCAGAGTTACAAAAGTACTAGATAATTTTGGCTGCCCAGCTTGAGTGCATAGCTTGACAATTTAAAAGGAGTCTGATCTTTAGAGAGTGCTGGGTACTCACCCTCAAAATAATAAGAATAATAAAAAAAACATAACAGTGTCTCAGGTTGAGGTGAAGACCCCAAAATTGAGACATTCAAAATAACTAGTAATTTTCAAATCTCTAAAATTTAAATTTAAAATTTCAAAATACTGCACAAAGCATTGGCCTACTCTGAAAATAGAAAATAGACACCCCAAAATATTCTTGTGTAAGGACACATACATGCATGAAATTAGACAATGGTATGATGAAGTAAAGAACTTTAAACCTTAGTTGTGGTGGGTTTTTCTAGGAAAGGAAGGGCTTTTGGGGTGCATTTACACTTAGAAATTAAGTCGACTTAAGGAGGCTTAAGTCAACTTAATTTACTCCACGTCTACACTGAGCTTTCCTTAATTCGGCTTAAGCTGCTCCTTAAGTCAAATTAAGGAAAAAGTAGTTCGAAATAATAACACCTCATTTTAATTCGAACTAGCACTTAAGTCGACTTTATTAGGTCAACTTAAGCTAGTGAAGACGCGGAGTAGTGCCTAGGTGGACCTTTTCAAATTGACTTAAAACATTAAGTCGACTTAATAAGGTCGAAAAGGGGCCACATCTACACTTGAAAAGTAAATCCACTTCTGTTAAGTCGACTTAATAAGGTCCACTTTAAGTCAACTTAAAGTGGACCTTATTAAGTCGACTTTATAAAGTCAACTTAACTTTTCAAGTGTAGACATAGCCTTGGAGAGTGATTGTGTATTGGAACTGGGTTTATGCCCCTCCCTTTGGCTGCGTCTACACTGGTAAATTAAGTCGATTTAAGCTTGGGTTAAGTCGACTTAAGCTTGGGTTCAGCTTGGGTTGTTTTCTTAAGTCGATTTAAGCAGCTTGCTTAAGTCGATTTAAGGAAAATAAGTCGACTTAATTAAAATTAAGTCAACTTTATAAAACCTGCTTTCTAGTAGACCTAAGGCTTAAGTCGACTCCCTAGAGTCGACTTAAGCCAGTGTAGCCGTGGGGTAGCCCTAAGTCGACTTAGGGGTACCCCGGGGCTACACAAATGCCCTCCCTGTGGGGGGGGGGGGTGCACAGGGGTAGCCTGGCATGCCCCCAGACCTGGCAGGGCAGAGCCCTTCCCACCCTGCCCCTATGCCCTGCCAGGGTCCCTGACCCCCTTTGCCCCATTGTACCTAGGTACAATGGGGAAAAGGCTGAGCCCCCTGCTATTGGGCAAGGGGTGCCTCCCTATCCCCATGGACCTGCCCTAGTGTTACCTCCGTGCCTCAGTTTACCCAACTGTAGTTATCAAATTATTTGAAACTATAGACAGAGGTAAATTTCTAAATTCAGGTGTGCTTGCTTAATGGTCTAAACCCTAGGAAAATACGACTACAGCCCGTCGATCAAGAACAGACACAGAGCAGGAAATGTTTCCAAAACAAATCTTAACATTTATTTGTGTAAGATTAATACAATAAGTTTGCAATGTTGAGCATATTTTGAAGCATTTAAATAAGCAGAGAGCCAAATGACCGTTAGGCAGTCGAATAGAATGTTGCAGCTCCACTGAACCACTTTATTAATAAGCATTTAACTATATAATACCAATATTAAACTTATACTCTATACCTTATAACAATTAAAATCCTAATCTCCTATGTCATTCAGTAAATGGTGATCAGTCATTTACTGGATGGGTTGGAGATGAGCCCTTCTCACTCAAGCCACAGTCACTCAGCTTTATTAACACACAAGCTCCACAAGCGCAACCTTTGTCATACTCACAAACCCATTAAATATTGCCTCTGACTCGTCTTAATGGCTCCTTCTCTGTTCTGTCATTTAGGCAGAGGTAGCCAGAATTTGGGCAATATAAGTCGGAACTCAGTTAGCCGAGTTTGCCTCAAATCCTTAACACACCAATGCCTTACCAAGAAAAACGGGTCCGGTCTGACAGGATCGGGTCCGAGATGAACAGGTCCGGTATGGCTGGTCCGGCTGTAATGATGGCACGGCTATCAGGTCCAGGCTATCGCGCTGCTGCTCTGGTCTGCGATGATGCTGTCCCATGCTGTGGCAGCACTGGTCCGGGTGGTGGCATGCAGACTCGAACTACGGAGGCGGGTGAGTCTGTTGACAGTTGGTTTTCTGCAATGCGCTGAGTTGCTAGGCAGACTATCTGGTCCAGCTTGTGGGAGTGACCAATCTCAGGTTCCGGTGTTCCAACTTGTTGCTAGTTGCTAGGTAGACTAGCAGCATCTCCCTAGGCTCCCAATGTCCAACAACTCTTGCCTGCAATTGGCTGCTCTTTTATAGGCACCAGGAAGGGGAAAAAGCAGCGTGCATCATGGGACTTGTAGTCCTGAGGGGCAAGGGCATTCTGGGACTTGTAGTTCAGTTAAGGGGGAAAAGGGGGGGGGGAGAGATCATATGAAGATGAGATCATCCTAGAATGAGATCATCTCTAGAATGAGATCATCCCTAGAGGGAGGGGGAATGAGTGGGAAAAGAATGGAGAAGGGATATACCAAAGTGAGAGAAAGGGGGAACAGTAATTAAAGGTCCATTTCAAGGCTAAGAAGAAGAGAAAAGAGAATGAAACTTTGATCTAACAAAGAAATATAACTTTATGAAATAAAGTATGACTTTGGCTTGTAGAGGTACAAGGTTTTTCATGTAGTGGGAGAAAGGGCTTGTAAATGGTTCAGTCCTACGTTATCAATGGTTCTACCTATATTGCTACCTAGGTGCTAATTATTCTAATTGCTTAACACACACTGTTCCTTACTACTGTTGAAGTTAAAAGAAGATTTAAGTCTGTAGATGGTATGGGAAGAGATTGTGAATTGTTGGGGACCAAGATAATATACCAAAGGGCTTATTATGGTTTTGTTATATAAAACAAAATGGAGTTCTCTATAAACAAAATGGAGTTCACTGACAAGGAGGCTTCTGGGTAAAATGATGTAATGTTCTTGCTACAGAACAAAATGGAGTTCTCTATAAAACAAAATGGAGTTCACAGACAAAGAGACTTCTGGGTAAAGTGATGTAATGTTTTTGTAACTGACCCTACATACTGTTGGAATATTTTGTAACAGTATCGAACCCTATGCTATTACTAGCCTGCTGGAATTTAAACCCCTTCTGAGGCCTTTCTGCCAATTGACTCTTCATATAGAATCCATGTCTTAGATATCTTGGGGCAAAAATCTCTGGTCACACTAGGTCCCCCTAGCCCCACAAAGTCGACCTAGAACATCCAGTGTAGACGCTCTAGGTTGACTTTCTAAGTTCCCCTTTAAGTTGACTTTATTTTTAAGTGTGGACACACTAAGTCGACTTAACTTAGTTGAAGTCGACTTAAAATCACAAGTGTAGACATAGCCTTTGAGACTTATGGTCAATAGACATCTGTGCTTGCTGATTTTATTGCAGCCATTTCTAGTACAGATTTCAAATCCTTATCCCATTGGCTATTCCTCACGTCTGTGCACATGCTTAGAAACTTTTCTTGTACTATCAAGTTAAAGAATTGCTCATATATTGCAATGCACTTTTCCATGACCCTTTTCTTAAAAAACCCCCCCAAAATTAAAAAAAAACCACCACCACCAACAAAACCCCACATAATTTATAAGCATATTCACTGAGTCATACTGTCATTCCTCTTAGAGACATACTGCACTCTATGTGCACTTTTATGATGTCATTGTGCATCATTCATGTTCACCCTTATAATGCAAAGTATGTCATTAAAGGTGTTTTTGAAATACTTTTGACATATTGGACATTATTGTTATGGTAGTATGTTTCTCACAATGTCATATGTATGGTGTGAATCTTTGCTATGTAATATTTCCAAACATGTGTCTCACATGGTTTGAAACAGATCCAGGCAAAACTAAAAGCAGAGTTCCAGAGGGATAGCTGTGTTATCAATTTCAGAAACAAACAAACAAAAACCCCCCAAAAACAAAAAATAAACCATCCAACCCACAAGGATAAATAAATGTGTTAGTCTGTAAAAGAGCCACAGGACTCCTTGTTTGTTTTACTAAAAGCAGAGAAGGTGAGGGGAGGGTGTGGAGGGAGGCGGGAGCGGTAACCGGACTAGGGAATGAGGGTTGATGAATTCATGAAAAAAATACAGGATTTGTGCAAATCACTTTGAACTGCTTATTGTTAATATTGTTAATATTGCTGTATGTAGCTGGAAAGACTTAAGTTAATTTTTACATTAGTTTATTTTTTATCATACATTTTCTGTAGTAATCAAGTTGTATTACCAATATCATGAGTCAAGCTCTCCTAAGTGTATTTTGTAGGCATTTTTTTTCTTTTTCCCTCTTGCTGCTTTTTGTCCTATAGTAAAATAGAGTATTAGAAGGTTGTTTTTCTCAAGAAATAAAGACATTTACTTTCTCTTTTCTTTTGCTTATTTCAGTATATTGGTTCAATGTGTCCTGCACATTCAGAATACATTCTGAATATGAGGATTCCATTCCATATAATAGCAGAAGTAATCTCTGTATGTGCAGGTGTTTATTTGGATTGGATGACAGAAGAAAATTTCCAGAACTTTAAGCAATAAACTATTCAGGAAATTTTTATTTTCACATTTACTCAGTGAAATAGAAAAGGAGTCTTGTGGCACTTTTAGGGTGTGTCTACACTTGTAAATTAAGTCGACTTAAGCTTGTAAATTAAGTCGACTTTATTAAACCTCATTTTACTTTGACTTAAGCCTAAAGTCGACTTTTTTAAGTCGACTTAGGCCAGTGTAGACCCGGAGTAGCTATAAGTCGACCTAGGGCTACACCAGGACTCCACTACTGCCCTGCCTGCCGGGGGGGGGGGGACACAGGGGAAGCCTGGTATGACCCCTACAGGGCAGGGCAGAGCCCTGCCCACCCTGCTCCTATGCCGTGCCAGGGTCCCTGTCCCCCTTTGCCCCATTGTACCCATGTACAATGGGGTAAAGGCTGAGCCCCCTGGCACTGGGCAAGGGGTGCCCCCCTGCCCCCGTGGACCTGCCCTAGGTCTCCCTAGCCCCTAGAAGTCGACCTAGGTGTCCAGTGTGGACGCTCTAGGTCGACTTTGTAAGTTCCCCCCAAAGTCGACTTTAAATTTAGGTGTAGACATGCTAAGTCGACTTAAAGTCAACTTAGTTAAGTCGACTTAGCTAAAGTCGATCTAAATTTGTAAGTGTAGACATAGCCTTAAAGACTAACAAATTTATTTTTCACATGAGCTTTTGTGGGTGAAGTCTGGCATCTAATCAAGTTGGACTTCACTCACAAAAGCTCATGTGAAAAAAAAATTATTAGCCTTTAAAGGTGCCACGAAACTCCTTTTTCTTTTTTTCTTTTTTTGGTTTTGTTTTGTTTTGCTGAACTACACTAACACAGCTACCCTTTTGAAACTTAAATTTATCGGTGAAATAGGCTATTCTGAAAACTGGTATTATTCACTTCCATAGAGTCCGGCTTCAAGTGAACAAAAATTTGTAGAATCAAGTCCTTATTGAACACAAGAATAATTTAAATTGATTTTATCTCAAGATACTCACTTTAATCAATTAAAGAACAATGGCATTTTATACGTAGAGAAAGAAACATACAGTTGTAAATCAGAAACTAGAGTATGTATCTTTTGAATGTTTAGAACTGAATGTCACACCAGTTCATTGAGGATTATAATATGAATAAGTAAATGGATGATCTTTGATTCAATATACCAGCAATAGTTTTGTATACATAGAGCTGAATCTAATATGAATTGCTTCAAAAAGGCAATCTTTCATATTTAGTTTGGTTTACTCATTCCCATAACAATTCTCCCCCTTTCATTTAATTATGCTCCCCTCTGCACACCTTTCATTTCAGCAGCATACTAAATTTTATATAATGGCACCTGTTTATCCATGACAATATATATTATTAATTTTACATAGAAATTTTGCACTATGAGGAAGATACTGCCAAAAGGATGGAGCTATAATCATATGCTCAATACAAAATGACTTATTACCTGTGAATACCATAAAAAGATCCATTTTCATACATTCAGAACACTTCAGACTTCATCATTCATTTTGCCTGCTCATGCAGTGTTGACACCATGTTATTATCTAACAGTGAACTTTTACAAATCCAAAATTAAGGTCTAACTCAGGAAAATAGCTGACTCTGACCACATATTTCTAGCATTACAGAATTGTTTTCATGCTGTTGATACACTGTGATAAAGCCCTTTAAAATTAATACCGATACAGTGAATCCCTTAAAATATACCTAGCACAACATATTTTATTACTTTCTAGCTGAATCCTGCTGCTGTTATCTAAGCAAAGCTTCCATTGACTGTGCCCCGTGGACTTCAGCAAGTTTGCCCAAATGAGAATTGTAATGCAAGCCACCATATTGTTTACAGAAACAATGTAATCCAATGTGCAGGATACCAGATTTTGCACCATCTAATTCAGTATTAAGGCCCCAACTTAACAAAGACTTTCCAGTACATTTGATCAAGTTAAATGACTTTTTTTAGAAAGCACTTAACAATAGTATGGATGAAAAGCATTGTCCACATTTTTATTTTGACATGTGTTTTAAAAGAGTACTAGAAGCCCCCAAATACCCATAACGAAGACAACCATACTTTAGGTGTAGTTACAAGGGGAAGGATGAAGGTGGTGAGGAAAGGCTGGCTGGTTACCTCTGCTGCAAGGTTTACTGTTCCAGAGATGATGTGTCCTTAATAAGGTAGGGATGGAGCATGCTCCTAAATATCACATTATCAGGCCTTGGTAGGACAGCACTGGTTTCATCTTTTTTAAAGGTACAGAAAATCCCATGAGTCACCATGCTTTCCCCAGAACACATTAGCCATCAAACATTAATAAAACTTCATGGATCTTGAGACCACCATTTGAACAGTACCTTACTCCTCTATCTCCTTGCATAACTAGGCCTCCTAAAAGAACTATGTTTTAGAGTCATCATCATATATCCTCAGAGATATGATGAACCCACTGATTTTTTTTCATTTAGATTCCATATGGGGATTGATCATTAATTTTGTAACATAATATTGCAAAATTTTCCATTATCTGAGCTTTGGCAAGTTTTATGAAAGCAGATTTAGAGAGATGAAAATGATTCTCTTTGGCTTCCTGCTGATGCAGTTCAGCCTTAGGATACATTTGCATGCAATCACAAAATAAGAAAAAAAAAACCCAATAACCCTAATTTTGGAAAGAAACTCTCTTGTGTTCAAGACAACCTAACTGGTAGAAATAAAGAATAACTTCATTTAAATTTATGCCATTATAGGTCTATTGAAGCTAGAACTAAATATAGTTAGACTCTGGTATACACAAAGTTACATCATTTAGGATTTTCTCCACAGATTGTGATTAAATCACAGTTTTTATAGCTTGCTATAATTTTTATTAATTTAGCATATTTCTAAATATATTTTTAAAAGTTTTGGGTCCAATTCTCAACTTCTGATTTACATTGGTGTGAATTGGGGAAAAAAGGTCACATCCATTGTGTATATTTCCATGCATATAGTCTACCATTGAGCACTGAATTAGACTGTAAGCATTTAGAATCATAGAATCTTAGGGTTGGAAGGAACCTCTTGAGGTCATCGAGTGCGTCTCCACTTGTAAATTAAGTTGACTTAAGCTTGCTTAAGTCGACTTAATTTACTCTGCAGCTACACAACAGTTTCCTTAAATTGACTTAAGCAAGCTGCTTAAGTCGACTTAATGAAAATTAAGTCAACTTTATTAAACCTACTTTTAGTTCGTCTTTAGGCTTAAGTCGACTTCTTAAAGTCAACTTAAGCCAGTGTAGACCTGGAGTAGCCCTAAGTTGACTTAGGGCTACTCCAGGACACCCCCACTGCCCTCCCTGCCAGGGGGGTGTCACAGGGCGAGCCTGGCATGCCTCCCCAAAGGGCAGGGCAGAGCCCTGCCCTCCCTGTACAATGGGGCAAAGGCTGAGCCCCCTGGCACTTGGCAAGGGGTGCCCCCCTGCCACCGTGGACCTGCCCAAGGTCCCCCTAGCCCCTAGAAGTTGACCTAGGCATCCAGTGTGGACGCTCTAGGTCGACTTTGTAAGTTCCCCCCTAAGTCGACTTAAAATTTAGGTGTAGACATGCTAAATCGACTTAACTAAGTGGACTTAAAGTCGACTTAGTTAAATCAACTTAGCTAAAGTCGACCTAAATTTACAAGTGTAGACATAGTCATCTAGTCCAACCCCCTGCTAAAAGCAGGACCACTCCCACTAAATCATCCCAGCCAGGGTTTTGTCTAACCTGTCCTTAAAGGTTTCCAAAGATGGAGATTCTACCACCTCCATAGGTAACTCATTCCAATGCTTAACCACTCTCCTAGTGAGAAAGTTTTTCCTAATATACAACCTTTACCTCCCCAGCTGCAACTTGAAACCATTGCTCCTTGTTCTGTCCTCTGTTACCTCTGAGAACAGCCAAGCTCCCTCCTCTTTGGAGTACCCCTTCAAGTAGTTGAATGTTGCTATCAAATCCTCCCTCAGTCTTCTCTTTTGCAGACTAAATAAGCCTAGTTCCTTCAGTCCCTCCTCGTAAGTCATGTGCCCCAGCCCACTAATCAAATAATTTTTGTTGCCCTTTGCTGGAATCTTTCTAATTTGTCCACATCCTTTCTGTAGTGGGGAGCCCAAAACTGGACACAGTATTCCAGATGTGGCCTCACCAGTGCCGAATAGAGGGGAATAATCACATCCCTCAATCTGCTGGCAATACTCCTACTGATGCAGCCCAATATGTCATTGGCCTTTTTGGCAACAAAGGCACACTGTTCACTCATATCCAGCTTCCTATCCATCATAACTCCCAGGACCTTTTCAACAGTGCTGCTATCTAGCCGATCGGTCCCCAGCCTGTAACAGTACATGGGATTTTTCCATCCTAAGTGCAGGACTTTGCACTTGTCCTTGTTGAACCTCATGAGATTTCTTTTGGTCCAATGCTCCAGTTTGTTTAGGTCTCCCTGAATTCTGTCCCTGCCCTCCAACATGTCTATCTTCCCCCCCAGCTTGGTGTCACCTGCGCACTTGCTGAGCATGCAATCTATCCCATCATCCAGATCATTAATGAAAATGTTGAACAGAACCATCCCCAGGCCAACCCCTGGGGCACTCAACCTGGGGGAAAAGGTCTCTTTTCTTTCTTTATAAGGGACTCAAGCTTATTTATGTGCATGTAAAAATAAACAAACTCTACAACTTTAACCTCCAATCTAAAAAGAAAACCACGCCAACAGGGAAGAGTCAGTTTAAACCAAGATACTCAGTGTGAGCATCAAAAACATCCACTATCAGACTGTATATATCATTCCAAGTCTTGTATAGAGGAGATCCACAGTGTTTTCTAGATGAAAGGGTAGTATCATATTCTGAGGTACAAAGAATTCAGAGCTCCTGGGGGAACTAGCCATACAGGTACAAGTTCAGAACCAGTCCTCAGAAGCATGAAAATCCAAATTGTAATGAGCATCCAGTAGAATGCTCTACACAAGTTCATGCTGGATTTGGCATCAAGCACAGAGTCCACAGACAGTGCACAGGGATTTTGTCAAGATCTATCCCCAGGAAGTTTAAAATTCTTATTATCTTATCTTGTGCAGGAAAATAACATCCATCAGAAGAGAACATTATACTAATTAAACTGTTAATATTCAGGTTATAGTTATTTAGATCTTTGGAAACTATAATAGGAGTGCCCATCTGGAGCTCTGTCTTTTTCAGTCTTTTTTAAAAAGACATTAAACCAAATCATTTGAATAGTGCTTAGAAAACTATGATTATAAATTAATTGAGCCCCTACACAATCCCCAGAGTTCCCCATAAACCCACTATAGTGAAGTAAGATAATAACCAAACACTAAAGGTATTTAAAAGAGACAAGGTGGTATTTAACAGAGAGAGTGGGAATTTACAGTCACTCGTGAATCCAGGAAGCATAGACTCCTAAGTGAATTTTGCATTGTCTTTTTTGATCTTTCAGGAAATGAGTTGTTGATTTTATAACCCAGAAAAGAAATATCTTTAGAAAAGATATTTCACCCAGAATATTTAAAATCCATCAACCATAAATTCCTGTTTAGAGAACAAAAATTCCTTCCTTGTGCTTTGCTTGATAGAGCTCAGGTCAAGAAGAGTGAAGATCTTTTCTAGATATTTTGTTGTTTTTCACATCCTGAAAGATTTGTCATTTATTATTTAAAAAAGGCTCACAATCAGAGTCTTAGTTAATGCGTCCAAGTTGGGACTCCATACGATTCTATATACTGAGTTATCTTTCTCTGGATTTAAATCAAGTAAGTTGACAAATAACTAGACCACAACATTCAGCAGGATTCTTTTTGTGCTGGTCTTTTCAGTATTCTCAGACTGTATATTTTAGCTGTGAGTTTACACTTTCTGTTTTCCATTCAAAGCCAGATGAAAGATGAGTCATACATTCAACTTTATAAATACAATTTTTCCTGCTCTTGTGCTAAAATATGGTGTCCATCTCACCTAATCCCCCACTCCAATTAAGGAAAAGTCCCCACAATTCTTTGTAGGGTTGTGATACATGTCCACAAAACATCAGTTTTCCATAACATTTGCTAAAACATTTATTTCACTAACTTCATCTACTCTAGGAGAAACAACTGACAATGACTGCAAATGCACCTAAAGCTGTGGGACATTGTTCAGGTTCACCAGAAGAAGGTAGCAGTGCTTTATGGTGGGTTGAACAAATGTCCAGTGCAGGTAACTCCACAGAGAAGGCATCCAGTGGCCAGATGAATAGCCTGATAAAGGATTTAAAATTGAGGTGCTGGTTAAAGGAAAAGAATGGAGGAGAGTTCAGGGCTCCTGTGACTGGGTCAGAAGGGAATCAAGTCCCCTGTCTTCTAGACCATCTTAATGCTCCTGATGGAGGTGGATGGTAATGTCCTAGCTACGGGTTGGCTGGGAGACCTGGATGGAAAATGAAGTGGGGGCTGGTGGAACCATGGATAGCTATTTTGAATGAATATGGTGTTGCCTGAACTGTACACTTTTATGTTCTGGGTAGTTCCAGATCCCTGATAATAAAAATTAAGCCCTGAATCCATATCAAATGTCTCCTGTCCTTCTTTGGTATAGCCAGATGATGTGTTTGCAAAGACAGTAGTGGCAGGTTTATTTGTTTTTTCAGGAGATCTGAATCACTGCCACTTCTATCTTTGGAAACACATTGACTAGCTATACCAGTCTTACATTTGGACAGTGACATTTTCAGATGTTTTCTAAAAGTAAAGGAACTTGGAATTAGTGATTTGCCTGTGTTATTTATTTTATGTGGAAGACACTCAGGAATGGGTAGCACTATATCCATGCGTAATCCATGAAGCCTCTTTGATGCTGGTAGTGAGGTTCTGGCTCCCTCAGTACAAATCTGTTGGTATTTTCCTGTAACATCCCTTATGATTTGTGTCATATCTACTTTAAGTAATTTCTCTCCATTTTCCTTTCAAGAATACTGAGATCAACACATTCATACTGAACCCAATCAGAATTATATATCTGGCAAAGGGTCTGAACTCTGCAACACACAATTATTAGTATAGTGGTGCTATAGAAAGGGCCTTATCAATATTAAAACCCCTTTGTGCTAAGTGCTTTACAGACAGATCACAAGAGCCCTAGCCTTGAAAAAACTAGCAAATTAAAACTGAAAACAAAGAATGTGAGAAAGATCAAATATACAAGCAAACCCATTATATACCAGTACTGTCATTGCTGGTCTGAAAGACGCTGACTTTGCTTAGTTGCATAGCATATTACAAAACTCATTTAATTCCTCAGGATTTTGCTAGAGGGGAAGATAATATACATTGAGGGGTCTTGACAATATACATTGAGTGTAGCCTATAGGACTAGCACGCTTGCTTGCATGCATATATATTTTTTCTTATTAATGTACCAGTAACTGCTTCTTTTGTTATAATAGGTTTATAGAATTATAATAGTGTATTTTGGCTGTAATGCAAGAAACATACAGGCCACACTCTGTATGATGAGCTAAGGCAAGTTATCATTCATAAGTTTGGGACCTTTAGCCTAGATAAGTAACGATGAGCAAAGTTATGGGGACTTTCTCAGTCCATACTCTCAATAGACTTAACAGGTTCACCACAAAGGACATGGTTAGGCAGAAATAATTCAGATTAGAATGAGCTAATTGTCTGTGAAAGATATGGATGTGTCATTAATATACATGAACATGCCATTTTATAGAATAAGTGTATCCTGGTATTTTGTGGGTGAGTAAGTCAATTTTGGACATGGAAGGAGGGCGCATAATGCTCAGGCTATGAGGGGCAACCCACCATGTTAAGTTAGTCCTATCTACAGAGTTCTTTTTAGTTCTGGTTCCTGTCTTCTATAATCTTATACCTCCTGTAGTTTGAGTCTTAATTTGAATCTTAATCTCAGTGTTAGTCTTATAGGTCTTAAGTCTTAAATTAGTTAGTTGAGTAAAACTCTAAATTAGATTTTAGATTCTACACTTCTTAGCTCTCCAGAATCTCCTAAACTCTCTACTTCCAGTTCAAGAATTGAGTAACTTGGACATCATCATACAAAAGGCAAGTCTGGTCCTTTGTCTCTTACCATTAGGTTATCAAGGAAAGGTGTGAGTATATTAATCTAAAAGTGCTAGTATATAATGAAAATTGTATCTCTAGGACAATATTATTGCCTTTGTAATTCTGATTATTATTCTATATTATCTCAGTAAAAGTGTGTAAGGGTATATTTTGTTCTCAGTCTGTGTGTCCTTGTTCTACATCCTGAGAGTCTTTGCAAAATACTGGGTAACCTGATTGTGGGGCAAGTACCATATTATCTTCTGATTAGATTAATTGATGAGCCTGTAACTCCTATTCTATAAACAATAGTATTAAGCACCTAAAATCAGATGTGTGTGTTTTTGTTGTTGTTTGGGTGGGGGGTTGTTTGTTTTTTGTTTGGTTTGGTTTGGTTTTTTTTTACTCTGACAAGCTCCCTTGAAGCACCAGAAGGCTGATTTCCTTTGACTGTTTTTGGCAGTTGTCCCAGTAGCATTTCCTGTTCTTGACTGCAGCATTTGAGTTCAATCATCACCTAGTGAACTTCCACATCAGTTTCATCTGTGGTGAAGCACAACTTGTCACAGACAAATGAGAAAGAATATAAATAGGCCATATTATATTAGGTTGTTGATTGATAATTGTCTCCACCATTTTCAGGAAGAGGTTAACATGCATACCAATGGTGACATTGAGAAGGATGCATTGGCTCTATTGGCCAAGGAATATTCCCAGGGAGGCCTTATATAAGATTGGTGTGGGGCTTCTGTTGCACTGCTTCAGGAGCAACAAGCTAATCTCACCTTGAGTATTAAGGGAATCTTAAGGACACCACTGCAAGGGCTAGGCCAACATGTTCCTAAATTCCCAGGAACCAACATTGACAAAATGATTCTAACCCACAGAACAATCTTGGACCTTTGAGTAAGCGTGTCCCTTAACAAGGACACAAATAAATCCATGTTTGGACCCCATGGGTAGCCTGATACCACATTTCTTTCTTTTCAGATACAGCCCAGTAACAATCAGGCCTGCCAAGATGAGGACTTGGTTGTGACAATGCTTAAAGCAGTGCAGCAAACACTTAAGGCTCAACGTCAGGATATGCAGGAACTTCAGATGCACTCAAATGAGCTGATGCTGGGAGGTCAAGGCCTGGCATCCTTGGACCATCCTGTGGCTGCCGTTTACTCAGGATCTCTATCAAGCATTTGTAAAACTACAGTACCCACCCACAGAAGTGAAAAAACAGATTGACAGAGCGAGACGGGTACCCAGAAGTCAACTACTACAGGAGAAACCCAAGAAAAAACCAACAGAATGCCATTGGTCACCACCTACAACCCCCAAGTCAAACCTCTTCACCACATCATCAAAGATCTACAGCCTATTCTACAAGATGATCCCTCACTCTCTGAAGCAGGGGTCGGGAACCTTTTTGTCTGAGAGAGCCATGAATGCCACATATTTTAAAATGTAATTCCGTGAGAGCCATACAATATGTTTAAAACTAAATACAAGTAAATGTGTGCATTTTATGTAAGACCAACACTTTTAAAGTACAATAAGTCTCTGAATTCTTTTTAATAACATTGTTATGCTGTTGCTAACCAATGATGAATAAAGTACTTCTTACCATTAACGCGACTTCTGGTGCTGCATGGTTTTGCTGATGGCTTTGTAGTCTTGTTGATAAGTGGTGAGGTTAAGCTTCATGCAGGCGTTGAGACTTCCATCCGTTAAACGTGAAAAAGGAAAGGAAGAGGAAGAGAAAGAAGAGAAAGGAAGGCAGGGAAGAGAAAGGAAAGCAGGGGAGAGAAAGGAAGGCAGGGGAGAGGAAAAGAGAAAAAGGAAAGGAAGGAAAGGAAGAGAAGGAAGAGAAAGGAAGGAAGGAAGCAAAGAAAGAGAAAGAAGAGGAAACAGGAAGAGGAAGGAAGGAAGAGGAAAGAAAGAAAGAAAAAGGAAGAGAAAGAAGAAAGAGGAAGGAAAGAAGAGAAAGAAAAAAAGGAAGACAAATAAGGAAAAAAGAGAAAGAAGGAAGAGAAAGAGAGGAAGAAAGAAAAAAGAAGGCAGGCAAAGAAGAGAAAGAAGGAAAGAAAAAGGAAAGCAAAGGAGAGAAAGAAGGAAAGAAAAAGGAAGGGAGAAAGAAAAAAGAGAGAAGGAAGGGAGAGAAAGAAGGAAGAAAAGAAGAAAAGAAGAAAGGGGAAGGAAAGAAGAGAAGGAAGAGAAAGGAAGAAAGCAAAGAAAGCAAGCAAGCCAGCCAAGGCCGCCGGACCCTACCGCGGCCCTAGGTAGCCGCCAGTGGGGGGGAGCTCACACCAGCCCCGGATGCCGATCCCAGTCCCGTGCTGGGAGGCCGGGGCCGTGGATTAGCCCGGCCCCGGCGGCCCCGGCGGCCCCGGCCCCCACCAGTCTCCTTGTCCCCCCATCCCTCTCCAGGCCTCCCTCCAGCCCCTTCCCAGCCCCCTTACTTGGCCGGAGGCTCGGAACTACAGGGGTCGCTTCAGGGCCAGGCTGCTCCCACCCTGAGCACGCTCTCTCTGAGCATGCTCAGGGCGGGAGATTTGAATCTCCCTAGCCTGGCTGCAGCAGGAGTCTGCGCAGCTGGGAGGGAGCACCGGCGGGGACCCGAACGGGGGCGGGGCGGGGTCGGCTTCGGGCGGGGAAGTTGAGGCGGCCGGCGGGTGGGAGACCGGGAGCCTGCCCCGACCACGGCCACCCCGCTGCCCCGGACGCATGGGGCAGGCCGCAGCAGGGGCGGGGGGCGGGGAGATTTGGCAGCGAGCCAGATGCAGCCATCAAAAGAGCCACATCTGGCTCGCGAGCCATAGGTTCCCGACCCCTGCTCTGAGGCCTTGGGAGGCAGACCACTCCTTGCTTATAGACAGCCCCGCCCCAACCTTAAACGGATACTTACCATCAACTAGAGATCAAACAACAGAAACATTAAAGCAGGAACATATCCCTGCAACAGACCACGCTGCCAACTTCGCCCTCATATCTACACTAAAGACACCACCACAGGACCAAATCAAGCCACCTATTCCATCAAGGGCTCATTCACCTGCTCATCCACCAATGTGATTTATGCCATCATGTGCGGGAAATGCCCCTCTGGCTTATATATTGGACAAACAGGACAGTCTCTGCACAAAAGAATAAATGCACACAAATCTGACATCATGAGTGGAGTGCATGAATACACATTCTATGAAGTTTATCTTTTTCCTTCCGGAGGAACTGCATAGATTCTGAAGATGGCATAAATTTTCATGGTAATAACTAGAGCCATCAACATGAATTAGTACCTTTTGAAGGAATCTGTTTCCTGAATCAACAGTCAGAAAAGCTTCTTTCTCACCCTTTTCCCTTGATCCAATTGATCAGTGTCTGGACACGCAGTACCTCATTGCTTATAGGCAAAACAAAAGCAAAACAAATTGAAACCAAAAAAGGACAAAAAATACAACCCAAACAACATACAAAAGACTGTATTTATGCTGTTTAACATGTTTGAACAGAACAGAAATGGGATCCAGTTTCATTAATCGTATAGAAATGACACTTGTTTCCTTGGTTCTACTGGAAAAGCAAGTGACTCCATTATTAGATTATTGTGGACACACTTCTCAGTGATATAAAGGGTGGGGGAACTTTCAAAGTCAGATAGATATCAGGTCCACCTTCTCAACAAAGATTCCTGATGCCAAATCCAGCATTAACCTGTGCACAGAATTCCATGTACAGGTTCAGTACAGTCTGAATCTTAATGCTTCGGAGGGGTGGGTTCTGAACTTGTACCTATATGACTAGTTTTCTCAGGAGTTCTGAACTAGAAGAGACCTGAAGGTGTGCAAAGCCCAGACTTCTCCCCTGCCCAACCCCAGGCAATCCCATCATATGGTTCTATTCATAAATTTATCAAGCTCTATCTTAAAATTAAATTAGGTTGTTTGCAATCACAATTATGTACACACTACAGACTTGTCCCGCAATAAAATTGTTGTGGGACAAGCAAGCATTATAAATATAACGCTTCCCACCACCCACACAGCACTCCTTTTAACGAAAAGGAGCATTCACAAGCTCCTTTGAATTTTTGTTACAAGGAGCAGTGTATGGTGGGCACCTATCCCACCATGCACTACCACAGCTTCCGCTCCCCATCCCACACAGGGCTGTAGGGCTGCCCAGGGGGTTCACTGGTTTGAGCCCCGCTCCCACAGGGTTTCCCCGGGGCCGTGCTCTCGGTGGGTGGAGCTGGCTGCCTGGGTGGTGGGAGCAGCCTGCCCAGGCTTCAGCCCCACTTACTGCCCGGGCGGCAGGCAGCTGGGCTCAAGCCCCCGGGGTTGGGGGGCCCCCGCGGGGGCGCCCCAAGCCCGGGGGGTTGAGGCCGCGGCCCGCCGCCCGGGCTTGGGGGCTCCCACTTGGCACTTGGGGGCTCCTTCTGTGGCAGGAGCTCCACTACTTGTCAATTTCATTGCTCTGATGGAGCCTTATTTCTATGAAGGCTAAACAATAATGAAGCAGATAGAATTATAATTAGCTAAAAATGGAAGTTAACATTTCAGGACAGAAGGACTATTAAGTCAGATTCACTGTGCTTTAGTTCTTTAAGGGTAAGGCAGGATCTTATTATCAGTGATTTCCAAAAAGCTGCAGTCAGAAAAATAGAGTGTTATTTACAACAGAAAGCCACAGAGGACCTGGCAAGGCTGTGTTTGTGTGTAGCTTCTGAAAGAAGCTCATCCTTTCCACCAGAAAGGCTGTTCCACGGGGATGTCAGTGTTTTAGGCACACACTTAGTTCTAATATCAATAAGTTTTCTATACAAAAAGACATAAAACATCTGTATTTACTAATAAAACAGATTGCATTGAAAAACTGAAAACTCCCAATCCCCTATCACTAAACCATTAGATGTTCTATTCTCTGTTTAAAGCCAGACTCATTTCTGACATCAGCTTACAAGTGCAGTCTTATACAATATAACATGTGTCAAAATGATAGAGACAAGAAACTGGTAAACAAGATTACATAACTCCCTGCAGCAGATTCCCTAATATTGGTGCCAGGAGGTAAATTCCTGGCAGCTGTGTTCTCTCTACAGTCAATAACATGTTCTGCTCTGAATTTTGTGTGCTGTTTGTATCAGAGTGGATCTCCTCCAATAGTTGACCCTTTTGCACCTTCTACAGAATGAACCACCTCAGTGATGCTTCTTGATAAGAACAACTGAATGTTTCTTTTCTTGTACATGGGTCCATCTACAATTCTGTCAGATTACTTTAAATGGAATATATAGGATTTGAGATTCAAAAGTATTAGTGTGATTCTGAAACCATCCAATACAAAACAATTTACACCAGGATTTGGTTCTGGTACACAGATACTTCAGATTGCTTTGTACAGTGGTAAGCACACCATTAAAAATCCATTTAATCTCTTATTAAAAGAAGGAAAATTAGTTAAAGTATTTGAAATGTAAAGTATTATATTTTTTTTTTTCATTTTAACAACATCTCTTCCATTTCCCTTTAGCTGAAGAGATCTTTTACAAGGAAACCCTTTCACTCCCTTTTTTGGGCGATCTTTTAGATCAGTGGTTCCAAATCTTTCTGGCTTGAGGGCCACAAATATAATTTTTACAAAACCCTGAAAGCCCACCAGTCTATTTAATTAAAAATAAATTAAAATTAAATTAATTACATTCAAATCAAATTTTAATTGAAATGAATTAATTGCATTTTAATTTTAATTAAATAGACTGGTGGCCCTTCAGGGTTGTAAAAATTATATTTGTGCTCCTCAAGCCAAACGGATATCTATTTTTTTAAAAAATATATATATTGTGGCAAACCGAGGGATCTCAGTTACTCGTGGGTCCTGCGCTTCAGGTTGTGGCAGCCAGCTGAGGTACAGTCTTCCCTCCTCCAAACTCCCAGTGCTATGGATCCCCAGTCCCTTCAGCTCTGGTGGTGAAGTGAGGAATGAAGCACTGGTAATACCCTACTACGCCAAAGAATACACGGACCTGTTTCTTCCAATTAGGCCAGGGCCAATTGTGGATAGCTTCCAATTTGTTCATCTGGGGCTTCACAGAGCCCCTCCCTACAATATATCGAAGATATCTAGCCTCGACTAGACCTACAGCACACTTTCTAGGATTTGCCGTGAGGCCTGCTTGCCTCACGGTGTTCAGCACCACTTTTACATTCTCGAGGTGAGATACCCAGTCAAGAGTTTGAATGACCACGTCATCCAAGTACTCAGAAGTATAACTGGCATGGGGGAGTAGCAGCTTATCTATTAGATGCTGAAAGGTAACCAGGGCTCCACATAGACCAAAGAGTAAAACAGTGTACTGGAATAGTGCATCTGGAGTAGCAAATGCAGTTTTTCTCCTTTGCTTCCAGAGCCAGGGGAACCTGCCAGTTTCCCTTAGTCAAATTGAGGGTTGTTAGATGACAGGCTTTGCCTAACCGGTCTACAAGTTCATCTGTACAGAGTATGGGATAAGAATCAAACTGCGAAACCTCGTTCAAACGGCGGAAGTTGTTACAAAATCCCGTGGTGCCATCAGGCTTTGGTACCAATACAATTGGGCTGGACCACTAGCTGTGGGACTCCTCAATGACCCCCAGCTCCGACATCTTTTCCACTTCAGCCTTAATTTCCTTCTTCTTAGCCTCTGGGATCGATAGAGGCACATCATTACTCTGGCTCCAGGGTTCATGATTATGTGGTGGTATACCCCTGTTGTTCGGCATGGTTTGGATGAGAATACATCCCAGTACCTGTCAATCATTGCCGATGTCTCGGACTTTTGCTCCAGCGTTAAGTCAGGAGATAACCTTACTCTCTCCATTTTTTCCTCCTACTGAGAGAGGGCCACACATGCCTCTTGGTCCTTCCACAGCTTTAACAAGTTACGTGGTGTAATTGCTCCTATTTGTAGCGCCCTGGTTCGCGTATCTTATAGTTGGTCTCCCCCACTGACTCGATCACTTCATAGGGCCCCTGCCACTGGGCCAACAGCTTACTCTCAGTGGTGGGCACCAATATCATCACTCAGACACCTGACTGGAACTGCCGGATGGTTGCTTGGCAGTTATAGTGGGTCTGTTGAGACTCTTTGGCTTTCTCCAAGTGCTCCCACACAATGGGGGTGTCCTGGGCTATTCACGCTCTCATTTGTAGCACATGCTCAACAACGTTTCTTCCTTGGGTGGGTTCTTCCTCCCAGATCTCCCTGGTGATATCCAAAATACCTCTGGGGTGTCACCTATATAATAATTTGAAGAGGAAGAACTCTGTGGAGGCCTGAGGAACCTCCCAGATGACAAACATGAGGTAGAGCAGCAGTGTGTCCCAATCCTTTCCATCTTGGTTCACCACCTTTTTTATCATGGCCTTAAGGATTCTATTAAATCTTTCTTCTACCAGGCCATCAGTCTGATGGTGGTAAATGGATGTCCATAGGGTCCACACATGAACTAAGGTGCATAAGTCCTTCATTACTCATGACATAAATGGGGAAACGTGGTTCCTCAGTATCTCTTTAGGGAGCCCCACTCTTCATTAGTTCAGTTGCTATCACCTTTGAAGTAGTATTTCGCAGGGGGATAGCCTCCGGATACCGAGTGGTATAATCAAGAATGACCAGGATATATTGGTGTCCCCAGGTTGTCTTTTCCAGGGGTCCCACTAGGTCCATCACAATCCATTCAAAGGGTACTTTGATGATGGGTAGGAGCCCTCAAGTGTGGCCTGGGGCTATGCAGCTGACATTCGGGGCAGCTAGCACAATAATGCTAAACATCTTCATGTACTGCTGGCCATAAGACCCTCCTCAGGATCCTCACAAGGGTTTTCTTTACCCCTAAGTATCCTCCAAAGAGGTGGCTGTTGACGAGGCTCAGCATGACCCTTTGGTGCTTCTGTGGCACTAGGAGGTGTGGTACCTTTTTTCCCTGTACCCCTGCAACACAGTACAGCAGGTTGCCTTTTATAATGAAACATGATCCTGGTCCCTGAGAAAGAAAGAAAGAAAGAAAGAAAGAAAGAAAGAAAGAAAGAAAGA
>ML685769.1:8814357-8976551 GCA_007922175.1 Pelusios castaneus | reverse complement strand
AGAAAGAAAGAAAGAAAGAAAGAAAGAAAGAAAGAAAGAAAGAAAGAAAGAGTGTATTTGGAAGCAGACTGGCTAACCTAGTGAGGAGGGCTTTAAACTAGGTTTGAAGGGGGAAGGTGACCAAAGCCCACAGGTAAGTGAAACTGAGGGAGACCTGGGGGAAGGGATGGAACTTGGGGGATGCTGGGGCTGTAACAGCAAGAATAAAAGAGAGGGTAGTTGGAACAGGGGCGGGAAATCATATAATAGTTTTTAATGTCCTAATGAAGTTATAATACCTCAGGTGAGTGGGGAAGGAGGACAATGGGAGAAATTGCAAGGAGGAAGATGCTACAGGAGGGAGAATTGACAGGGCAAAATAGGGCAATCGGCCCGGTATTTTAAGTGTCTGTACACAAATGTGAGGAACCTGGGAAACAAGCAGGAAGAATTGGTAGTACTGGCACAAACAAGGAACTATGATATAATTGGAATAACAGAAACGTGGTGGGATAACTTGCATGACTGGAGCACTGCCATGGATGGATATAAATTGTTCAGGAAGGACTGGCGGGGAAGAAGGTTGGGAGGAGTAGCGCTATATGTAAAAGCTGTATGACTGCTCGGAGCTCCACCATGAAAGTGGAAACAAGCCAGTTGAAAGTCTGTGGGTTAAGTTTAGAGGAGAATGCAACAAGGGTGATGTCGTGGTGGGTGTCTGCTACAGACTGCCAGACCAGAAGGAGGAGGTGGATGAAGTGTTCTGTGGACAACTAACAGAAGTTTCCAGATCACAGGCCCTGGTTCTTATGGGTGACTTTGGCTCCCTTAGGGAACTGATGGGCAGGATCCCTTGGGAGGCTGATCTGAAGGGGAAAGGTGACCAAGACAGGTGGCGGTATTTTAAAGAAACCCTGTTAAAGGCACAGGAAGATAACATTCCAATGTACAGAAAGAACAACAAATGTGTACGGCACCCAGCGTGGCTTAGCAGAGAACTCTGCAGTGAGCTGAAACATAAAAGGGAAGCTTACAAGAAGTGGAAGCTTGGACAGATGACGAGGAGGCATATAAAGATATTGCTTGGGACTGCAGAGATAAAATCAGAAAGGCCAACAGACAATTGGAGTTGTAGCTAGCAAGAGATGTGAAGGATAACAGAAGGGGGTTCTATAAGTATGTCAGCAACAAGAAAAGGATCAGGGGTGGTGTAGGTCCCTTACTGAATGGGGCAGGCATCCTCTTGGTGGATGATGCAGAAAAGGCTGAAGTCCTCAATGCTTTTTTTTACTTCAGTCTTCAGAGGGAGGGCCAGCTCCCAGGCTACTACACGGGGTAACATGGAATGGAGAGAAGAGCGGCCCTCAGCGATGGAAAGTCAGGTTAGGGACTACTTAAAGAAATTGGATGTGCACAAGTCCATGGGGCCGGATGAACTGCATCCGAAGGTGCTGAGAGAGTTGGCTGAAGTGATTGCAGAGCCGCTGGCCATTATCTTTGAGAACACGTGGCAAATGGGGGAGGTCCTGGAGGATTGGAAGAAGGCAAATATAGTACCTATCTTCAAGAAAGGGAAAAAGGAGGATCCGGGGAACTACAGACCAGTCAGCCACGCCTCAATCCCTGGGAAAATCATGGAGCAGGTCCTCAAAGAATCCATCCTGAAACACTTGGAGGAAAATAGAGTGATCAGGAACAGTCAGCATGGATTCACCAAGGACAAATCGTGCCTGACCAACCTGATTTCCTTCTATGATGAGATGACTGGATTTGTGGATGTGGGAAGAGCCGTTGATGTGGTATACCTCGACTTTAGCAAGGCTTTAGATACGGTTTCCCACAGTATTCTCGTCGGTAAGTTAAGGAAGTATGGGTTGGATGAGTGGACCGTAAGGTGGATAGAAAACTGGCTAGATCAATGGGCTCAGCGGGTAGGAATCAATGGCTCAGTGTCTAGTTGGCAACCAGTAAAGAGTGGAGTGCCCCAGCGGTCGGTCCTGGGGCTGGTTCTGTTCAACATCTTCATTAATAGTCTTGATGATGGGATAGACTGCATGCTTAGTGAATTCGCGGATGACACCAAACTGAGGGGAATGGTAGATACTCTGGAGGGTAGGGACAGGACCAGGGAGCCTTGGACAAATTGGAACACTGGGCTGAAAGAAACCTCATGAGGTTCAACAAAGACAAGTGCAAAGTCCTGCACTTAGGACGGAAAAATCCCATGCACTGCTACAGGCTGGGGACCGATCAGCTAAGTAGCAGCGCTGTAGAAAAGGACCTGGGGGTTATGGTGGATGGGAAGATGAATATGAGCTAACAGTGTGCCCTTGTTTCCAAAAAGGCCAATGGCATATTAGGCTGCATCAGTAGGAGTATTGCCAGCAGATCGAGGGATGTGATAATTCCCCTCTATTCAACACTGATCAGGCCACATCTGGAATACTGTGTCCAGTTTTGGGCTCCCCACTACAGAAAGGATGTGGACAAATTAGAAAGAGTCCAGCAAAGGGCAACAAAAATGATCAGGGGGCTGGGGCACATGACTTATGAGGAGAGACTGAAGGAACTAAGCTTATTTAGTCTACAGAAGAGAAGACTGAGGGGAGATTTGATAGCAACCTTCAATTACTTGAAGGGGTGCTCCAAAGAGGAGGGAGCTGTGCTGTTCTTGTTGGTAACAGAGGACAGAATAAGGAACAATGGTTTCAAATTACTGCTGGGGAGGTCAAGGTTGGATATTAGGAAAAACTCTCTCACTAGGAGGGTGGTGAAGCATTGGAATGGGCTACCTAGGGAGGTGGTAGAATTTCCATCTTTGGAGATTTTTGAGGCCCAGTTAGAGAAAAGCCTGGCTGGGGTGATTTAGTGGGAGAGGTCCTACTTTTTAGCAGGGGGTTGAACTAGATGACCTCGTGAGGTCCTTTCCATCCCTATTATTCTATGATTCTACAAAAAAGAGAAGGAAGGAAAAAAAGAAAGAAGAAAAGAAGGAAGGAAGACTATTCTAGGATAATTTGTGAAAAGAAATTGATTTCCCATGAATTTGTTATTCAATTTCTTCCACAAATGGTTTATGTGAACTATTTTAATAAATGGATTCTAGTTGTTTTGACATTTTAAAAAGTGTGTCTTAAAACCAATGTATTATGGTTCTTCTTGATAGCTATAAATTCTTTCATTTTACCAAATGGCTCGGTTTTTCCAAACCATAAACACACTTTGCATGTGCAAGCAAGGTCTGACTGACCAGTGTTTTCCCCAGGAATTGAAATTAGGGGGAGGATTAGAATTTACAGGGATGTCTGAGGGACAATGAGGGATGAGACTGTGATGGTGAAAGTGCACTGTATGGCCCCATAGTAAAAACTGAAAAGTGTTTCACAACCATTTTATTAGATTTATCCTATGATACAAAATTGCTCAGGACAACTAAGTCCAAAACAGACTGGACAAAAATAGCAGATTAAATTCAGAGGTGATAAATGCAAAGTAATGCAGATTGGAAAACAAAATCCCAGTTATACATATAAAATAATGGGATCTAAATTAGATGTTACCGCTCAAAAAGAGATACTGGAGTCCATTATGGAGAGTTCTCAGGAAACATCTGATCAATATGGAATGCCAAGCAAAAAAAGCTAATGGCATGTGAAGAACCACTAGGAAAAGGACACATAACAGGACAGAAAATATCATAATGACACTATATAAATCCATGGTATGTGGATCTTGAATACTGCATGCAGATCTAGTTGCCCCATCTCAAAAAAAGATATATTTGTATTGGAATAGGTAGAGGAGGGCAACTAAAATAAGTAGGGGTATGGAACGGCTTCCATCTGAGGAAACAGCAATAAAACTAGGTCTTTTCATCTTGGAAAGAGATGACAAAGGGGAGATTTTATAGACTTCTAGCATATCTTCACTGGAGTGGAGAAAGCAAAGAAGGAAATGTCATTTAATACTTCCCATAACACAATGAAATTAATAGGCAGCACATTTAAAACAAACTAAAGGAAGTATATTTTCACACAAGGTAGAGTCAACCTGTTTAACTGTTTGCCAAGGCATGTTGTAAAGGCCAAGATTATAATAGGGTTCAAAAAAGAATTATATAAATTCATGAGGAATAGCTACATCAATGGTATTAACTAGGATGGGCAGGTATGTAGCAATGTGCTCTGAAGTGTTCCCAGTCTCTGTTCACTAGAAGATGGGACTGGATGATGGTATGCATTACTCCATGATTGCCTCTTTTGTTCATTCCCTCTGAAGCAGCTGTCACTGGCCACTGCCAGAACAGGGGTGTAGAGATATTCCTGTGAGTGACTGGGCACTTCCCCATATCAGTTAGCTGAAAGGGGGGCACCTTATTTTAATGGGCTTTGTATCCACATGAGTAGAACTAAATACTTAGCATAATTTCATTGAATAGGGATAAACCCACCCAGGTGATGGGCATGACGGAAAATGGTTAGTATGCCTTTTGTTTCAACTGAGGGGGCAATGAAATGTTGTCTTTTGATTGTATGTTGTCCTTTGTTAGTATGAACTGTGTTTAGCTTGGAAGAGTCACTCTCACTAAAACAGAAATCAAGAAAGGCAAAGTTTCAATATTGTAAGAGAAGAAGTAGGGATGTGGGGCTTGTTCCTGGGTTTGCACAAGCTCTGAAAAAAGAGCTATGCCCCAGGTAACGCTTAATCCATCTCCCATTGTTAACTATAGAGTTAAAAATTCCTTGTGGACTCCTTTTGTTATTTTGAGCAATGACATTTCTCCTGTATCAGCAGGAAGGTTTTTCTAAGAGCTGAAATCCAGAACTGAAAGTATCTAAGAATTTCTAGAGAGTTGAAATCCTTTGAGAAATTTGGAAAGCCGACTGGCAGCCAAGAAGGACCAGCAGTGGTTGCTGCCAGTGGCTGGCGGGAACGGCCAGTGAACGGGCATTGGGAGCAGCTGGTGGGAGCCAGGGAGTGGCCAGCACCTGGAATGGTGGTGCCAGTGAGCGGCAGGAGCCACAAGCAGTTAGTGCCTATTGATGGTGAGAGCCAGCAGACGGGACTCAGAGAAGCCCAGAGGTGGCAGGAGCCAGCTGAAAGGGACTGCCTGAGCCCTCCTCCTCAAGGGATGGACACTGAAACTATGATGGTCAGCATGTGGTAAAGTAGAAGTGAAATACACACCCTATGTACATTGGGGTAGAGTGGGTTCTGCTCGTTGTGTGAGAATTCTGCATTTGCACTGTTTTTTTCCCAAACCAGTGCTGGTTTTGATATTTCCTCTTGTTTTATTAAAAGGTTATGTTCTACACTCATAGTCTGTGCTTACAAGAGGGGAAGCATCGCTCTTTTAGAGTGCCCAGGGTATAATGTATGATTTCCAGGAGCCTGGTTGGGGGCTCAAGCCAGTTGGTGTTGTATTGTTGATAGGAACCCAGGATATAGAACCTGGCCCTTTGCTCCTGCCAGCTCTGCTTTGCAGAAGGGTTACATATGTTGAAGAAAACATCCCATTTTTATCGGGTTTTCTTGTTCTTTGGGTTCTTCTCCAATCTCTACCTACTAGAAGTCTTGAAAGATATTGGAAAAAGTAGAAATGGAGTCTTCCAATTCCTGGAACTCTGGATTGAGCCTCTAAGGAATCTTACCCTATAGAAGACAACAATATTGGAGACCAAAGCTTTCTAACACCATTTACCAACACTCTTGGAGAAGAGTGGGAACAGAATGGACTAGAAAATCCTGGTGAACCTACTGTGAGGCTTCTGCATGTGGTGATATGGTCAAACCGTTTGCTTGATGAGCCATGGCTGCAAAGTCAGCCCCTTTAGTAGGAGGGAAAGCCTGACTCAGAGACAGAGACTTCTTTCAGTTTCAATTTCAATTTGAGCTTACTTGCTGAGAGACAAGCAGAACTCCAAGGCCTGACCCATCACTGACAAAAGTCCCCTGATTTGGAGACAAAATAAAACTACTCCAGCAAGAGGTGTAGAACTTTTTGTGGAAAACTTTTAGCGACAAAGTGTATAGATGACACATTTGGTTATGTTGAAGTAAATGGCCTTCAGGAGATGTGGCACAATGCCCATTTCCTTAAGTCGACTTAAGGAAAGGTTATGTTGACTTCATAATACCTGGTTTTAGGTCGACTTAACACTTAAATCAACCTTATTAGGTCAACTTAAGCCAGTGTGGATGGGGATTAGCGCCTAAATCGACTTTATTAAGTGTACACATAGCATTAGTGCCGTGGGGAGCTAAGGTTCAAGCCAGTCTCAGCATTCCAGTTGTGGCACACAGGATACAGGAGATGAGAGCTGTGGTGGTGATCCTTTTTAGTTAATGCTGCTCGATTATATGAGGTACAGCGTGCTATCTATTGCTCCGACACAGTTAGGGGATTCCATCGCTATTAAGCTATCCACTATTACATGCACATTTCTGAAGACTCACAGTCCTTCATACCAATTGCAATAATTCAGCCCCAGCGATGGACATCCCAAGTCTAAAGTGATTTGTGACTGACTGGTAGAAGTCTGGAGTTGTCAGTTTCCACAAGGTGATTGCCACGTGCTTCTCCACCAAGAGGACAGCTTTCATTCTGTTGTCCTTGCACCGCAGGGCAGAGGTGAGCCCCATGAAGGTGTCTTTGCATATTCAAAACTTCTTCAGCCACACTCGTCGTCCTAGACCTGCATGATGATGTGATCTAACCACTCAATGCTTGTTTTATATGCTCAAAAGTGACAGCGCATAAAGTGCAGCTGCTCCATGAATTCCAAAAGTAATCTGATAAAGCACTCAGAAGATCAGGTACCTTGGATTCCTGTTCAGATTGCGTCAGGAGCTCATGAGCAGCTGTAAGGTGTTTACCAAAGTCAGCACACTTTGGGGTGCAGGGCAGGATCCATCCTTTGAGAGAGAGATGGCAAGCTCATAGTAAACAAGGTCCATTCAAAATGCCCACAAAACACATGAAATGAAGGGGTATTGAGCCTGCATCCATGATGCATTCCAATCCTTTCCGCTGTTCCACAACTCCCAGCTGCACAGTGAGATAACTGCCCACAGTGCATTGTTCTTACTATTGATTCTAGAGCAACTGTGGTTGCAATTCAGACAGAATGAGTAGCATATGAATGGGCACAAGCACTGTAATTATATTTCTTTTTAATCATAATTATAACTTTCATCGACAACACTGTAGTGTAGTCCAGTGGTTTCAACCTTTTTTCCATCACGATGCACCTGACAGATGATGTTTCCCCGTGTGACACACTACAGTCTGCTGGTGGCAGTGGCACTTGCGCTGGGAATGCTTGGGAAGTTGCGGCATTCAGGAGGATGAAGCACTTGGGACTTTGGTAGGGGCAGAGTCAAGCCAGCGCAGGTTGGTACCCTGGCAGTCTGGCTCAATGGGCCCAGGTTTATTTTTGTGGGGCAGGTGGTGCCCTCCCTCCCCCAGCCCAGGATGTCTGGGTTGCAGACCCTAAGTCCCTTTACTCATCTGGTCTTGGTTACTGCCTGTGTTGTGCAGCAGGAGCAGGCTGTTGAGGGCAGCAGAGAACGGCAAGTGGCTGGAGCCCCAAGCTGGCTCCAAACTGAGTTGCCAGTTTTCCATGACACACCTCCCAGCTCTTCGCGGCACACTTTTGTGTCCTGATACAGTGGTTGAGAACTGCTGGTAGGGACAAGTCATAATTAATTTCCTCTCCCCACAAAATGAGTCTTTGAACCTAATGCATGGGTCAGGCAGTTCCATACCTGCAGAAGTGAGCATCCCGAGCAGCAGATATCCAACCCAGCACCAGCTACTGAGAACAAGCTACCCAGGATTCAGCTCATGTGAGGAGAGGAAAAAAGCCACTCCAAGCAGCAAGCACCAGAGAGTCACATCTCAGGGGAAGGTCTACATGGAGACAGGACTGGTAACTGTACCTGCTAATGCACATAAAAACCTGATTTAAACTGAACACATTTGTATGTCATTTTTTTAAAGTTAAAATGAAGCAAATCCTTTTTGGCTGGGTTGTAATTTTTGAAGTTTTAAGACCCCTAGAAACAATCTGAAAGATCATGACTTAGAGCTTAAGTAATTATAGCTAGATTTAAGATCCCATTTTTGTTTTGTTTTGACAGGAACAGTATTTGTAACAGACAGTTTTTATATCATCTCATAGGCAGAAGGTCAGGTATCATGGAAACATATAGCGTTATCTTATAAGAATGATGATAAAGTGGAGTGTCCAAGGCCCCAGAGCAGACTTCAAGACACGTATGAGTGCCTAGCAATTCAGTATATAGCAGAGGCTCCCAAACTTTTTGGCATCACTCCTCTTTTCTGATTTTTGAGAAACGCTCATGCTTCCTCACCTCTCCTTTATCATCATCCAATCCCCTTTTAACAAAAATTCAATTTGTAATTGTACAATTAAAAATACCAATTAATAAACAATACAATTAAAAAACCACAAATAGGTTTTCTTGGTGCAAAGATTTTTTGCTTTGAAAATTTCACAGCTGTGCGCCCCTCTTGGATATTCTTCATGCCCTCCCGGGCACACACACGCCCCAGTTTGGGAACCACTGGTATTGGGGATACAATCAGCTAAAAATTTACAAACTCCCAAGGTTTGCTCATGATCAAACATGCACAACTGCATTACTGGAACCCATCCTTCTGCAAACCATCCCCTTCCCTCCTTATTGTTTGTGACATTCAAGTTAATAAATGAAATTTAGATTTCTAAATTTAGATTTCTATTTTTTTATTGTCTATTTTTCTGTGTTTGTCTTCTAGGAAGAGCCTAGAACATTGGTCAGTGCTATATAATCATCATAATGGATTCTTTTTCAGCCAGCTATACTGTGTACTGTAATGGAAAAGCAATCAGCATTTTTTTCTTCTACAATATTTACTATATAACTGAATTTATTACCACCAGAAATAAGGACTAAATTACCATGACTTTAATCAGGTGGACTAGTATGGGGAATAGGTCATGTGGGGCTTCTTCTTCAACTAGCTCATCCTTGCAGGATGAATCCAAAGCTAGGGTTCCTAGGAATTATGGTAATAACAACAATACTTTTATTATCAGACCTCCAGGAGCAGGAAGTAGAGTCTGGCCACTACTGCCACCATTTCAGCCTCAAACAGAACATGATGGATTCAGTAGCGAGCATGGCCTTATGGAAAAATCCTACAGAAACTAATAGGAATGGGCCCAAAATGGTTCTATAGGCATTCAGCAGGGTTCTATAAAAATGACTATAAAATCCATCAGAGTTTGTTGGAGCATAAGGGAATTCCAATGCTGGCAGTTAGTCATGGCTTGTGTTGGGGTGGTGTGGACCTGCACTGTCTTATGGGAACAATAGAAATCTACTTCAGGGAGGCACAACAACTTCTGGTGTTCCAGTGGCGCAAGCTGGAGTGCAATTTGTGACATGCCTTTAAAGCATTCAACAAAACCTTCTGTGTACAGCAAACCATTTGACAGAGGAGTACAGAACTAAATCCTATCCCTTTTTGGATGACTTACTGCTGTATCTTTCTGTTCCATTCCTCCAGAGATAGATTTCTTGGTATTTGACTCATTGAATATCTGATAGCAATTCAATACTTCAGAGATGAATGCTTCCTGGTTCTCTTTCCCCTCTTAGTCAAAAATTGCTGGTTTGCTTCTGCACTTTCTGTTCTCTTTGGTCCCTTTATTTCCAATTCTTCCCTTGCATCTGTGGCAGTCACACAAAAAGGCAAACTTTTTTCACTTAGCTTATTTGGGGGCCTCAAACTCGAGCCATATAACTTTCCTGGACACAAACAGGCAGAGCAAACACATAACTCATCAAGTCCATTTAGCTCCTAGCACAGGAACCACAGCTGTTCGGGGCTTCTGTTTGCCAGCCTCGTTATGAATGTGGTGCCTAACTCACCTAACAGCCTCCTGCATTTGGATGGGAGACTGATAAAACTATCCCTATGTAAATATGTGATTTGTTTCACAATTTAAAGGTACAATTACTTAACATACACAATACGATTCACCAAAAATCACAACAATTCTTTTCAAAACTGTACAAAAGCTTTTAAGCCTTCCTTATTATTTTGATAGGTAAATGTACATGTAACCAATAGATGCAATCCTGCTCCCATTTGAGTAAAAATCATTCCCTTCCCACCCATCCATCGTCTGAACAGGATCCAGCCTTGGATCTGCTGAACAATCTCTGCTGCAAAAATCATTCTAGTACTTTTCACACCCCTGATGAACATAGCAGCAATCAGATTGATAAGAAGGAAAATTAACCCTTTAGATGCCTAAAACCTACGGAGCAAATTACAGAGGGTTACTGCAGCATCGTTAAGATTTTGTAGGAAACGTGTTCTAACTAATGCAAACCACCAATTCTGAAAGTTCAGCCCACTTATTGATATTTAATATTACAAGCATAATATAAAAGTCATCATCTCAGATGCAATTGTTTTCCCCACAAAAACATTTAAATTAGAAAATGCAGTATAAGGGAGAATGGGATCTCAGCAGGATGCAACAATATATGTGCTTCAATGCTCTGAAACAATAGATTCATAGACTTTAAGGTCAGAAGGGACCAGTACGATCATCTAGTCTGACCTCCTGCAAAATGCAGGCCTCACAACCTCACCCACCCACTCCAGCAATAGGCCACCAACCTGTGACTGAGTTATTTACCTCCTTAAATCATGATTTAAGGATTTTAAGATACAGAGAATTCATCGGTAGGTGAGCCATGCCCTGTGCTACAGAGGAAGGCGAAAAACCCCCAGAGCCCAGGCCAATCAGCCCTGGGGGAAAATTCCTTCCTGACCCCAAATATGGTGATCAGTTAAACCCTGGGCACGTGGGCAAGTCTCAACAGCCAGTTATCCAAGAAAAAATTCTCTGTAATAACTCAGAACTCTATGTACTCTGCCTTTTAGGGCCACTTGTATATCCACCACACGTCGCCAAAGATCGATCAATTTCCAAAATAGGGTAATCATACCATCCCCTCCATGAATTTATCAAGCTCAGTTTTGAAACCAGTTATGGTTTTTGCCCCAACAACTCCCCTTGGAAGGCTATTCCAGAACTTTCCTCCTTTAATGGTTAGAAACCTGTGTCTAATTTCAAGCCTAAATTTCTTGATGGACAGTTTATAACCATTTGTTCTGATGTCCACATCAGTGCTGTACTCAAATATTTCCTCTCTCTTCCTGATATTAATCCCTCTGATGTATTTATAGAGAGCAATCATATCCACCCTCAACCTTCTTTTGGTTAGGCTAAACAAGCCAAGCTTCTTGAGTCTCCACTCATAGGGCAGGTTTTCCACTCCACAGACCATCCTTGTAGCCCTTCTCTGCACCTGTTCCAATTTGAATTCATCCTTTTTAAACATGGGGGACTAGAACTGCACACAATTTTCCAGATGGGGTCTCACCAGTGCCTTGTACAGTGGCACTAACACCTCCCTGTCTCTACTTGAAATATCTCTCCTGATACATCCTAGAACCGCATTAGCTTTTTTCACGGCCACATCACATTGGCGGCTCATAGTCATCCTATGATCAACCAGTACTCCCAGATCCTTCTCCTCCTCAGTCCATTCTGTCCACAGCAGGTAAAGGATGGGAGAAGGAGGACTCCTGGAAACTTAAAGTGGTGGCAAAAATATAAACTTTATTAATCTCCCTCTTTGGGGCGCAAAGGGTTAACAATTGCGCTGCTAGTTGAGCTAGACTCGGAAGTCAGCTTCACAAGTAACAGGAAAACCACAGATGATTATCCAACAGTTTGAACATATAATGACTTATACAGGAATAAAACTTTCAGAATAATCCCTCCTCTTGGACCCTTTTAATAGCCCGGAGACAAAATATAAAAAGACAGAATCCAATACATAAAACAATAAGAGTAACAATAATCCCCAAAGCTACACCAATTGTAATACCTTGGGTTAAGATTGAGGTAGAAGCATTATTCATATCCAACTATATATATTTTAAAGGGAAGGGAAACAACCATGAGAAGTAAACATGGGGGATAACTCGGGTTCACATACGTACCATGACTATCAGGCAGGTGACCAGCAACAGCATGATGTCTAAGATGGAGGTTGAAATCAACTCGGGCCGGCACTCTTGGGAGAACTCCTACCACAGGGTGATCAGGCCTGGCAGTTAACTCGTGGAGACTCACTCTGCTCCATGCGGCATGGTGGCTTTTATGGCCTAGGCCACTTCCTGCCGAGGGCTGTGATTGGCCAGATTTTGCTGCAGTAGGAAGGGGGGCGAAAGGCTGCCCAGTTCCTCCTGTCCTTATTTGGGCAAAGGAATTTTCACCAGCTCTCTAGGTTCCGGGTCAGAGCCTTCTACACCCCTGGGGGGAGGGGGGGGGCAGAGCAGCCATGATTGACTTGCCCTCCAGATGCCCTCACATGGGCGAGGGGGATGACCCACCCCTTTGGGAGCTGGCTGAGAGCGAATCAGGGTCTGAATGAAACCTGTGGCTGGTCACAAGCCTAGCAGTCATGAGTTATTCATGTGAGCTGGGAAGAGTGTCTGGTAAACAACATCTTGTGACTTTATATCACAAGGGAGGTGGTGGCCATTTTATGGGGTACTCATAACAGCCCCTTAACACACTCCAACTGATGTGTCCCCAACTTATAGGAAAAATGCTTGTTATTTGTCCCTAAATGCATGACCTTGCACTTCCCATTATTAAATGCCATCCTATTCCTGATACTCCAATTTACAAGTTCATTCAGATCTTTCTGTATGGTATCCTGATCCCTCTCTGTATTGGCAATACCTCCCAACTTGGTGTCATCCGCAAACTTTATTAGCACATTCCCGCTTTTTGTGCCAAGGTCAGTAACAAAAAGGTTGAACAAGATCGGTCCCAAGACAGATCCCTGAGGGACTCCACTGGTAACTTCCCTCCAGCTTGACAGTTCACCCTTCGGTATGACCTGCTGTAGTCTCCCTTTTAACCAGTTCCTTATCCACCTTGCTATGTTCATATTAATCCCCATCTTCTGTAACTTAACTAATAACTCCCTATGTGGAACTGTATCAAATGCCTTGCTGAAATCTAAGTAAATTAGGTCCACCTCATTCCCTTTATCTAAAAAATCCGTTATCCTTTCCAAAAAGAAGATCAAGCTGGTCTGGCAAGATCTCCCTTTTGTAAAGCCATGTTGTATTTTATCACAGTTGCTGTTATCTTCTATAGCCTTAAGTACATTCTCCTTCAAAATTTTCTCCAAGACCTTGCATACTACCGAGGTCAAACTAACAGGCCTATAGTTACCCAGATCATTTTTATTCCCTTTCTTGAAAATAGGAAATATATTAGTGATTCTCCAGTCATACGGTACAACCCCTGAGTTTACAGATTCATTAAAAAACCTCGTTAAAGGGCTGGCAATTTCATGAGCCAGTTCCTTTAGTATCCTTGGATGGAGTTGTCCAGGCCCCTCAATTTAGTCGCATCCAGCAGCTCAAGTTTGGCTTCTACCTCAGGTATGGTAATTTCCACTTTCATGACCCTGTTCCCATTAGCTTCCCTACCTCTAACCCCCAGCTCAACTTCACTCTCATTGAAAACAGATGCAAAGTACTTATTTAGACATTCAGCCATGCCTAGATTATCCTTGACCTCCACCCCATCCTCAGTTTTTAACGGTCCCACTTCTTTCTTTCTTTTCTTCCTATTTATATGGTTAAAGAACCTTTTACTATTGGTTTTAATTCCCTTTGCGAGGTTCAGTTCAGCTTGACTTTTTGCCTTTCTCACTCTCTCTCTACATGTTCTGACCTCCAAAGGGTAGCTTTCCTTGCTGATCTCTCCCCGTTTCCATTCCTCGTAGGCTCTGTGCTTCCTCCTAATCACCTTTCTGAGATGCTTACACATCCAGCTTGGTCCACAGCCCTTGCCTATGATTTTTTTCCCCTTTCTTGGAATGTAGGCTTCAGATAGTTCTTGCAACTTTGATTTGAAGCGATTCCAAGCCTCTTCTACCTTTACATTCCTGATTTTTTCTGTCCAGTCCAACTTCCCCAACTAATTCCCTTAATTTTCTAAACTTAGTCTTTTTAAAGTCAAAGATCCTGGTCGCTGATTTATTTTTGTTTATCCTTCCAAGTAGTTTGAACTGAATTAGCTCATGGTCACTTGAACCTAAGTTGTCCCCTACAACCAGCTCATCTATGAGGTCCTCACTACTCACCAGTACCAAATCTAAGATGGCATCCCCTCTCGTTGGTTTGGTAACCATTTGGAGAAGGAATTCATCAGCTATCACATCCAGGAAAAACTGGGCCCTCTTAGTACTACTAGCACACGTCCTCCAGTCTATGTCTGGGAAGTTAAAGTCTCCCATAATCACACAGTTCCCAGTAGGATTGACTTCCTTAAAGAGGTCCCTATCCATGTCTAAATCAGATCCCGGCGGTCTGTAACACACTCCAAGCTCCATTCCAGGAGAAACTTTACTAGCTTTTTTCCCTAACATGATTTTTACCCAGAATGATTCTGTCTTGTTAGTTCCATCACTTTGAATTTCCCTACAGTCTACCTCCTCATTGACATACAATGCCACTCCCCCACCTTTGCCTTTATATCTATCTTTCCTAAAGAGCACAGAGCCTTCAATACCAGTACACCAGTCATGACTATTATTCCACCATGTTTCAGTTATCCCTATAATATCTGGTCTCACTTCCTCTACCAGTAGCTCCAGTTCCTCCATTTTGTTACCCAGGCTTCTCATGTTAGTATATAATCGTTTTAGTTTATGCTGCTTGGCCTCATTCACCTTCTTTGCCTGTTTCGGCACAGTCATTCCACTGACAATATCACTCGCTAGACTGGCATTTACACTATTCCTCCTCGTAACCCTCATGTTGCTCCCTATTTCTGTGTCCTTTCTTATTTCATTTTCCTCCTTCTCAACACTAATATCAGGCGTGGAGATTATTCGGGCATCTCCTATCCATCTCCCTAGACTCCCTAGTTTAAAGCTTTCTTGATCAGTTGTGCTAATCTCCATCCGGAAGTCTGTTTCCCTCCCTACTCAGGTGCAGTCCATCCCAAAAGAACAGTCTTCTGTCTATGAATGCCTCCCAGTGACCATACATGCCAAAGCCCTCCTTATAGCACCACTGCCTGAGCCATCTGTTTATCATTAGAGTCTTCTCACACCTTTGTTGTCCTCCTCTAGGGACAGGCAGAATCCCACCAAAGATCACCTGAGCTTCTATTTCCTTGAGAGTCCTCCCCAGCGTGGCATAGTCTTTGATACGTTCCAGTGAGAATCTACCTACATCATTTGTACCCACATGAAAGACAATCAGAGGATTCTTTCCAGCTCCTGTTAAGATCCTCTTCAGCCTCAGATCAACGTCCCATATTTTCGCACCCGGCAAGCAACATACCCTTCTGTTCTCAGGATCAGCTCTGGTTATAGGCCTGTCTGTCCTTCTCAACAGGGAGTCCCCAATCACATACACTTGCCTTTTCCTGGCACCAGTGCTATTCACTAGCCTATCCCCACTTCATTCTGGTCGCAAGTCCTCAGTCCTCGTCCTCAGTCAGCATGGGACTCAAAGCTAAATGAAAGCTTTATTTAGCATGTCCTATCTCTTGTGGGCCCTCTTTTTCTCTCTCATGTGCATATTTTATGTAAACTATATTATTTTAACATTTCTGACTGAAGAGGAGGGTTGCGTACTTTATAATAAGTTATATCCTGCACACCATATTCATTGAAGGACTCCTGCTCCAATGGAAGCTAATAAAATTCTTAAGGGTGTAGAGGAACATTTTAGCCCTGAATTAATTTATTTTATTTTTATTTTATTTTAGCATTCCTGGGAAACAAAGGAATATACTACTAGGTAATAAAAACAATAGAATGGATTCTACTCTTTATTACACTGTTATAAGTCCAGAGGAGTACACAGTTTTCAGAGGAACTATTCAGGATTTACACCATTGTAATAGAGGTCAGACCAGAAAGACAGACCTCCTGATGGTCAAAGAGTTAAGAGAATGGAAAATAGATGGAGTGAGCAATAGAACGAGTAAAAGGAAGAACAGGAAGAAGGAAGCTGAACATAGGTGAGCAGTTATTGACTTTAGTAGATTGGAAGTCACAGAAGGACAAGTGATAGGACATCTAATAATGATGAGTCTGGGATTTCTTTATTAACCTCAGAACTCTCAAGGCAGAACTCTCATGGACATGAATTTACAATATTTTTCTAAGTTTATTTGTTTTTTATTTTAGTACTATTGTTTGTATCCTGGAAATGCCTTGCCTAGAAGTTGTTGTCATGGTCCAGGATCCCTTGTGTTAGGTGCTGCACAACTATAGAACAAACAGACCATCCCTGCTCCAATAAGTTTATGGGCAGAAATGCAGTAACAGAAGGTTTCATGAGTCACAAATCTTCTATAAAAAGGAAGTTTAGACTGGTATTAGTGCTGACAACCCTGATACTGGCTAATTAGTGGGACAGTCAGTTAAGTCCAATATCGTGTATTTTTAAGTTTACTCAGCTAGGCCTACCCAAAAACAGGCAGGAAAAAATAGCAAAACATTTTCAGCATTTTTCATAAAACCTTTTCTTGAAATTTCAAAATTTCCCCACAATTTCTAGTACTGTGTAAACTAGTTGAAAAGCAGTCCACTTTTTAAAAATCAATATTTTGGTCAAAATTTTAAAAATTCTTGATTGGGTGTTTTTTTTCAGATCTCTAGGAGCTAGATCCAAAGCCCATATAAATTAATAAAAAGAGCTATTGGGCTTTATATCAGCCCTGGGGATAAATTTGGCAATGAAACATGTTGAATGCAAACAGGAAGAAATAAAGAATGAAAAGAAAGAGACAAGAGAAAAGGATATACCAGGAAAATATAGGATGAACAAGTATAATAAAATAATGGAAATGGCAAACAGGACCAAAATGTTGTGCATTGTGAGATGTTATATGGCCCCCCATTACTGTAGTATGTCTTAAATGTTTAACACAATTATCCTTATAACACCTTTGAGGGATAATTATGTGCAGTTATCCCCATAGGGAACTGAGGCTAAGTGACATGCTCCAGGAAGTTGGTAGAAGAGCAGGAAACCCAGGTTTCCCAAGTCTTAAATTATAGTGCTAATCAGTGCTAACCATCCTTTTAATAGTGTTAACCACCCTTTTAATTTCAGTTTTTACCTGTGTCTGAAGCTTAAGTACACAACTGTGTTTGGGTCACAATGTTTTGTTTGTTTATGAAACAGTAACTTGCAATTGGAAGCTATTGTAGAAGATAATCCATATAAAAAGGGAAACAATTTATAAAATATATTTTTAAAAAACCTTACAATATTCTAAAATGCAAAAAATTCTATCTACTATTAAAAAAAAATACAAGAGAGGATCTTACAAGTTCTGACTTTAGTTTTGTTCTCATATCCCACCCATCATCTGACCACTTTTTTTATATGGTTGTGCTCCTGATCCATGAAGAATTTATGTAGAGAGATATCAACCTGGGACAGGAGACATACTGACTGCCATATTTATGTGTGTGTTGACCCCATGGCTGTTTTCCTCTACTCGTGAACATGCACCAAGGAGACCCTAGGGCTATGTGTACACTAGAAAAGTTGTCGACTTTGTTAAATTGGCTTAATAAGGTCGACTTTAAGTCGACTTAAAGTCGACCTTATTAAGTCGAATTAACAAAGTTGAGTTAACTTTTCTAGTGTAGACATAGCCCCTTGTCGACCTTATAAAGTTGATTTAATGCTTTAAGTTGAATTAATAAGGTTGACTTAGGCACTAATCCGTGTCCACACTGGCTTTAAGTTAACTTAAAGAGAGTCAACCTAAAACTAGATTTTTTTAAGTTGACTTAATAAAAGCCCATTATGGATGTGGCTTTGTTTAGGTCGACTTAAGCCTCCTTAAATCGACCTAAGTTGCTAGTGTAGATGCTCCCTAAGGCTATGTCTACACTTGCACCTTTAAGTCGACTTAACTAAGTTGACTTAACTAAGTCGACTTAGTGTGTCTACACTTAAAATTAAAGTCAACTTAAATGGGAACTTACAAAGTCGACCTAGAGCATCCACACTGGATGCTCTAGTCGACTTTGTGGGGCTAGGGGGACTTTGGGCAGGTCCATGGTGGCGGGGGGGGGGGGCACCCCTTGTGTGCAATGGGGCAAAGGAGGACAGGGACCCTGGCAGGGCAGAGCCCTATGTGTGATGCTGTCTGGATTTAGGGAAGCATTTATGGTATTATTTTCAATGGATATCTCATAAATGCTCTACAATCCATAGGAACTATGTGATATTTGGTATCAATAGAAGGGTAGTAATTTGCTGGGAATGATTATATAGTTTATGTCTAGGAATTCTATTTGGATTAGAAGTTAGGAATTGGGTATTCTATCTGTACTTTAACTTATGTTATTTTATTGAAATACCTGAGAGAGCTGGGTGGGTGTGTCAAACCATTGTGTCCTTAATGTTTAGGAATGTATCAGGGATAATGGTCCCAGGGACTAAACTGATGAGCCATTAAGGACACAATGGGTGTATTCCTTATGTCCTTAATGGCTCTTCAGTTTAGTCCCTGTTACATTCCTAAACATTAAGGACACAATGGTTTGACACACCCACCCAGCTCTCTCAGGTATTTCAATAAAATAACATAAATTGAAGTACAGATAGAATACCCAATTCCTAACTGCTAATCCAAATAGAATTTCTAGACATAAACTATATAATCATTCCTAGCAAATTACTACCTTTCTATTGATACCAAACATGACATAGTTCCTATGGATTATAGAGCATTTATGAGATATCCATTGAAAATAATATCATAAATGCTTCCCTAAATCCAGACAGCATCACACACAGGGCTCTGCCCTGCCCTTTGGGGGGCATGCCAGGCTCCCCCTGTGTCCCCCCCCCCCAGCAGGGAGGGCAGTGGTGTAGTCCTGGGGGCCCTAAGTTGACTTAGGGCTACCCCATGTCTACACTGGCTTAATTTGACTTTAGAAAGTCGAATTAAGCCTTAGGTCGAGTAAAAAGCAGGTTTAATAAAGTCAACTGAATTTTCATTAAGTCGACTTTATTTTCCTTAAGTCGACTTAAGCAAGCTGCTTAAGTTGACTTAAGCAAATTGTAGTGTAGATGCAGGGTAAATTAAGTCGACTTAAGCCAAACTTAAATCGACTTAATTTCCCAGTGTAGATGCAGCCTTTGCCATTTAGCTATTGAGTAAAGTTTAATCTGTAACTCTCTACTTTTCTTTGTCCCTTGAGGAGAAAGACAAGAGAAAAAAGGGAACATGCAGAAGGTTTAGAGAAGCGTGAAGGGAGGTCTCATTAAGGCAATGTAGCACAAAATATTGTAAATGTGAAATAATATCTTGAAATCATGGATATCAGCTAAAATCAGGAAATTAAAAACAATATTTAAAAAGTTTAGTATGAGAACAGAATTTAGCTCAATGTGTCAATGTGCCTTTGGCTTTAAGCTTGGGATGAGTGAGCTTCTTTCCATTTAAGGGTTTGTGATCTTATTGAATGATTTTTTTTTAAAAGGATACCTACCATAGTGCATAGTCCAGTTATCTGGCTCAGTGAAGAGAACAGACTAAGTGCTGTACAAACCTGCTCCAAAGCCCGCTGAAAGTCAACAGCTTTAGGTCAGGCACTTCTGATTCCAATTCAGCGAAATTACTTAAGCAAGTGATAATTGCATCCCTTTTCAGTGAAGCTCTTACAAAGTTCCAGGGTTTTATTGAATAAGGAAGTTACTGCGACATGGGATGTAAGCATGTGCCTGATGTTAACATGCTTTGGTGCTTTACTGAATAAGGATATATATAAGGCTGTGAATTTGCAGCCTAAGTACAGAAGAAAAGTAAAATTGTATCTTCTAACTGCTATTACAAATCTATTAGGGAACTAAGTTAGGTTTTTGAATTGCATATCCTACCTTTGTCAGAAAGGAAATTTTCATTTTTTTTTAACATCTTTTTCTTTCTCAGTAATATACTTTAATTAATCTCAGAACACAGGTCAAAATTTAGCAAATCCATTAAAAAAATTCCATACAATCTTCAGTTAATGCTAGTCTTCTTTGAACATTTCTCACTTTTTATCAAATATATACTAATTAACCTGCCTGTATTTCTTTATAATTACTTATGAAGAGGATAAATTACTTAAAATGCTAATAGTTTTATTAAATACACAGAATTAATTTTTTCACACTTTGCGGTCACTCTGAAATAATCATACTTAAAATTAATCGAATGTTTTATCTCTTCAAAGCACTTCACAAACTTCAAGCTAATTAAAAATACTTAAAAAAAATCTCTTTAAAGAAAGTTCACATTTATAAAATTAGTAGTAAAATATTAGATTTTATGCTTTATGTTTATACAGTGGTGACCATTTAATTGGATATTGTTGGCCAGATCCTCAGTTATTATAAATTGCTTTAATACGATTTACTTCTGTGAAACTATGCCAATTTATACCCCATGAGGATTTGGTTCTATATTTGCAATAGTTATATTATCTTGTTTGCTTTGTGTATGGGTCAATATATATTCAAATACAGCTTTATTTTATATCAAAGCCTTCAACAGTCTTTCAATTTGCTTTTAATTCAGATTTATTCATGAAGGGCTTTTTTTAAAAACTCCATTGGTTAATTATGAGCCGTTCCCAATGAGTACTGAGGATGTTTTTATATTTTAATATTTGGTAGTACTGAGATTACTTTTCCAGTCTGCCATGGAAGTCCACATTTTAGTACTCAGTTGTGGCAGCTGCCTCAGTTTGATGACTACTTTAGATAGGCTGAGAAGATTAAGATTGCCAGGAGATGGAAATCTGGAGACATTAAGAGAGAGAATAGTTCGTGAATATTTCAAAATTTTAAGCAGCTAAGGCCAGATCCACAAAGTACTTTGGTATTGCAATGCCGAACCCTTAGCTCCTCTTCTGTCATGTGGAATACTTATCATTATTTAGGCATCTAACACTTAAATATTGATTAAAACAAAAAAGGAGTCCTGTGGCACTTTTAAAGACTAACACATTTATTTATCGCATGAGCTTTCGTGGGAGAAAATCCCACTTCACCAGGTGCTTTGAAGCATCTTCAAAGCATCTGACAAAATCGGATTTCCTCCCACAAAAGCTCAGGTGGTGAATAAATTTGTTAGTCTTTAAAAGTGCCACAGGACTCCTTGTTTGTTTTGCTGACCTAGAATGACACCGCTACCCCTTTGGAACTTAAATATTCAATGGAGCAGAAACTTGAACCTGGCTCTCCCATCGGAGTGCTGCATCTACTTGGCCATAAAGTCACTCACTCTTTACCTGGCCCAACAACTATCTATTCATACAAAGTAGAACAATTTCATCCAAAGAGATTGAGACAGATGCACCCAAGAATATCCCATTGTTGTCTAATATATGCCGGTTGGTGTAGACATATAAATCATATGGATATATATTATCCACACAGTATTTATGAGTGAGTGAGCAAGCGAGCGAGAGAGAGAGAGAGAGTATACAATAAGCACAAATAACATTAAACTCAAATATTGTAACAGTGATATAGCTTTCACTGGCCCATATCTTAATCGGGTTCACTTATGCTAAGTATCCCATAACACCTTGCATTTCCTGAAGAAAGCAGTTGGCACAAGCAGATAGGAAACTTTTCAATATCAAGATACATTCATTCTATGTCTTGGTACAAGCTAGGGAATTACCTTCATGGATCAGTGCCCAGAATGCTAGTATCCACAAGAAAGAGACAATAGAACAACCAAGTTAGGGAACTGGAACAAATGAATGGATTAGATTTTAGTGATGTGAAAATAAATGTGCAAGCTGTAAAATCATATAGCTAATACCAGCTGAAATGTGTAAATTGGGGAGGACATCTTGCACTTAAGATGAATATTACATTGTTGCAGGGAATAGCCCCACAGGCACTGATATTGCATAGAACCTTTCCTCTTTACCACATTAATAAGCATGACATTTTGGTTATCTGCTGTCTTAACTATACTTCATAATGAACCAAAGGGTGGTCAAGCAATTCATTATATAATTTAGCAATATCTATAACCTGGTTAGAGCTTGCATCTAGGATGGAGAAGATTTAAGTTCACATCCATGATCCAGATCAAGCATAGCCAGGATTTGAACTTTTCCACAAAGATTCCCAAACTCTTCACCCCCAACTGTTCTGGACAGGCATGAGGTCTTAGGCATATGACAAGAACACCTGCACAATCAGACCCCTGCCAAGATGGGGGCAATGCCAAGTTTCTATACCCTACTTGAAGAGTTCAGCTAGAGCAAGGAGCTCTGAGCAGCCTGGTAGTTGTTGGGCGGTCTCAGGGCTTAGATGGTTTTGTTAATGCCTGCCAATGGAAATATAGCTAGCTACTGAGTTAGCTGACAGCTGAGTGTTGGTTCTGAGAATATTAGAACCACCTAAGAAGTCAGATAAGCACCAAATACTAGCCCTGGGAAAAAGACGAGAAAAAAAATTATGTTCATGGTGTAAACCAGAGTCATAATATTTAATATCAGTTCAATGGGATTGCATAGTACTTAACTCCCAAGAGACTGGGATACCAGCAGATAGAGACCCCAATCCCAGATTCTTATTAAGTGCAAGATCAATAGTTCATACAATGTTATTGTTCATAGTACAGTTGGGCATGAAGCTCCCAGTCCTGCATGCATTATTGAAATCTGTTTGGATGATAGTACTGGACCTATTTATTGCATTTGGCTTTGTATAATATGCCAGAAACCTTGGCAGAAGATTAGTAGGACAGATGGCATAGCTGCACTCTTTGTATCTATACTGAAGTACAAGTGGACTCCAGCACCAAAAGCAGATCTCTCTATCTGCAAATATTCAAGCATGCAAATTTACAATTTCCTTTCTTGATCACTTCAATATTCTGAGAAAGGAAACTCAAAGGAGGCATAAGAAGGGCCTAAATTAATCTATCTTTAAATTTTATCAGCTGTTTATATGTTTTGGATTATTCACAATATTCTTCTATTGAGATGAAATAATACTTAATTGTAGCTTCAAATAACACGTCTTTTGCCATGTGAGAAATATCACTCAGGTATGGGCATTGAGCAGATGTTTTACTCAGGCCATCATGTGAATTTAATTATGTAATGGCAGTCAGGTGAATCAGACACCTACATACACAAGCTGGATATTCCAATGCTGATACCAAACTGACCAAAACTGTTTCAGTGAGCCTTGAAATTGAGTAGAAAACTAGCTTGGTTGCTCTGATAATTATCATAACACTTATCACTAGTGAGGAAAATGCCCCATAGGCAAGGGCAAGTTAATTTTTATGTTAACTAAAGAAAAAAATAGCTGATTTGAAAGAGAATGGATTGGGTGAAGCAAAATTTATAAATCTGATCAATGTGTTACTTCAGCTCAGAATTGCAAGGGACAAATGTCTCCAACCAACATTAATAAACTTGTTTGTAAGAGCCATTTTTTATTAGGGCAGCTGTATTACTCAATAATGCAGCTAATACCTTTTAAAATTTAGCTGTGTTACATTTTGTAACTAAACCTATTTAGTTTATGCTTTATACAGCTGAGAATTAGCTTAGTAGGGAGCTCACTAAAGTTGAAATTAGGGGGTGGTTTAAAATTAGTTTATTAGATGGTCAAAAATCCACAATCCCACAATGAAGAAAAAGGATCACTGTAGCTAGAAGTGTATTCTGGTTCACTGGAAAAATGAAGGCAGCAGTTACAAAAAAAAAAAAAAAAAAAAAAAAAAAAAAAAGACCAATATATAACAAATGAGAAAAGAAGGGGAAATAGCCCTTGATATAAATTAGAATTTATGAAATGTAGAAAATTAGTAAGGCGTGCTAAAAATATCAAAGAAAAATCCCTGGCTGGCAGGGCTAAGGAATTTTTAGGGTATATTAGGAAAAGAAGAAATCCTTGAAATAAAATACTTACATTGCAAGATAGAAAAGGTAAGACTGTTTAAAATAGTGAAGAAAAGGAAAAAGTATTCAGTAATGATTTCTGTTCTATATTTGAAACAAGCAGGATAAGGTACATCAGAATGAAGAAGTACATTTCAGTTTACTAGTAACAGAGTAGGCTGTTAAAGACAAAGTGTAGCAGGGTAAACATTTTAAAATCAGCAGGCCTAGATAACTTTCATCCAAGCATCTTAGGTCTCTGGCCTGCTGATGTTAATTTTTAAGAACTCTTGACATACTCAGGAAATTTCAGAAAACTAGAAGAGTGCTAATATTGTCCAATGTTAGTCTTGTTATTCTGACATCAATCTCAAGCAAAATAATAGAAGAGCTGATGTCAGAATTTAGCTGATAAAGAATTAAAGGATAGGAATATGATTAATGTCAGTCAACACAGTCTTACAGGAAATAGGTCCTGTTAAAGAAACTTGATTTCATACATTGATGATATAACAAGTTTGGTTGATAAAAGGAACAGTGTTGATGTAATACATTTTGTAAGGTGTTAAATTTAGCATCACATGACATTCTGATTAAACATTAGCGCTATAAATATCAATAAAGCATATATTAAATGGATTAAGAAGTGACTGACATCTCATACAACTGTCATCTTTGAGGAAACATCACTGAATAGGACCTATGAGCTGGGCCCCATTCATACAAAATATATTTTACTACAATCAAATGCTAAATTACTCATCTAAGCACAATGAATGCAGGTCATACCTACAGAATGGGGATGACTAATCTGGAAAACTAAGTCTAAAAAGGAGTACTGGAGTCATAGAGGATAAACAGCTCAACATGAACTCCTAATGTGAAGCTGTGGCAAAAAGGGCTACTGGGATCCTAAGATGTGTAAATAGGAGAGTAGTAAGAAAGAGTAAGGAGGTGATTTTCATTCTGAGTATGGCATAAGTGAAACTGATACTGTAATATTGCATACAGTTCTCGTGCTCACATTTTAAAAAGGAAGTTGAAAAAGTGGAGATGGTACCAATAAGAGCTTGGGGCGGGGGCCTGAAAAAAATTATTTGAGGGCTGGAGAAAACACCATGCTAGAGACAATCCATCTGTTCTTATTAATATTGACAAATTGAACAGTAAGAAGCCACCAGGATAATAGATATTCATCCAAGAGATCTGAAAGAACTCAAATACAAAAGTGCAGAACTACTGACTGTGGAATATAGCCTACCATTTAAACCAGTTTCTGTACAAGAGGAAACTAATGTGACACCATTTTTTTTAAAAGGCTCCTGAGCAATCCTGGCAATTACAGGCCAGAAAGCCTAACTTCAGTTCCTGGCAAATTGGTTGAAACTATACTAAAGAACAAAATTATCAAATACACAGATGAACATGATCTGCTCTGGAAGAATCAACTCAGCTATGTAAAGGGAAATCATGTCTCACCAATCTATTAGAATTCTTTGTGGGTGAAAATAAACATGTGACAAGAGTGATCCGGTGAATATTGTGTACTTGGATTTTTGAAAGCCTTTGTCAAGATCCCTCATCAAAGGCTCTTAAACAAAGTAAGCAAACATGGGAATGTACAGTCAACCTGTGGAACTTTTTGCCAGGGGATGTTGTAAATACCAAAACTATAACTGAGTTTAAAAAAGGGAATTAGAGTTCGTGGAGCATAGGTTCCTTAATAGGTATTATCCAAGATGGTAAGGGATGCAACGCCATATCCTGGCAGTCCTTAGCCGCAGACTGCCAGAAACTGGGAGCGGGTGACAGGTGACAGAATTGCCTTATTGTGTTCATTTTCTCTTAAAGCACTTGCATTGGCCTCTGTCAGAAGACGGGATAGTGGACTAGATGGACCATTAGTCTGACCTAATATGGCATTTTTTACTCTCTTGCATTTATTAGGACAAAATACTAGGCACTAATGGGCTCTTTAATCTAGCAAAGAAAGCCATAAAAAGAATTAAATAAGAAAATAGGCTTTTTAACAGCAAGGGTGATTACTATTGAAACAAAGTACAAAGGGAAGAGCAGGACTCTCCAATTCTTGATGTCATCAAATCAAGACTGGAGGCTTTTCTGTTATTATGCCATAGTTAAACCCTAGTTACTGGAGTCAACACACAAGTAAATGGGTGAAACTTAATGGTCTGTGATATAGAGAAGGTCAGATGATCTAATTGTCCCTTCTGGCCCTGAACACTGTTAATGCATCCATTAATCTATGATTGGAACAAAAGTCATGGATAGAGCCACTCCTGGACAGCTAGTTGCTTCTTAAAATTATCTTTCTTCACATTCCCATTAACCAGGACAAGCAGGAGAATGGCGGACACACACACCAGATTGGTTTAAATCAGTGGTTTCAAACCTGTGGTCTGGGAGTGGTGGGGGGGGGGGGGGACAAAAATAGTCCATGGAGGATTTCAAAGTGTCCCATGGCTCCCCTCCTGCTGGCTGCAGAAAGGAGCAGCTGCCTAAGGACTCAGGCAGACCTCCTTTCTGTGGGGCTAAAAGATTTCTTGCAGCCAAGAAGATGAGAGATCAACACTTCTTTCCCTGTGTCCTTAGCAGGGAGCATAGCAAAGTGCTCTGCCTAAGTCCATAGGTGCTGGAGTCCCTGTGGGAACCAGAGACAGAGAAGCACTGATCTTCTATCACCCTGGCTAGCGAAAGGAGCCACTGCCTAGGGATCCAGTGCCTAGGGACCCAGGTAGAGTGCACGGGGCTATAGGACTCATACGTTTTCCATGCTGCAGCCAAGGAGAACAGCGAGGTGGCAGCCTCTGTTAATTTAAATGAATTCATGAACTTGTCCATGGCTGCTGAGGCACAAGCTCATTTACCCTGAAAACACCATTGAAGGTTACAATGAATGCTGCCTTAAGTAAAATAGTTTCCATCCCACAACTGGATATGCTTCACAGAAAATTTAATAATCCTTTAAAAATTTCTTTAGATATGAAGTTTTTATCATTTCTCCTGTGCCTGTCACATCTAAACCACCTCATTAAGAGCTTCCACACTCTGAAAACTCTATGGTTATGTCTACACTTGGTAATTTAAGTCAACTTAACTAAGTCGACTTAACTAAGTCGACTTTAAGTCGACTTAGTTAAGGCGACTTAATGTGTCCACACTTAAAAATAAAGTCAACTTAAAGGGGAACTTAGAAAGTCGACCTAGAGCGTCCACACTGGATGCCTAGGTCGGCTTCTAGGGCTTAGGGGGATCTAGGACAGGTCCACAGGGGTAGGGGGGCACCCCTTGCCCAATGCCAGGGGGCTCAACCTTTGCCCCATTGTACCTAGGTACAATGGGGTAAAGGGGGACAGGGACCCTGGCAGGGCATAGGGGCAGGGTGGGCAGGGCTCTGCCCTGCCAGGTGGGGGGGCATGCCAGACTACCCCTGTGTTGTCGTCCCCCTGGCAGGGAGGACATTGGTGTAGCCCTGGGGTAGCCCTAAGTCACCTTAGGTCTACCCCATGGCTACACTGGCTTAAGTCGACTCTAGGGAGTTCAATGGCTGAGTGCTTGAATGTCCCTCCCTTCCCCATTTTCATTAGGCCCATGAATCTCTCATCTCCCTTCTCTGCAAGCTGTAGGGGGAAGACAGTGGCACCATGAATAGCCTTGGCAGCAGAACCCAGAGAGCAAGTTTCTTCCAACACTGCAGCAGCAGGCTCACATGTCCCTTGCTCTACTTCCCTGGGAGCAGCGGTGAGCAGGGGCAGCAACACCATAGATTATTCAGCCACCTGTATCCAGTAGACTGTCTCTTCTACACATCGGAGCTTGGCTCACCTCCCCATTCCATGCTGTTGTTTACTTTAAAATCAATACAGCTGAGGGTCTTATTTATAGATCTACTTCTCAGTTGGGCTCCAGATAATGCTAAGCAGCTAATGTCTTTTTTAAATTCTGTTGTGCTATGTTTGGTTAATAAACTTGTTTGGTTTACAATCAATACAGCTGAGGGGATGTTTGTGTGAAGCTTGCTGAAATTATTAAAAAAAGGAGCTGAGAGAGTGAGATCAATGGAATTTAGTATTTGTACATTGAGGAAACAAAATATTGGGCCAAGACTCTCAGCCTTCCAGAGACAAATAGCTTGATTCTCATGTGCAGTAAGGCTGGAGAAATGTAAAGGGGTCTTGGTATAAATAAGAATCATACCTAAAAAGTTCCTAGATGAACACTTAATTTCTCTGAAATACCTTTTCAGCTAAGGAAGAATTTGTGCAGAGTTTGCAAAGAGCTAAGAAAAAGAGAAGACTGGGGGAAGGGGAAAGAGACAAGGCTTCATTAAGCATTATGAATCTGTGGACTGTAGAAGAAACAGAATTCTAGATGGTGTTGCGTGGAGCAGATAAGTACTCTTCCTCTTCCATTCATCATCTATATCAAGGCCCACCACACACCCAGTACTTTGAACACATGTTGACAACCAGTTCTTGTGATTTAGAATGAGAAAGCTGACTGGATGCCTGTAAAATGCTCTGCACTGACACAGATATGCATTATTAATGAGAATTATAACTATGCATAAGTGGTATGCTAAAGTAAGTATTCCTATTAAAATGACACTTAAATGGAGTTTCTCCAGATCTACACCAATGTAACTGAAAGCAGTACTGAGAACAGAATTTGGCCTAGTATCAGTGGGATCATTCCTTCATGCAAATATATAAATTGCTAACACAAATTATATTAATTAAACCAAATCTTATTAATCTGTTGTAACCTTCCAAAAAGGCACTCCAGATGTCTCAGATATAATTTTATACTCTTTAATAACATCTTATTAATTGATATGTTTATCGATTTCTAGGCTGGCTGCTATATTTCATTCTATATACCAATTTTATGAAATATTCTTTGTGACATCCACATGTTCAGTAATGAAAGTCACTGGGTTTTGAGGCATTTAATACTTTTAAGATAAGGCTGATGCCATTCAAGTGGATCTATTTCAGTCTGCATTGTATCTCACTCCTTAGTTATCGCAAATGATACCAATGGGACTGCTTGTGGACTAAGGTATACTCAACATGTCTATGTGTGGCAGAATCAGACTTCGTATTTAAAATGGAATGACACAACCTTAACATGTGCAACAAATGTTCAAAACTTCTAAATAACTCTTGTACCACTTTTGCCATTTTACTGGAGTGTTTTCTTTTCCTTCCTTTTCTTCATTTTCTTTACTCAGCCTTCAAAGTAGAAGACTTTCCACTTCTGGCCTTTATTCCAGACATTTATTCAACAGTTTTAATGTATTGAACATTTAAAGGAATTACTATAACAATATACATGCATAATAATCAGAATTTCATCTCTCAACTTCTCACTGTTTTCACCCTTCTCTTCCCTTATCCTTCCCCTCCCCACTCATTTAACATACTAATTAAGAGTGTAAGAACCAAAGGATTGGACTGTTCATTTTTACCTATCTGTAAATGACCATGCGTACCTTTGAAGCTCTAAATAATGTAATACGACTCACTATTGGCACATATCAAGTTTCACATTCACATGCTGAGGTCTTGACTAAAGGAAATTATATATTGGAACTATACTGTGAATGTATTTCGAAATGACAAATTATTGATATTATTTGCTTGATTATACCTATCAGTAACAAAATTGTGATTTTTATTTGCAGATACCTCCACTTATGGAAATTAATCAACATATATTTCTAGTGAAAGTGGTCCCTAAGGTTAAAGATAGTGATAAAAAGACAGATTGGGAAAAAAATAGATAAAAAAGAGAGAAGGGCTCAGAATAGAATCTTTTGAGACTTCAGAGAGAGGCAATGTGGTTCAAAAGAAACCCCGGAAGCAAGAACAAAGAAAAGCAGTTTGAGATGTAGAAGCAGTACTGATAATCACTAAACAGATGCTTGGATAGCTATGATGGGGTCAAAGAGTTCAAAGAAAATGAGGTTGTTTCTCATCCTTACTCATTACCAGAAAAGACATGTCACTAATTACATATGGTAAGAAGAGTTTCTATGCTATGGCTGGAGAGAAACCCAGAAGGAAAGAGCCCTATCACAAAATATTCATGGCTATTATTACTTTTAATTGTAGCAAACAATAAATGTGTAGGAAAAACAAATGAAAAGCTAATGTTTAGACTGAAACTGCCTTCTTCAGAAACTGTGAAGCAAAGCCTTTGGACTGTACAGCATTTCCTGCTTCCAGCATCATCCAGTTGTTTGCCATAGTTTGCACTTAATTGCTTTCTGTGATTGCATATTCAAATAAATTCAAAAAAAGAACAACAGAAAATTAATGTTATTTTCAAATGGCTTATCTTACCTCTACAGATTTACTGGGAAGACTGGTGCTCTTGGAAATTATTTATTAAATCTTAAGGGGCATTCTGCTCTAGACACTTATATAATTCCCATTTGGACTAATAAAATGTACACGTCAAAATTGGAGAATAATATATGCTACCTGCCATTTTTTCAGTATGTGTTTGTAATCATTCTATAGTTTGGCAGGCCAGGGCCTCTTTAATGGAGCTAAAAATTTAGAAGACAGCTCCCTCTAGTGACTGTGCAGGAACATTCCAAAGGGGTAGCCGTGTTAGTCTATTGTAGAAAGACAACAGAGTCCTGTGGCACTTTTAAAGACTAACAGATTTATTTATCGCATGAGCTTTCGTGGGAGAAAATCCCACTTCGTCAGACGCTTTGAAGATAGGAAAGTTACAGAGTGGTCTGTGCAGAAACAGTGAGTTTGTCCATCAAGACAATTGGAGAAAGAAAATTTAAGAGAACAATCTTTTCCTTAGAAAGGCACACATTCTGCAGTTATACTTACATATGTGAACCTAAACACACTATATGACAGGAAATCATGTGAAATTGTAATTTACAGAGGACAGAACTCACAGTTTAAAGTCTAGGGGAAATGCTAGTACTTCGGTGTCATAATAAAAATAGTTCCTATCAAGCATCTTTCTACAATTTACCAGTCATCTGACTTTCAGAAGTATTCTCCATGTTGAAGTGAACCACACCTCTCCTGCTGACATGAAAGAGGGTGTGTCTACATTGGCAACTTAGGTCGACTTAAAGGCACTTAAGTTGACCTCACAAAGCTGTGTCCACACTGGGCTTTTATTAAGTCAGCTTAAGCTCTTCCTTAAGTCAACTTATTAACAGCTTAAGTCAACTTAATACCACCACCGCTGAAGATCAGCTTAAGCCTTAAGTCAATTTATTAAGCTGATTTAAAGCCAATGTGGATGGCTGTGTCTACTGTTCAGTTGACTTAACAAGATCGAATTAGGTTGACTTGAAGTGTAGCTACCCTGTTAAGTCGACTTAACAAGGTCGACTTTAAGTCGACTTAAAGTTGACCTTGTTAATTCGACTTAACAGAGTTGACTTAATTTTACAAGTGTAGACATAGCCAGAGAGAGCAACTAGATTGGCTAACCTATCCAAGTTACAATTGCAATGGTGAAGTGCATATCACCCCACCTAACAAAGCTTGAATGTTCAAGAAATTGATGTTATTTTACTGATATATGTGGAGTATGTAGTTTTCCTCCTTGACTTCATATTTCTCACTTTACATTTATAGTCTTACAATGAACCTCATGTACCCTAGACTTGCAAGGATGTGATTCTGTTTTGTAGTAATATGTGCTATATTAACAATTTCCTACATCTGAAGAGAAGCAAAACAGAAAAAGGCAATCCATACCACCACCACTGCAGGTCAGAAATTCTTATTATTGTCTATGCATATGTACCTCTCCAAATAAATAAACAGAAAAAAAAAAGACTCCACATTTAATACAGCAATGAAATGTCTTTCTAATATACTGGAATAAGTAAGTGATTAAAACCAGACTTCATCTCATGAAGCTGAAAAGCAGAAGCGACACTTCCCAAATTGAGTTTCTTTTTAAAAGCAAGGAGTTATATAATTCCAGATACAATTTAGAGAGGGCGTGGAATCTCTCAAAGAAAAATGCTTTGGAGACTCCAGAGACTCCATTAAAATGCTTTTATCTTAACCTCTTATGTCCCAAACTGCATGATTAAAATAGAAAAATGTCCCTTCAGCCCATCGTAAAATGATATTGAGAGATACTGCAAGGATTTAAGAGTTACTCCAAAAAAGAACTAGATCAGTGGTGGCACTTTTACTTACCTATAAATGCCACTTTTTACTGGCAGGACCCTTACTAGGATATATTCATGATCACAATTAAGCCAATGGGAATTTTACCACTGATTTCAGTAGAACTAGGATCTGACTCTTGAGAATAGAGACCGTATTTCATAGATGGTGTATCTACACTGGAACCTTAGATTGACTTAAGGACACTTAAGTTGATCTACAGACTGCTGCGTCCACACTGTGCGCTTATTAAGTCGACTTAAGCGCTTCCTTAAGTCGACTTAATAACACCAGCTCTGAAGGTCGATTTAAGGCTTAAGTTGACCTTATTAAGTCGACTTAAGCCAGTGTCGACGGGGAATAGCCCTTATGTTGACCTAATTGGCCTCCATTATTAATTTACTAATTAATAATTGACTAATTAAAATTAATTAATTGATTAATTTGCAAATTACTTTGATATTAATTTACTATGGTTCAGGCTGGAGAGAAGGAAAAGAGCTGCAGCCATCAGGCTGGGGAGAGCTGTGGCTGGGGAGATCAGGTTGGGTAGAAGGGGAAAGCCGCGGCCAGGCCCCCATGGCTTTCCCTTTCTCCCCAGCCTGATCTCACCAGCCACAGCTTTCCCCTTCTCTCCAGCCCAATCTCCCCAGCCGCAGTTCTCCTCTTATCCCAAGCCTGATCTCACCGGCTGCAGGTCTCCCCTTCTCCCCAGCCCGATCTCCCCAGCCTTGGCTCTCCCCTTCTCCCCAGCCCAATCTCCCCGGCCACAGCTTTCCCCTTCTTCTCAGCCCGATGGCCGCAGCTCTTTTTCTTCTCTCCAGCCTGACATATAGTAAATTAATAAAACTACAATATTTAATTTTAACATTTTTATTAATGTTCAAAAGAAAAGACAACATTTATGCATTTCTTTTGACTTAAGGTACTTAGGCTTGCTGATGCTTCCAGCACCAAAAAACTGTTGCCCATGAGGCACCATGCCTCACAAATTTCTGCTCACCAAGTACGATATCTTGCTCAGCTGCATCATTAGCTTATAGGGAACATTGGCCCCCTCTCAGAGTTCCTGGCCACTCCTCTGTCACCCTAGCACCTGCCAGTGTGGACACATGCAGTCGACTGTAGTTTTCAGTGTGGATGTCCTACGTCAACTTAGCAAGGTCAACTTTATGTCGACTTAAGGTCAACCTTGTTAAGTTGACTTAACAGAACTTCCAGTGTAGACATACCCGAAGTGAGCTAACTTTTGTAAGAGAATTGGGCCAAGCCCACTTATTATTTGGCTCAGGTGCTGAATTTGAGTTTGTGCTGGTGGAGGTGCCAAATTACCAGGGTTACTTGTTAGTAGTTATGTATTCAGTGTATGCAGGCTAGTCAAGCCAAGCCAGAGTATTCTTATCAATGATGTTTAAGGCATAAAGTCCTTCAGGAAACCAAATAATTTTTCAGTACTTAACAATGTGTTACTGTTTGTGGCTGCCCACACTGATATAGTAATTGACTGTCTCTAAAAGGCCATTGAAATTCCACTACACGACAAATTTCATGTCCAGTATGAAACTGGTTCAAAATGTTTCATTGCCTTTGTGGTAAATCAAATCGAGATTGACTTTGATTGGGGTCTGAGACAAGGCAATTTTATTACTTTCTTTGAAAACCATGATTCTCTCCATGGGTCCTCTACCATAAATCCCTGACCTAGTACATTTATCCACAACAATTGATTTGCAGACAGACGAACATGTGGTGGAATAAACAAGTCTTTACTTAACAGTAGATGTGGCATATCCTGTAATTTTAGCACAGGCTTTGCTACACTTTCCTCTCTACAAACACTAGGCTGAGCAATGTTGAAGAGAACTGGTAAACATGATAGAGGAGTAGAGTGAAGTGTGTCTGAAATAATATGCATGGTGAATTTAACTTGTACTTTTGATCATCTTTGTATGAGATGAGTTACCCCATGCTGGAGCACAATACTCTGCACCTGAGTAACAGAATATCACAGTTGAAGTGCATAATGTTTAGGTGTTGGTTTTCCACATTGTTCTGGACAGTTTTCTGAGCAGGTCATTGTGCATTTTGCCTTAATTGCTTTCTTTGTAACATGGTCATGATATGTGAAAGTTCTCTCCAGTGTGATGTCTGGAACAATGAACAACTGTGTGTGATTATGCTTTATTCATTGACCATTGAAAATAATGTTCAGCTCTCTGACTGCTTGTGCATGATATAAGTGAAAGACACTCAACACAGTTTTACTACCACTTGGTATCATGTACCACCAATGACAATCAGCCACAGCTACCATATCTAATGAGTTGCAGAGCTACCATATCTGCATTCAGAACATCCTCATATATGTCAAGTGTGACTGAATGAGAAGATGTTTGCATAAACAAACTTATGATACTTATAACACCTCCCTGTCTCTGCTAGAAATACCTTGCCTGATGCATCCCTGGGACTACATTAGTTTTTTTCATGACATCACATTGGCACCTTTTAGTTATCCTGTGATCAACCAATACTCCCAGGTCCTTCTTCTCCTCTGTCACTTCCAACTGATACATTCTCAGCTTATAGCAAACGTTATTATTTCCTAAATGCATATCTTTGTAATTTTCACTAAATGTTATCCAATTTCTATTACTTCAGTTTACAAGGTCATCCAGATCTATTTATATGATATCCCAGTCCTTTTCTGTATTAGCAATGCCTCCCAAATTTCTGTCATTCACAAACTTTATTAACATTCTCTGCTTTTTGTGCCAACGTCAATAATAAATAGGTTAAATAAGACTGATTCCAGGACTGATTTCTGAGGAACTCCACTAATAACCTCCCTCCAGTCTGACAGCTCACTTTTCAGTAAGATCCACTGTAGTCTCTCCTTTAACCAGGTCCTTATCCACCTTTCAATTTTCATATTAATCCCTATCTTTTCCAGTTTAACTAATAATTCCCAATATGCAACCATGTCAAATGCCTTACTGAAGTCTAGGTAAATTGATCCACTGCATTTCCTTTGTCTAAAAAGGCCATTATCTTCTCCCTGTTCTTTCTGCAAGAGGAAGGAGCAAGAGAGCTAGGGAGGCTTCTAGAGTGGAGCTAGATGGCACTGAGGGTCAGAGAAGACAGGGGAAGGAACTCGCTACTCCAGCCAGTTAAAGCAACCTTCTGGAAGGGATAGGAATACTTGACATATATGAGGATGTTCTGAATGCAGATATGGTAGCTCTGGAACTCATTAGATATGGTAGCTGTGGCTGATTGTCATTGGTGGTACATGATACCAAGTGGTAGTAAAACTGTGTTGAGTGTCTTTCACTCATATTATGCAGCAGGGCCTGGGTTTTGGGGAAAGAACTCTTATGCCCTGGCTGGCCTGAAGAAACTATGGAAAGGGGAAGGTGGAGGGGAGAATTATGTTAGTTTACATTGACATTTGAACTGTGATATTATATTAATACACTAGACCCCAAGAAGGGTGTCAGCTGACCCACATGAGAGCCTGGGTATAGTTATTGGGAAACTCAAGTAGAGAAAGCCAAGATGCTGGCAGGGTTTGACACTGAATTGGATAGAGCCCTGTTGTCCCACACATCTAAAAGCTTAAACAGAGAAACAATATTAGAAGCAAGTCATGATTTATTTTGTCAAAGTTCTAATAACTACCAGCACTGAAGCATTGGTATAACATTCTCTTATATTGTTGACACATTTAACCTTTAAAAGTAACTCTCCTGAAATTGGAGGGAATATTCCTTCCCAATGAAATTATTGTTGCTTGGTCTCAGGCCAGAGATAATTTTCATCCATGGGGAAAACTAGGTTGCAGGTATGTTTGGAAAGTTTCAGCGAAATCTTCCTCCCATCCCCATCACCAGCTCTCCAAAATGGCAGAAATAGCCAGAAGTCTAGGGATATGATCTTGAAATCCTTACTGACGAGCAATCAATTCTTGCTCACATAAATAGCCTTAGTGAATTAAAAGATTACCTAAATGAGTTAATGCTATTCATGTGACTAAGATTTGCAAGTCAGTCCCTAGGACTTTCTATTTGGTTTTATTTAAAAAAACAAACAAACCCAACAACAACAAAAACCCTACAAAAAATAACTTGTGTGTTTAAAAAGGGTAGATTTGCTGTTATGCTGTGGCAACATTTGTTACTGTTGGGATCTAACTACAGGCAAAGAGTTTGACCGTGGTCTGTCTAAAGTCAGTGGAATCAGTTGTGGATTCTAATTTAAGAACCGCAACTAGCGACCATGTAGAAAGTTTTCAGTGCTGACAGATTTCAATGCAGAAACTTATTCTGTGTTGAAATTCTTATGTTTCTAACCTCAGTAGGCTTGACTCTTTCCCTGAAGTGTTTATAAATCACAGCATGAGCATGTTGTGAGGCTTCCAGACTTTGTGAAATCAAGAAATGTAGTTCAAGACACTGACAGATTCCTCTGGTGAAACTTGTCTCTTAAACCTAATAGCTGCATAAGTCATTGAAGGTGAGAATAAGGCAAAGAAGATGAGAGGTGTAAGTGCTTTTCCTTAGTAATTTACGTAACCCAACCAGTCTTTATATATTGATCCTAGTCATTATCTAAATGATAAAGGACAGCTGTTTTGGTTCTTATTGATTAAAAATATAGAAACCACTTATTTTCATTTTAGTAAGGGTTTGAAGTAAGTGTGGGGTTTTTTTGGTTGTTTGTTTTCTTGCTTTTGTTTTAATCTTAAATTGATATTCCCACAGGAAACTTTATGTATTGTGGATTGGTTTCCTGTTTTGTTTTTTAAATGAGAAATTCCATGTAATTGATCAAGTTTGTTATGGAAAATATATTTTTGAACACTATGGCTGACTGCCACAATCCCCTGTGCATATACTGTTCATTTTGTTAGTTTTCATTTAAGATGCAGTGTTTTCTTAATTAACATTGCTAATGTTCCCAAATGTCAACAACATGGAAGATTGTGGGATTTTTCAAAAAGTATTGCATTAAATCAGTACAAATGAGGTTGATTTTCAGGTTGATGACAGTTAGCACTTTAAATTTAAATATGTTCCCCTCATATCCTAGAGTGAGAGTAAAGTGGTAGAAGTAATAGATGTCTGTGCTTAGAGCCCAACATTTTTGTGTGACAGTGAAGGTGGTTATGCAGCACTTGATTTTTTACTAGAATTCAGTCTAACTGGCAGTCACTGTGAATTGGTTTATATCGAGTAGGCTGAGAGGCTATGCACTTTCCAGTCATGTTATATGTAGAAAGAGATCTTAAAGGGACATTACAAAACTTCCACATAAAGGAGCCACACTTATTTTCCCACTGTATTTATGGTTTTCCATTCCTATTTCAGTAGACATAGGAATAAATATGCAAATATTTATTAATTTGCTTAAATTTAAACATGTGAGTAAAAATCCACCAAACGCTCAATATAAAAATGTCAAACAGTCATAACTTTGGTAAATCAACATCGGATTTCTTTCGCACTTAATGAAACAAGCCCTTCTCACTGACGGCTATTTATAAGCAAGGTTTTAAGCTTTGAACTGTAGCCATTATTTAGTTAGTGCAATTAAAGAACTGTGCTGAAAAATAAAATAGTTATAATAAAAATGGAATATTTTACTTAAGGCCTATTAGAAAATTTCAGTACAGGGATAAGATCTGCCACAAAATGTGGCCACTTCGAAGCAGAAACAGTAAATATTCTGTAGCAATCACACTGCACATTTTTGGATTGGGGAGATGGAGTGAATAACAACTTTCCTAATTGAAACTACAGGGGGGATTTAGTTAAGCAGACTCTAATTATTCACATTGGAATTTGGCCCAGAATATGGATTTAGTACTCCTTTGAAAAGTGGATAGAATCTTTAACGGTAATTAGGGACCACAGTTTTATATATCATCCAATGGTGGCATTCTGAATGATACACAATCAAGCTTTGGCGTATACTAACTCACTAGCATTACTTCCTGTTGCACTTGGTGGTGTGTTTTGATGATGTCCTGCCCAAATACTGCTCAGATCCTAGCCTCCAGCCTGAGCTTTTTCATGACATTTTTATATTGAGCATTTGGTGGATTTTTACTCACATGTTTAAATTTAAGCAAAGAGAATTTCCTGTGATATAGGAAAGGATATCATATGCTGTGTCTACACTGGTAAATTAAGCTGACTTAAGCTTGGCTTAAGTCGACTTAATGTGCCCTGCGTCTACACTACACTTTGCTTAAGTCGACTTAAGAAAAATAAAGTCGACTTAATGAAAATTAAGTCGACTTTATTAAACCACCTTTCTACTCGACCTAAGGCTTAATTCGACTTTTTAAAGTCAAATTAAGCCAGTGTAGCCCTGGGGTAGCCCTAAGTCGACTTAGGGCTACCCCAGGACTATACCAATGCCCAGGGAGTTACCTGATGAGCCATTAAGGACACAATGGCTGTATTCCTTATGTCCTTAATGACTCATCAGGTAACTCCCTGGGACCATTGTCCTGGCACATTGCTAAACATTAAGGACACAATGGTTTTAACATAAGTTAAAGTATAGATATAACACCAAATTTTAACCTCCAATCGAAATAGAATTCCTAGACATAAACTATATAATCATTCCCAGCAAATTACTACCTTTCTACTGATACCAAACATGACATAGTTCCTATGGATTATAGCATTTATGAGATATCCATTGAAAATAATATCATAAATGCTTTCCTAAATCCAATTCCAAAGGGGTAGCCGTGTTAGTCTATTGTAGAAAGACAACAGAGTCCTGTGGCACTTTTAAAGACTAACAGATTTATTTATCGCATGAGCTTTCGTGAGAGAAAATCCCACTTCGTCAGACGCTTTGAAGATAGAGCTATCTTCAAAGCGTCTGACAAAGTGGGATTTTCTCCCACGAAAGCTCATGCGATAAATAAATCTGTTAGTCTTTAAAAGTGCCACAGGACTCTGTTGTCTCCCTAAATCCAGACAGTGTCACACCCTGCCCACATGCTCTGCCAGGGTCCCTGTCCCCCTTTGCCCCATTGTACACAAGGGGTGCCCCCCTGCCACCGTGGACCTACCCAAGGTCCCCCTAGCCCCACAAAGTCGACCTAGAGCATCCAGTGTGGACGCTCTAGGTCGACTTTTAAGTTCCCCTTTAAGTCGACTTTAATTTTAAGTGTAGACACACTAAGTTGACTTAAAAATACAAGTGTAGACATAGCCATATTGAGCAGCTACAAGCAGCTGAATGAAGGTTGCTTTTGTTTTTAATTAGGCAATTGGTATGCTGTGCCTGCTGCCTATCATGCTAATGAATGTGGTGTCATTCGACTTGGTTTAACTGCAGTAGTTGGTACATTTGAGTTAATTCATTTGAGCTAGCCTAGTCTAGCCTAGCTATAGTAAAGTGACCATTCTGCAAAACAATAAAATGGCTATGCAGTGACTGGATGAGCTTCTGAGGAGTTATTGCAATTTGAGAAACTTCATCCCCACTAGATTACTAGGTAGGGTAGTGACAGCACTCTAGTATCATTGAAGCTGGCTTGAGTATCAAGCTCCATTTAGAGTGAGTTAGATATTTCTGTGCATAGATAGAAGTCAGGTTAAGGGCAAAACTCAAATTATAGCTCAAGTGAACAGCGCACTTGGACTATTTGGTCTATATTCCTTTGAACTGGATTTCTAACAACTGAAGCTGTGAAACAATGACTTAAACCCATCCAGGCATTGGATATATGCCTAAAATCTGCAAACTTCAAATTCTACTGGAGATCTGATGTTTTTGATTTTCAAATCATTGTATGTGATTACTTTAACCCTTTAACAGTACTCTCATAGTTTGTTTCTTTCCTTGTACAATAAACCTTAGTTTTAGTTACTAAAGGATTGGCTGGCAGTGTGATATTTTAGGTAAGATTTCCAAACCTATACCATTCTGTGTAATATGGCTGACCCTTAGGGGTCAGGAGAAACCTTTTGGGTAATGAGCTTGGAGTTTTAAGCAACTTCTCTTTTTTACCAGACCCAGTGGCCGTATTGGGGACCAGTGTCTAAATTGCAGTAAAGGGGACCGAGTATATTTTGTGGTAGCTTCTTGATATTCATTAAGGGGGATCAGAAGCATTTTCTGTGACTGGTTGGGGAGTTTAGTTCCAGGCATGCCACCAGTGCTCGGGGAATTTGCTGTCCTTTTTGCAGCTTGCCCTGATCTTTGCATATTCAGGTGATTATCCAAGGAGACCCAAGTTACAATCATTACACACAATTTTGAACTTTATCAAATATGTTCAGCACCAATGTAGACACAAGAATAAATTGATACAAACTAACACTCAGGAAGTTTAGACTTGAAATTATATGTAGGTTTCTAACAATCTGGCTGGTGAGTCTTGCCCATATGCTCAGGGTTTAACTGATTTCCATATATGGGGTCAAGAAGGAATTTTCCCCCAGGGCAGATTGGCAAGGGCTCGGGCTTTTTCACCTTCCTCTGTAACAGGGTGCATAGCTCACTTTCTAGTGGATTCTCTGTACTTTAAAGTCTTTAAATCATGATTTGAGGACTTTAATAACTCAGTGATAGATTAGAAGTTTATTACAGGAGTGGGCGGGTGAGGCTTTGTGGCCTGCATTGTGCAGGTCAGACTAATGATCATATTTGTCCCTTAGGGTGTATCTACATTGGCAACTTAGGTCAACTTAAGGAGGCTTAAGTCGACCTAAACAAAGCCGCGTCCACACTGGGCTTTTATAAAGTCTACTTAAGCATTTCCTTCAGTCGACTTAAGAAAAGCTTAAGTGGACTTAATAACACCTCATTTTAGGTCGACTTAAGCCTTAAGTCTACTACTTATTTGATTTAAAGCCAATGTGGACAGGGATTAGTGCCTAAATTGACCTTATTAAGTTGACTTAAAACATTAAGTCAACTTAATAAGGTCGACAAGGGGCTATGTCTACATTAGAAAAATTAAGTTGACTTTGTTAAGTCGACTTAATAAGGTCAACTTTAAGTCAATTTAAAGTCAGCCTTGTTAAGTCGACTTTACAAAGTCAGTTTAACTTTTCTAGTGTAGACAGCCTTAGAGTCTATCAGTTGATGAGTAAAGTTCTCGAGCAAAAGTTCTGGAGCTCTTCAAGCGCCAAAAATCTAGCTGGCTTCAAAACTGAGCTGGATAATTTTATGGAGTGGATGATATGATGGGACAGCCTAATTTAACAATTAACTGATCTTTGACTACTAGTGGTAAATATGCCAATGGCCTGTGATGGGATATTAATGGGGTAGGTTTTATATTGGTGTAGATAATTCTTTTAGGGGTGTTTGGCTGGTGACTCTTGCTCACATGCTCAGGGATTAGTTGATCACTATATTTAGAGTCAGGAGAGGATTATCCTGCCGGGCAGATTGTAGGAGGATAGGACATGTGTTGCTTGCCAGTGGTTTCTCAGTACCTTGAAGTTTTTAAACCATGATTTGGGGACTTCAATGACTCGGTCATAGGTGAGGTATCTATTGCAGGAATGGATGGGAGATTCTGTGGTTCATTGTGCAGGAGGTCAGACTAGATACGCATATTGGTCTCTTGTGACCTTAAAATCGCTGATGAGCAAAATTAATTCCTAACAATACTGTATATATTGGAATTATGCCAGGGATTAATTTGGCCCTGTTAGTTCAAACTTTAGCAATTAAAAGAGCATATTAAGATTTGTGTTCATGAAGCTTGCAAGTTCCTAAATTTTATTTTTTTTTTAAATTTATAATATTGAGTTAGTAGTTATTCTGTGCCATACCATCCTTTGACCACCATATGTCTTTCAAATACTTCAATGGTAGGGTCCATACTCAAATAGATTTCCCATCCTTCTGCTCTCACAGTTCCTTGTCTTTCTGTTCCTTTCTTTACCTTTCCATTCTTCTACCCAGTATCCTATACAGATTACATTATCATCCTGGCCACAGCAAACAGATCTCAAGGATATCATTGGAGGAACCTACAATAAAGGTAAATATGACATGCAACTAAGTTGTCTGGGATGTTTTGAATTAAGGATGGAACTATATCAAATTATCTTTCTCCATCCTCTTTAATGATATTAGATGGGAACTTTGAATACATAACCAAGTGGTTTTAAAACATCTGTGAAAAACTTTCATTGTTTTTTTTCTGTCATTCTGGATTCTTGCTACTTGTTTAATCTTAGACTTTCCCATTGCTCATAAAAGGCAGCACACTGAAAACAGACTTCAAAACTCTTGAAATTCTGTGACTGGATTTATAGATTTATAACAGAGTGATATCACTTATTGTATATTTTATTTTACATAAGTATTCTGATTCACTTTTTCTGTTGTGAACTTTGGCTATAAAGTTTGGCTATAATGTTTAGATTTACCTGAAGTAGTTTAAAAGATTTAGTACTTTTAACAGTCTGCCAGCAATAGGTATTTCTTTTTTTCTCCAAAACTCATTATATAAATGAACTTCCTATTGAACGTTTTGCAGAACAAATAATGGAATCCTAATGAGAACAGTAAAATATATATATTTACTTTTTTTTTTTTTCTTGTAAACTAACCTTTAACAAATACAATGGTCTTCAGCAGCTAGAAAAAATTTCTTAGGTATGGCTATGTTTTTCCTTAGGCAAAAAACACCAGGAGGTAGAATTAAATGGAATGTTTGTTTTCCCTCCCATTCATTTGATGCTAAAATTTCACCACCTAGGTACACTCATAAAATGGTATTTTAAGCCGTCATAAAACTGTGTTTTTCAATCTCATCAAAATCAATCAAATATGAACTCTTGCTTAGCTAGAGAAATCTGTTTGGATCTGAGAATAAAGAACTAATCTTTCCCTTCCGAGTCCCACAGTGTTATTTATAAAGCATATTAATTTATGCCAAACATTAATATAATTAGTTCATAATAATCTAAATCTATCAGGAAGACTTTGCATGACTCCTAATCATGGGAAAAATGGGAAATTGTGCTTGACCATTCATTTCTTTTTTAAAAGTTTACATTAAATTTACCTATAAAGGTCCAGCAGTACAGGTATACCACCAAATGCTTTATATAGTGACAATTTATGGTTTATTTTGCTGTCTTAATTCATTTCAAAGTCACTGCTGTGCACCAATTAAGTATACCACACTTGATCTTAGTCAAAGAGTCCCCATTTCAAAGTTCAAAGGGCATCAAAGTGTAGTAATTTGCAGTTTTGGATTAATCACTGCTATTTTTAGGCTGCATAAAGAACTGGTGTCAAATTTTATAACCTTGATCCTACAATCAATGTCATATCATCCTGCATTAAAGTACCAGATGTTGTCAATTTGCAATTTACACATTTAAATAATATACTAATTTAAAATACTATCTCATTAGAATTATAAAGGAAAGTATGTTACTTTGGCATGTTACTGTTGAATAATAAAAAGCAAGTGACAAGCTATTATGAAGATTTTTGACAGCATTTTAATTAAAACTGGTTTCTCAATGAATTCAATAGATCATGTACCTAAATGCTAGCTGAGCACTATCGTTTAAATTTTATATTAAATCCAGTCAATTACTGCAAAAATTTAATATGATATAAAAAGAACAAAAACTGTCATTTGGCAGAAGTCGGCTAGATGTATAATAAAGTATTTTTCCAGCTAGTACGCTCACAGTAAAAGTACATAAAACCATTTTTAGCAAAAATACTACCCCTACCTCCAGAAAGTATCCAGGAGACAGAAAATGATTATGTAGATGAACCAAATAGTTTTAAATGTTGGAACATAGTTTTCCTACGACTGACATATGAGACCCCCCTCTGCTTTCATTGAAGATCAACCTCGGTATTTTCATAATGAATTCAGTATGGATATAAAGCTATTTCATAAACTTAATTTCATGCCTATATTGGGTTGTGGTTTTCGGGGTTTTTTTAAACTTCAGCATATTGGGTTGCTTTTCTTGATTAAAAATGGCTCTCAAATATATTTGGCAAGTGAAAGAAAAATTGCAGTGGACTAGGTAGAAGATTTCCACCCACTATAGGAAGTAAATGTTTATCTACACAGTAAAGGCAGCTGTGCGTGCAGCTGTCCCTGGAAAAGACCCTCATGTGGTACTCCACAGCATGCAGCTGATTCCACAGGAAAGTTAATAAAGCTTCAGGCTCCTGAATGTCAGCCAACCTCAAGTGGCCATTTGTGTCAGCTTTAGGGTTGTTTTGTGCTACCAGAGCAGCACACGGCAGCCTTGGTGCACTGGAGAGGCTCTGATTCTCAGCTGTATTAACTTCCCAAGTATTTACAGGGTCGACAGCAGGAAGGGAGATAAATGTGAATTGTAATCTCATGCGCATGGATCCATGACCTTGTGGCACGAGCTACTCAAGGCCTAGGTTGAGGAGTATAGTGGCAAAAGCAGAGGCAATTATGTGTGCTGAAGGGATCTGACAGGCTCTATTAGGACCTTAAGTTTTCAGATCTTTGGGGTAGGAACCATGTCTACTTCTGCATTTTTATATAGCAGTATGTCCTCTGTTGTCAGTTTACAAAAATATATCCAATCATTGGAAGCCAGTTGTCAAATAACAAAATTTCCCTGGATAGGAGGTGTTGCAGTTCAAAGCAGTGCAATTAAAAGGAGAAATTATAAGAGCTTTGTAAATTGCAGTTTCCATGTATATCTTCTCCACATATATCTAAAATTGATGTTTTTTAATTCTAAAGTTCAGGTACAGTCTCCCCTAAATACTTTCTTAAATATCCTTTTCTTGACAGTTACAATACTTAACAAGTCTGACACCTCAAAGAAGCATATCGAATAACTGCTGACACATATAATGAAATTAATTAATTTTCTTATAATTATCTTTTTATGTTATATTTCATAATTTCACATTATAATTTAAACAAAAAGAATTCTCCTGTTGAAACTGAAATAGAAATAAATATTTTAAAATATCTTAAAAACTGCAGATTTTATAATTAAGGATAACATAAGAACAAAACTATAATTTTCCTATGAATTTCAATGCCAGGCTAACTGATCTGGATTGACTAATAATATCTAACAGTTGGCAAAGCAAATTATAAGTTAAACTGTGAATAAAATCAGAAAATATTGTAGTAACAAGTAATGAAGAAATACATGCTAGTCACATTTCTTAGCTTTCAGTTTTAAGTCTGTTGGATATTTTTGACAATCACTTCTTTAAAGAAAAAGCTATACAGCCTGATTTTCAAAGAAGTTGAGACTCTCCAAGCAATGTGAATGGGAACTAGAGGTACTCAGCAATTCTGAAAATCAGAGCAGTGTTCTCCCCTTCCTCATGTCAGTAATGTCAGTATTTCATATTTAATAATCCGGCTTCATATTTCAATCCTTTCATAGCTGCAGGACTTCAGAAGGATCCTAGCTAATTAAAATACATTTATACCTAATTTTTTTGAGTCATAAGATTGACAACCTAGAAGAGTGAAGTTCCCCATTGCTCATACAAAGTTCTCCCCTTTTCTTGCCTCTGTATTTCACACTAGAACTGAAGGAAATTATTTTTACAAAAGAAAGAGTAATTTCCATGCCCTTTTGGTCTTTTTTTAACTGCTTACAAGGGTTCCATTCACATTCAGCTATGATGCTAAGAGTTTTTGTGTTGTAGACAAGGGAGTGGAATTTGACTCAATTCATTTCACATATGATCGCTAATCAACAGCCTAGCAATATTTTAATACAAATAAAGTACCGTTGTGTTACGTTGAGTCTTTATATCCAAGAAGATATCAGAAACACAACACACACAAAAAGAGGGGTCCATGTTTATACGTGTATTTTTTAGGAGAAACTAAGAACCAGCAAAATTTGGTTTGGCTAGCACCCTAATGATCTAATTATATTGCTATGGCAACAAGTGAGCTGGGTTGCTACAGCAATCCAGGCAATTAGGTGATACACACAAATACACAACATATTCCTCCCCTCCAATGAGCCTCCTCCCCCTTAATAGAATAAGCACTAAACTAGGAAATGAGGGTAGACTGCTTCATTTCTGGGCTAAACCCCAGGGATTATTCTGCCCCATAATATAGGTTTGCCTCTAGCTAAAGATCCAGTTCATGAGAAGGCCTTCTCCCTTTAGCTGGATTACGGCAGACTTCTGGTGTTCTCACACAATGTGTTATTCGTGCTGGTCTGACAATGGGTTTGGGACTAGTAGTTCAAACACATGAAGATGTTCTAACTGGTCGAAGAGGGGAGACGGCTGTATGTACTGCAGAGATGGATGGAAAAGGAGAGTCAGGAACAGGGTACTCTTGACTCAATGTAATGGTGAGGTCAGGCAGTTCAATTGGAGATGTATCCTTGAGCATGTATGACTTGGCAGCAACTGATCTATGTGCTGCCACCAAGTGAGACCATCTGCCATCTGGACAGAGTAGGAAACAGGTCCTGTCTGGGCGATGACTGTAACAGTGACCCATATATCTCCAGAAGCATAGTTCTGAGCTAGAACGGGCTGTCCAAGACTAAAGGTTAGGTCTTTTGCTCTCTGTGCATACCTGATGACTTGGATTTGCTGTTGACATTTATTGTTGACAATAAATCAAAGCAAGTGCAAAACTGTCATCCCATTATTAAGGAGGCTGGGGACATTATGGTCATAACAGGAGGCGTGTTTCTGTGGGATAATAAGAAGGTGTCTAGATGCTTCTTAATGGACAAATGTCCCCTTGTAGATTTTAGAGCAGGGGTGTCCAACCTTTTGAGGTGAGGGGCCACATCACAATTTTTTTTCACTTGGGGGGCCAGTGAGCTGGAAGGGGCTGGAGGGGAGTGGCTAGTCCTTTGCCCAGATGGCTTGGAAGGTTGCTGCTGCTGGGTCCTGCTGGCTTTGAGCTGGGGGGGGGGGAGGGCACTCAGAGCTGGAGTAGAGGAGCTAGCACTGGATCTGGGGTGGGGAGCAGAGGTGGAGTTTGGGGTATAGTGTGGCTACTGGGGATGTGGAGGGGTGATTCCTCCAAGAAAGGCCTGGCCAGCACCGCCCTCCAGGCTAGTGTCAGGGACATTGCTCCCCTCACCCAGTATCCCTCTGCAACTTGGGCTGGGAAGCTGGTACTCACAGTCAGAAAGAGGGCCCTGCCAGTTGGGGGAAGAGTGGCATATGGTGGGGGCCATCCATGCCGCCGGCACCAGTCTGGCATGGGCACTGGAAGGGCCCTTCTTGGAAGAGGCACCACCCACTGACATCCCCAGCAGCTGTGCTGACCTGGCCTGAGGCTCCCCTTCTCCTGCGTTCTCTCTCCATACTCCACTGAGGCTGGGGAAGCGTGGCCAGGGGGCAGCACTGGGCAGCATGTAGGCTGGGGTTAAAAAGTTTGGGAGGCATTTCCCCCACATATCACCCCAAACTCTGCCCATGGACAGGGCTGGATTAAGGCAGGGACTTTAGGGGCTGCCCTGGCCTAAAAGGGGGCTCCATGGTCCCCCAAAAATCCAGCCCGGCCAACAGGAGCAGTGAGCTGCCTCTCACCTTCAGTCTGCCTGCCCAGTTCCTGGGCTGGCCAGCCAGTGGGTAGGGCCACATCCTCTGGCCTGCCCCTCCCCAGGTTGCCTACAGCAGCAGCACCAGCCTGCAGCCCTCCCTGCACAACCCTCCCACAGGATCATGAACACCCCAGATGCAGCACCCCCCCACACACACAGCCACTCTGCAGCAGCAACCCCCTCCAACCCGTGATCCTCTCCCGCAGCAGCACCAGCCCATGGACAGTGATGGCCACACACCCCCATCCCCTCCACAGCATCAGCCAGGGCCCCAGAGCCCTGACCCCACTTCCCAGCATTGGGGGGAGCAATGGGGGACCTCACAAGGGTGGGCAGCATCCCCATCCCCAGGACCTTGATCTGGCTCTGCCCATGGATGGGGAGTGGGTGGGGAAAGAAAAGGAGGGCTGCTGAGATCAGTCAGTTGGGAGCTGGAAGGGAGAGACTGCCCCTTTGCCCCAGCAGGCAGCTCAGTCAGTGACTGACTCTCTGATGCTGCCCACTGTTGATGGCTGTCCCGGAGGTTTAGATGCGTTTCCGCCCAGAAACCAGTAGGGTGAGCTGCTGCGCAACTGAGCTGCGACCCAGGGAGGGAGGGAGCTCCTCGGCAAGACGCTGCAACAGGCAAGCAGAGATCTGTGCCTACGCCAGCAGGGAAATGGGGGGCAGTGGGATGGAGGGTTACAGCAGGCTGGTGGAACCCCTCAGTGGGCCGGAGTGCGGCCTCTGGGCCATATGTTGGACAACCATCTTTTAGAGCTTGTTTCATTGTCTGCACAAACCTTTCATCTAATCCATTGACGGACAGATGATATGGTGCTGACCTGATGTGATGTATTCCATTTTCTTTCATAAAACTTTCAAACTCCTGAGAAGCAACTATGGGCTGTTGTTAATCACAAGTTGTTTTGGCACACCATAATACCTAAAGAATCCGTTCAGTTTCTGGATAGTACTTTCAGCAGTAGTAGATTACATTACAGAGACTTCCAGTCATTTAGAATGGGCATCTACAATAACTAGTAGCATGCTTCTTTCAAATGGGCCAGAAAAATCAATATGAATATGCTGCTATGGATTTACAGACCAATCCCCATGGATGTAGGGGTGCCAACTGCATTCTTCACACTCTGACATGAACTATAAGCTCTTGTCTTCTCTTCACTGACACTGTCCAGACCAGGCCACCAAAAATATCTTCATGCAATTTCTTTCATGGGCACTATCCCACAATGACCTGAATGTAGCTGTTCCAACAATTGTGATCTCAGTAATTGTGGAATAATGATGCACATCCCCCTCGACAAGCAATTAGACTGCATTGATAACTGCATCCTCTTGGATATGTAGGGAAGGAGGTCAGGTGAGACCTGAGAATGCCGTAGAGATGTTCCATCCAGCACTAGGTCCATGAATTAAGACAGTACTGGGTCAATGCGAGTTGTTCTCTTTACTTGAGTAGAAGTGACAAGTGTGTTCTCTACCTGTTCAAAGTAGAAGATTTCTTTCTGGCCAGTATCTTGATGTTTAACTGATAAAGGCAGCCTTAAAAGACTATCTGTATTGTAGTGCAGAGAGGATCTCCAATTTTTGATCTCATGTGTGTGTGGAAAGCACCAATGCCCATCATTGAATATGACTAGTAGCCAATGGTGGAATGCCTGTGTGTGGTCCAAAAATTGATGTTAAAGGTCAATGGTCAGTGAGAAGGGTGAACTTCCTTCCAAACATGTACTGGTGAAATTTCCGAATGCCAAAAACAATTCCTAGGACTTCACATTCAATTTGGGCATAGTTAGTGTCTGCTTTGCTTAAAGTACGTGAGGCAAAAGTAATGGGTCTTTCCTTTCCTAAATACATAACATGTGACACGATTGCTCCCACTCCACGAGAGGAAGCATCACAGGCTAAGTATAGGGGTAGGGATGGACTAAAGTGGGTCAGAAATTTTGAATTTAGCAATACTCCTTGAGTTTTGTTAAATGCAACATCATAGGCTTCATTACTTTCAGACCTTGTTCTGGCCAAGAAGCTCATGTAATGGTTTAAGTAGGTGTTGCGAATTGTGGAATAAATTTTAAAAAATAGTTCCAAAATCCTAAAAAAGAGTGAAGTTAGCTAATGTGATGAGGAGACGGAGGGCCTACAATAGCCTTGACTTTTGCTAGAGCCTTACGAAGGCTAGTAGTACCTATGATATGCCCCAAATATTCAAGAGAGAGCTGGAAGAATTCACATTTGTTCTTCCAGACTCGTAGAACATACTCTTCCAGTCTTTGTAGGGTAGCCTTTAAGTTCCTAATTTCATCAAGATAGCATTAGACTCCTGGCAAGGCACTCAAAATCTGGTCCAAAATCTGGGACAAACCTGGAGCTGGCATTATTCCAAAGGGCAAGTGACAGTATTGGTACAGCCCCTTATTCGTTACAATTGTCAACAGCTCTTGGGATTTCTGCATCTGTAAATATGCTTGACTTAAATAAATCTTACTGAACTTTTTGTCCACCAACCAAGCCAGTGAAGAGGTCATCAATACTGGGAAGAGGGTATTGTTCTGCACAGAACACTAGGTTAACAGTGACCTTAAAATCTCCACAAATCCAAATGGAGCCATCTTTCTTCAATATTAGAACAACTGGGGGTGCCCATTGGCTGTGAGTAACTGATATTAAGACTCCATCTTTGACTATGCACTCCAAGTCTCCTTCAACTTTTGTTCTGATGGTATATTGCACCATCCTGTCTTTCAGACATTATGGCTGTCTGTCAAGCTTAATGTTTAATTTCACAGTGATTCCTTTCATGCTGCCCAGGTCCTCTCTGAAAACAGCAGCATGTTTTTCTAATAGAGCTCCCATTCATTCTGTGTAGCTATGCCCAAATCAGCTGGATCTTTCAAAACCATGATCTTCCCATTAAGGCTGGGTAATTGCCTTCCACCAGAAACATTGGCAATTTAGCAATTTAGTAGTCCATTGAGCTCCACCTTCACATCAGTAGTGCCGTGTCCAGTTCTATGCATACAGGTTCATCTTCCAACAGTGGTATTCACGTGCACCAACTCTCATGGACAAGACATGCAGTGGCACTTTATCTTCTGACTTTGTGTCACTTTGATCATCCTGATTCTGCTCTACTCATGTAGATTTTCCTTTTTGGTCCATCAGACCAGGCTTCTTTCTCTCTGGTCTGTCTTTTCTGTTTGACTCATCTTTCATTTGGAGGTACACTCAATGGCTATGTCTACACCTGTTAATTTAAGTCGATTTAGCATGTCCACACTCAAATTTTAAGTTGACTTAGTGGGGACCCTACAAAATCGACCTAGAGCATCCACATTGGATGCCTTGGTACAATGGGGCAAAGGGGGACAGGAACCTTGGCAGGGCCTAGGGGCAGGGTGGGCAGGGCTCTGCCCTGCCCTTTGGGGGGGCACGCCAGGCTGTGGCTGTGCCAACCACCCTGGCAGGGAGGGCAGTGGGGAAGCCCTGGAGCCCCCTAAGTCGACTTAAAGTCGACTGAGGGCTACTCCATGTCCACACTGGCTAAGTCGGCTTTCTAAAGTCTACTTAGCCAGCAAAGTCAACTTAAAAGGAGGTTTTATAAAGTCGACTTAATTTTTCCTTAAGTCGACTTAAGCAGCTGCTTAAGTCGACTTAAGGAAAGTGTAGTGTAGACGCAGAGTAAATTAAGTCAACTTAAGCAAGCTTAAGTCGACTTAATTTGTAAGTGTAGATGCACCCAATGTGTCCCTTTTTGCCACATTGTCAACACACTAGCTCTTTACACCAGCACTCTGATGCATGGTGACCAGACCTTCCACACTGGTAACATTACTGGTTCCCCACTGCCTTGTGAGTAGGTTCTGGTAATACCTTATGCACTCTGGCACTGATCTGTACCAGTAGACACTTCCATATTGCTTTAGTGTGCATGCCACACACCAATCTATCATGCTGGGCCTCATTTAACATCTCATTAAACTCACAGTGCTCAGTAAGCTTATTCAGAGCTGCTACAAATTGAAGAACTTTTTCACTGTCTCCTTGTTTCCTTTGGTGGAACCTATATCCCTCTGCAATTGCCAGTGGTTTGGGGGAAAAATGTTCCCCCTTAATTTCCACTATGTCACTATAAGATTTTGTTTCTGGTTTATCAGGGTATACTAATCTGCACAGTAAGGTGTAGGTTTTAGCTTCTACAACACTTAGGAAGATAACACTCTCTTTGCTTCTGTTATATCATTTGCTATAACAAAAATCTGAAGATGCTCAGTAGATGCATTCCATTGCTCCAGAGCACCTAGAGATTCATTCAGCTGGTCAGTGACGTCCAGGTCATCAGGTACTTTAAATTTCCTGAGCAAGGTTTGGCATTCAGCACTCAGACAGGGAATGTAAATTGTACAACAGCCCTGATGTGGTTTTATTAATGGCTCCTTGGAATCAACAGAAGGCTTTACCAACTGGGATAGAGCACGATAACCACACTATATTCCAGTGTGTCACGGAACTTTTCCCTGTCTGCTTTGGGAAATTTCACTGATGCTTGATTGACCTTCAAATGATGGATAGCTGGAGACTGCTGTGAATATGTGATAGTGTTGGCTGTGAGGAATGTTACCTAATACTAAACAGCTCACTAGCTGTGAATGGCTGTCTAGCAGACTGATCTAGCAAAGGTTGTGGGAATACTCTTTCTACCAACTAGCTGAAAGAAATGTGCTACTTCATTTTCCATCCTGAATCAGCATGAAGTCATTGTTGCCCAGTTGCCCAATTCATCAACCATTCACTTTCGTCATACGAATCAGCATATTCCCATTCAGAGCAGTGGCTGTTAAAATTACCAGTGAGGATTACTGGAAGAACAAATGCTCATCTCAGTGCACACTACGTGGTTTATATACCTGAAACCACCAACCTGGATCACATAATAAAAAATGAATGAGGAGAGTAGAATCATATTAAATATGTTGGAGCGCATGTGTGTTACATGGCCAAATTTGGCATATAGGGTGTGTGAAATAAGATAAAAGCCATTTATAACATAACATCCTGCAATGTTATAGCACCATGAGTTTCTTGTAAACAGATTACATTGATATTGTGACTAGTAGTGGCTAATGCACTAATGATGTTGTGTTTGGCTGTTAACAGGCCCTCAATATTAAGCTGAAGAATTCGAAGCACCAGACCAACAGCTTGAAAGTTGAAGGATTGCAATACTTTAGAGTTGCAGTTAGATGGCACGCATACAGGATTCATCGCTGAATTTGATCCATTGGTTGGATCATTAGCTTCCCTGACCTGGGCCAACTACTAACAGCTATGCAGGTTATTCCAAACTTGTGTCCGTACATTACAACATGTTCTATGTAAGACACTATTTTACAGTGAAGGAGATGTTAGTCTTATCTTGTCAGATGTTTTACAAAATAAATCACCCCTCTGGAACCTAGAATGCCTTTTCTCATTATCTTGCTCTGCCTCCTAACTGGTTGCTAGACTTCCCACATTGTCTCACTCTACCCCTCAATGCTTCTGTGGACAGACATTTTAAATTTTAAAAAGTTGAGGAAAACTTAAATACATGATTTACAATTGAGTACTCTTTTTTTAATCTGAACTTTTTCATGATAAATAATTGACTAAAACCTTTGTGCAGTAAATTTTTTGGGAAATCCTTAGATTTTGGTTTGTTTGTGTTTGTTTTTTGATAAAGACAACAAAAATGGTTTAAAAAGTGAAAAATGTGGGGTGCTTTCCTACTTTCTCTCCCTTTTTCTCTATTAGCAGTTTTTTCAAGTGGAGAGAGAGGGAAAGGAGAAAAATGTGTACTAACCAAAACACCTGAAAAAAAAATGCTTTCAGTTTCTGAGAAAGGTTTTACTAGCAATCATTCCTGGCTTCCTCTCACATAAGTAATGAGATCGTTCAAAACTTATGCTAATTAAGCTGTATATTGCACCATGCCATGAAGTATCTGTTTGTTGAGTGATGAAAATAATATGGACCATATGAACATGCTAACAAGTCAAATCTCTGCATTCCATATAAACTGACAAGAGACAATGTATAATACATGTAAAACATGAAGCTATGACAAAGAAATAAAAGATGTGAGTGAATTAAAATCAATAAAATATAGATTTTTTTGCTACAGGAAGCATATTAGCTTAGACATTCAATTTCAGATTTTATATTTGAGTTAAGAAAAAAATGTCATTGTTTTAAATCGGCTTCTCTCTCTGACAAGTAGTGTTTCTCCATCTTTATAACAGAACTAGTCTTTAAGATTACCTTTTTTCTTATGGTTTTCTACTGCTGAGTCTGGACAAGAAATTCTGCTCTTGGTTTTCAGAGCCTCATGAGGATGAAGGTTGGTGGGGAGTTGGATGATAGTGGCTAAGCGTATAGTAAGTCAACAACACACAGTCTGCAGAGCTATTAACTGCAGCATATACAGGAATAGACATGGTTTTCCCATGATCCAGATGGTAGATGCTGGTAGTCATACATGGGGCATCAGTTTAGCTATGCCCCCTGCAAAAACATATAACACTTCCAGATGTGCCCAGGATAGGGAGGCATCAGGGATGACAGTAGGATTGGGACTCAGGAAGTCCTGTGGTCTACCACAGACTACGTGGCTCTGGGCAAGTTTCTTTCCCTTTCTGTCTCAATTATTGTTCCATGAAACTAGTAGAGTAATACTTACTTTCCCAACTGATAAGAGTGTTTGTAAGATTAACTAATTAATGTCTGAACAATGTTTTGAATATGTAATTGTTAAGTATCATAAAATAGGCTTACACCCCACTGTTGTGTGCGGCATATACCTTGCAGCTGCATTAAGGAGGGAAGAGGTTCTTTTCCTGCAGTGTACAAGATACACCAGATTATGCTTTGTAGCTAGTATTTTGTCTTACCATAAATAGATAAATAGTTTGATATATGGGATAATTCTCCAGAAATCCTCATTCAATACTTAAGGTACTCATCCACTAATAAATCTGTTTACTACCTAGCAGGCAGTTCACATCTCTAATGGAAACTGAATATTGTTTGATTTTTTTTCATTATTATGTCAATTGTGGTTTGGAACCACCTATGTTGCACACTAAATACATTAGTGATTTGAGCATCTGGTTTCTGTCATTTGTTCTCCTCAGTAGGCAAGAGCAGTGAAATATGTCATACATAATCACAAATAAATTGAATGATCAGAAATATACTGATACCAACAGCTGAGAACTCACTTTGAAACACTGACACTGTGATTATTGTAATGAAAAGCAGATTTAAAGATTCTGAAGGTAATTTAAAAGAAATGGTAACTGAGGGCTAAATCCACACACAGAGAATTAGGCACTTTAATAGCCAAAGTCCAAAATTTAGATCCTCCAACCTCCTGCTCAGTTGCCTGCCTAAGCCTGTAGGCATCTAAATTTCCTGGGCATTTAAATTTTGAGGGGTAATGTCCCTTAGGCGCCTACATTTCTGGCAGTGGGTGTCTTTATATATGTGCAATTCCTGACACTATTGAGTTATGATGCCTCAGTCCCAGTGTAACAGTGTTTCTAGTCTTCATAGCTAGGAAAAAATGCTCCTAATTTATTTTGTTTAAAAATGAGTTTCTGAAATGGAAAATTATTTGATGAATCACAGAAGGCAGAGAAGGGAAAGCACTAGTTAGGGCATCCAATCCATTTCCACACTGATACAGGATCACTCTTCACAGCACGTGCTTTAGCATATTGTTCAGTCTGGCTTTAAAATGTCTAAAACAATTAAGCTTCCACCACTTGGATCAGAGCAAGGGTCTATCTAGTGCAACATTCTATCTCAGACAGAAGCCTGTCCTCACTGCCATAGAGAAAGGCAAAAAAAACCCAGGACTAGATAGGCAGGTGAGTAAATGGAAGTCTGGAAATGAACTGCTCCAAGGAAAAAGTAAAGTACATTTACTGAAGGGGTGTCAAATTAATTTGGTAAGGCAGGCCACATTTGACTTAAATGCACTTCAAGTGGGCCATACATACCATAAATAGAAATAATATAGCACTCATATGGTATCGAAGACTGCTGTGTATTCGAGACTGTGCTCCATGAGACCACTCTCTCTATTAGGGAGAGAATGTTGTCTCGTGGAGCACAGTCTTGCATATCCAACACTCCATGATGCCATGAGACCTGACGCTCTCAAAGCATTGTGAAGCACTGGGTATACAAGACCACAATCTCTCTCTCTCTCTCTCTTTCTCTGTTAGGGAGAGTGTAGTCCCATGGGCTATGTCTACACTTGTGAATTTAAGACGACTTAGCATGTCCTTACTTAAATTTTAAGTTGACTTAGAGGGGACCCTACAAAATCGACCTAGAGCGTCCACACTGCATGCCTAGGTAGACTTCTAGGGGCTAGGTGGACCTGGGACAGGTCCACGGTGGCGGGGGGGCACCCCTTACCAAGTGCCAGAGGGCTCAGCCTTTGCCCCATTGTACCTTGGTACAATGGGGCAAAGGGGGACAGGGACCCTGGCAGGGCATAGGGGCAGAGTGGGCAGGGCTCTGCCCTGCCCTTTGGGGGGGGGCACGCCAGGCTGTGACTGTGCCAGCCACCCTGGCAGGGAGGGCAGTGGGGAAACCCTGGAGCCCCCTAAGTCGACTTAAAGTTAACTTAGGGCTACTCCACGTTTACAGTGGCTAAGTCGACTTTCTAAAGCAGCTGCTTAAGTTGACTTAAGGAAAGTGTGGTGTAGAAACAGAGTAAATTAAGTCAATTTAAGCAAGCTGTAGCCGCACCCATGGAGCACAGTCATGAGCTAGATGGAGGAGGTTTGTGGACCACATTCAGCCCACTGGCCGCATGTTTAACACCCCTGATTTACTGCAACCATGGGCAAGGTGTGTCTTAACCATCTCTAACATTGGCTCAGGTTTGTTTTCATGGCCACTATTGCTCCTAGATTTTTCAATATTGCTGTTTTCAAGGTTTCTCCTGGCTGGCATGTGTCAGTTTTGAATTATTTTCCCCTCCCTCCCTAATCTACCTACCTACCTATATTTGTATTTTTCAGTAACTGTTATTTCTTACCTGTGCTGCTAGCTTTCTCATACCCTTACATTCACTTCTGTTTGCAGTTCTTCTCAATTTAATATCATCGGTGGATTTTGATACTCCTATTTACTTACATTTTAAATAATTAACATAGATGCTAAGTAAGACTAGATCTAATATTGAACCTGTCATAATTAGTAGCTGGGAAGTTTCAAGCAACCATTTTATGTTTATTATCTAATTTGCTAAAATTTCTATTACTATTTTTATCTAATTTAGAAAATCCGTTGCAGTATAACACTGCACAGATGCTATCTAAATACTTACACTTAAGATGCAGAGATATTGCTGTTCTGCTTCCGAATACTTTAAAAAAAAAACAGAACAAAACAAAACTGCTTCTGGTTAGTTAATTGAACTAGTAATTACTCTTGAACACGTGGGTTGGTTGTTTTCTGCTTGAAATAATTACCCAATGAAGACTACACCAGGGCTATCAGCAAGAAACTAACAATTGGTGTATTGGTAAGAGTTTATAAAGCACTTGTGTGTTTTCCCAGACGGAGGAACAGATGGGTGCAAAAACTGACTACATGATCTCAGGTCTCAACCAGCAGCCACAGCTGAAATTTACAAGAATCAGTTGTAATCGCTCCACAGCTGCCGCTTCAAAGGGGATTGACTCGGTGATCTAAAAGCAAATTCCTAAAGCACATCAGCTGATTTTACCCAAGCTTTCCTTACCAAAGTGTCAACAAAAGGGGTTTATTCTTGGAATTGAGGTTTCTAACTACCATCAACATTCAATGAGTTACATTTATAATTCCTCAGAGAAGTAATGGGAAGTTAGATAATCAAATCAGAGTTCTATCCATCAGGCTTACAAACGAACTTAGCTACTGTTTTGCTCTTTAAATATATTGTATTTTTTAATCCATTGCTTTTATGATACCAGTTCTCTGTTTACATAATTGTAGTTTTTTACCTATTCTTGTATGATTGCTGTACATATCCAAACTGTCTTTATACAAAGGGTTTACAGTTAAACTTTCAAATCTGGTGATTGCTCGGATTTCTTTAGGATTGTGCTGCATATTTTCCAGTTAGAACATTACAGTTTCTAATTCCTGTCACGTGTCAGTTTGTACTCATATATACATTGTTATGGCTTTTTCCACAATAAATTTGACATTTCAGTCTTACCATGTTAATGATACAATTGCAGTTGTACATAAAGAGTCAGAGTGGAGTTTGACTGGAAGATACTGGTATATTAATTTGGGCTTCAGATTTAATGTTAGCAATATGAAATACCATGAATTTTACCTAAGGGGCTGTTTATATTCCCCCACAACTTCAGACTAATGGGGTGCAAATAGTAGTATGCACTAAAGGGCTGTGCTGTAACTTGCTGTGGGTGCAAATAAAAGGTTTTGAGTTCACACTGATGTACATTCGCTTGAACTATGCTAGTGCAAACTCAAGACCTATATGTTTGTGACTGCAGCATCCATACAGGGGAATCACAGCCCACACTTAGGCGTGCATGCCCCGCTATTTTCACTCCCTTAAACCAAATTCTAGAGCAGTGTGGATACACCCTAGATCAAAGTGATTACTGGAGAGAAAAATTAAAGTAGATAAATAATCTTGATCATGTGATTAGCACAGGGTAGCAATTCACAACATGAGCACAACTCCAGCTTAATAGGTGGTTCCGTTATGTCATATTTTATATTTCATTAATAGCAGGTATTGATTTTTTTTAAAAGAAAGCTATAAAGACTAATACAACTTTTGATGAAAAAGGATGTGCTTTTCAGAAACTGTGAAGAGACCAAATGAATAGCCACCATGTATAATCTTTTTTCTCAAATGCAGCACACATATTTATGTCTGTAGCAGTGGACTAATACATACATGTGGAAGGGATGTCAGGGAACAAAGAGAAAGTAAACTAGAAGGATGTCCTATGCAGAAAACACAGGGTCTTAGAGTTGCCAAGTTCATCTGGAGTAACAAGAACAACAGAGAATAATGAGAGCTTTAGTGAGGTTCTTTTTGAATTTGCAAGGCACTAGGTTTATGCCACAACTGCAGTTTTAAAAGCAAACTAGGATAATATATTTGTAGGAGTAATTAATTTAGAAAGCAATTTTAATAAAATTGAAGGCAAAACAGTGAATAAACAATTCTATATTTAAAAATATAAGGTTGCAGCCTTGAACAAATAAATAGTTTTTTCGCCAGCTTGCTAAAAAAGACAATACACTACTGAATAAGGTACAAAACAAAGGTGGGTGAATGCTAGAAAAAGGGTTTTCAAATATTTGTTTGAATTTAAGTTAATTTACTTTGGTCAGCCTCATGTATTTTTTAAGTTTGTTTTCCAGTAACTGTTCCACATTCCAAGAGATTAAAATCCATTACTGTTCTCTGAAAGCAAGTTTACAACTCATGTGCATGAGTACTTATCTATATATCTAAACGAGAGATGTATATATGCACGGCGGGGACGCAGCTGCGTGTGCAGCAGCTGAATCCACGTCTTGCTGAGGCCAGGCTGGGGAGATGCAAATCTCCCGCCCTGAGCATGCTCAGACAGAGCATGCTCAGGGTGGGAGCGGCCTGGCCGAGAAGCAGCTCTGCCGGCCGTCCCCGCAGCTGCGAGCCTCCGGCCAGGTAAGGGGGCTGGGAAGGGGCTGGAGGGAGGCCTGGAGAGGGTTGGGGGGGGACAAGGAGAGAGGCCGGGTTAGAGGGGTGTGTGGGGGGGGACAAGGAGAGAGGCCGGGTTAGAGGGGGTGGGGATCTGGGGGGCGCTGGGGGGCGCTGATGACGAGGCTGCTGGGGGGCAGGTGACGAGGTGGGGATCTGGGCAGCACTGAGGAGGGAGTGGGGCAGGTGATGGGGTGTGGAGCTGGGGGGCACAGAGGAGGAAGTGTGGGGCAGGTGATGGGGTGGGGAGCTGGGGGGGCTGAGGAGGATGTGGGGGGCAGGTGATGGGGGCTCTGATGAGGGAGTGGGGAGCTGGGGGGCGCTGAGGAGGATGTGGGGGGCAGGTGATGGGGGGGTGATGGATTCTGCCCCGGTGTGAGAGCTGCAGGAGGCGCCACATTCACCAGAGGCCGCCTGGCTGCGTGGACCGGCCGAGCCAACGTGGGCAGCTGGGGTGTAACGGGTAAGGTGCGTGTCCGGGTCCCTCGGCATCTCCGAGCTCATTGCTCTCGCCTGGGGGCAGTCTGGAGTCTGTAATGCCGGGAGTGCAGAAAGCCCCCCCACAAGGGGTCCATTAGGATGGGGAGTTCCCAGGGGCCCGATGAAAGCGTGCTACTCACTGGCTCTCCGCGGTGGCTGCACAGAGCCACCGCCTAGGACCTGCCTTCCTCCCCCCCGCCCCCTCCATCCAGCTGGGTCCTCTGTACCAGGGACGGATCCTGCAGCTGGAATGGAGGGGCTGATTCTTCGGCCGCTGCCCACGTGGGGATCCAGTCCATCTATATAACTAAACCACAGTTGTATATATGCACGGCGGGATGTGGACGCAGCTCCTGCGCGCGTATATAACTGACACAGTTGTGCACGCGCAGCAGCTGAATCCACGTGCATAAGCCTGTGGATTAGATAGCTCATGCGCACGGCTGCCCGCCATCCCTCCCACCCAGCGGTGATTACCATTTTTCAATTTGCGATTCTTTAGAGAATCGGGGGTTTGCTGGTGTAAACAGAACTTTAGATTCACACATATAAGTATTTCTGCAAGCATGCTTACTTAATCTGGGCAACGAAACAATAGTATTTCATTTATCTGAATAATCACAATGGAACAACACAATTCATATATTGAGTTTTGTAAGAGAAAGTAAAAGGTTAAAATAGAAAGACATGTAGAAGTCCCTAGGTGCTGGCCCAGGGCCTAATAAAGTAATCCAAAACAGTGGGCCTGAACTGAATGTGCTGCAGACCTGAACAGAAGGTACTGAAAAGAGACAGGTTGTGAAAGTCCGACTCCCTGAAATCGGTAGGAAACAAGCTGAAATTGCACTAAGTATAAAAATCAGAATGTACCTTGAGGAAGGTGGTGTTGGGTCAGTCTAATACCAAAAAGATAAGGGGAGATGTTTTGCATAGTTTGGCCTGGGCAAAGGTAAGATTCCATCAAACCCTGACACCTTGATGGATGGAGATGCCCAGTAATGCATGGACCAATCTATGTGTGAATCAATCAGTATACGGACCAATTAATGTAAAGTCAGATGAGTGTATAGAAGTAGGAGCCCTGGAGCTCAGACCACATGCAGCCAAAAGGGGTGACAGGGAGTCCTACCATCAGCTGAGCTGTTCTATTGCATTGAGAGCACGAATGCTGCCAGCAGATCTGTTGATATAGATCGCTTGCCATTGTGCTACATTGTAATAAAGCCTAGCCTGGCACCTTCATTTCTACAAAGACCCGTGGTCGTGTTGGTTTCTTCGATTGTTAGTGTTGCTTCAGTTTACCTCTTGCACACAGGGTTCGCCTAGGCCTCAAATCACTGAGCTAACCGAGTTCCCACTAAAGATTTGAGCCAAAGATAACCCAGAGCGTTAACCAAAGGAGCATTTCGGCTTAGGATCATCAGGTAATTCAGTCCCTGCTTAAGATCCAAGCCAGGCTCTAGATCACTGGGCTAACGGAGTCCCTACTTATAGATCTGAGCCAGGGGTAATCCTAAGGGAGCACACCTTTAGAGATTCACGCACACATTCATGCATGCAGCCAAGCTGATATCGGTGCCAGACACAGAACAGCACTGATAAGAACTGATAAGAACACATCTTGCCCGACAGGCCTGAATTACACAGCCCATGACAGACCGGACCACAAGTTCTCAACACTTCCAAAAAGTTATTCATGATAAATCTATCTAAATGAATAAATACATATAAAAATTTCTGAATAAATTAGAGGAATTTATAATCTGTCAGGAGTAATGGGAGAGGCTTAATTTTTCAGAAATTATCATTGTGAACTATTTACTCATTAATGGCACAGAGTTAAAAAAAAAAAACCCAAGTCAAGGCCATCAGTTGTAAGATGATTTGTCTGTATCTGGTCATAGAGATGCTTCATAGTTTTTCTTGCTAGAGTTTGAAGTAACAAAGGATTGAATAGAGAGAGAAAGAGACTTTATCAAGAATAAAGAACAGAAGCATGTTAGAACACTGACACAAATGGAAAGAGAATAATATATTTACCATTTCTGATGTCCGTAGTAAGAAGAGAACTCTGGCTGCAACAAGAACTTATTTTGCAAGACAACAAAATCCCTGAAACACTCACAATTTTCTCATTTTCTCCATTTTGAGCATTGGTTCTAGCTATATACACTAGAAGAAAGATGATGATACTGGGCCTTTCAGTCACACTCAACTTGCTTTGTGCCACGCAGCAAGTGCAAAGTGAGATGAGTTTTTTGTCACTTATTTGCCAGTGCAGGAAATTTCTCTGCAGATGTAGAGCCAGTGGATTTGGGGATTCCATCTCTACAATTTTAGGTAGTGATGGGTGTGCCAGGATCATGTTGGAGGTGCGGAACAGCTGGAGCACAAATTGCTCCTGCAATTATAGCTAGCAAATGGTCTGTTGGGGACTACAGCCAGCTGGCACAATTTAGAATAGTCTCGAGGCTCTTCTAACTTGCACCCAGGGTTGGGGCTAGCCAGAGAATGTGGAAGCCAGATTGGGCTTCCTGACAGCCCCTTCCCTCTTTCCTCACTGTGCAAAGGAGATGCTGAGCAGAGCAGACAATCTGGCTCATTATTTCTAGTAAATTCTAGGGAAGACATCTGGGAATGGAATACTTCAGTCTGGGACATGATCAGCTAAGTGCTTCCTGCGTGAAACACACAAGACACATCAAGCACAATTTCTTGATCCTGTCTGAGATAATTCAGATGTTTCAATTGCATTTGTATTAAAACTAAAATAACCGATATAACCTTTTTCACAATCTTTCATGACTATTAAGTAATTTGTATGAAAATAATATAGATGATTATTTTCATTGTACTATAATGTGAATTATTTAATCTCTTTTTAATAACCTTAGGGAAAATGACAATTAAAAACTGTCTTATTTTCTTTTTTATATATTATTTTGGGAACTGAGAATTATGAAATTATCAAAAGTACACACGAGATTGATCCCAGAAAATATCTCACTGAAAATCAATGTGTTGGGCTATAATAAAGTGTTTAAGCATTTTACAGTATTACAATAAAACTACACAAGCCCAAATAAAGAGAGGCCGAACAAGCCAGGTAAAAGAATAATTTTCTTGGGATGGACCATGCAGTTCCCATTAGTACTTCCACTAGTAAAATCTAAAATAAATTTCTGAGGAAGGATAGAGACAAAGGTTGCTTATCTAAACTGCTCATATTTCATTAAGAAAAGTACTTATATAGATTCATATTGTCCTCTCTACTCAGTATGGCTGTGTCTACACTGGTAAATTAAGTCGACTTAAGCTTGGCTTAAGCTTGGCTTAAGTCGACTTAATGTGCTCTGCATCTACAATACACTTTGCTTAAGTCGACTTAAACAGCTTGCTTAAGTCGACTTAAGGAAAGTAAAGTCGACTTAATGAAAATTAAGTTGACTTTATTAAACCACCTTTCTACTCAACCTAAGGCTTAATTCGACTTTTTAAAGTCAAATTAAGCTAGTGTAGCCCTGGGGTAGCCCTAAATCGACTTAGGACACAATGGTTGTATTCCTTATGTCTTTAATGGCTCATCAGGTAACTCCCTGGGACCATTGTCCTGGCACATTCCTAAACATTAAGGACACAATGATTTTAACATAAGTTAAAGTATGGATATAACACCAAATTCTAACTTCTAATAGCAATGGAATTCCTAGACATAAACTATATAATCATTCCCAGCAAATTACTACCTTTCTATTGATACAAAACATGACATAGTTCCTATGGATTACAGAGCATTTATGAGATATCCATTGAAAATAATATCATAAATGCTTCCCTAAATCCAGACAGCATCACACACAGGGCTCTGCCTTGCCAGGGTCCCTGTACCTCTTTGCCCCATTGTACACAGGGGGTGCCCCCCCGCCACTGTGGACCTGCCCAAGGTCCCTCTAGCCCCACAAAGTCAACCTAGAGCATCCAGTGTGGACGCTCTAGGTCAACTTTGTAAGTTCCCCTTTAAGTCGACTTTAATTTTAAGTGTAGACATACTAAGTCGACTTAAAAGTGCAAGTGTAGACATAGCCTATGGGATTCATTACAGATCTCCCTACATTTAATTGTATGGCTGTTCCTGTTTGATTTTACAATGACTTTTCTCCCCCTTTTAATTTCCAGAACACAAACACACTCAAATAAAATAAAATCACATCTATTAAAAATATCCCAATATCTCAAAAATATCTATCAATGTTTCTTTCTCCCACAATGTTGTAAACCCTTCCCACTTTTTCAAATTTAGGGCCTGATTTTCAAAAGTCGTGGATATAATTTTGTGAATACCCTCATGACAACTTCATGACAAACAGGGACCTTATTTGCATGTGTCAATTCAGTGATAGAATTGGACATTTGAATGTGTAAATGTTAATTTAAACTCACTGTTCAGTGACTAGGTGTTTAGCATTTTGAAAGTTACTACCCTTCAGGCTTAATCTTTCACACTTGATGATAACATAGTCACAGGACAAATTAACAACAAATTCACCAAGGAATTTAGGATTTGCAAAATTTAACTGTTAGGTGCCAGCATATAATAGCTGGGGTAGCTGCCTAAGATAGCCCAGATGCCAAGGAGGGGGGCGGTTTCTAGGACCTGTCCATCTCTGGGAATTAGGCATCTAAGTCAGGACTGGAAGGAAATGCCTATCTCTGATGGGAATCCACATCTAGGAACTCCTCTCCTGCAGTCAGGTGGCAGCGGTGTGTACCTAACTCCACACAAAGTGTATGAGGGGAGAAAGGGAAGGAGACAGTCCCTTATAAACTTTTACTTTAGTAGTTAGGGAACTCAGACAGGATGGGGGAGACCTCAGTTCAATGTCCCCCTATGCCTGGTGAGGAGAAAAGATCTGAATTTTGGTTTTCCTCATCTCAGATTCTCTAACTGTTAGCCCAGGGAGTCATTGTCCCTCATAGACCAACTTCAGCAGGAGAAATGCACATCTGAATATCCTGTACTCCAGTGGTCTCTCCTCCACTGTTCTGTGTGGAGGTAAGTGCTACTGAGTCAGACCTAGCAGGAAAAATAAGCAAAGCAATGCCTAATTTCACCTGATTTGAGGAAGCCACTGGGCCTTTAGCATGAAATAGGCACCCCATCATCTAGACCACAGGTGTCAAACTTAAGGCCCGCGGGCCGGATGCGGCCCGCCAAGGGCTCTTATCCGGCCCGCAGAGCCCTGCACAGCTCTCCCACGCCAAAAGTGTCAGGCACCGGTAAAGTGCCTGCAATTTTACTTTTTGTCAGCAGAGGGTGCTCCTCCACTATAGAAATACATTGGAGGTGTGCCCTCTGGTGGCAAAAAGTAAAAACTGCAGGCACCTTTACCGCCAGCTTGCAGATTCCGGGGGCTGTGAGCAGTGTTTTTTTTCAGCGGGATGGGGCTTGGGGGGTTCCCTAGCTGGGCACCTTACTTTGAGGCTGGGTACCTAGCAGGGCAAAATTTTTGTTGATACCTAGTCAGGGCCTTTTAAAATCTGCCACCCTGCACACCCAGGCAGTGGCCCAGGGTGGGGAATGACCTGGCCAGAGAACTGACTCCAGGGGTTGGATTGAGCCCCTTTGAGCCAGGTAAGTGGGAGAAAGGGGGCTGGGGAGCCGGCTCCACGGGACGGGGGGGCTGGGGAAGGGGTTAGGGAACTGGCACAGGAACAGGGAAGGGAACGGGCAGTGCAGCAAAGGGGAAGAGGTTGGGGAGCCCGTGCAGCAAAGGGGAGCCCGCAGGGCAGGGGAAAAGGAAGGTGTCAGAGAACCTGCGGGTTTGAAGAAGGGAAAGAGGAGCCCACGCTGCCCCAAGCACAGCAGGGGAAGAGGTCAGGGACCCCAGGTGGTACTGTGCTGGTAAGGGGTCAGGAAGTCTACCTGGACATACCTCGGCCCCCGGATGGTCCTGACTTCCAGTGTGGCCCCCGACACTGAATGAGTTTGACACCCCTGATCTAGACTAATGCATTGCATTAATGTTCAAAAACAGTAATTAAGGTGCTGAGGGGATATTTAGGCTACATCTACATTTATGACCATATGTAACATGAGTATAATTAGTGGTGTAGACAGTGAGGCACTACTTAGATGAGTAGAAACATCTCAGAACTCTAGGATATTCACCCTACTTGGCTCTCTGTACACTTGGCTCTCTGTACACCCAAGACTTCTCATGTCTCTAGTGCTACTTTTAGCAGTGTAGTGTCCCCCCTGTGTCCCAGCTGCCAGAGCCTTTTCCCACTGCCTTCCACCATAAATTTAGAATACAATGATTTTTCTGAATAAAATAAATGTATATATAGTAGTTTTGACTTTGTGGAAAATTGCCCATTTAGTGCTAATTGTGTCCTATTATTTAACTAGCTAACTCTTTTCAACATGGTTGAGTATTTAAAAAAAAAAAAAAAAACCATAGCTTTTTATGTTCTTTTTCTAACTTGCAATTATACATGCAAAACCTTTTGTATTACTGGGAACTCTCCATTGCATAGGGAATTCCAAAACAAGTCATTTTAAGGCAACATCTATATTGTTCCTATATTTTACTCCTCCACACTGAGTTTTTTTGGTCAATTTCTCCCACCATTGGTTCTTATTAAAAAAATGGAATATTCACAAACACAAAAATAATTAAGATTGAAACCATGTTTCAGTGGATTCCAGTTAGCAACTAAAAATCATTATTACTTCCTTTATAAAAACTTTTAAAATATTCAGAATTAGAGTGTCTGGAAATAGTACACAAATGTGTTAAAAATAATTTACAGGGATAATATGGATTAACATTTTTAATTTTGTATAATTAAAACACTTTGTTTTCATTAAAAAATTGTTTAGAACAGTCTATACTTTTATACTATCAGGTCACAGTGGATGTCTATCTGGTGAGTCTTACTCAGGGTTTAGCTGATCATGATATATGGGGTCAGGAAGAAATTTTTCCCAAAGGCAGATTAGCAGATGTCCTGAGGGGGGGAAAGGGGGTGTTTGCCTTCCTATGCAATATGGGGCACAGGTTAGTTGCTGATGGATTCTCTGTACCTCGAAGTCTTTCAACCATGATTTGAGGACTTCAATAACTCATGCTATATCTACCCTGCTGGTGAAATTCAATGGCAGTTGATGGGAGTTAAACAAGTTACATAAAATAACTTGCATATATCCCATTGATTTCGTAACTCCTATTTATTGTGGCATCCCCACTATGTCCTCCTGTTGATATAGCGTTAGTCTTTTTGGTCGGATTGGATCAGTGGCATCGATTTCTGGATCCATTGAGTGGGTCTCCAATGCCACTCAACTGATCCCAAATAATTGATCCGCCAACACCAATAGCACCTCAGTCAATGTAGACATTAGCAGTCTCAGTCATAGGTTAGGGGTCTATTACAGGAGTGGGTGAGCGAGGTTCTGTGGCCTACATTTTGTAAGAGATCAGACTAGATGATTATATTGGTCCCTTCTGACCTTAAAAGTCTATGGCTATGTTTACATTAGAAACAGTTAAGTCGACTTAACAAAGTGGCTACCTTTTAAGTCGACTTTATAAACTCGACTTAACATTGCTCATAGATGTCCACACTGGCGTTAAGTCGACTTAATAAAGTCAACTTAAGGGCTATTCCCCATCCACACCATCCTTAAGTTGACTTAAGGAGTTGACTTAAGGCTTAAGTCGACCTAAATTGCTAGTGTAGACATTAATTAACTTAATGAAAGCCCAGTGTGGACATGGAGTAATTCAGGTGGACTTAAGGGTCCTTAAGTCGATCTAAATTGCTAGTGTAGACATACCCTATGAGTCTAATAACAGTTAAAAGGAATGCAAATTCAAGTTATGATGGGTTTATTCTCCAAAATTATATCTGTACTAATGAAAAATGCAGTCTTTATGAAATAACCAACTTGGAATTAGAATTAGAAATAGACAGACACTTCCAGACTACATTGCATTTATTTTCCCTCTTTTTGCCCCCAAAGGAAAAACCCTTTTCTACAAACCTGTTGAACACTAGCGATTGCTGTTGAATTATAACTGTGGGATTTGATAGAATGAACGTGATGTATTAACTCAACAGCAGTTTTAAAACCCTGGCAGAGTGATTCTGATATCCTTCACTTTTAGCAGATCTGTGTAAAAACCACATCTGATTAAGAAATGTATTAATTTCTCACATAAAACTGTAGAACATTTACTAGATGGATTGGGATTTTTATACATCTGTATAAATGATATTTCTATACTATATTTATCTCCATTTAGGATGAATACTAGGTGCTTCCACATTTTGATTCAAATTCTTTCACCTTCTAAAAGTGTTGCTTCTAGTAACTATGATCAATATCTCCCATAGTTTCTGAGGCTGGTCTAAAACAAAAACAAAAAATACTGTCCTTGAATAGTCTTCTGTATTTCACCATATTATTTCTACAAGAGTTTTAAGCCTACAAATCTCTAAATGAAGTACTGTGTTAAGTAATTATAATAAGAAAATTCCCTTTATGTCTTTGGATACCAGTGAAAAGGAATTTAATAGCTTTCATAAATACTGCTGTAAGAAGCATTGTCAGCCATTTTAAAGGGATTTACAATCTTAGGCAACTTCTCAAATGAATTAGGGGATTTTTTATATGATATGCTATGGACAGCTTTAAAAGACATTTATTCCTCTTTTTTATGACTCTTTGCAAAATTCAAATGTTATTGGAATGACATCATGTTTAGACATAATAGAAACCAGTCAATTGTTGAAACTAAAAAAAAAAATATCCATTTTGAAATAGGATTGCTAGCCTTAAGAGTTTGTCCCTCTTGAGCTCTAAATTAAAGAAAAATGCCTATATTTGGCATTTGGCAATTTCATGTCATAGCCCAAGAGCTAGTCTAGTCTTGACTTTAACTCTAAGGCTATCAAAAGTGATACTCAATATAAAATATTATATATTTAGAAAGCACATAAAATATATGAAATAACTTTAGTGTCAGTAAATATGTATTATCACTTCATATCAAACCATAAGTGATGACAGTCTGAGAAAGGTTGAGTTTATACTTCGGGTAGGTGTCTTGCAAATGAAAAGCTATTTAAGAGCTAAAATCAATTGGCTATATAATACCATGTTTTCCGAGGGGAATAAAATAGAAAAGATGACTGGAAGTTGTTTGTTACAGTGGTAAAATGAGATTTTACCTCTGGTTATTATCAGCCCATGCATTCATCATTATAAACTGCTTCATTTTAATTTTATTACATTGATTTACCTTAGCACCCAAGACAGTTTTTCCTCCTACAAAATTCAGAAAACATTGATTTATTTAAATTATTCAGTGCTTTAGTTTGTGGCCATTATGTCATTTAACACTTTAGACAAATCAATCCAACTTTTTTTAAATTGCCATCTGCATTCAGTAGGTTTTGCACATGTGTTTTGCTAGAATCATTAATTTGATCTAAGATAATGTTTTATGAATAAGTTGTTTTAAAACAGAGCGTATATATAGTAATATACACAACTGCTTATAGATAAAATGAATAATTTAAACTTAGCCTGAGACGTACTATGCCATAGAATGCAGTTTTAAACTTGTAAGAAAATCATTCTCACATAGCTGAAAGATATACTACTCTATGTTTGTACAAAGCTTTTCTTTCTTTAACTCTAAACAGTGATCATATCTGATGACTAAACATGTTTTTAGCTGTGCTTTCCATCCTGAGAAGTTTTGAAGAAAGAAATATCAGAAGGGATAATTCTTTAGACAAAATATAGTGTAGCAAAGATCATGGCAATGGTACAGATAAGATTTCTTAAAATGTATCCAGTAGATATATCACCGAAGATTAGATAACCTCCCTGACAAGACAAGGCACCAGTACTATGTTCTTGTTGCAGCAGGACAGGTTTGAGACAACTGAATTAATAGAATTATGGGTCTGATCTTTCATTCTTTGTACACCTTAATCTCCTACAAAGCCTGAACCACAGCCTATTAAATTTAGCGGAAAAGACTTTCACTAATATAATCTTTGGATCAGGTCCATACACATAGTGAAGGTTCAAGTACAGAGGTAATTGGGCCTTGCATTTATATATTCTATTGTATTTATACCAAAATGGGAAAATGTTGAGCATTCAGATATTCTAAATACAGAAATTTCTATGAGTAGGAAGAGCATATTATTTGTACAATGATCTGTCCTCTCAGAAACAATGTAAAGCTAGTTTGGTTTTTTGGGGCAGGGAAGCTTTAAGACCTTTACCTCATCCCATATTAGTATAAGTAATCAAGGCACAGCAGCATATATGATTTTCTTACTTTTGAAAGAATAATTCATATCTAATTCTACAGTATATGCAGTCTTAGAGATATGCTGTTCTTGATTTAGGACTTTTTAGTAAATGGATTTCACTTCGGAGTCACAGAGTAGTAGCGTTATAGGGCTTGTCTACCCACAGTGCAGCAAAGCACATTATAGGGTGTGCTTTCTAAAGCTAACTAACTCCTGTGCACTAATTTTTTCACCTACATCCTGCTGGTACGCACTAAAGTTTCCTACTGTGCTTTAACATAATGTGCACTAGGGAAGCACACACTGCTGTTCTGTGTATACATGCTCTTATTATTTCAATTGCAAATGTAATGATCTAACTAATGTTCTAAAGGAACATCTTTACTAGCTTAGCTATAAGGGGCATATGAGCTGATCAGGTTCACATAATCTCATTTGGTAACAGTGCTATTTCTCTGTAATGCTCTGTAATATGTGGGTGCAAATAATCATTTGTCTCACAATTCAACTCCTAAGAAAACAAAATTCACGGAAATTTTTGAGCACCAGACTCATTCTTTCTCTGTTGCTCCATGAGACACAATGTGTGGACCCAAGTAAGATGAACTGGAAGCCTTTGTCAGGTTAATGGCAACATAATTCTTGAACATTTATAGCCTTTGTATATTTTACTGTTATACAGTTTTCTTAAGTATTAACATTTTATATTATACTAAATTTATATTTTTTCAAAGAGATTGAAATGGAAGAAAAATGTAAAGCCAACTCTTACTGTACTTTAGTTGATGGCAAGCTGCATTGTTCCAAATAGGAGAACCCCTGCTCCCTCTCCTATCTGCTGTGGTTCGACTACATAGGTTCTGGGATGAAAATGAAGACAGTGCACACAGGTCCCCACTGCCTGCTAGAGAGTCTGAGTTCTTTGTTAGCCTACTCCCCACCACTAAATTGAAGTATAACCAGTGGATCTACAAACTATCAAATCCACTTCCCACGGAGTCCATGTGTAGAGGCATAATTCATGGGCTCTTATAGTCACCATTAAACATTTCAATGAAAAAATATTCACAAAAATGATTTAAATTCCGAAGAAATTTCTAATTGAGAAAATTATACATCACAAAATCATAATTACTGATGAATTCTATAGTTTTGATTGAATTGCTGCTTTGCTGGTCATACTACAGAAACAGGTTAAAATGAACTTAAATGTAGTTTGTATGTTTGAGAACAGTTCTTTCCACCATCTTCCAAAAACTTATCTCAATTACCCTCCTTTATTACCAGGTGGACAGTCATTGTACAAGAACATTCCCAAAATGCTATTTTAGTTCATTCTCCTCCTTTATTTTCACAAATACAATTACTATTATTATTTGCTTCTCCAAGTTAACTGTCTTTTAGTTCTGCATTCTTGAATCAAGAATATATTTCATTAAATTAATCTGTAATGAGATTATTTCTGAATAATCTTATTAGAGATGATGTTATTACTAGATAGTCTTACATAAAACAATCTCATTAACAGTGCCTCAGGATGTCACTTTAGAAACATGTAATGAACTTATGACTCAATTCTGTTTCAAAATGGATCTAATCTCCCTTAAACTAAGTTGGCTTTTATACTGTTAGATATTTATTATTTTTGTTTCTGAAAATTGTAAATAAAGCCTTTGCCAGGTGAACTATTATGAACGTAGAGGCAAAATAAGTGAGATAATATCTTTTATTGTACCAACTTCTGTTGGTGTGAGATAGAAGTTTTTGAGCTACACAGAGCTCTTCTTCAGATCTGAGAAAGGTACTAAAAGTGTCACAGCTAAATTCAAGCTTCAAGCTTCAAGAGAGAGAGAGAGAGAGAGAGACACAGACAGACATTTTTTGTCAAAGACTGTGGAATGAACTGCTTCAAGGCCTGAGAACCATCACAAATCACCACCTTTTGCTGCCAATGCATGGTGCACATCTTCACTCTTGGCTTATCGATCACACAGTAACATATACAAAACTTCACTCCCAAACCCATCTTCCAAACCGCCATCCATACCAAAAGAAAACATTCCATTGCACGTACAATTCTCCCCCTCAGGAGAGGATGAGTGAACAGTCCATGCAACAGATGTTGTTGGTCTTCTGAAAGGTGTTCATTTACTACGGTGGTGAGCATGGTATAAAGACGTATATAGAATGGAAGAGAAAGAAGATGATACTTGACCTGATTCTTGATTACATTAAGGACGTTTCTGCCACTATTGTAGCATAAAGGGGCCTTAAATAGAGCAATAACAACCTTTCCTGGCAGAAAGCCACTGTAGCTTGTGCACACTTGGCATCAGACTGTTCCCACTTCCAATGCAGGGGCATGGCCATAGTAAACTGCACTACATGCTAGAATACAGTAACTGAGAAGGTTGGTAGAGCTTAAGTGAGTGTGAAATGCATTGCTTTTCTTCTGTTGTGAATTATTTCCTCACTCTAGATCTACATGGAAACATATTGGTTTTAATTACGGCATGGAAACATATTGGTTAATTAATTACGGCACTGTCTTTCCTATATCTGGCATATTAAGGGATTGCATAGGAGGAGAGCTAGATACTGCGTTATTATAACTAGGAGGTGGCAGGGTGGGAGGATACAAGCATTGTCCATTCTCTGTCCTGCCCTTCAGCCTTGAAAAGATTATAGAAATTACAATCTGAGGTTCTATTTCTTCTGCAGAGCATCTTGGAACATTAGGTGGACTGCTACAGGGAAAGTTTCTAGTACCACAGTTCCAACTGATCCTCTCTGGAAGAGATAAGGTAGTGTCAAATATAGAAGCATATGGTATCCACCCATATTCTTTCTGGCATCCTACAGGAGCCATTAGGTTCCTGGGGATCTGCCAGATTTAGGGATGGCTCCCGTAACTTATTTCACAGAGACAACCAAGCTTTGAGGTTTGCAAGAGAACCAAGCCTTCTCTTCCTTTTCTTCCACTGTTGGAATGATAAGGGGGGAAACTCCATCAAGGAATCCTTGTGGCTCCTCTAAACTCATCTCCCAAATGGATTTTTTTTCCTGGATGGATCATCCAGAGCCATGGAAATTATGGTCTAATTTGTGCTATGTAGGAATGGCTTTTGTGCTATGTAGGAATGGCTTTACATTGGAGACAATGCGGAGCCACACTGCATCATGTGGAGGATAAATAGAGACTATCCCTGGACCTTTTAAGATTTTGTGTGTATGCTATGGGGAGAAGTCGGTGAGACGAGTGATGCAAGGATGTTTTCCATTTCCTTCTTGCACACTGGCACAAAGGCTCAAGTCAAGCTACGCTTCTATGTATTTCCTACTTTTATTTATGGTTTTCCTTGATCAAAAATAAATTATCTAGACTGACTAAGAAGTGATCTTTGGAGACTTTCAACAGAGAGGTTCAGGAGAGTGCCAGGGGAAAATGCTGGATTTGAGGGGGTCTAGGGTTGAGCTAGAGGATAGGAACTCCAGACAGTGATTGTAAATAATGTGCTCCATGAACTTAAGACCTCAGATCAGGTTCAGGATACTCCAGCATTGAGCAACACAACAGTAGAGGTGAGGTAGAGAAAGTATAAAAGATATGAGAATCTAGATTTGTTCTGGAGGAAAGGAAGCAATGAGGCTGAAGAGTGTAACAATCTTGATGGTTCATTAAAGAATCACTTATTGAATAAATAAGGAATAGAACTTTAATAACACAGATGGGAGTGACTCCCAAATGTGCAGCTGGGAGCAGCCATGTTAGATCTGATGTAGGGCACATCTCCCAATTCACAACACTGTCCCACATTAGGCAGCATCTCTAAATCACAATTTCTACAAGCATATCTCTACATCTTCCCTCTTAAGGAAAACAATGTAATCCTTAATTTTTATATGTATTGATCTAATTTTGCATGTACTAATGTCTAATAACACAACTACCTAATAACACATGCATTATACATTTCCATAAATTCAACATGTTAACCACATAGATAAGAGAGGTTACTAACACTCACTCTCAAGTGAGTCTTTACCACTGACTTTCCTCACATATCCTAGCAAGTCTCTGTAAATCTTTCCAAATGTTTGATCACCTGATCAGATCTTTTTGGTACTGGCCTTTCATTCAAGTCTGAATTTTTCTTTCATTCTCCAACAATTTCTTCACCGTGTATTGATGATACTGGATCAGCTAGAGGGGACATGCTGGAGTCTACCTCAACTTTCACAGTGTGAGAACTCTCTACAATATCTCATAGATCCTGTTGATTATTTCAAAATGTCTCCCTTTTGTCTGATTAGACCATATAAGACAATGGCTGAAACTGTTCCTTAATGGTGCTTCTTTGGGTCCAAGAATTATAGATGTGATTCCTCAGGCACACTCTTATCATCTGGGCTAAGATGTCAAAGTAATATTTCTATTTCCACTTCTGATTTTCTTTCATTTTCTGAATGGTGGCATTGTTCTGAGATCACAGCAAGTTATCAGTAATAGGTAAATTAGATCTTATCCTTCTTCCCATTAACAGCTAAGCTGGAGAAAAGCCATTCTCCAGGGAGGTACTACTTTTAGTACCATGCAGTGTGCAAATTTCTGGATACAGAGAGTAATAATTGGTGACCATTAAGTCATCCTTTGCCAGGTAAATGGCTTGTGTATCAAGAATAAAAAGCATACATTGCTTCCATCCTTGCAAGATCAGCCTTGAGTTTATCATTAGGGAATACAAACGACACCTTTCTGCATCGATGAATAACTGGAGGGACCTGCTTGTTTATCCGGATTGCATATTCACCCTGAAAGCAACCCAATCCCTGGAACAGGTCTTGATATTCCTGAAAGAGAGCCTCATAATCTGGTTCAGTATAATTTTGTTGTGAGAGTATCCTTTTTATCAGATTGAATTTCTCACATGCAGCCAGACTTGAATTGATGGCTCCTCCTGTGGCACTACAATGAAAGGGAGCCTGCATTTTTTTTTTTAATTGTCAAACACTAAGAAAGCACTGTCCCTATACTGGTATATCTGTTCCAGAATACCCAGTTACTTTTATGTTTGTTGGTCCCAGTTTAGGGTTTATTCTCAGTCTTTCATAATCTCACGCAGATAAAATATTAACCTGTGTCCAGTTTCAGTGGAATGACTATTCCATTCATTGCCAGAGATAGTATCCAGTTCCTCTCATCAGGCTTCTTGATCTCAGTACACCTATAAAACACTCCTCAGTCTCATTGTCAGTATCTAAATGCACTTGACTTTTTTGCCTTTGGGAGCTGCAGCAGTTTGCAAAATAATTACTTTCCTCACAGTTATGACAGTTTCCCATAGACCAGACATGGCTTGGGGCCATATTGTGATCCACACGACTGTCTGGACTCAGCCTTTCTGTTAGCAGGGGTTAGTTCCAATTTGTAATTTGAGCCATTCTGGCTATATTCTGCTTTCTTTAGTGCAGGGACAACCCCTTCTGGTGAATTCAACTGTTGTACTCGTGGTTTTACTATTTTGGCAGCCCTGCATACCTGGACAACTCTGTACAAAGTTAAATCCCCTTCCCAGAGCAGTGTCTCTCTTACCACATTGCCTGTAATGCCACAAATGAGTGTCTCTGTTCAGAGATTCTGCCAAAGTTACAAGTTTTATTTAATTTCCTTAATTCTGTGACAGATTGCTCTATGATGCCACCCAAATTTTTGTATGCATGTAAAATATCCATGTCTCTCAAAAGTCACATTCCTTTTTGGAATGTAATATTTCTCAAATTATTATATATAACTTCATGCTTTTATCTGCCTCAAACTCAAAATTATCATAAACAGCCTGTGCCCTTCCCCAGCAGTGTGTAAATATATAGATGATTTTAAGTTTTCAGCTTTGTCCTGTGCCCCGATGGCAGACAAATACAATAGAAATTACTGTTTAAACTTTATCCAGTTCTCTGCACATTACCAGACATTTGCAGACTGGAAAGTGGCTGTAAAACATCCATTTTTAGAGTTGTCTTTTTCACTTACTTGCTGAGGGCTGCAAGGCACTACCCTTTGTTTGTCTGTGATTTCAGATATCCTCTTTGTCTGGGCTCTCAGGTATAAATGCACAAGTTTTCTTCCACTTTTCCTTGTAGTTTTCAATCTCATTTACCACTTTTAACACCATGTAACAATTTTGAGGGTTCATTAAAGTATTGAATGAGTAAGGAATAGAACTTCAGTAACACAGACGGGAGTAACTCCAAGGTGTGCAACTTGAAGCAGCCATGTTAGATCTAATGTAGTAGGGCACATCTCCCCATTCACCACACTGTCCCATGATAGGAAGCATCTCTAAATCAGAATCTCCTACAAGCAGGGAAAAGAGGAGCAGGCAGAACTAGTGGAAACTGTAGAAGGGAATAAGTACCTCCTTCCTGTAGTCAGTGCTTTTTTTCTAAAAAAAAAGGTACCGGAACTCCTATTGATGTCCGTCGTGTCAAAGAAATAACACTGAAAATAGTGCAGTAAACAGTAAATTTTTGAATATATCAAAGAAATAAAAATACAAGGTAAAAACTGTTAAGTTTTATTAACTATGCAGGCTGCTAATATACTGAAAGACAACCTGTGAGGTCTTACAGCAGGGGTCCTCACACTTTTTAAATAGGGGGCCAGTTCACGGTCCCTCAGACTGTTGGGGGGCCGTATTATAATTAGAAAAAAACATGAATGCGTAGCTATCACGTCTGCTGCTGGCCTGTGTTTCTGGGTACTGGGTGGCAGACAGTAATGCATCCACACACTTTTTGTTCGTGCTGTGGGCTCCGGCCAGGCCCAGAGTGTGGGACTGACCGATGTTAGCCTGCTGGCCTGCTGTTGTGTACGCAACTAGTAGCCAATGTTCCCTCTAAGTTTGGTGGCTTGTGTGCAAAATTTTCAAGCCGTGTGAAAAACTTTTTCAGAATAAATTTTTGGGGAAATCTCACAAGACAGAAATTATAGGCATTAATTGAAGATAAAGTGACTGTAAATAGAATTAATTGATTAATTGTGTTTAATTAATTTAATTGGAATGAATTTGGAATTGAAATCTAATTTTAAGAAAGGTTTTTATTTAAAAATAATTTTTAAAAAGTTTTAAAAAAGAAGGGAGAGAAAGAAAAAAGAGAAGGAAGAGGAAGACAAAGAAGAGAAAAAGAAAAAAGGAAAGGAAGAAAGAAGAGAAAGGAAGGAAAGGAAGAAAGAAGAGAAAGGAAGGAAAGGAAGAGGAAGACAAAGAAGAGAAAAAGAAAAAAAGGAAAGGAAGAAAGAAAGAAGAGAAAGGAAGGCAGGGAAGAGGAAGACAAAGAAGAGGGGAAAAAAAGGAAAGGAAGAGAAAGAAAGCAGCCCCGGGGGTCTGGAGGGGGCGGTGGGGGCTGCCGGCCTGCGCGGGGGTCCCTCCTTGTCCCCACCCCCACCCCTCTAACCCGGCCCGTCTCCTTGTCCCCACCCCCACCCCTCTAACCCGGCCCGTCTCCTTGTCCCCACCCCCACCCCACAACCCGGCCACTCTCCTTGTCCCCCGCACCCCACAACCCGGCCACTCTCCTTGTCCCCACCCCCACCCCTCTCCAGGCCTCCCTCCAGCCCCCTTACCTGGCCGGAGGCTGGGAACCACAGGGACGGCCGGCAGAGCTGCTGCCGGCTAGTCCGCTCCCGCCCTGAGCACGCTGTAACTGCGCATGCTCAGGGCGGGAGATTTAAATCTCCCCAGCCCGGCCCAGCCTGCACAGCTGGGAGGGAGCACCGGCGGGGAAAAAAAGGTGCCGGAACGCCGTTCCGGTGCGTTCCGGCAGAAAAAAAGCACTGCCTGTAGTACCTTTTCTTGTTTACTTTTTATGGAAAAGCAATTGATTGAATAGTCCATAGCAATCACCAGCTGTAGTTTTTCACTACCTACTGGTTTATATGCTCTTGTTCCACCCTGTATCTTTCAGGTAATGCAACAGCACCTTTTTAATAATACTCCATTTCCTCAACATTTTTACATAAATGATACTTTTTTTTTTTAACTTTAACCTTTGAATTGCTCAAAAAGCTTCCCCCTTTCTTTATCAAAGCCCTTACCTATCCACAGAAGGTGATCAATTGTTTCTTCCATGCTACAGAATACACATAGTCCATCTTTTTTGGTTATTTTTTAAAAACTTGTTTAAGACAAGCACAATGGCCAGTTAGCACTCTAAATAAAAACACTTCACTAGCCCTATCTAAGCTTTGAAATATGTCATAGTCCTCAATTCTAGCAGGTGTTTTCTGCCCTCAGCTGCCTGACTTGATATCCCCCTGCTGAATTTCAGCCTTTAATTAGTTCTCCTGGTCCCTAGCTCCTCCTCCAGGTGCAGCCTAGGTGGCTAATTGGCCCACCTAGCCATATGAGCCTCTTCAGTTGCTATGTTAATGAAAACCCCATTACAGCAACCACCCAGTCAGCAAAACAAACAAGGAATCCTGTGGCACTTTTAAAGACTAAGAATTTTATTTGTCGCATGAGCTTCTGTGGGTGAATCTCACTTTGTCAGACACTTCAGTGGGATTCACTCATGAAAGCTCATGCAATAAATAAAATTGTTAATCTTTAAAAGGGCCACAGGGCTCCTTGTTTGGGTTGCTGAACTAGATTACCATGGCTACCTCTCCAGACCCTGTCAGCAGTAACTCTCTTCTCTTCTGAGAGGAGGGTCTCAGTTCAGACACCTCAGCTGACTTTAGCCATGACAGTATCAATCAGTGAGAGAAGCAGTGCCCGAGGCAGGCAACTCCTAAACCATTTACGGTTTTATAGATCAAAACCCCCGCCTGATTTCCAGGGTGACTTTTTAACAGGCACTCACTGTAGGTCACATAACACTGCTGATATCTTCACAGTGAGAAACTGCTTAACAGGAAAGCTATTCTATTCTGTACCATTCAGTTTCTGAACAGATTTACATATAGCACCAGTAATCCTCATCCACGAATAACAGCAGAAAATCCCACATCAGAAAGAAAAGAAAATGCTGCAATCTCTTATCTAGCTAGAAGGCCAATTCCATAACAATCATCAAAAAGCAGCTAAGGATCCAAGGACATTCATCTCCAAATTGCAAATTCTGGTGAACAATGGCAGACAAACAACCTGTGAAAGCAGTTCAATTGAAATTAAGGGAAATACTCATTTGAATAAGGGTTGCTGGACTGGAATCTAAAAATATAAAAAAAACTGCCTGTATGTGAATTATAACAGATTTTCAAATTGAGGGGTATTGTACATAAAATGTGAAAAATCATTACTGAGGATTAATAGATTTGTGTTAAACACAGTGTTCACCAAATTATTTCCAGAAACATTTTGTAATGAGAATTATTTATCTGATTTCAGCATACTGCACTGAGACGTCACTTCAATATACCTGCAACATTTCAAATATTAATTTGACGAGGCTAGTAAACCAAAAACATGCATTATTTTTAGAGAAAAAGATATGGTAAATGGAGAATTGCTTAAATCTTTGGAAACAATGGGTAAAATCTGAGTTTTAATATTGTTAATGAGCATAGTTACATTAAAGGATTTAGGACTGCCAAAAACCTTACTCATACATGCAAGTGATTGAGAGGGATTTATGTCCCCATTTGGCCTGCCATGATTGTGACTCTGACTGTGGAGGGAGAACATAGACTACTTAGCCAATGTTGCTTCTTGTGAACAACAATTGGGAAGAGTATTTACATCCCTACCCCCACTCACGAGCCAGAATAACTGGCCAGGTATATAGTGGGAAATAAAGCTGACCCACAAAGAAGAGGGAAAAGGATTAATTTATTCACCACAGCACTGGGGAAGGAGCGAAAAATTGGGACTCTGAGTCACTATTTATTTTCTAATCTTCTCAGATGGTGTAGCTATGTGCACACAGCCATCCACCTTCTTTATTCAGGGACAGCTATAAGGTAACAATTTAAACAAGGGGTCTACAACCTGCAACTCTGGAGCTGTATGCGGCTCTTTGGTTGCCCCCTTGCAGCTCCAGGCTCTGGCCTCCCCCTCTCCCCTCGCCATTGGTGTATCTTGGGGGTGGCCCACTCCTGGTTCTGGGCTCCCCCTGCCACCAGGAAACCCTGCAGGAGGCAGACTCCTTGTTCTGGACATACATCCCTCCCCCCCACCCCCGCCCAGGCAAGGGACCCTGTGGCAGGTGCCCTGGCCCACAACTCCCCCCACCAGGGGTGCGTATACATTTGTGAATTAAGTCAACTTAAGCCTGCTTAAATCAACTTAATTTAATCTGCATCTACACAATTTTAAGTTGACTTTATAAAACCTACTTTAAAGTCGACTTTACTGGCTAAGTTGACTTTATAAAGTCGACTTAGCCAGTGTAGACGCGGATTAGCTCTAAGTCGACTTTAAGTCAACTTAAAGGGCTCCAGGGCTTCCCCACTGACCTCCCTGCCAGGGTGGCTGGCACAGCCAGAGCCTGGCGTGCCCACCCACAGGGCAGGACACAGCCCTGCCCACCCCGCTCCTGTACCCTGCCCCTGTCCTGCTCTGCCCCCATTGTACCAGGGTACAATGGGGCAAATACTGAGCCCTCTGACAGTTTGGAAGGGGTGCCTCCTCTCCCACCATGGACCAGTCCCAGGTCCACCGAGGCCCTAGTAGTCGACTTAGGCGTCCAGTGTGGACACTCTAAGTCGATTTGGCAAGGTCCACTTTAAGTCGACTTAATTTTATAGTGTAGAATGCTAAGTCCACTTAAAATTGACTTTGTTAAGTTGACTAAGCAAAGCCGACTTATTTTGACAAGTGTAGACATAGCCCAGGAGGCTACACCCATTGCAGTTCTCAAAACACTTGGTTATTGAAGGAATTTTTTTTAAATGGCTCTTCATATCTTTTGGGTTGCTGACCCCCTGATCTAGTAGTGAGTATTTTAGTAGTTAACACAGACAAGGATGACCTGGGACTCTTTCTCTTAAAAGTCTGAACAGATAGATGAGGGTTTTAGTCCTGATTCATACTCACCTTGTTGAGAGTCACATAGATAAAACAAATGTCACTGACTTAAAAATGCAGACTTTTATGTGAATTTACTGGACTACAGTTTGTAGCACATATGCAGGAATCTGTCAGGATTTATTGTGCAATTTTTGGCATAAAATATAATTGTATTGAGGAGTAGGTAAGATGGTTTTGCTTATGAGTTCTGGTTTGTATAGTGCTTTGCTACATTGCCTATTTTTATAGCTCTGACCTGTGTAATAATTATAGTAAAAGTGATCTAATATTTCCCTGTGACCTGTATAAAAAATTGAGACTCACAATACAGAAACTGTATTACCTTTCTATCTACAAAATTTTCCTGCTTATCCAGACTGTCACAAGGAAATACCTCTGTATTTATCCCTATTGCTTATATTAATTTACGCTTCAGAAATATTTTTTTTAATAAATAAAACAAATTGTAGGAGTGCACTGAGACTTTAATGTTCTAGGCTATGTCTACACTTGTTAATTTAAGTCAACTTAGCATGTCCATACTCAAATTTTAAGTCGACTTAGAGGGGACCCTACAAAATTGACCTAGAGCGTCCACACTGGACACCTAGGTCTACTTCTAGGGGCTAGGTGGACCTGGGAGAGGTCCACGGTTGCAGGGAGGCACCTCTTTCCAAGTGTCAGGGGGCTCAGCCTTTGCCCCATTGTACCTAGGTACAATGGGGCAAAGGGGGACAGGGACCCTGGAAGGGCATAGGGGCAGGGTGGGCAGGGCTCTACCCTGCCCATTGGGGGGGCATGCCAGGCTGTGGCTCTGCCAGCCACCCTGGCAGGGAGGGCAGTCGACTTAAAGTCGACTTAGGGCTACTCCACATCCACACTGGCTAAGTTGACTTTCTAAGGTCAACTTAGCCAGCAAAGTTGACTTAAAATGAGGTTTTATAAAGTCGACTTAATTTTTCCTTAAGGCGACTTAAGCAGCTGCTTTAGTCGACTTAAGGAAAGTGTAGTGTAGACGCAGAGTAAATGAAGTCGACTTAAGCAAGCTTAAGTCGACTTAATTTGTAAGTGTAGACGTACCCATAGTGCTGTGTGTGCAGCATAAAGTGTCCCTTGCCTGGTCTTCTATTCAGGAGTTGGGTCTGTGTATTTTACTTTCAACTGAGTGGAAAGGAAGAAAGAAGATTAGTTCAAGGTGCTTATTGTCTCACAATAACCATTACAAAAATTACTGGTCCAGTTTCTCAGCTGGTATAAATCAGCAGAGATCCACTGAAGTCAAGACAGTGAATCTTCATGACAGGCCCTTAAATGAAAATTCTAAGAAGGCACAAAAGACCTCAGGATTTTTCATAGCTTCTTTGATTAATATCCATATAATCAGAGATGTCAGACACAAAGAAAGCTTACTAGTTCATTTATGCCACCCCTCTTGTGAGTTCCTTATTTCCTATGTTTTTTTGTGTGTGTGTGCGTGTTTCAGGAAAAGTTTTACTTTGGTTACAGAAATAACACAAATATGAAAGGGTAATACAAATCTTAGGGTAGGGCAACACTAGAGAGCTTACCAGTGTAGCTGGTCCACTGTAGTGCTGTTAGTCCATATCCTCTAAGCTTCTGTCTACTGAATGAATCCATCTACGAATGGCAGTAGCTATGATGGAGAGGGAAGCTCTACTGATGACATAGTACTGTCCCACTGGGACTGAGGTTGGTGTAATTTATGACACTTATGGGCGCGGTTTATTTACCCTCCTGAGTGACATAAATCATACCAACCTAAGCTGTAGCTACAGCCATAGGTAAAACATTCATTTAAAAAAAACAAAACAAAAAAAAAACCCTAAGTGCAACAAGTCGTATACTTTGTTTGCCCAAGCATTTCTCATTTTCCTTCTGATAATTATGGTGTAAAATCTTTTTTCCTGGATAGGAGTATCAGTGCAAGTTATTTATATGAAGAAAAAACAACAGGTTACAGAGGGGCTGGGTCAGCCATGATTCTTCATGTCATTTCCCAGGATGCATAAATGATAGCTTGGTCAATCTGCAGAGGATACACTGTCCTTCCCACTCTATTCCAAAACAGTTCTGCTTGTTGGTGTACGTAAGCAGGGCCACAGTACCCTTTCAAACACTATCAAAGACTGTGCTAGCAAAAGAACTACAGTATTCACAATGTGATCGTGTTCTATATAGAGACACAAGGGTGGGAGGAAATTGAGAAAAAGTTCTTTATGCGAGCGTCAGGTGAAATCTGTGCATTTAACAGAAATCCTTTCAAACTAATTGTTCAAATATTAAAAATAGCTCAAATCCTTCTTTCTTCTAGAAAAAGTCAGTGGGCCAATTCAGGAAATTAAGGCAAGTGTCTTAGATGGTTTCTGATGTATATATTCACTTTTTCAAAGAATGTTTACATTCATGTTTTACATTTGCCAGATTCCAGTATAACAATCCTGAGCATGCACAAATTTCTGCCAGAAACATATCAAGATATCTTTTTATACTAAAAATCAATCAATCAATCAATCAAACAATCAATCCCATATTCACCTAGGAGAAGGTGGGGAAAAAAAACAAAAACCCTCTAGGGGATCATGTTTGAAAATCAACTATAAGCTTACTAGTCCCATGATTTATTTATTTCTCTTTTAAATAGATTTCACTATGTTATTTTAATACTTCCCCTGACTAGTGGTGAAATACTATGTTTGATTTAGCATGGTTTATAATAATGGAGAAAGAATCATGTATATCAGCAGAGGACCCAACTAAAGAAATCAATACATAGTGGAATCTACTTTGATAAAACTACACAGTGTATCATCATAATTGTCCTTTTCCATGTAAATTTAAAAGGGAGCAGTCTAAAAGAAGTTAACAACAATGTGCCTAAGCCATTAAAACCATTATTTTTTATTTATGTTTTAACATATTTACATGAAAACTAGAGAATGGATTATTCTGTATAAAGAAATTTAGAACATTTTAGAAAGATGTATTGTGCCTTGGGGAAAAAAAAAGTTTGCCTCCTACTTTCATCTCTGTTATAATAATGTCTAACTTGTCTTTTTATATTCAAGTACATTTACTGTTACTTGAGGAAAAGAGCTTGAACCACATTTCCTTATGCTCACAGGAGAAGTTAATTCATGAAATCAAACACTAGAATGTTTCTTTTCCCTATAAGGAAATGAATGAAGCTGTTACTTTAATGCATTTGTGTATTTCTTCTGATAATGGCCTGCCAATATCTTTCCATTGAAGCAAAATTTACTTGAAGCATTTGCAAATTACTTCCAAAATAAACTGTCTTCTTGATTCCATTCCTTCAGCACACTTAATAATCAGTCTGCAGACATTTTAACTCTAGAGTTAGATTGTCAAAATTCAAAAACAAATCCTTACAGTAACAGCAACATGGTATAGACATAAGCCAATGAAAGCATTTGAAGATAAATATGATTTTCTTATAGTTCTATGAATTTAGGCATGGCTGCAGTCTTATGTAAATTAATTTTACAAGTTCACATATATTTGTGCACACTGAATTTCCCAAATAAAAACAGCATGAACAGAAACTTCACCCTGAAATCCATTTGCTCTTACCAGACTTTTAATTAACAGTCACATCTGTTAGCAAATTTGCCCATAAACTTGGGGTATGCTCATTTATTAGGGTTACTTTCCTTGGGGGTGGGGGAGGTGGTATACTCCTATCAGTGTACTGCTTGTGTTACCTGCATTGAACTTACTTCTCCCTTCTGCAAGTCCCCTCCCAATGGAGCTACCCTTGCAGGACCTAAACTTCCCAAGGCTGGGTTTCTAAGTGTGTCTGAGCGGACCAGGTCTATCAGCACTCTCAGCTGACCCCTTATATGTCCCTGAATGCAGCAGGCTGGGTTATACAGCACTTCTCTGCTGCCACTCTTATGTGCCTCTGGCACCGTACTGGACTAGACTTGAGCACGTGTTTGAGCAGGCTGGGTCAAAACAGCCCTTTTAGCTGCCACCCTTATATGCCACAGGTTCAGCATGTTAGTAACCCCCTTAATGAGCAGACCTTACAGGATTTTGGGCATCCCAGGGATCTTTGGCTAGGTAAATGAAGCGTTGCTGCAGAGCAATATAGGGAAGCCAAGAACACAAAGGAGAGGGAAAGAGTCTGGCAACCAGCTTGATTACAAAAGTTACTTTATTGCCAGGTACATATAACTTATGAATAATTATAAAAGGAAAGAAAAATACCGAAACAATTACAATATCAATAACTATACGAAGAGAGAGAAATGATCAGAGTTACAATATTACCCAGTTTCAATTGTAGCATTGGGGAAATCTAGCTCAAGTGGATTACAAAGATCAAGTTTAGAGAGTTATATTTGGACTAAGAGGAAAAAGAGAGAAAAGGGGGGAAGGGAGGTTGTCTCACTACTCACTGCAGCTCAAAGGTACCCAGGAACCAGGCTGTTCTGCTTAGGGTCTGGAGTGCTGGAGACAGGTAGAACCCCCACCACGATCAGCAAGGAAAAGGTGACGTCCCAGTGGAACTGTTGCAGCTTTTGGGTCCAGGCATCAGAAGAGATTCAGGCAGCAGAACAGATCAGGCAGCAGAACTAATTCAGAACTATCTTCAGAACTAACTTCACAACTAGCTTAGAAGTAATTCAGAACTAACTTCATAACTGGCTTCAGAACTAGCTCCAGAACTAACTTCACCACTGGCTTCACAACTAGCTTAGAAGTAATTCAGAACTAACTCCAGATTCAGAACTCCAGATTCAGAATTTAGGTAGGGATTTTTGTAGGGAAGAAACAATGGTTTAAGGCAGAACATTAGGATTGTTTGGGGGTAAATAATGACTTAAGGGAGTATACCAGAGCTGTTTAATTTAAGTGGCCAATAGAAGCTGATCATTCCTGGCTATGGGGGGCATTCCTATGAGGGAGCTCACAATGCAATCAGGCAGATTCAGTATGTTGGAAAGCAATACAAGATCTATTGATTAGAATTGGTCTGATACCTGCTGAGCTGGGTGTGTACAGACATAAGTTCATTTATCTCAGGAGCAGAGATCCCCCATCATGCGGTGCTTCCCTGCTTTGCCAATCCCAGAGTTCAGTGCAACTCCTGCCTTGGAGCTTGATTCTCTATTCAGCATGCTAATTCTGGTTCCATCCTTGATGCAAATGAAGTTTCTGCTGTCCATTCAGTGTGCTAATGGCTCACATCTTCACTGTAGATGAGGCTAGGGGAGTTGCCCTAATTCCATCTTCCTTGTTCCAAGGGGTTTACGTGCGACTCCCACTGCCTTTTCATTGGTTTTGGTTTCTGGTACAAGCAGAGGCTGGAGGGAAAGGGGGTGAGTCACAGAGGCAGGATAATGTGCCTGGTTCCAAGAACACAGAGTTAACCCGTAACAAAGCTGTGCAAGAATGTTATATTTCGCAAAGTTAGCAACAACTTAAACGACATTATTTAAACAAATGCACAAATCTCAATGGACCTGTTTAACATTTCAGGAACTAGTCTGCAAAGATATTCCATTCCTCCAGAGTCTGAGGATGAAATGCCTAAATTTTATGTAATGATGTTATTAAATATTTAATTGTATAATATTTTGAGCACCTTTCCAACATAAGGACATTAAAAAATTAACCTGTTTAAACTGTTAAAGGTTATCTGAGAAAATTCTATTAGAATATGCTTTCAAAGCTAATTAAAGATGACACATTATTAGAAGATGCCTTTTCTGAGAAGACTAAATGTATTGACTAAAAATTTTTTTAAAATGAAGATCAAATCAAACAGTTAAATAATGCCTAACGTCTTTGTCTTGTTGGCTAAGATTATGAAACATATTTTAGTTAGTAACATGGTACTATTGATCTTGTATAATCCTAATCAGAGGATATGGACAATCCCAAGCAAATCATGTAATTAAATCAAAGCAATGCCTGTAAATAACTAAAACATCTATAAAGGGAAATTGGCAACTTGAAATAAGACCAAAATTCAGTCTTTGGGAATATTTTTTCTTCCTAAATCCTTATAATAAAATGAAAGGTATCCATTATTTGTTTTTTGGATGGCTATTTTGTTTTTTTATTAAATAAATACCAGTGAAACCATCAAGTTTTTTTCTCCCCAAACCCACCCCCTCCAAAGAAAAGAAAAGAAAAGAAAAGAAAAGAAAAGAAAAGAACCAAACTCCTCTCACTGTAATGTATGTAACCAAACACAAATATTGAAGAGGAATGTGCATCTGACATCTGAGTCCACACTAGAAGTCACAGGGTTGCCATTGACGGAGTTTCCTTGCCCACTACATTAGAATGCTTTATGCACTGGACCATGATAATGGGGATGACCTTCTGCCACTGCAGAAATGTCTTCCTTGGGGGAGGCAAATAGCAGCTTAAAGCACCATTCAGGAATCTCTTTTCTGACCTCATGATGTTTGCAATAACAGACAGGAGCCCATAAAACTAAGAATCAAGCCTCAAAATCATCTTTGCTGGATGGAGGAGAAGAAAGGATGAGGTGTCTCTCCTCAGGAGAAGGGAATAAAGGCACCCATTTTGGTTACTTCTCATAGGCTATAAAACGCAGATGGCAGTGCGGGTTGGTAGGGGGTACAATGAACGCTCTCAAAAATTGCAAACTATGGTTATCATTCTGCATGTGCTTGACATTAAGCATGAATAGCACCATTAAGTAAATATGATTACTTAAGTGATTTATGTATGTGCTTAACTTCAATGTTTCCAAGATGAGGTTCTAGAATTATTCACATGTAAGAGATCCAGAAAGTTCCCCGCTATACCTCATATTTGAAAGTACTTCCCATCTTTTCTTTCCTTCTGGTCCTCAGCCACCTTTGTCCCCTGTGGCTATGTGGCTCCCGGCTTCCCATTTTCCCCCCATCATGAGGTCTCACATGGAGAAGGACAGTATGAGAACTTGATTTAGCAGAGTTATATGAAAATCTATCTCTAAACCTCTAGATGAGCCTCATTTCCTCACTAATCAGCTTGCATTATACATGGTGTCTCTCTTTTCTCTTGCCTTCAAAGAGACTTTTTCTTCCTTTGGTTCTTTCCCTCCTGGTTCCCAACCACTTTTTTTCCCATTCTCCTCATCTTCTTCTTCTCATCTACCATTGTGGTTATTTCTCTCCAGTTCACACATTTCTCATATTTACTTCAAACTTTATTAAAAAAAAAAAAAAAGATAAAGCTGTCCATAAGTAAATTTTCAGGTGAACAGATTTAACTCCAGTGAAATTGAGTGGGGGCAAGGCAGTCAAAAACTCTGACTTTTAATTGAATTCAGACAAAGTAGCATTATGGATAACTACTCTGATCTCTCCATAATAGTGTTTTAATAGACATCTGAACTAGTTATCTGCTGTTTTAGAACCTAATCCTTCAAATATTACTGATTATAGCACAACACTCAAGAGTCATTGTTTCCAAGACAAAGCTCTTATGTAGCACAAGAAACATTCCCTGTTCATGACATCTGAACTAGTTATCTGCTGTTTTAGAACCTAATACTTCAAATATTACCGATTATAGCACAACACTCAAGAGTCATTGTTTCCAAGACAAGGGTCTTATGTAGCAGAAGATATATTCTCTGTCCATGTTTATATTTTTCTTGCAATTGTTCTTATTTTTCCTCCATTTCTGATACCACCATGCTCACATTTAAGATTTTAAACATATTTCTTGTAAGTTATTTTCTATCATCAAATCTAGCCTTTTAGATCTTTTTAAATAGAAAGGGCTTGCATTGTCCTATGCTAACATTTACTTAGGATCTGCATTCTAGGCTGGCAAAAATATGAATTATTTTATTAAGTCAACTCCTTTGTGTTTGTCAGCATGTGACATTAAAAATTTATTAGAAAACATGTCAAGTCTAAGTCCACCAGAAACATATTGAGCTTCACTTCGGGGATCAGTGAAGGTCTTGCCTAAGGGAAAGCCTGATTCTTTGAACAAGACAGCAGACCTATTGATTTCATGTTCAACACTCCAAAAATTCTATTGGAGTATGAAGTTGAAACATTGTGTGAAGCTCAATATTTAACAGAACACACAATTGAGAATTAATCAGAAGATCACAGAAAGAAACTATAGAGCCTTAATTGCACTATCAATGACATGGGTGTGACTCTCATTCAATTCAATGGGAGTAACACATAAACAAGATGGGATGACGGATGGTTTAAATTCCAATTTTTCATTGCATGACCTCTTTTCTTTTAAATAGTTGTGTGGACTCTGGATAAAAAGACACTTTGTTTGCGTATGCTCTTTTTATATCAATGATAGCAAAATGTATTTACTGTGTGTTTTGTGATCATTTGCCAATTTTACTAAGATGTAGAATATTTCAAACCACAAATAATTCCTCTTTGATTGTTTATTATTTGTAATACTTAAACAGTACAGATTCATTTTGTTATTACTTAATTCTCATCATTCAGTTGGAAGTCCAGTGAAACAGCCTGGGCTCAAACAGCACAGGAGTACAATTAGGGAGGGGAAATGAGAAACTCTACAGTAAGCAAGTTCGTGTAAACAAGAGCCTGATCTCCATGTGCAGGTGGATCTTGCTCCTTTTTTCTCTTGCACTGCAGTAGTAAGTTGGTGCAACCATGAGGCAGAAAGAGGAGTTTGAAAATTGACAGTTAACTGGGCTCCAGTAGATGGATGGTCTGGGAGGCTTAGTAGTGAAGAAGCTATCATGACCCCTCTGACATGATTCCTTTTCTCTGGAGGGAAGAGGAGGTGAGATAGAATGATGTAAAGAGTTTCAGCTTTAATGCATTCACTTTACTGGGTGACTCTTCTCTCATTTTGTAGGCTGTACTACAGGTCAACTTGAAGGCCATAGAAGATGAATCTGATCCTACAGAATAATATAATATAATATAATATAATATAATATAATATAATATAATATAATATAATATAATAAAAAGTATGTTCAATAAATAGTGTGGAATTATAGAGCATACAGTTTGCCAGATTAACTTGATTGCTTTGTTTCATATATTCCAAAATTAAGAGGTGAAGGTCGAACACCAAGTAAGTAATATATTTAGATTTTAAGAAAGCATTTGAAGAACTGGTCAGGCCATTGTAGATTTTTGTCTGTTGCAGTAAGAGGTTTGCATGTCTTTCAGATTTTAGATCAAACAAACATTCTATTAAATCCAAACTGAATTAGAAATTAGCTGGATTTAGGACACCCAAAAATGAAGGCCCCTTGAATGTGTTATCCTATGGGGATTTATCATAGTTGCCAAGTAGATAATATAAGGATATTAGAAATAATGTGACCTTCCTGCAGATTCAAAGGATGGACACGCTCACAGGTGAGTCTTCTTCTCTCTCCCCTAGTACTTTAATAAGAACACTTATTTAAAAAAAATAAGAACACTTTTAAAGTCTTGCAGGTGCCACCAGATACATGTAGAGAAAAACGTAAATAAAATACATGCTATGAATGAAATATAGCAACTTAACATATTCTCCCTCCATTTGTGTAATGGTTTCAGAAACTATTTTGAGTGCAAGCATGTAGCCAAATCTTAGAACAAGAAAAAAATGACGAACACTAATAAGCCCCCATTCATTTTATGCAAAATCTAGAGGATATTTATTTGCTTTTTGAATGCCACTTATATGATTCATTACACCAACATTCTCTTCTTATTTTATTTCTGTAACTATGAAATCGTTGGTGGATTTTGAAGGATAATTCTCAGATGTAAATAGCCAGAGTGCTATCCTCTTTTAGGTAAATTCATCCTGCCATAATCCACCCTATATAAAAAAATATAAATAGGCACACAACATTTTTTGAACTATCAGTTAACAACTGCTCTTTTCATGTATTCATCGATTCAAAGGTAAGAAGGGATTGTTGTGATCTTCTACTCTAACCTCCAGGATAACACAGGCCTTAGAATGTCCCCCAAATTATTCCTAGAGCATATTTATAATCTGTGCTTTTTCACAGTGTAATTTGTTAATTTCCAACTTGCTATGTCAAATCTTGTATGATAAAGCTATGACACATGGCTATAGCATCATGACATAATTAGATATTGCCTACTAGAATGTGGTGATACACTCCAGCAATTTCAAGACTAATTACTCCTCCTCTATTGCTGGGATTCGGTACAGCCAAGCACTTGTAACAATCAGTCAGATCTATTTTATAGATGTAGGTACCATAGTTAGCATTACAGGCAGTAAATTACTCAATGTACTATCAGGTTGACTAATGGATGTTCTGCAAAACCATCTGGCATGTCTCTACTAAAAAGGACCCTTGTTTTTTTTCAAATAGAAAAAGCCTTTCAGAAAGTCTATCCATCATAGCAGAGCTCAATGAATTGCTGAGCTCCTAACTACTCAATCACCACACTCCTCATATTCTTTGTATTTGTTTCCCCCAAACATTCCCAGTAACTATTAGCTTTTTAAGTCCTTGCAAATCCCTTTTTGGTCTATGATTCCCTGATAGAAATGATTGAACGAAAGGAAAATGTGCTTGCATAGGCAAAATATTTTTGCATGCCTCTTTTTATATTGTGAACCAAATATACAGTCTGATGTGGATGGATGTCAGAGAACTGTAGTTAAAGTAATTGTCTTTTTCTAAACATGAGCACTGTGATACATACTGAAGAAGCATCATCCAGATCTTCAACTATTTGGGCAAACCTGTATTTATTTATTTATATATATATATTAAATGTTTGTACCAAAGTCTCTGGGCAATTTATTATCTATATTAGTAAATTTTTCTTTTGGGTTGGTTAAAAATAATTACAAAAACATGTATATCTGACATTTTCTATGCCACATCTTTAAAAGATGTCTATCTTTATGTAGTTCTCATTTTGCTCTACATTATAAAATGCTAGCTGTCCCACAAGAGTAGCTGTATCTTTGAAAGGAGAAGGAAAAGGATTTCAGGATAGGAGAGACTGTCTGTCTCTAGACACTGATTTAAAGGTGTGATGTTAGAACATGTTAACTAACATATTCTGATGTCTTTGAGTTGTTCATTATATACAAGGCAGTATATACTTTAGCGTGTACTTAGATGTACAATTAAAGCCTTAGTCAATATGGCTATGCTACACAAAAAAAGTTAAGTTGACTTTAATAAGGCTTAAAATCAACCTTATTAAAGTCGACTTAAGAAGTGGGAACACTTTAAGTTGACTTAATCCATTTTGTTAAGTCGACCTAACTGCCCTTAAATCGACTTAATAAAATAGACTTATGCATCCACATTGGGCTTAGGTCAACCTAAGGAAGGGTTAGGTTGACCTAAGGAGGCATAAGTCGATCTAATGAGTGGTAATTATAAAGTCAACTTAAGCTTTCATTAAGTTGACTTAAGGAATTTCTTAAATCGACTTAATGAAAGCCTAGTGTGGACGTGGCTCAGTTTAAGTCAACTTAAGCCTCCTTAAGTCGACTGAAATTGCCAAGGTAGACATAGCCTATAAGACTTACCTCTTTTTTTCCGGAACAGCAAGAGGTAGCCCTCCAGTAGCTGAGGCTTTGTGTTTCTGGGTTTCTGACTCAGAATGCACTGAAAGGACACAGAGCCATCAGCAATTAGGATTTTAATTTTGGAGTCCCTCAGACTTTAAAACTAGATTTTTTTATAACCATTTCCAAAGACACAAACCCTAAAAAATATATTGAGGGGATGGTGATTTGGAGGATGGTGATTCTTTTTCATACATACTTCAAACAGAGAGAATCACAATTGTGGATCATTTTGCTTTTTCAAAAATGTAAATCAGTGGCCTTCCAGAGCCAATATGGATCTATCCAAACAGCTAAAATTCAAGGAAGAGGCTTCATGTAACTAGTTTCAAATTTTGCTGTTTTTTTAAAAAAAATGTCTATATCTATATCTATATCTATCTGCAGTTACATAATTAGCCTTCCCCACACGCTGCAAGTACTAAATATCAAATTAATTTTAATGGCCTTACATTAATTTAATGAATAAGAATTTCAACAATCGGCTGTGTTTTTCAGCCACCAAAGTGAACTGCAGTCGGAGATCTTCACAGATTATTAATTATTGTGCTTCCTACCACTCAGACTGCAACTACGGACAGATCATCATGCCCCCTACTTTCAGACTGAGAACTGACTTTGGTCAGCCATGCCAATATTTTCTTTAGTTTTACATATTGACTCCGTTTTGGATTACTTCTGAAAAGTAATGGGAGGTTCCAGCCAACCCAGATGGTAGCTGCCTACTCCTCTAAATGGAGTAGGGTGGCAGGGACAAATTAAACCTGTGTTATGTTCTGAGCATTATCTGTTAATTTATCACAAAGGGGTCTCAGATATCATGATAATCATAGTGGAGCCTGTATGGATGGAGAGATAGCTGAGTTTCAAGATGTTCATTGCTATTTACAAAATCCTTTTGTTTTCAAACTAGGTCCAACTTGCTTGCAAGACCACCATCCAACTCTGACGGATCATATGATCTATGTTTATCCAGAATGAAGGAAATTATTGTCTCAAGGACTAGTCATAGATGCAATAGAGAATAGAAAGTGAGTAGAAACAGCACATCGATTGCCTGCACCTGACCACATTAGAACGATATGCAAGACATATCTCTTTGACCAAGCTATGAATGAATAGGAAAGGCTGGGTAGTCAGACTCTTGCTCTTCACAGCAAGGTTTATGTTCTAGTGTTTAGTATATTTTATTGGGTGTAAAACTGTGTACTGCTATGGAACTGTTCTGTTATAAATAACAGTGCATGAAAGTGTGGGTCATTGTACACAGTAAGGACCATTAAACATTGGACATTTACTACTAACAGTTAAATTGATTGCAGTTTGAGTTATTCCTATTCCAAATATATGGAATACCACAAATACTACTATAAAAGTAAATACTGAGATAGATAAAAATCTATTAAAGAACACCCACTAAACAGTCATTATATTGCCATGTGTTATAATATCAAATTGTTATTCATTATGTTTTCAGTGGAATAGATTCTCCCCTAAAGCATTCTCACATTATGCCACCAAAATTTGCTGTTCTGGCAATGATGACAAGACTTGGGCAGTAATCCAGGTCTACTCTTACTGAATTAAAAAAAAAAAAAAAAAAAAAAAAAAAAACACCACCACCAACAACAAAAAAAACCCAATGCCACAGCATTTTGTGCAAATTTGCATGATTACACTTGTTAAAGATGCTTTAAAAATTTGTCATCAGAAGGCACTAGGCTATATGTATTGATGGAATACAGCTGTCTCACTTTATCTGTACCATTGTCATAATCATGGCATCTGAGTACTGTTAACATCCTTTTGGAATGTTTATCTTTCCCCCTCCCCCCACTTTTTTTAATGTGTTTTAGAAATGCTACTACAGGATTTCTTTGTACTTAGATTAGGTAATACTTGTGATGTCTCAGAGGCTTCATACTGGTAGCTGTTGGCTAAAACTGACCTTTTATAAGAGTTATTTGTAGAATTGTAAGAATATGAGCTAATGGAGCTGCTGAACTTATTTAGTAAAGCACTCATTTGGACTCTGTTGTTTCATTTTCTCTCCCTCTTTTTCATATATTATTGGCATTTTTATTTTATTTTTTATTTATGAACATTGATATGTGATATTTTCTATTGGAAAAACAAAACAACTTTCAAATATACTGAATGTGGCCCCTTCTTTGCTGATAGGAATCCTCTTTCCAATCATTAATTACATGATGTCAAGAGATGTTGAGAGTTTGTTGCACAATAGGATTTCAAGCAATGGCTTGTGTTATTTCTCTCTTTATATGTTTCTGTCACAGATACTTCTCTTGGAAATGCTTTGATAATTTAACAAAAGAGAAGCTACACCATATTCTGTGACCAAATCACATTTAAAAGTACAGCACTCAAATTATTAAATCAAAGATTTGTTCCCTTCCTGCATTTAATTTGATACTGGGGTTATATTGCAAGAGGAAATTGAGACCACCAGTAGTTTTTTTTAAACTACAGTTAGTAGAGACAAGAAGCTAGAGAGTACTTCTTCAGTAAAATTATAATTAAAGCAATTTTTTGCTTTACATAAATGTACTGACAGTACAGATTATAACAAGCTCATTGTTACTAATCAATGTTTTACATCCAGTTTACATCTGGCTCTTCTATGGGGAACTGATCTAAAGTGTAATGACTTAAAAATTAGGCCTCAGGCCTGCAGAAAGCTCGACTACCCTTATGGCAATCCACAATTACACCCGACTTATGCTCTCTTCTCTGTATCTGGAGGACAGAGCCCTAGCACCCTAAAGAAGTATAGCAGTGTACTTGTGTACTGCGGAGCTCTTGAAGCCAAAAGTCTTCCTGATTTTCCCCAGGGCAGTGCAGTTCCATGCCATGCCAATACAGCCTGTCTCTTCAATGTACAAATGAGCCCTTAGTTCAACATTTAGCACCTCGTTGCTACATTTAAGTTCTTGATCTGCTACCTACACAATCTATTATGAAACAAAGTAGGAAAATGTCACTTTTAAAAATGAAATATTTAGTTCTGATTTTTCTACTTCCCCATGATTTTGACACCATTAAGAGCTTTGGTGTTATCCATCTTAATTATGTAACTACAAAGTGGTTAGTATAGACCTAACAGCTGATTGGTATTAGGAAAATAATCATGACATTTCATTTGCAGAATGTAGTTATACATTTAGTTATACATGTAGTTATACAGTTACAGTGTAAAACATATATAAACATTCTAGCATAAGAAAAAGAAGGTTGCTGAAGCAATTTCAGATTATTGATTTAGAATCGCTCATGCTTATGGTCACAGTATTTAAAGCTTAGTTTTCTATTGTGCAGGCAACGAGGTACATTATTTTTAATTTGAAGAAAAATGAACCAATTTATGTTTCCATGGAAGTGGTTGCTTATCACATAGCTGTTTAGCACAAACAGGTGATAATCAGGCCAGGTGATAATTTTATCTTTTATACAATGTATAAACAGCCATAAGCTTGCCTTTACATATGTTATATCTGAAAAGGAAGAAAGTCACATTGGTTGATTTTTCTGTGAATCCCTATGCTATATTCTTTCTATAAAGGATAGGGTTCTTTGGCTGCCATAAAACTGCATTCATTTATAAAGTTTCAGTATTATGATCTTCTAGTTTATGTAGTTATTGAATAGTGTAAATAAAGTAAATGTCTCAGATAAAGCTATGTAGTAACATTTACCAAATGGTGATATTTTACTTATTTATTAATATTTTAAATAAAAAACAACAACATCCATTTAGTAATATCTATATGTCATAACAATTGATTAAGCTTTGACTAAGAATATTTCCCTACAAATAGCAATACATATTTTTATACAGGTACCAGTCTGTCTACTGCAAGCACCAAAAATGAATATTGAAGTCAATGAAAGTTAGGGGCCCAAATTGTTTTTCAAAATCCCATTAGACACTTGTCTGTATCTATAGGTACCTAAAGGGCAGCAGTCTGAAATTGCTTCAGCAACCTTCTTTTTCTTATGCTAGAATGTTTAGGTATTTTTTACACTGTAACTGTATAATCACATTCTACAAATGAAATGTCATGCTTATTTTCCTAATACCAATATCTAACCTAAATACTACTAAAAAAATAGAGCCCCCTGTTTTCTTTTTCTAGCCTTAGTCCCATCTACATGGGGCTGGCTCTGAGTCCCCCTTCTCTGTGCTAGTCTATATTAAGCTGTTCCCTGGAAACTAATAAAACCTTTAAATCAGATCCATTCATCAAGTTTTGGGTTTTCCAACTCTTCTATTGCCCTCCTCTTCTAAGTTTAACATCCTGTTCCCTATATAGTCTTCCACTCTTCTTTTCAGATGCCCAAACCATCTAAGGGTGGATTCCCCCTGATTTTCTGTAACTAATACCACCTTTACACTTCTTCTAATTTATAAGATCCATTCTTGTAATACCAAGTATCCATCTTGACATTTTCATTTACACTATATTCAAGATCAACTTCTGTCTGTTTCTTGGTATGAAGCATTCAGAAGTGTGAATCATGTTGATCTTCCTTTTCACTTTGATAGACAGTTTCCTATCACAGGTCAAACCACTCACTTCTCTTCATTTATTCCTTGCCTTTCCTATTCTGCTTATAAGATTCTTGTTGAGTTTGCCATTATTCTCTCCCACCAAGTACTAGAAGTTTATGCTTTTGGTGTAGAATGTGCCCTATAGGTACTTTTGAAAATGTAACCTTTGGTACTAAGCACTCAAATATTAATCTCTTTAAGAGACAGACATGTAAGAGCTGACAAAGTTCAAGATGTTCTTAAGCAGCTTGAGATCTGGACAGCACCAATTTCTGTATACATCATTTGAGACATCTTGAAGAAGCCAATTTTCAGAAAGTGCTGAGCATCCCAGGTTGATAATTGAACTCCTTTAGAGGGTTTCCCCTTAAACACTCAAAGACTCCTGTCATTTCTAGAAATGAAGGCTAAATTCTAGAGCAGAGCACACTCTCTAATAATAATAATAATAATAATAATAATAATAATAATAAAACAACCAAATAAAAAAAATAGCAGTGGTCTTTCAGGAATTTATGTGGCTTTATAAAAAATGAACAATACTGTGCTTATCACTCCCCCTGTCTCTAACAGAGTACCTCTGCCCCGCAACGTAAGCTTGGACTTAGGTTCAGACTCAAGCCAAACACCCATCTATCTACCCACATTGGTCTGACTTGGGCATTTAAGCCCTCTGGACCTAGCAGGATGGTGGATCTGAAACTGCGTTCTGTATGGCTGGAGTGTGGATGCAGGTCCCCAGATTTGTGTCTGGAGAGTTTACTAGATACTCCCACATTCTTACAAAGATGTGCTGGGATGTTAAAAGTTAGTTTCTTATAGTACCTTCCCTTTTTAGTACATCTTGCTGTAGAAATTGGCCACACCATTGCATTACAAACCTCTAGTAAACTGTATGAGGGGAGAGGGGATGTAGTGCATGGATGAGGTGGGGAAACAAAGTCCAAAATACAGTAGGTGGATTGTACGCGGTCCAGAAATGTGCTGGACTAAGGGAGGTTGGTTGTAAAGTTATTTGAGAGTCCATATTATTATGTATGCTTGCCTATGTCTCATAGATAGACATAGCCTTTATCTTAAGCTATAGGAAAACACTCACAGCAGGCTGTATGGGTATGTCTACACTAGCAATTTAGGTCAACTTAAGGAAGCTTCCCGGCAAGAAGGGAGCCATGGGTCCTTTCTGCTGGGGACCGCGGCTCCCTTCTCAGCAGGGAGCTGCAGCTCTCCTCTGTGTCTACACTTGAAAAGTTAAGTCAACTTGTTAAGTCAACTTAACTTTTCAAGTGTAGACATACCCTATCTTAGGCTACACTGGTCCCTTAGGTTGACTTAAGGATGCTTAAGTTGACCTACAGAACTCTGTGTCCACACTGGGAGCTTGTTAAGTTGACTTAAGCGCATCCTTAAGTCAACTTAATAACACCACCTCTGAAGCCTTAAGTCGACCTTATTAAGTCAACTTAAAGCCAGTGTAGATGGGTATGTCTGCACTACAAGCTCTGTTAAGTCAACTTAACAAGGTCGACTTTAAGTCGACTTAACACAGTTGACTTAACAAGTGTAGACATTGCCTAGGAAAGCAGTAGACTTTGTAGATGCTAAGACAACAATCTGTTGATTCTACTAAGAATTTTGATCCAATCCTTGGTGCTATTAGCTGCAAACCTTTAATATAGTAGTAGCTCCAAGATAGGTAGTTGTATTTCAGGGAAGGGTATATTTTCCTAGTCTTCCTCTATAGGACATGAATCCATTCCACATGCAGATGTGTTACTCAGTCACCATAAGCTTGAAAACCTCTGTGGCATAGATAGCTGGCTTGTCATTTGTACCTTGGAATAGAATACCTCTTTCTTGTTCAGAAATCTCCAGCATTGTTATGTCCTCCAGATAATGGAATGCCTGAAAAGACTGATAAACTTTTGGTAGTAAGGCACCCTCCACCTCCAGGCTACAGTGGTCTGCAATTTTTAACATATAGCATTTGTAAGTTTCAGTTTTCATTGGCTATGTCTACACTTGCACTTTTAAGTCGACTTTAACTAAGTCGACTTAGTGTGTCTACACTTAAAATTAAAGTCGACTTAAAGGGGAACTTACAAAGTCGACCTAGAGCGTTCACACTGGATGCTCTAGGTCGACTTTGTGGGACTAGGGGGACCTTGGGCAGGTCCACGGTGGCAGGGGGGGAACCCCCTGTGTACAATGGGGCAAAGGGGTACAGGGACCCTGGCAAGGCATAGCCCTGTGTGTGATGCTGTCTGGATTTAGGGAAGCATTTATGATATTATTTTCAATGGATATCTCATAAATGCTCTATAATCCATAGGAACTATGTCATGTTTGGTATCAATAGAAAGGTAGTAAATTGCTGGAAATGATTATATAATTTATGTCTAGGAATTCTATTTTGATTAGAAGCTAAGAATTTGATGTTATATCCATACTTTAACTTGTGTCCTTCTGGACAAATGCCTTAGACGGAAGGGTGTGAACAACCATTGTCTCCTTAATGTAAAGGAATTTGCCAGGTGATATGGTCCCAGGGAGTATCCTGATGAGCCATTAAGGAGACAATGGTTGCTCACACCCTCCCATCTAAGGAATTTGTCCAGAAGGACACAAGTTAAAGTATGGATATAACATCAAATTCTTAACTTCTAATCAAAATAGAATTCCTAGACATAAACTATACAATCATTCCCAGCAAATTACTACCTTTCTATTGATACCAAACATGACATAGTTCCTATGGATTATAGAGCATTTATAAGATATCCATAGAAAATAATATCATAAATCCTTCCCTAAATCCAGACAGTGTCACTCCGTGCCCACATGCCCTGCCCTTTGGGGGGCATGCCAGGCTCCCCCTGTGCCTTAGGTCGAGTAAAAAGCAGGTATAATAACGTTGACTTAATTTTCATTAAGTCGACTTTATTTTCCTTAAGTCGACTTTAGCAAAGTGTAATGAAGACGCAGAGCCAATTAAGTCGACTTAAGCCAAGCTTAAGTCGACTTAATTTGCCAGTGTAGATGCAGCCATTGTGTGCACAGTTTTCACTCAGTTTCATCTATGAAGCTTTGGCTAACTGCAGCATTTCTCTCCTCTGAGAATATACAGAATCTGAGCTTTCCAACATATCATTTTTTTTTGGCTTAAGTCTTAAGGTACTTAAGTCCACAGGTAGGCTGCATCTAAACTGGTAAATTAAGTCGACTTAAGCTTGGCCTAAGTCGACTTAATGTGCCCTGCGCCTACACTACACTTTGCTTAAGTCGACTTAAGCAGCTTGCTTAAGTCGACTTAAGCAAAATAAAGTCGACTTAATGAAAATTAAGTCGACTTTATTAAACCACCTTTCTACTCGACCTAAGGCTTTATTCAACTTTCTAAAGTCGAATTAAGCCAGTGTAGCCCTGGGGTAGCCTTAAGTTGACTTAGGGCTACCCCAGGACTACACCAATGCCCTCCCTGCCGGGGGGGACACAGGGGGAGCCTGGCATGCACCCCAAAGGGCAGGCATGTGGGCACAGTGTGACACTGTCTGAATTTAGGGAAGCATTTATGATATTATTTTCTATGGATATCTCATAAATGCTATAATCCATAGGAACTATGTCATGTTTGTTATCAATAGAAAGGTAGTAATTTGCTGGGAATGATTATATAGTTTATGTCTAAGAATTCTATTTTGATTAGAAGTTAAGAATTTGATGTTATATCCATACTTTAACTTGTGTCATTCTGGAGAAATGTCTTAGAAGGGAGGGTGTGAACAACCATTGTCTCCTTAATGTTTAGGAATTTGCCAGGTGATATGGTCCAGGGCAGTAAACTGATGAGCCATTAAGGATACAATGGTTGTATTCTTTATGTCCTCAGTGGCTCATCAGGATACTCCTGGGACCATTCTACCTGGAAAATTCCTAAACATTAAGGAGACAATGGTTGTTCACACCCTCCCGTCTAAGACGTTTCTCCAGAATTACACAAGTTAAAGTATGGATATAACATCAAATTCTTAACTTCTAATCAAAATAGAATTCCTAGACATAAACTATATAATCATTCCCAGCAAATTACTACCTTTCTATTGATAACAAACATGACATAGTTCCTATGGATTATAGTATTTATGAGATATCCATAGAAAATAATATCATAAATGCTTCCCTAAATCCAGACAGTGTCACACACAGGGCTCTGCCCTGCCAGGGTCCCTGTCCTCCTTTGCCCCATTGTACACAGGGGGTGCTCCCCCCCGCCACCTGCCCAAGGTCCCCCTAGCCCCACAAAGTTGACCTAGAGCATCCAGTGTGGACGCTCTAGGTCGACTTTGTAAGTTCCCCTTTAAGTCGACTTTAATTTTAAGTGTAGACACAAGTTAGACTTAGTTAAAGTCGACTTAAAAGTGCAAGTGTAGACATAGTCGTAGTTTTCTCTGAGGATGCACTGAACCATTTTTGAAGTACTTTTATAATAATATACTGTCTGATGTCTGTTTTCAGGTCCTTCCATCTCTGCAGCTCAGCTACACTTCAGCACGAGCCTGGGATTTTGAATGGTCTCAGAGTGTTCAGAGAGGAATCATTTCAGTGATTAACTTCATGGTGGATATCCTGGACAGGGCCAGGAAGTGGCTGCTATAACAAAGGAGTCAGGACTCATGCAAGTGGACAGGCACAAACAGGTAGCAGACCACAAGGAGAGACTTATAGTGTATGTGAGGATAGCTGCAGCACAGTTGTAGAGCACAAACATCTTTTGAGGGAGGAAGACATAATATAGCAGACTGACCTGTTTGAGAGGTTGCTTGCACAAGACTCACACCACATCCTAAGTTCCCTCCATGATACCATGTTCTTCAGACCAGGAATGCACTGGAAAATATCATATTTGTGGGGCCCATGCAACTGGGATTGTTTGCTAGTTGGATAGGGTACTTGTATGTCCAGCCCTTCTCCAGCCCCCTGTAAGAGTGTCAAAAGCATGATAAATCTTGTTTTGTTGGAAAGGGAGAATTGAGGCGGAGGTGGGGTGGGAGAGAGGGGGAGAAGTTACATGCAAAAAGAAGGGAAGTTTTTTGCAGTGGTTTCATTGTTTTGTACTGTTTAATGTGTTTTACATTTTATTTTATTACTGGTTTGGTATTAGTTTATTAGTGATGTTTTAATGAAAGATGGCCTCCCAGACAATGCTTTAATGTGTTGCTTTTGTTTCTGTAGTACAGCAACATTTACAAATAAAAACTTTTATTAAGAACATGGATTATCATTACATCATATGAGTATTTCAAAGATCAAGATAAGGATAGAGACAAGACAGGGCACAACTGGGAAGTTGTATCCAAAAGAAAATTTCTCAATATATCTGTTCAGATCAGTCCATAATGAAAATCCACAATTCATGTCATATAAAACAACATCCCTCTCACTGTATAAGTGGTCATTTTATCCATAATGATTAAATCATTCATGATAATAACATATCCCCCATTTGTAGTGTACATCAACAGTACTCATTTACTGTAAAAGTTGCTGTACAAATACATCCATAAACATACTATTCTCCCTCTTCCAAACATCCATGCAAGTCCATAATATAGGTGCACAATGCATTCCTGATATCTCTTGCCCATGTACAGGTGCCCATCCCTGCTCCAGCCATGACAGGTGCACTTTCTGCGTAAGTGTACCAGTTTAGCAGTCCATTACTGGGGAAATGGTTCACCTTTGGATTCATAAAGGCTGTGAAGTGCACAGCAATCCACAATTCACACGTCATTGATTACACTGGCATCCAAACAGTCCGGGTAAACAGCACCAGCAGAATTTCCATCTGTCAAATGTACATTCATCCACCCTTCTGTACCTACCAAGAATGCAATTAAACTTTCTTTTTCCAGGGCTTCTGAGATCAGAGTATGCTCTCATGATCCAAGTAAAAGGGGATATGCAGGTGAATAACAAAGGGGACAGTTACTCCATTTATAACAATGTCATTTGATAGGACTCATGCCCTAGTCTGTGTATGAAGGTAGACTCCTAATCAGCAGAAAAACTATGCCACCATGAATATCTCCAGTGCAGTCCATGATGCAGTCATAAATCTGCCTCTATCATCCACAAGGGCTTTAATAACAGTGGAGTAATACCCTTTTTCTACTCATGTGCTCTTTGAGGAGGTCAAACTATGGGCACGATGTCCATTAATGGCTCTGGTGCAATTTGGAAATTGCAATATATCAAAGCAAGAAATTATTTTGGGGAACTGTTTATGTCCATCATCTTTGGCGAAATCACAGATCTGATTGATTGCCACAAAAACCTGTGCCTCCACTTTAAATACAACGCACTTTCCAACATCAGACTGGTTAGCAATGGACCTGCAGCAGTCTGGCAGTATCCAGCTTCCAGATGGTTACAGAAACCCTCTTCTGAACCATCATGTCAGTCCCCATGAAAGTGTTGTGATGATGGAGGGTGGGTTAAGCTGCTCACAAAGTGCCAGAAATGTAGCTTTCTTTATGCCAAAGTTCTGGTGCCACTGGTGGAAATCTCACATTCTCATGATGATGTGGTCTCATCAGTGTATGCTAGGAATCTTCTCCAGAAGAAACCATCTATAACTAGATTCTACCATGTCTGTATCTGACTTCAATGTGTGCCTTTGGTAGGTCAGAAAACACAGCCAAAATGGCCAGCAGCATTTTATGGATGCTTGGCTCATTTCCTGAGATAGAAGAGAAAGCCCAGACAAGACAAATTCTTCAAATGGTGACTCCTCTGTGTTGTGATTTCTGGTTTCCAGTAGTCTACAGTCTCAGAAGATGGCTTAGCTGGATGTGTTGGCATGCTGTGATAACTTCCTGCACAGTGCTGAGGGTCAGACTGTCTAGTTTTCCCACAGTTCTCCAGAAACAATGGGCTAGAGCTCAGTGGGACTAGAAGACCTGGGATAGCTTGGTTTGACTTGGATCTGTATAAGTACAATGAGTCCACAAGAATTTAAGTAAATTAACTTAAAAGGTTTGCTCTTACAGTGCTTAACTATATTGTTTTCCAGAAGGTTCCAGATATTTCTAGGATATTTATGGCCTGTATAAAAACTACATGTTCAGGCTTGAGTTTCTGAGGTTTTGTTTGTTTGTTTGTTTGTTTTGTTCTGTTCTGTTTTTTTAGGGGGGTGTTTTGTTTTGTTTTGGGTTTTTTGTTTTTGTTTTGTTTTAAAACAGAAATTACTGAAAATACAGTTTTACTGTCACAGAGCTCACATCAAAAGCAAAACAAACAAGGAGTCCTGTGGCACATTTAAAGACTAACAAATGTATTTATCACTTTGTGATACGCTTTAAAGATGGGGAACTTACAGAATGGGAGGAAATTAAATGCAGGGAAATGTATGACACAGGATCAAAATAGGCTGTAACAGCACATCAAAATAGGTGTTGTGATTCAAACACTGGGGAACAGTATATAGAGGAAGGTGAGGTCAAATCACCTGTTGTAATGAGAAAATTTGAAGATAGTTTATACCTTCAAGTCAGCAGCACTGCTGTGGGTACCTGCATGGCCCCACAATATGCCAACATGTTTATGGCTGACTTAGAACACCGCTTCCTCACATCCCATCTAAAAGCACCTCTACTTTACTTACGTTACATCGAGGATATCTTTAACATCTAGACCCACAGTAAGGATGCCCTTGAAGTTTTCTACAAAGATTTCAACAATTTCTACTCCTCAATCAAATTTAGCCCGGAAAACTCCACACAAGAGGTCCACTTTCTGGACACTACAGTGCAAATTAGAGATGGACACATAAACACCACTCTATACCGAAAACCTAATGATTGCTATAGTTACCTACATCCCTCGAGCTTTCATCCCAGACACACTACACGATCCATTGTCTATAGTCAAGCCCTAAGATATAACCGTATTTGCTCCGATCCTTCAGACAGAGACAAACACCTTCAGAATCTCCATCAAGCATTCTTAAAACTACAATACCCACCTGCTGAAGTGACGAAACAGATCGACAGAGCCAGATGGGTACCCAGAAGTCAACTACTACAGGAGAAGTCCAAGAAAGAAAACAGCAGAACACCACTGGTCATCACCTACAACCCCCAAGTCAGACATCTACAGCACATCATCAAGGATTTACAACTATTTTACATGACAAACCCTCACTCTCTCAAGCCTTGGGAGACAGACCTCTCCTCGCTTACAGACAGCCCCCAACCTTAAACAGATTCTCACCAGCAACTACAGACCAAATAACAGAAACATTAAAGCAGAAACATGCCCCCTGCAACAAACCACATTGGCAACTTTGCCCATATATTTACACAAAAGACACCAACATAGGACCTAATCAAGCCACCTACTACATCAAAGGGCTCATTCACTTGCTCTTCTACCAATGTGATTTATGCCATCGTCTGCCAGAAATGCTCCCCCCCCCCCCGCCTTATATATTGGACAAACAGGACAGTCTATGCGCAAAAGAATAAATGGACACAAGTCTGACATCAGAAATCACAACCAAAACCAAAGGGGAACACTTCAGTCTCCCTGCTCACTCCATTGATGACTTGTTAATAGCAATACTCAAACAAATTAATAACAAATCATAGCTTCAAAGAGAAACTGCAGAATTGGAACTTATATGTAAATTTGACTCCATTGTCTCAGGGTTAAACAGGGACTATGGATTTTTTTTTCTCATTACAATAGGTAAGTTGACCGCACCTTCCTCTATATGCTGTTCTCCAGTGTTTGAATCTTAACAACTATTTTGATTTGCTGATACAACTTGATTTGATCCTGTGTCATACATTTCCCTGCATTTAATTTCTTCCCATTCTGTAAATTCCCCATCTTCAAAGCATCTAGTGAAGTGAAATTTTCTCCCATGAAAGCTCATGTGTAAACAAATTTGTTAGTCTTTAAAAGGGCCACAGGACTCCTGGTTTGTTTTGCTGACCAAGACTAACATGGCTATCCCTTTGTAACTTGTCATCAAAAATAAAATCACCCTATGTTGTGAACATTTCTTACCTTCAGCCTTATGTCATCATTGTCTGTGTGTTTTTCAAGAGGTATTCTATAAACAAATGATTTATCATCTTAACTGATATGAAAATAATATAGGGCGCTATTTTGAAAATCTAACTCTGCATAAGTTTTTGTGTCTGAGCTCCACACACATGAATAAATAAAATGAAGTGTGTGTTTATGCAGACTGTTGCCCCACAATTATGATAGTCTGATCTAATCAAAATTGGGGCCCTGTGGTATACTAAAAAAACAGAAAGCTAAAGGCTGTTCCTGTCCTGAACAAAATATCATCTAATTTAAGACAAATTTCAGAAAGTTAAAGGTAGTTTAAATTTCTTGAAAGAAAAATATTTGTCTTGAAAAAATAGATTTAGTGAGGAATAAATCATTTTTGCAGAAATATCTAATTTTAGATCTTTGAAAAAAGTGAAACAAAATCAGGGAAAATACATAAATTTTGAAAATTTTGTTTTAAATTTCTCATTTTGAGATTATGTATATGTCCCCATCTTATTTTTTTTTTCCCTTTCCTCCTTTGAATAGTGTAAAGAGTAAAGGAAAACATTGTCTTTTTAAAGTAACACAACTTTTAAAACAACTTTTTGGTCATGTTTTAAACTTTTACTCTCTTTAAAATGAGGCCCAATCAGTACAGAGTAGAGTGGAAGAATTACTTCTCGGGTCTTTCTTACAACACTCCAACCAATACATCCCAGTATGATTGCTTTTTTTGTAATACTATTGACTCATTTAGGCTATGTCTACACTAGGAAAAGTTAGGTCAACTTTGTTAAGTCAACTTAATAAGGTTGACTCAACTTAAAGTCAACCTTATTAAGTCAACTTAACAAAGTGGTTACCCTGAACGGGGATTTAGTAAGTCGACCTAACTGCCCTTAAGTCGACTTAATAAAGTTAACTTAAGGGTTAATCCATGTCCACCCTGTGCTTAAATCGACCTAAGGAGTCGAATTAAGGGTTAGGTCGACCTAACCTGCAGTTCTTACTAAGTCAATTTAAGCTTTCATTAAGTCGACTTCAGGAATTTCTTAAGTCAACTTAATGAAAGCCCAGTGTGGGCGGGGAGTAATTTAGGTCAATTTAAGGCTCCTTAAGTCAACTTAAATTGCCAGTGCAGACATACCCTTAGTTTGGAATCCAGTATGACCCCTAGATCTGTCTCAGCAGTACTTCTTTCTCTGGAGTCATTTCCCATTGTGTGTGTGTGTGTGCGCGTGCGCATGCACGCGTGCAACTAATTCTTTCTTCCTAAGTGGAATACTTCACCTTTGTCCTTCTTTTAATTTCATCTTATTTACTTCAGACCATTTCTCCCATCTGTCCAGATCATTTTGAATTTTAATCTTATCCTTCAAAGTACTTGTAATCTCTTCCAGCTTGATATTACCCATAAACTTTATACATGAAGTTTCCATGCCATTATCTAAATCACTGATGAAGATATTGAACAGAACTGGACCTAGACTTTATCCCTGCAGAATCCCACTTCATATATCTTTCCAACTTGACTGTGAATCATTGATAACTACTCTCCAGGAACAGTTTGCAACCAGTTATGCATCCATCTTATAGTAGCTCTATTTGAGTTATATTTCCCTAGTCTGTTTATGAGACAGTCATATAAGACAGTATCAAAAACCTCACTAAAGTCAGGATATACCACATCTACCCCTTCCTCCTAATCACAGTGCTCGTTACCTTGATAAAGAAAGCTATTAGGTTGGTTTGACATGATTTGTTCTTGATTAATCCATGTTATTACTTATCACCTTATTATCTTCTAAGTGCTTGCAAACTGATTTCTTAACTATTTATTTGCTCCATTATCTTTCTGTGTACTGAAGTTAAGAAGTCTGGTGTGTAATTCCCTTGGTTGTCCTTATTTACATTCTTAAAAATAGATAGGCACTATATTTTCCCTTTTCCAAGCCTCTGGACTATCTCCCATTTTCCTTGATTTTTTTTTCAAAGAAAATCCTCAGTCAGCTCCTTAAGTATTCTAGGATGTATTTCATCAGGCTGACTCAGACACACCATGTCACTTGAAGAAATTTAACCAGTCTATCTAATTTTTAACCACCCTCTCCCCCACTCACCTATTTTAAGCTCTGATCCTATTTCAGTTTCATTGGCTGTCATTATGTTAGATACTAGTCTTTATTGGTGAAAACTGAAACAAAAATCATTGAGCAGTTCTGCTGTTTCCGCATTCTCTGTTACTGTTTTTTTCCCTTCTCATTGAGTAATGGGCCTACCCTGGCATTGGTCTACCTCTTGCTTCTAATGTATTTGTGGATTTGAAGAGCAAGGGTGATAGTAACAGTGAATTACATGTGATGAAAAACTATTTTTTTTGCACATGAGATAGCATCAGGTCATACAAAGACTTTTTGGTTTGTTTGCTTGCTTTTTTAAACAAGATATAATAGAAATGAAATAGTTGTTGGTGATCCCTTTATGTTATAACTTCTAGTTCTTCTGTTCGTTAATCTTCCAATTCATTTATAAGAAAAAAAGAAAAGAATCAGCAAAGATAGCATCAATAGTCCATACTGTCTCTATTGTCCCTTATGGAAAATGGAAGCTAATTGAACATGCAATATTTCAGTATTATGGACAGTTTGATTCCTCTGTCCATCAGATGTGAAAAGTGAATATGATTTAGTTTGAATCACTATTTGCATCTTTAAGTGCTCTATAGATGAGAATTTTTAAATAAATGCAATATAATTTGCTTTACTGAATCATGATAATCTATAAATATCTGCAACCACACATATTAGATTTGGGACTCCTAAAGTCAATCTGCTTGCATACTTTTCACTCATATTAACAGCAGCTCCATATTGGGACTGAGTATAGGATATGGATCCTACAATGGTATGTTAAAATATAAATCAGCAGGACACAGGATGTAGTGCAGTGACATTTGAAAATGGATAGATGGACTCTTCCACCAGTGACTCCTGAAGAGAGAAAGATAAGGGCTCTCTCTTCAAACTTTATGAACAGGTAGTGCCTGATTATCTTGCCTTCTTTGTGAGACTTTTGGCATCTGGCTTTAGATTACCAATTCCACGGTGGTAGAAGAGGACACTCCATCAGTAGGACTTCTCTTCCTCAGTTGGCTCTCTTCTTCCTGGTTGTTAGGGAACCTGAAGAGCTCTGTGTGGCTCAAAAGCTTGTCTCTCTCACCTACAGAAGTTGGTAAAATAAAGGCTATGTCTACACTTAGAAAGTTAAGTGGACTTTATTAAGTCGACTTTATTAAGTCAACTTTAAGTTGACATTATTAAGTCAATGTAGAGAGTCTACACTAGATTCTTAAGTCGACTGGGGGGGGTACATTGTGGGAAGTGTGCCAGCAGAGAAGGTCCCTCCAACCCCCTGCCACTCCTTTAAAAGAGGAAGTGAGCTCAACATCTTCCCAATTGTGCCTGGCAACATGGATCCTGAGCAGGTCATGGACCAATCTCTTCTCCAGAGATCTGTCAGGCAGCTGTGTGACACCTGCCAGCTATTGGCAAGGCTTCTTTGGCTTTGGAGCAGGCTTTGCTGGCAACCCGCCAGCATGGAGGCAGACGATAGCCTGCCCCCTACCTTGCTGCCACAGCAAGCTGCCGCGCTCACAACAGTGCACTCCGTACCTCATCGCTTCTGGGCATGTGAGGCCAGCAGCGACTGGTGGGAGTGGATTGTCCTCACCACCTGGGATGACTACCTGTGGCTGCAGAACTTTATGATGAGCAAGCAGACCTTCCTCGAGCTAGTCCACAAGCTCACCCCAGTTCTGCAGCTCAGGGACACCTGACTACAACCTTCCCTGCCCGTGGACAAGAGAGTGGCCATCGCCATGTGGAAGCTGGCAACCCTGGATTCCTACCACTTCGTGGGCCAGCAGTTCGGCATCAGGAAGGCCACCATGGGGATCGCTCTCGTGCAGGGTAATCAACCAGGTCCTGCTAACCTGCCTCGTCATCCCAGGCAACCTGCACGACCGCCTTGCTGGCCTCACTGGCCTTGGCTTCCCTAACAGTGGGGGCATTGTGAACGCCACCCACATACCCATCCAAGCCCCAGAACACCACGCCAGGGACTATGTCAACCGGAAGGGGTACTCTATGGTCCTGCAGGCCCTTGTGGACCAGCGAGGGATGTTCCAGAACATCTGCATGGGCTGTCTGGGGAAGGCACACGATGCATGTATCCTGTGCAGCTCCTGTACAGGCGCATGCAGGTGGGCACCTTCTTCCCTGACCACACCATCACCATAGGGGACGTGCAGGTGCCCATACTGATCCTGGCAGATGCCACCTATCCTTTGCTCCCCTGGCTTATGAAGCCATACATGGGCCCCATGGATGACAGCAGGGACCTCTTCAATTGAAGGCTCAACCGGTGCCACAGCATCATCGAGCATGCTTTCGGCCATCTGAAGACTCGCTGGAGGGCCCTCCTGACCTACCTGCAGCTCAGTGAGGGCAACCACCTAGAGGTGGTCAGCACATGCTGTTGCCTGCACAACCTCTTTGAGCTTCAGAGGGAAAGGGCCACCCATGTATGGAAGGCTGAAGCCGAGTGACTTGCGTGCAGTATGAACAGCCCGACAACACCCTGCCCCCGACACAGCGGGCCCAGTGGCAAGCACAGGTCATCCAGGATACACTTAGGGCCCATTTTGCCAGTGATGAGCACTGAGAGATGGGCCTGCTATCAGGCCCTGTCACCTCCACCACCTACCCATGCCTGCACCCCCACCACCATGCACCCATCTCCCCCCGTCCCCAAACCAATAAGATGCATGACAGAACACATAATGGTGTACAGGGTCTTTATTCAGAGGGGAGAACTGGGGGTTGGGGGCTATGGGGGTTGGAGGGTTTGGGGGGCATCAGGAGGGTCAGGGGAAGAGAGGAGGTTTGGGGGGAGTCAAGAGGGTTGTGGGGAGTGAGGGGGGTCGGGGGGAGTGGCCAGTGCTAGCAGCCTCCGGAAGATGGGTCCCGGGCCTGCAGACTTCCTCCCTGTGTCCTGGCCCGTTGGCGAGGGGGACTGCCTCTGGGGTGCAGGGCAGGGCCCTGAGGGAACAGGCACTCCTCCAGGTTCTCCAGGAACTGGGTCTGTCGCTCCATCAGGTCAAGCGACCTCTCGAGCAGCCTGTGCTTGACCCTCTGCATCCCCTGCTCAACCATCCAGTGGGCATCCTCCCGCTCTTCCTGGGCCATCAGTCGTGCCTCAGTCCACTCAGCAATGCAAATCAGCTGCTCGAACTGCTCGTCCCTGGAGCATGGTGCCCTCTTCTTCCTCCTGGTTGGGGCTGGTGGGGCCCCAGGAGTGCCATGGGTCAAGACTGCACGGTCTGCTGGGGAGAAGCAAAGAACAGAGTTCCTCCTATTAGCTGGTGCAGTGTGCAGCCTGACAGCAGCTGCTGTCCCCTGACCATTCCCCTGCTTCCCAATCCCTGTTCCTTGGGACAAGGACCCCTTGGTACATGCCAGAGTGCTGTGCTGCCCAGGTCTGGTGCAGTGCCCACAGTGGTGACCTGGAGGCAGCCCTGCCTCAGGGGTCTGTCCTGAGGCCAAGTGCCACCAGTGTTGGGTACATGCTGTCTGGCATTGGTGTTCCCACCTATGATCCCCGCACCCCAACTCAAGACATGCCACTATATCCCTCGCTTCCAGGTCTCCCCCCCCTCTCCACACAGCCCCCATCCCCTCTGCCCCGTAGGAGCACCTTCCCCCCCAGACCCTGCCTGTCCCTGGGCCGTGTTCCCCTGCAGTCCCTGTCCCACAGGCATGCCCAGCCCTGCTCGCAGGAAGGGAGGGAGAGAGGGAGGGAGCACTCACCAACAGGTGCAGCAGGTGTCTGTGGCACTGTCCCCTCACCTGGGTCGTCTTTGGTGGGGGGAACCTGCTCCTCTCCCTCGTCCTGTGAGACTGGGTCTACCATCGGGGCAGGGATCAGCTCCAGGCTGGCAACTAGCTCCAGGACTGGTGAGATGCCTTCCTTTTCCTGCTGGGCGCTGGCCTCCCCCTGCTCCAGCACCACAGTCTCGTCCACTGAGCCCTCCTCCTGGTTATCGTTGAGGGAGGAGGGCTCGGCAAAGTCAATCATGTGGGCTGGCAGGCTGCCACTCTCCTGCCCCAGAAAGGCATCCAGCTGCTTGTAATACCAGCAGCTGGTGGTGGGGGTTGCCCGTGTCTGGATCATCGCCTCCTGGGCCTTGTGGTACACATGCTGCAGGTCCTTTATTTTCACCCGGACCTGCTGGGTGTCCCGGGTGTGGTTCTTGGCATCCAGGGCCTAGGAAATGGAAGCATATACCTCCCGGCTGTGATGGCTGCCCAACTGAGAGGTGATTGCCTCATCCCCCCATATGGCCAGCAGATCCAGGATTTCCTGGTGGCTCCAGGATGGGGACCACCTGCGGTGCTGGCTCTGCTCTGCCATGCTCTAAAGCAGCAGGTCTAGCCAGCTCTGGGGAGCAGGGTGGTCAGGGGTGAGTCCTGCCCTGTGGTTGGCCAGGGCAAGCTCTTCCTGTGCCAGAAACTCTGGGAGAGAGGTCAGGGAGGTAGGTCTGGAGAGCACTTAGGTCCACTTAGGGCTACTCCCTTTCTAAACTGGCTTATGTTGACTTAACGCTTAAGTCGACCTAAAAGGAGGTGTTATTAAGTCAACTTAAGCTTTCATTAAGTCGACTTAAGGAGCCACTTAAGTCGACTTAATGAAAGCCCATTGTATATGGGGAGTAAGTTAGGTTGACTTAAGCCTCCTTAAGTCGACCTAACTTGTAAGTGTAGACGTACCCAAAGATATCTCCTCACCCATCTTGTCTCTCTAACAATACTACTACACTGTAGGTAACAAAGCTCCTAGCCCAAGAGATAAGATACCTTTAGATCTCTGTGGTATTCAGTTAGATGTGAAATAGCTTGTTTCCTAAGTTAGATAGAGATTAAAAATGATTGTCACAGAGATGGGAGACATGGCCTTCTGGATACAGAACTGGAAGAGTGTTGGTCATAAACAGATAAATGCTTTAGAGGAATTAGAAGCAGTCTTCTGGTGCCAAGGAGGTCCATGAAGTTTTTGTGGGATAAGTGTGACAGCCACTCTTTCTGACAGATGGAGCTTTATTATATGTGCAAAAGCTGACCTATTTTTTTGAGCATAAACTTCATTCCACTATGAGCATAATAGGTGTGTCTACACTGAAAACTTAGATCGACTTAAGGACGCTTAAGTCAATGTACATAAAGCCATGTCCACACTGGGCTGTTATTAAGTCGACTTAAGCGCTTCCTTAAGTCAACTTAATAACAGCTTAAGTCAACTTAATAACACCACCTGTGAAGGTCGACTGAAGCCTTAAGTCAACTTTTTAATTTGACTTAAAGCCAGTGTGGATGGCTGTGTCTACTGTTAAGTTGAGTTAACAAGGTCAACTTAAGTTGATAAGTGTAGGCACTCTGTTAAGTTGACTTAATAGAGTCGACTTAACTTTACAAGTGTAAACATAGCCAATGTCAAGTTGAAGAAACTCCTACATAGATACTTGCCTTTGATGGTCTATTGAGAGAAACTCTCATTGAAAAAAAGGTATGCCCGAATGGCACCTCTGCAAAACAACTATAGCCAAATTAAATCTTGCTCAGATAAAATAAGTAAAATCTAAATTGGCATAATAAAAAAGCATGAACAATCAATACACATGCTAAATTTACACCAAAGAGTAGAGACACTTATTTAAATGATTAAACATATAGTACTCACATAGTTTTTCTGAGGTTCTAGTTCTAGGTTTCTAAAATATCACTGCAATTCATTAGAGGACAGAAGATTCAAAATTGTTATTCAATTTTTATTAATATTTGTCAAAAGCATTAGCACCCTGTAGCCTATAAAGATGATGTTTTCTTATGTTTATATAGCAATGTGAGTAAGCCCAGAAATCTATTTCCTAAAATAGGCTTGACAATAGTCAAGCAAGATTTGGTAAAATACGAGTAAAGTGAAGTGAGATAATTCAGAGACATGTTAGAGAAAAGTTGGGCATACCCCCAGGTCATATTGTGAACAGGTTTTGATCTTAACTGGTTTTTACAAGTGTTTTAGATTAAAAAAATTGTTTTGGAAAATGCTCTCTATATTGATAGTATTGGTATGACATTTACACATATACAATTTAAAGAAGAGCTTCATGTTAAATAGTCAATAAGAAAGTAGAAATATTTAGATATGGTTAAAAGATGGATTTAATGTTAAATAAGGTACATTAGTTAAACTGATAATAAAAAGGGTAGCATACTAGTTTTAGATAAACATGCTTTACCATCATCAGTATATTATCAGAGAAAGGATTACATCAATTCTGCTTATTTAGGGACTTATCCCTAAATGCATTATTTCACCTTAGAATATAGTGCATGGTTATGGTGTAATTCCTGTTTGCTTAACTAACTATTTTATGTTAAATAGAGTTTTTAATTTGACCACTCATGTCATTCACAATCCTCTACTAAATTAAATTATCTGTGTCTTCCTTGGAGGCTCCAACTTTTAAAAATAAGGAATAAAGCCCAAACTGAATTATTTAATTACTACTTGCAAACACGTACAACTCCCTTCTGGACAAACATAGTGCAGAAACACCCTACCTCAGTTTCCCTTTCACTCAAATCTCTTTAAAAAATCCATACAAGTCACATAGTCAACAAATGCCTCCTTCTGAGGCATCCTACACAAAGTCTTTCCCTAAAAAACCCCTCAAACTTATGAACTCTCTATCTCACTTCCAGTTAAATCCACTTTCTCCTCCTTGGGGGTTGTCTTCCTGTTCCCTCAGCCCCTCTTACCTTGAGTTTTGTTGTTCCCACTGTTGTCTTCCCCCTGCTGACTCAGGAACCTTCTTGTTCCCTGCAGGTATTTGCCAACAACCACCTACAACTGTCTCCCCAATTAGAAGGGCCAAGGCGCTTCCTTTAAGCCTTATTGAGCAACTGGTAATTACTGTAGGTGAACCGCATACACTACCTCTTAAATGGGCTAAGCAGCCTATGACATTCTCTTACTTGATTCTTTTATTCTTTGGTCAGACCCATTCTGATGTATACTGAGGTAATATGAACAACAGCCATTCCGCTTTGAAAATTTTGGCACATTTTTGTAGATTGAATGTTTATGTGAATCAAATTATTTAATTTGGTCTGTGTGTTTAATATGAATGCAAACTGCAGTGCCCTGGATTGTTTCTAATCAGCATTAGAGATGTGCCAAACTGTCAACAGCTCCTGAGCAATACGAATGCCATAGTTCTTCACACTCTTTTGAGTGCATATCAATCATTTGAAAATAACATTTTTTTTTTCAGAATGAGCTGTCACTATCAATTTGAATAGTGGCTGTTCAACTGGAATTTATCCAATTTTCTAGCAAGCCATTTGGTTCATTATATCATGAACCAAAATGACTTGCAAAAGCAGATTCTTTACACACTGTTTGCAAGACAAACATATATGAATAAGAGTTCCAGGCTTGCTTTGCCCAGTTAAGATATTTAACACTCAACTTAACAATTAAAAAAAAATATATTTATTAAAAAAGGGTATCCTGACACTTTATGCCGATAGACTACAGTAAAATAAAACCCTTCTAATACATTTTTGGTGTAATATTTTGAAATCAATAATTTGTGGACCATTTAGGAGTTACAAGCAGTCTCTCTGAATCAAATATTTTGTTATTCTAGACCAATATACGGAATAATCCATATAACCTTAATAAATTTGGCATACAAAAATTAATATTCAAATTCAAAGTGAGAATAAATAGCTTGCCCAGTAAAATAATAATATACCTTGTCACAATATAGTCAATCGATTAAAAATAATTAACTTCTCAACCTTATCTTTCTAATATAACTTCTTGAATTTAGGCTATGTCTACACTTATAAATTTAGGTCGACTTAGCATGTCCACACCTAAATTTAAAGTCGACTTAGGGGGGACCCTACAAAGTCGACCTAGAGCGTCCACACTGGACACCTAGGTCAACTTCTAGGGGCTAGGGGGACCTTGAACAGGTCCAAGGTGGCAGGGGGACACCCGTTGCCAAGTGCCAGGGGGCTCAGCCTTTGCCCCATTGTACCTGGATACAATGGGGCAAAGGGGGACAGGGACCCTGGCATAGGGTCAGGGTGGGCAGGGCTCTGCCCTGTCCTCTGGGGGGGCATGCCAGGCTCTCCCTGTGCGACCCCCCTGGCAGAGAGGGCAGTGGGGGAGTCCTGGAGAGCCCTAAGTCGACTTAGAGTCGACTTAGAGTTACTCCACATCTGCACTGGCTTAACTCGACTTTAGAAAGTCGACTTAAGCCTAAAGTCGACTTTCAACTAGGTTTAACAAAGTCAACTTAAATTTCCTTAAGTCGACTTAAGCAAGCTGCTTAAGTTGTCTTAAGAAAAGTGTAGTGTAGACGCAGAGTAAATTAAGTTGACTTAAGCAAGCTTAAATTGACTTAATTTACAAGTGTAGATGCACCGTTAGACATTTTCAAAGAGACATTTAAAAAAATTGAGATATATAATAATCATCTTCTTTCTAAACAGGAGTTTTCTTCTACCATCTTGTCATAACAGATGATATTTTACTTTCTTTATCTTCCTTTCCAATATTTGATAATTGTTATTTTTTCAGACTTTCACTTCAGAAAAAAAGATATATTTTTACCTACTATTGAAAGTATGATAACAAAGAGCATTTGTTATCTCCCTACCAAGAACATACACTCCTTTCTTTGAATTTCACTGCACCTCAAAAAGTAATGGGAAGACGAATAAATAAAAATATATCCCCAAGAAATATATTGGCTATACAAATCTCTCTCTGGATCTCCCAGAAGGATTCTAACTCAGTTTCTTCTATTGTTTTCTGTCCCATTTTTCTGTAGCCACACTTGATGTTTTATATGTAGACTACATTGGATATATTGAAGTACCTTTAGCTATATAATTCTTTTGTTTCAAAGTCATGGTTTCATTAATAAGGGCCAGATTTTGACCCTACCTAGAGCAGGAGTGGTCAGATCTTTTCCTAGCACCTGAATGGACTTCCAGTATCTAGGCTCCAGTATCCTGACTTTCCATTGACTTCAGTGGGCTTTGGCCTGGCCTCAAGTAGACTCATAGACTTTAAGGTCAGAAGGGACCAGTACGATCATCTAGTCTGACCTCCTGCAAAATGCAGGCCTCAAGACCTTACCCATCCACTCCTGCAATAGGCCACCAACCTATGACTGAGTTATTTACCTCCTTAAATCATGATTTAAGGACTTAAGATACAGAGAATTCACCGGTAGGTGAACCATGCCCTGTGCTACAGAGGAAGGCGAAAAACCCCCAGAGCCCAGGCCAATCAGCCCTGGGGGAAAATTCCTTCCCGACCCCAAATATGGCAGTCAGTTAAACCCTGAGCACGTGGGCAAGTCTCAACAGCCAGTTATCCAAGAAACAATTCTCTGTAATAACTCAGAACCCACCCCACGTACTCTCCCCTCTTAGGCCACTTGTAAATCCACCACACGTAGCCAAATATCAGTCAATTTCCAAAATAGGGTAATCATACCATCCCCTCCATAAATTTATCAAGCTTAGATTTGAAAGCAGTTATGGTTTTTGCCCCCACAACTCCCCTTGGAAGGTTATTCCAGAACTTTACACCTCTAATGGTTAGAAACCTGCATCTAATTTCAAGCCTAAATTTCTTGATGGACAGTTTATAACCATTTGTTCTGGTGTCCACATTGGTGCTGTACTCAAATAATTCCTCTCCCTCCCTGATGTTAATCTCTCTGATGTATTTATAGAGAGCAATCATATCCCCCCTCAGCCTTCTTTTGGTTAAGCTAAACAAGCCAAGCTTCTTGAGTCTCCACTCATAAGGCAGGTTTTCCACTCCACAGACCATCCTTGTAGCCCTTCTCTGCACCTGTTCCAATTTGAATTCATCCTTTTTAAACATTGGGGACCAGAACTGCACACAGTATTCCAGATGGGGTCTCACCAGTGCCTTGTACAGCGGCACTAACACCTCCCTGTCTCTACTTGAAATACCTCTCCTGATACATCCTAGAACCGCATTAGCTTTTTTCACAGCCACATCACATTGGCGGCTCATAGTCATCCTATGATCAACCAGAACTCCCAGATCCTTCTCCTCCTCAGTCTGTTCCAACTGATGTGTCCCCATCTTATAGGAAAAATGCTTGTTGTTTGTCCCTAAATGCATGACCTTGCACTTCCCATTATTAAATGCCATCCTGTTCTTGATACTCCAGTTTACAAGGTCATCCAGATCTTCCTGTATGGTATCCCGATCCTTCTCCGTATCGGCAATACCTCCCAACTTGGTGTCATCCGCAAACTTTATTAGCACATTCCCGCTTTTTGTGCCAAGGTCAGTAACAAAAAGGTTGAACAAGATTGGTCCCAAGACAGATCCCTGAGGGACTCCACTGGTAACTTCCCTCCAGCTTGACAGTTCACCCTTCAGTATGACCTGCTGTAGTCTCCCTTTTAACCAGTTTCTTATCCACATTACTATATTCATATTAATCCCCATCTTCTGTAACTTAACTAATAACTCCCTATGTGGAACTGTATCAAATGCCTTGCTGAAATCTAAGTAAATTAGGTCCACTGCATTCCCTTTATCTAAAAAATCTGTTATCCTTTCAAAAAAGGAGATCAAGTTGGTCTGGCAAGATCTCCCTTTTGTAAAGCCATGTTGTATTTTATCACAGTTACCGTTATCCTCTACAGCCTTAAGTACTTTCTCCTTCAAAATTTTCTCCAAGACTTTGCATACTACTGAGGTCAAACTAACAGGCCGGTAGTTACCCGGATCATTTTTATTCCCTTTCTTGAAAATAGGAACTACATTAGCGATTCTCCAGTCATACGGTACAACCCCCGAATTTACAGATTCATTAAAAATCCTCGTTAAAGGGCTGGCAATTTCATGAGCCAGTTCCTTTAGTATCCTCGGATGGAGATTGTCCGGACCCCCCGATTTAGTCACATCCAGCAGCTCAAGTTTGGCTTCCCTCAGGTATCGTAATTTCCACATTCATGATCTCATTCTCATTAGCTTCCCTACCCCTACCCCCCAGCTCAACTTCACTCTCATTGAAAACAGATGCAATGTACTTATTTAGACATTGAGCCATGCCTAGATTATCCTTGACCTCCACCCCATCCTCAGTTTTTAGCAGTCCCACTTCTTCTTTCTTTGTTTTTTTCCTATTTATATGGCTAAAGAACCTTTTACTATTGGTTTTAATTCCCTTCACAAGGACCAGCTCAGCTTGACTTTTTGCCTTTCTCACTCTCTCTCTACATGTTCTGACCTCCAAAAGGTAGCTTTCCTTGCTGATCCCTCCCCTTTTCCACTCTTTGTAGGCTCTGTGCTTCTTCCTAATCACCTTTCTGAGATGCTTACACATCCAGCTTGGTCCACAGCTCTTGCCTATGAATTTTTTCCCCTTCCTCGGAATGTAGGCTTCAGCTAGTTCATGCAACTTTGATTTGAAGCGATTTCAAGCCTCTTCTGCATTTACATTCCTGAGTTCTTCTATCCAGTCCACTTCCCCAACCAATTCCCTTAATTTTCTAAAGTTAGCCTTTTTAAAGTCAAAGAGCCTGGTCGCTGATTTGTTTTTGTTTATCCTTCCAATTAGTTTGAACTGAATTTTCTTCATGGTCACTTGAACCTAAGTTGTCCCATACAACCAGTTCATCTATGAGGTCTTCACTACTCACCAGTACTAAATCTAAGATGGCACCCCCTCTCGTTGGTTCGGTAACCATTTGGAGAAGGAATTCATCAGCTATCACAGCCAGGAAAAACTGGGCCCTCTTATTACTACTAGCACACGTCCTCCAGTCTATATCTGGGAAGTTAAAGTCTCCCATAATCACACAGTTTCCAGTAGTAACTTCCTTAATGGCCTTAAAGAGGTCCCTATCCATGTCTAGATCAGATCCCGGCGGTCTGTAACACACTCCAAGCACCATTCCAGGAGAAACTTTACTAGCTTTTTTCCCTAACGTGATTTTTACCCAGATTGATTCTGTCTTGTTAATTCCATCACTTTGAATTTCCCTGCAGTCTATCTCCTCATTGACATACAGTGCCACTCTCCCACCTTTGCCTTTATATCTATCTTTCCTAAAAAGCACATAGCCTTCAATGCCGGTACACCAGTCATGACTACTATTCCACCATGTTTCAGTTATCCCTATAATATCTGGTCTCACTTCCTCTACCAGTAGCTCCAGTTCCTCCATTTTGTTACCCAGGCTTCTTGCGTTAGTATATAAACATTTTAGTTTGTGCTGCTTGGCCTCACTCATGTTCTTTGCCTGATTCAGCACAGTCATTCCACAGACAATATCACTCACTAGACTGCCATTTACACTACTCCTCCTTCTCGTAACCCTCATGCCGCTCCCTATTTCTGTGTCCTTTCTTATTTCATTTTCTTCCTTCTCAACACTAATATCAGGCGCGGAGATTATTCGGGCATCTCCCAACCATCTCCCCCAGCTCTCTAGTTTAAAACTCTCTTGATCAGTTGTGCTAATCTCCCTGCAGAAGTCTGTTTCCCTCCCTACTCAGGTGCAGTCCATCCCAAAAGAACAGTCTTCTGTCTATGAATGCCTCCCAGTGACCATACATGCCAAAGCCCTCCTTATAGCACCACTGCCTGAGCCATCTGTTTATCATTAGGGTCTTCTCACACCTTTGTTGTCCTCCTCTAGGGACAGGCAGAATCCCACTAAAGATCACCTGAGCTTCTATTTCCTTGAGAGTCCTTCCCAGCCTGGCATAGTCACCTTTGATACGTTCCAGTGAGAATCTATCTACATCATTTGTACCCACATGAAGGACAATCAAAGGATTCTTTCCAGCTCCCGTTAAGATCCTCTTCAGTCTCAGATCAACATCCCGTATCTTTGCACCAGCCAAGCAGCATACCCTTCTGTTCTCGTGATCAGCTCTGGTTATAGGCCTGTCTGTCCTTCTCAACAAGGAGTCTCCAATCACATACACTTGCCTTTTCCTGGCACCAGTGCTATTCATTAGCCTATCCCCACTGCGTTCTGGTCGCAAGTCCTCAGTCCTCCTGTTTCTCTCTGCAATCCTTTGCATCTTCTCCTGAGTCCTTCTAGGGCTCTTACTAGGAGGAATCTCCATTGGCTCATCCCCTCTTTGGATAGGACTAGCTGCTCTTCGCTTTTTCCTTGCACTCCCAACATGAGTCACTACATGCTCTGCTCCTTCATTTGCTAACCCAGCAAACCTGTTTCTGCACTCTATTTCTCCTTCGCTAGCCCGTCTTTTCCTCTGCCGACTTCTCGCAGTCACATGCTTCCACCGGCATGTGGGGACAGAAGGAATTATAAGCATGAAACTCATGTGTCTCTTTACAGAAGTATGGGAATAGGCAGAAAAGGAGAACTGATAGTGCTTTGGCTCTGTCTCTACAACATACCAGCCTATACAGCTGAGCTAGCCCTGGGAAAAGGGAGAATCAATTTCCTTCTGGTCAGGGGATGTAGGAATATTATTTTCCCATGGAAGAAAAGAAAAAGCAGGAAATTATGACAAGTCATTCCCTGGGCTCCTCCTGGGTGATTAAGCTCACTTCCTGCTGAAGCGATTTATCTTTAAAAAAGAGTCTCAGATGTCAGATTTGTTGCCAAATCTGGGTCTCATATAAAAATGTGAGCAGATGCAGTACAATTGTAGCAATGAATCTCTCCTTCAATATAGTTTTTCTTAATTAAAAGAAAAGGAGCCTATTTGAGTATCAAACCTCTACTATCAGAACCTTCACAGATCAAATATTTTATATTCAGCTTTTAGCTATTACAGTAAAATTCATGATATGAATAGGCTGACCAGATAAACAAGTGTGAATAATTGGGAAAGGCTGTGGAAGGAAAATAGAGGCAAATATAAAGTTGAGGCTTCTGGTCACCCTAGGTATAAAAAGTGTAATTATATGGATCTGTGGAAAAGGCCACTTTAAAGTGAGGATGAATTTGCTATATAAAATTTATGTATTACATTAATTAGTTTTTTCTTAAATGAAATTATCTAAGTCATAATCCTACATTACTTGTAAACCTAATTCTCCCAGGTATCTAACTGTTAATTTGAGGTATGCATGGAGCACAGAATCAGAGAAGGGCTATCAATTTTACTTCATCACCACTCCTATTTGGTTTTATTTTTGCTATGCTGGCCACAATGTCAAGGTTTTGGTTCAATATTTATGTTTCTCTTTGAATAGCCTCTCAAAATGACTAAATAAGAAACTATAATATATAAAAAGAAATATAGCTTGTTCAGGAAGGACAGGAAGGGGAAAATGTGAGGTGGTGTTGCATCAAGAATGTATATACTTGTTCTGAGGTCCAGAAGGAGGTCAGAGGCAGAACATTTGAAAGTAATGGTAAAAGGGGAAATGATGAAAGGTAATGATAAAAAGGGAAAAAAGCAAGGGTGACATAATGGTAAGGATCTATTGTTGACCATCAAGGAGGAAGTGGATGAGGCATTTCTAGTACAAAAAAGAGAAATACCCAAATCACAAGATATGAATGTGTAAACATGGTCAGATCGCTAAGGATGAGTAAAAAAATAAATAGTACAAACATGTAGGGAGACAATCAGAAAAGCTAAGGCAAAAAATGAGCAAGGGACATAAAAGAAAATAAGAAAAGAGTCTTTAAATACTTTAGAAATAAGGAAAAGATGAAAGAAAATGTAGGTCTTCTATTTTTGGAGGAAGGAAAGTTAATAGCAGATGACATAAAAAGACTGAGGTGTTTTATACCTATTTTGCTTCAGTCTTAACTAAAAAGGTAAATTGTAAGTAGGTTCTTAGCACCATTAACATTAACAACAAAGAGGAAGAAATGCAAGCCAAACTAGGGAAAGAACAGCTTAAAGAATATTATCTAAATTCGAAAAGTCAGCAGGGCCTGAAGAAATGCACCTGACGTGACACTGATGGGGGCCTCATCTGGATTATTTTCTCCAGTTCTTGGTGCCACACATTAGGAAAGATGTGGACAAATTGGAGATCAAGAAGACAGCAACAAAATTGTTAAAAGATTTTTTTAAAAACCCTGACCTATAAGGAAAGATATGAAAAAGCTAGACATGTTTGGTCTTAAGAAAAGAAGACTGATGAAAGACCTGCCAACACTCTTCAGATAGGTTAAGGGTTGTTTGAAAAGAAGACTGATTAATTTTTATCAATATCCACTAAAGGAAGGTGTGACACACTGCACTGTCATGTACACCTTTATGGTATGATTGTGAGTCATTCATGTTCACCCTTATAATAGAATTGTGTATTTTTTATGCAAAGTTTGTCGTGTAAGATGTTTTCGGAATGCTCACGGCATACTGAACATTATTGTCATAGTAATATGTTTGTTGCAATGTCAAGCATAGGGTTATGAGGCTTCATTTTGTGTCTCATGGCTTGACATAGATCTAGACAAAACTCTACAGAATTGCGGAGCAATTTGCCCTTCATTAGAACTTGTATGGAACAATCCATCTCAGCATTCCAGGAATAAAAGACATCAACAAATGAAGCCACAGAGGAGCATAGGCTATGTCTACACTTGTACAGTTAAGTTGACTCTGTTAAGTTAACTTAACAAGGTCGACTTTAAGTCGACTTAAAGTTGACCTTGTTAAGTTGACGTAGAGTGTCTACACTAAAAACTTAAGTTGGCTGCCTGCATCCATGCTAGCACATACTAGGTGGATGGAGGAGAGCCACAGCCTCGCCTGCAGCAGAGGAGTCCCAGCTGAGGGGAAATCCTCCGCGGCCCCTGGGGCTCCAGCATCCTTGAGTGGACTTAAGTTTCCAGTGTAGACCCACCCATAGTGACTCAGGTCATGAAGAGAATCATCCACATATGCTGTATGTCATCTGACCCTGAAAGGAGAGGTGAAGCACAGAGGGGAAGATGAACGTTTTAAAAAGGAGGCACATTTTGCAATCTATATCTCTTCCACTTCCATGTACAAGCACCACCAAACAACTGAAGTGCCTATCACAGAGGGAGGGCCTGGCTGGAGGTAGACCAGAAGACTGTGGTGAGAATCATCTAACTCTGTAAGACAACCAGTAGAGGAACACTTCAATCTCCCTGCACACTCTTGTGAAAGACACGACAGTAACAATGCTTCAACAGAAAAAATTCAAATCAAGACTCCAAAGGGAAACTGCAGAGTTAGACTTCATATGTCAATTTGACACCATGAATTTAGGTCTGAATAGAGATTTGGCCTGGCTTTCTCTTTACAAATGGGTGATTTCCCCCTCTTTTAACCTTCCCATCTTCTTATCTGTTATTCCACACTGTTTTAATCAAAACAACTTGTTTGGTTTGCTGAAAAAGTCAAAACTGACTTTGTGAGTAACCCTTCCCTGCATTTATATGTCTCCTTCCATACTGTAGTTTCCATTTCATGCATCCGATGAAGTGGGATTTTACCCATGAATGCTCATGTGGTAAATAAATGTATTAGTCTTTAAAAGTGCCACAGGACTCCTTGTTTGTTTTTCTGAACTAGACTAACACAGCTACCTCTCCAGAACTTCACTTTGTAAGGCTGCTGAAAGTGTTAAGTTTAGTTTAGAATGTAATTTGCCTTTTATTTCATTTTGAGCAAATCTGACTTATTATCCTCTGATTTATAATCAATTAATTTTTTCTCCACATCATAAATGTGTTTGTTAGTTTTATCTAAAATAATGCTTTTGGTTTAAGGTGTGTTAAAGATTCCATTTGAAGTGACAAGGCTGGTACATATCAATTTCTTTGATAAAGTGATAACATATTAGCTTTCTCAAAACACTGTAAAACAGCAGTTCCTATGGGACTGGGGGTATTCACTAGAGTCATACCATTGCATAATCCATTGAGTTGGGAGCAATTTATATGCTATAGGCTGTATGTCAGGTGCCCAGGATTGGGAGTTTTCACAGCAAAGCAGGACAAGATGAGCTCCAAGAATGACATATTGGCTTGACACATGATGCACCAATCCAGACTGCAAAGGGAAATGTTATTGTAGTGGTCTGTCAGCTCGTGATTGACCTGCAGGATGCCTCCTGGTGATGGTACTGGGGAATGTAGCTCAAGTGGTCCCTCCCAGGTGGTCATTGCTCTACCTTTTCACATGCCAGATTCTGGTTACAAGTCCTCTTCTGGGGCATTACCATCTGTCTAAGCCCTTGAGTCCATCCTTTCCGCAGTATACTCCAGCTTGATCCAGTTAAAATAATCAATGGGCCGGAGAGCTCTGTGCTCCTCCTGGCATTTTGGGGAAATTGGGAAGGGACCCAGGCCTGCCCACTTCTCCAGGCCCTAGCCCAGGGACCCTAAATGCCTTCACCAAGGCCTCCACCTCTCTCCAGTCCTCTACACCACAGCACAGTTAACTTCCTGGACTTCTTTCCCTGCAGGCCCCAGCTGCACACAGCTCCTCACCATGCCAGAGTCCAGCCGCTGTGCCTTCCTGGCTCCTCACTTCTGAACCACTGCTCCGGCCACTACCTCAGTCTGCACCCTTCCGCTCCTTCAGGAACTCTGGCTCCTGGTCAGCTCCCAGTAGTTGCATACTTGGAGCTCTTCAGGGTGCTGACTCCCTCAGCCAGCCAGCTAGGAAGAGGACCTTCTCCTTTCAGCTCCTCCAGCAGACTGACTCAGCTGCTCCCTTTATCTACTGGGCAGCCTGCTCCTGATTAGCTCACAGCCAATCTCACCCTATTGGCTGCTGCTCCTAGGCCTAGTTAACCCTAGAAGTGCGGTAGCGGGGCAATCACACTGCTACAGTTATAGTAGGATCAAAGTAATTCGTTTAGGTTAGGATTTAGGTTAGATATTAGGAATATTTTTCTAACTGTAACAGTAATTAAAGACTGGAATAAGCTTTCAAGGGATATAATCAAAATCCTATCAGTGAAGGTTTCTAAGAATATGTTACACAAACACCTGTCAGGGATGGTCTAGTTATACTTGGTCTGAATGATCTTTCAAGGTCGCCTCCAGTCCTACATGTTTATGCTTTTAATCATAATAACAAATTTTCCTAAAAGAAACTGTGAACAATCCAACTCTATTGAAATAGAAGTGTACAGAGATGTTACAAAATAATTAAATAGTCTAGTCACTAAACTATTCACTAGATTCCAATTGTATGTGATTATCTGAAAGTGTCTTAAGAAAGCTGTTAATGTGAAGTATGTGATACAAATTTTTATTAAGCAGTTTTTCAAAAACTAAAAACCTTTATCCACATGCAAAACTAACTCAAAGGTCTACTTTGTGTATTTATGAAAATGACCTCATATTCATGCCAATGTATTATAAAATTATAGCACTTTATTTCTTTTTCAATAAGTATAACATTAATTATTGAATGTGACACCTAAAGGAAAAACTGCATTCCAGCTATTAGATATGATTTATATATCATCCATTATTGATTCAATGTTACATGTAGATAGTGTAATAGTTGATTTCAAACCTAGGAAACATTGTGAAATTTATTACTGTCAAGAGAGCACAACAAGTAATAGGAAACAATTTAGTCAAATAAAAGAAATACAGTCTGTGTTTCTGCCTCAAATGAAAATTCCTGTAACTGTTTTTAAGACAGCATTGAGTGTTGTGATTCTGTAAATTGTGACATGTCAGCATCACCTAACACAATTGAATACCTATGTGAATAATCTATAACAGTCAAAGTCTTGTTTGCCAAGACAATATATGAATTTAAACATATTGGCTATGTCTACACTTATTAAAGTTAGTTTGAATTAGTTAATTCGAACTAACTAATTCGAACTAATTTTAGTTAGTTCAAATTAACTTAATTCAAACTAGCAAAATTTAGTTCGAACTAAGCAAGGGCTATTCATGGCCCTTGCTTAGTTTAAATTAATGAATTGCATTGAGTTCAATGAGCCAGTTAGTTCGAACTAAGCAATTAGTTCGAACTAACAAGGCCACATTGGTTAATTCGAACTAACTAGCTCGAATTAACCCTTAGTTCAAATAGCATATTTGAATTTATTAGTTCAAATTAAGGAAGTCCTTAATTCAAACTAATGAAAGCCTAGTGTAGCCATGGCTTAAGTTAATTCGAATTAAGCTTCCTTAATTCGAACTAACTTGCCAGTGTAGACATAAACCTTGTGACATTAATGGAAATGTAACTGTTCAATATAAATCTGACAGACATCCAAAATAAAACTGGAATATATTGTGTTGATTAATATAGTGTAGCTATTTAATTCTGTTTTAGGATGAAATTCTAAACTGTACTGGGATGCTATTATTACCAGCACTCTAAAGCTGGTGGTAATAGCACTCTCAATGAGATGCAGTAGCCCTCTTGTCAGCTCAGTTAAAGATTGCTCAATGCAGGAAGGAAAAGTTTTGTACAATTTAAGGCCAGAAGGGACTATTAGATCATCTAGGCTGATCTCTCAGGTACTACAGATTATCACATTCCACCCAGTCACCACTGAATTAAACCCAATAGCTATAGCATTTCAGTCACAAGGAGATGAAACTATAGTCCCATAGAACTGAAGAAACATAACTGCCATCAGTGACCAAGGCCCCAGCAATAGCAGGGAATTGATTAGGAGTGATATGCCCAGGTGATCCTAAGAGGTTATCCATGACCCACGCTGCAGAGAAAGGCCAAATAAAAACAAACCAAAGTCTATGCCAAAGTAGTCTGGGCCCAGATCTGCTTTCTGACCCTAATTCTGCAATTATTATGTCCCTGAGCATGTAAGTGAGACAATCAGTCAAGAACTTAAGAAAGAGGATTCTCTATACCATTTCAGAATATCAGTCCACCCTGTTTAATGCCTGTCTTGATCTGTGGCCAAATATTAATGTTTAGGAAAATGAAATAAAACCCTCAAAATATATCTGGCTATTTGTGCATTGCGGGGAAAATCCTTCCTGACCCTTGCAGATGGTTTACTGAAGTTCTGAAGAATGTCAGTGGATTATTTTAATGAGGAGCTGCAAGTGTTATGAGCTAGTTGAGGCAACAAAGAGCCACCATAGCCACCCAGCCCTCCCTTGCCTCCTTCCTTCTCATACACATGCAAACAATGGTGAGTCCATCACCTCCTCAGTAAGCTCCCCAGTATTCAATTAGCCTCACAGCTAGGAAATTGCTTCTTATTTCAAAGTTTAATTTATCCAACTTCAGCTTCTAGCCACTGGCTCTTGTTATTTCTTTGTCAGCAAAATGTAAAAGTTCCCTCCTCCCCCAGCACTACCATGTCTATTTTCATGAGTAAACATCTATGACACAATGACAAGTTACCTCTCAACATTATCTCTGATGTTCTGAATAAGTCAAGCTCCTTAAGCCTCAAATAAGTCTTGTTTTCCAGCCCTTAAATAATTTTTGTGATCCTTCTTTGAACTCTTTCCAACATTTCTACATCCTATTGAAGTGCAGACTTGAACTGGCCACAGTATTCTACTGAGAGTCTTAAAGCTGGGTACTGTGGCAAGATCACTTCCTTTCTTCTACTTGATATGTCCCTATTTATCCATCCAAGAATCACATTAGCCCTTTTCACTGGATCACTGCACTGAGGGTTCATGTTGAGGCAATTATCTAAATTGCTCTCTGAGTCACTGCTTTCTAAGACTGTATCACATCCTGTCGGTATATTCTGAATTCATTGTCCCCAGATGTATTACCTGGCATTTGGCTACATTAAAATGTATTTTGTTGGATTGTGACCATTTAACTTGGTGATTTAGATAACTCTCTAATAGTGACCAGTCCTCCTCATTATTTACTACCTCACCTATCTGTGTGTCATCTGCAAATCTTACCAACAAAGATTTTATATCATCATTTAGATTGTTAATAAAAATATTGAATAGCACTGCACAAAGAACGGAACATTGGCAGAGCAGACTAGAAACACCCTATTTTATCATATCTACCCATTAACAACTACATTTTGAGATCAGTCCATGAGGCAGTATTTAATCTACCTAATGCATACCCTGTTAGTTCTACATAAAGCCCAAAACTATTCCATGTGCTAATAAGTTAAATGCTTAGGAGAAATTCAAGTATACTATATCAACACAGTTGCCTTTATCCTTGGTGAGGTCACTGGAGTTGCTCCCTCTCCTTAGCAGGGGCTGTTATGGCTTCTGGGAAGGAGCCTCTAGCACATGTCTTTCCTCTACTCTGGTCACCTCTGAATGAGCTGTGCTGCTACCTCTTATACTGGGGCAGCACCATGAGCATGCCTAGCTGGGTTTAAGGGGGGGACTTCTGCCACCCATGAAGCACACCGCCCAGGAAGCCTACCTACCCCATCACAATGATGCTCATTAATACCTAGTGAGCCATTAATGTTTAGGTCAGTGTGCCTCTGACACTAGTTTGTGCTGCACACGTGCAGTAGAACAGATGACAACCTAGTAGACAGTCGTCCCCCCTCCACCGCTTTGGATGGTGCGCACTCTGCACAGTAGCAGAGGACCTGTTAATCTGCTGAGCAGCAGGCTGAACTCCCACTCCGCTGCTGCTGGGCAGAAGCAATGAAGAGTTTCCCAGCCTCCTATTTCCCAGCCCTTCCCTAGTGAAACCACAGTTCCTCATTGTACAGTATGCTGATATTATCTATTCATCAAATTAGTTGATTTTTTTTAAAAAACAGACACAATTTTGAAGGCAGAGGGAAAGAAAGGGCAAGGAATCCAAACAGTTAGGCTACTGTTGGGTGTAAACCAATGACAATTAAATATGTTGGCATAATCCACTCTGTTTACATTTATTTTGCACTGGTTCAAATGAGTTCATACAGTGCAGGGCAATGGAGAATCAGGCCCTGGAATTAACAGTACAGTGAGGTGGCGTGTATGAAATGGGGTGGCAATTCCTCCTTTTAAAAAAAATGATACAAAAGTCAGGTTGAGAAAAAAACTCTGTGAGGTCTCTCTCCACAGAGTTATTTTAACGTCATTCTATTATCCTTTTATTCCTAATGACCAAGCAAGAAGTTTTGTCCCTATATGTTGGGGGTCGGTAACCCATGGCTCCGGAGCTACATGTGGCTCTTGAGCTGCCGCCATGTGGCTCTGGGGACGCCAGGCTGCAGTGGGGCACCCGGCTGGCTCCAGCATCAGTGCTGGCTCCTGGCCGGCCCTGGCCTCCCAGTTTCAGGTCGCCAAGGCCACCCCCACCCTCCCACTGCATGAACACGAGGCAGCTGAGCGGAAGCGCCGCAGACACTAGCACTCACAGGACGTGGGAGGTGGAGGTGGCGGAGTGAGGCTGCTGGGGCCAGATGCTGCGTGCCACGCCTACCCCCAGATGGCTGCACCTCCCCAGTAGGAGGAGAGTGGCTGGCATGGAGATGCAGCTTGCAGAGGCAGGGCCCTGGAGTGGCCTGCTCCGAAGATTTCAGGTTGCTTTGCCCCCAGTCACCTCAGGCTACATTGATGACAATAGAAGTCCTTAGAATCCACGCAAAAAAAAAAGGAGATTCCATACTGTGTGGGACACAAAGCTTTGGAATGCATTATATTTTTGGTGGCTTCCCTGTAGGGCTTGGAGGGAGGACAATGTGCATTGTTCACCTGTGCCTCACCATCCTGCCTCCTCATAAAGGACAAACACTTGGGCTATGTCTACACTTGAAAGTTAGATCGACTTAAGGAGGCTTAAGTCAACCTAACTTAGTCCATGTTCACGCTAGGATTTCATTAAGTTGACTTAAGGAGCTTCCTTAAGTCATCTTAATAAATACTATGTTTAGGTTGACTTAAGGGGCTTCCTTAAGTTGACTTAATAAAACCATTGTTTAGGTCGACTTAACAGCTAAGTCGATTTATTTAGTCGACCTAAACCCAGTGTGGACACCCTAGGTCGACTTAGTTCTCTACGTCAACCTAGGGCTAGGGACAGGGGAGCCATGGCTCCCTTCTTCCCAGGACCCCCACTCCCCAACGGAAGGGACCTGTGCTCCCTTCTTGCCGGGAAGCCTCAGGATCCCGACAAGAAGGCAGCCACGGCTGCCCTCTCCCTGGAACCTCACCCACTGGGTCCAGGCAAGAAGGGAGCTGCCAGCACTCTGCTGACAGGGGATCACCAAGGTTCCCCTGTCAGCTACAGCGTGGCAGCTGCCTTCCACACGCTCCAGCTGACAGGGGAACCTTGGGGATCCCCTGTCAGCTGGAGCACCAGCGGCTCCCTCCTTGCCGGGACCCACTTGGGTCTGGGGAGAGAGCGGGGTTCCCGGCAAGAAGGGACCTGTGGGTCCTTTCTGCCGGGACTGCGGCTCCCTACTCTACACTCCATGGGCTTAACAGAGTCGACTTAACTTTTTAAGTGTAGACATCGCCTTGGAGACTGAAGACCACAGAATACATAGTTAGGGAGAACAGTACAACAAAACTGACTGACCACCCCATTATATCAAGGCAGGTCTTCTCTGTATGGCTAATCTGAAGGTGAGGGAAAAGGACAATCACTCCTTTGAGGTATTACATGCTGTCTAACATTAAAAAAATAGTTGTAAAAATTCTAATACTGGCTTTGCCCCTGAAGGCACTCTAAACTCAGAGCTCCTGCTGAAGCAATGAGAAAAAATGTTTAGATTTGTACAGTAACAGAAAAAAGAAATCTATAGAACTTTGCTATGAAAGTCAATGTGAGCCCAAGGAGTAAAAGATGATGAACCTTGGCAGCATAGGTAAAAATAAACTATTCAAAGTCGTTTACAGAAATGGATCTCATAAGGATATTCGTCTGTTATCTTGGAGTTATTTCACTAAGATCTTCATGAAGTTTTCATCTAAGGCACTTTTAAACTCTAACTAAAGTCAGTGAAACTATATAATTTATTATAAGCATTTCTAAAGTCACCCTCAGAAGAGCCCCATTCAGGCGGCTCGCAGGCAGCAGGAGCGACAAGACCCACTGCCTGTGAGCTGCCCTGGCAGGTAGCTCGCAGGCAGAAGAAAGCAGCTGCTTTAAAGCCAACGCCTGGACTTCTCTGGTCCTAAGTGGCAGCGGCAGCCCCTCGGAACCCCGGGCAGTTGCTTTTAACAAGCCGCCCTGGATCCCAAGCAGGGGGCTGAAGCTGCCTGGGCAGACAGCTCCTGATGGGGAGCCACCTGCTCAGTTGACAGGGAGCCCCCCCAGGCAGCGGGAGCCGCCTGCCTGGGCTGGGTATTGTCTCTAGCTGCACCATTTCAGGGAGCAGTTGACAGCTTTGGTTGACAGCTCTGGGAATCCTGGCTGCTACAGTGCATGGTGGGATAGATGACCACTATGCACTGCTCTGTGTCATGCAAGAAGTAAAAAAAGTGTGGACACTCCACTTCGTTAGAAGGAGTGCAGTGTGTACACTCTCCCTCGCAATAGAAGTCATGTGACTTTTATAATGCAAGGGGTTTCTTGCGAGACAATTCTCTAGTGTGTACGTAGCCTCAGTGTCAACCAACTTGGATTTCTTTTAACTTAGGTGGATCTCCAAGCATGCACAGGAGTCTGTAACAATTCAAGAATCAGGTCCTAATTCAGCCTCATCATTTTATCTCCACGTCATTATTACTGGGAGAATTTCCAGATGCAACATTATAATTCAAATTGCTTGTAGAAGTCTAGTTGCCAAAACAATTTACAGCCAATAGTTTATGCTGAAATACAAACATTTTTACAACTCTACAGAGAAGCCACAATACAGGGCAGAAACACTAAAAAACTTAAGCAGACTGGTAACATTTGGACATGTTATATCAGATTATGCTATTCATGCTTTGTTAAATCAAAGTCACCATTTAACCTCAATTAATCTTTATGCATTTCTCTGTGGGGTAGCAAATTGCTGCCAAATATACAGAGCTCTTCAGCAGTAGTGAGCCTGGATATAATTTGTACATCCAAGGGTCCACCATAAGGACACTGCAGTTGCCTGCTGATTTAGGATGCAATGGTGGGATTCCTGAAAGGGTGGACGGTGTGTCAGATATCCATTGATTGGAGTTTCAAATAAAGCAATTTAGAACAGCCAGGGCTACCACCATTAAGGAAGTTTTTAAAACACAGACATTGCTAGATTACAGTCAGTCAATCCACTGCTTTGTAGCTAGCAAAGAGAACATGGGAAATTAATAGTATTATTTTGAAGAGAGAGCTTGTCCTCTGTGCACTTTTTATCACTTGTAAGGTTGGTTATCACAAGATAGCACCACAATTCTGAATTCTTCACTAGTTATTCCTCTATTGTTAAAGAAAAGTTAAATATATTGATCTAGTGAAGTTATCCTCCTAGTTATATACTTTTTTTACCTCACCTCATCACAAGTGAAAGAGATTGGCTCTTTCTTGTGAGTCAGATGGTCTTGCTAACTATTATCATCAGTATTCATCAGCCACTGGTGATCCCTGCCAGAATCATGATATCCTGACTCTTTCCAAAATGCTAAAATCTGGTGTCCAGTTGTTCTCAGTATTGCCATTCGACAGATGCCTACCAGTCTTGTTCACTAATGTTTAACATGCTATTTTTCAGCTGTCCTTGCCAACTTGATCTTGCCTGACTGCTGTGTTGTTTTTCATTTGTGCACCTGTTGATGCCCATCAGTTGCAGTGCAGAAATCTTAGATTTGAGTCTCAACTGATGAAATAGCTCCACAATAGCTACATAGCTCCAAACATTTCATAACTATTAGAACAGTGAGTTCTAACAGAGGTTTCCAACATAAATCAAAGACTACTTTGTTTGAAACTATTATTGCTGGCGAGAGATAAACTACACAGTACCATCCCATTCAAAATATTCAAAGTCTTAATTGCTTTTGCTTACAATGGTGCTAAAATTATAAGTATTTTTAAAGTGGAATTTATTAAGACTTTATGTTTTGAAAATACAACTTTCACAAGACAGAAGATGAGCACTTGTAGGATGTTTAACAACTTTCTTTGTAGTGATATATAACAAGTACCTTGACATGAACAGGAGAGTTAGTTTTTGGCTAGAATAGCTCAATCATTGAAAGCTGTCTTATACCAATAAACTGTAATTTTAAAAAATGCTGTAAATATTCATAAGCCCACATTAAAACAGGAGATAAATATACAATGTCAGTTCCTTACCCATGTTCAATGCTATGTCTCGTTTCTTGTGCAGTTTATATTTCATAATAAATTCTTGATACACGGCAGGGATACCACCGTCTTTAATATAACATTGCTCTTGGAAGGACTGAAACCAACTTGTCCCTCCAGGGCATCATAAATCTTTGTTTTCATTTGCAATATAGAACCTATAAAGAGTATAAAACAATATTTAAGCCTCAGAGAAGACCAATTTTCAATATAAAATGGGATTGTTACGACAGTAAAGAAATGAGCAGATGAGACTAGGAACTCTCCAGTTTTACAAAATCCTACCAGAAAAAGAATAAAGGAAGCATATGAGCCCCAGGGATTGTACCTGATCGAGCAGTGACCAGAAAGCTGAAATGGTCCACAAGGATTCATTCATCTTTTTCAGCGATATGTACCGCAGCAATATGAAGTACATACCTTAAAATACTATACTTAAAATTCAAATGAGGAATACAAGGAACAGACAATACATGATGTGATTAAGAAAAATATTAGTTTCAAATGTTTGTTTTAATACACTTTAAAAAACTCGGAAATGTGTTAAATAAGGTTAAATAATTTTATGGCATTAGGTCATATTTGTTTTTCTCTAATTGCAGTTAACATCTTGATTTTGTTATGTTTTCACATGGAGGAGTCTTTTGAGACACCCAATTTTATTTTAAAAGCTCTCGGAAAGTCAAGAAAAAATAAGGGAAACCAAATTTTCAAATTGCTCACAATCCGGCAGCACTGCATCTTTCTTTTTTTCAGAAAATCTGTAAGGTTTCCACAGAATAACAAAAGTGGACAGGCTTCGATTCACCAAAAGGAAACATTGACACAATATTTTATAAGGTAAGAAATATTCTTGGTTTTTTTAAAATAAAATATAAGGATATAACATATTAGTAATGGGACAACTCATAATAATGCAGAAAAACATGAAGGGATGGGGCTCAATGTCCTGTGAACTACCATCACAAAACCTTTACATGTTTGCCTAGTTCTGCACAGTTGGAGGTCATTTTCCCAATTGGTTTAGCTCTGTAAAATAAAACAAAATAAGAAATAATTAGATATCTTTAATCACATTAGAGAATAACATATGTCCATGGGTTTAAGATACCACGGAGTAGTAAGCACAAGTCCAGTTTGAAACAGGGACCAAAGATGAATTGAAGATTTCAGTCAATGTCATTTTCAATTGTCTGCTTTCCAACAGCACCAAATGCATTGGAGAAACAAAAAAAGTCAAGAGTTTTAAAATCAATTGTCTTCAGGCTGTGTCAAAGTGCACTATTGCTTCTAAATTTTGTACACTGAAAGGGGGAGAAACTCAGAGAGTTTAGTTTATCGAGAATATTAAAAGTATAGCATTCAACTACCTTGAAAGGAAAAAAAAAGGTTATTGAAATTAGATATCAGCATTAAAGAATGCAATAATGTTACTCTTGTATGATAGAGATAATAGCTGTACCAGGTGTTGATTGTTTATTTGAGTTTTTAAAAATTTCATAAATTTTTGAGACCATGAGCTAATATAACTTCTAGATCAAAATAAAACAAATATGTTCATTAGCCTGCATTAAAGAGTTGTATTACAGGTACAAAGAGTTTACAAAAGACTAAACTAAGGGAAGAATGCAAGGAAAATGATAACAGATTTTCAGAAGCTTTTTCTTGCTCAAATAATCCAATTTAGGAGGAATGCTATTCATATGATCTGCAGGGTTTCTGTAAGAATCTGAGTAGCAGCTGAATAGGAAATGGCATCTGTAGCTTGGGGGGAAACTTGGCAAGAAAAGCTAGCAAACAAACAAAAAGGTTAAAACATGATAACTGGCTATAAAATTGTAGCCTTCTGTGAAGCATAGAGATAGTTTAATTTCCTAATTTTATTTTCTGTTTTTAAGTAGACTGCTAAGGGGGAGGGATTCATACAGCACAAATATGTCCAATAGAGAGGCAAGTTTCATTAGATGCCCTTCCAGTAAGCAGATGCATAATTGGTGACTCGGGCTCTCTGGCCAGACAAATTCCTTGACAGAAATAATCTAAAATATTTAAATTTACTTCTTGGTGGCACCAGTTCATTGTAGATGAGTTATTGAGAGTGAAAAGAACAAAAAGAATGCTAAATTTACAGATGGCCATCTGAATAAAAAAACACTAAGCTGGTGCAGCAACCAGGGAGTGCAGGTCAGAATAAGAGAAATTGTCTTTTCAACCTGCTATATCACCTGTAAAACAGAATAAAAGACCTAGAATAATATTCTCAAATAATTTTATATTGGAATCATTTTGGAAATATAAATCTAGGAGGAACAACTAGATTCAACTGCAGAAACCTCAAGATCCACAACAATTCAAGAGTAAACTGATGATGTGAAAAGTAACCTATACTAATTCAAATATGTCTGGCCTTACAACTTGATAGTTCTGTTATTGCTGTGGACCATAGCTGTCATGACCATATGCTGTGAGCCAATCCCCTCAGGTAATCTGAGACAATTTGAACAGCTGCATTTAAAATGGATAATATGGGTGCAATGTGGCTGGTGTCAAGGTGAGAAAGAAGGAGATTGCAAGTGAGAGATAATGAATGACTGACCCACATCCTTAGCAATCTGGACATTAAATTAAGGCAGAATCTTTTAAATATTATGTAGATTGATGCAGCAAGATATACTAATCAAGAGTAAGGTCCAAGGAGTAGCTGGGTAAATCTAGTTCAGCAAAACAAACAAGAAGTCCTGTGGCACTTTTAAAGACTAACAAATTTGTTTATCACACGAGCTTTCATGGGAGAAAATTCCACTTTGTCAGATGCTTGAAGATGGGAAACTTATAGAATGGGAGGAAAGTAAATGCAGGGAAGTGTAAGTCATAGGATCAAGTGAGACTGTTACAGCAAATCAAAGCAGTTGTTGAGATTCTGCTCAGGGCCTAAATGTCTCTTTTAGAATACATCTTAATCTCTTTCTAATGACCAATTATTACAATAACAACTAGGAGTGATGCACTGCTTAAATTCTAACAGCAAAGAAACAGATTTATTGCAAATGATGCACACATTTTGGGACATATCCCCAGCATAATGACTATTCCCAAGATCTGCCTCTCAACATTTCCTGCCAGAACTGAGCAAATACAAAGCATTACTGCATCAGTTATAGAGACTATGGAGAATGTTGATGGGTGACAAAAAGTGGAAGACAAAAATGCACCCTGAAGATATGTGAAATATAAAAGAAAGTTAACAGCAATTTCTTAATAGCTGTTGAATTTGGGCACTTTATTAGACAAATAGCATTGCATGTGTATTTTATGTCAATATTTCTGTGGAGAGTTAATAGATGAAACTCCTATCAATATGATAGGTGACTGTACACTTCTCAGTTAGAACCCATAATATACCTGTGACTACCAAGTTGTTTGTGACTGGCACCGACTGGGGTGAATAATGACAGAAAGTATATTTAATAAATGGTAGAGATATAAAATATTGTTATTTGGCAGCAATTCTCCAATCCCCAAGTTCCTAGCAATGGCACAATTGACCAACCCATCAAGAATTGGAGATCATTTCCTTTATAAACATATAATGTGATCACTAACCAGTTAGTGATAGAAATGGTTAGTGATAGCATAGAAAAAAAAATAGAGTCCCGTGAATGCAGTCTTTGCTGTTGACTGACAAACAATCAGCAAAGGATGAGGAAAACACCACAGTGCCTAAGCATTTTGACCAGAGCCTCAACATTCAGGCAGTGAGTAAGATGAGAGACAATACTAGATGACTGAACCCTGTTCATATAAGACAGATTCAATTATGTGACTCTGACAAGAGATGCAAAGTCTGCTAAGAGCCAGTAAAATATGATTTATCTACATATTTATTTATCTCTCCCTCAGTCTAAAAGTTTATATGAATAGACATATACAATGTGTTCCCTTATCCAAAGGAAGACATGAAATCCCTTGGACCTGCTTAGCACCTACCAGTTTTATCTCCTTAGAGTGGTTCCTATATTTTTCCTGAATGAAAAAGATTCCAGTGAGTTGTTCAAGCATTCCTCCTCCATATTACCATTGCAGATATTTATATGGCCTCCATCACTGTCATAAACAAGCACATCACAGTCTTTATTGTATTTATCCTTTACTTACCCTTCGTGAGGCAAATAAGTAGTAGTATCCCCATTACATTTGCAGAAAGGGCAAGTGACTTGCCCATGTTTACTCAGGACGTTTGTGGGGAGAAGAAATTTGAAACTTTTGTTTCACAAATTTCAAAGTAGTGTCCTAACCACTATACCATCCTACCATCTGGAGAAAAACAATTACACATAATTTAGATGACCAATCACACGCAATTTGAAAATCAAATTCAACATAGTAAACACTTGAATAAATGAGCTCAGAAAATAGTTCATGAACAACCTATAGATATGAATATAGTCACACACAGAATCTATCATACCAGATTGAATAATGAAATACATTAGTAAAAATCATGACCTGCCAACTGGCAATTTATGAACAGGCTAAGAGGTCAAATTCAAGGCATAAATTGCTTGCAATCAATAATTCAATCTGCTTTAGTTATTAGTTTTTTAAATATAATTTTACTTTATGAATAGATTAGAGCTTTACCTTGTAGAATTTAAATTAATCATTTGCTTCTTATAAAATCAATAAGAGAGGCCACAGCAACAATGCAGTGTCTACTCAATTACAAATTCTTTATTAAACAGCATTGTGTTCTAAACATCCCTTTACAAATAAAAATATTCCTTGGAGACAAGTATTTAGTCAGCCTTAATTGTTAGTCCCTTTCACTTGTTTCAGATTGAAATATTTTATTTGAAGTGATTCTGTGAAGTTACCATAATACAGAAATTTTAGAAACCAGTAATTTTAGTTACTGTATATAAGAATTATAAGTTGCATTTTAAATTATAGCCTTTTTTTTTCCAGCAGTCATTGTCTTTGATTTTCATGATTTTAATTTCATTTTAAAAATTTATATTTCCAACTCTACCATTACCTAATTACATACAGAATATAATCTGTGGAAGGTTCCTCACTCTAAGAAGGACACATTCATAGATTCCATTTTGGAAAATGATAACATATTTAATTCATGCTCATCTAAATTTCAGGATATATATATATATATATATATATAATTTTCTTTGGTCAATTAAGTGAAGCTGCAAGCCTGAATGTGAATTGGCAGCCAGTGACATAAAAGGCATAACAGGGAAAAGGCAAGATGGTGTACATGATAGCCATTCCTGCCTCCTGTAGCTCCACTAATGCCTTGGTGGGTACAACTCAGCCAGGCTCAAAACTATGGCCCATTACTCTAGATGAATATGATATTTTCAAATTCACTTTGGTGGAAGTCATTATGGAATGAATAGGGGCAACAAAATGTGGTAAATATTGATTATTCAGCAAAATGTGTATATATTTATGAATAGTTGTGAAATACATAGCCAACATTATGAACAGGACAAATGATTAAAAAAAATTGAAGAATTTATTTTAAAATAGAGTCATCAGTTGAAGAAATTATTCCAGGGTAATCAGATTGATACTTGCGCAGACCAGACTCAGGAGTTCTAAGGAAATCACTATAGACACATTTGTGTTCCTATTGAAATCAGTGCCAAAAGTCTAACTTCAGATGGAACAGGAGCAGGTGCTAAATGATCTAATCATTTGAGTAACTGAAACTTTGTTAAATTCAAGTAGTTAACTAACACTGGCATTCTGAAAATAAAGAAAGGAACAGAAATAGTGTGTTATGGAAAATAAAGTTTACAAATAAAGAAACTGTGAAGAGGAGTCAGACAGACTCTACTGACTTATAAAAATAAAACAGGTTTGCTGTAACACAATCATCATTTAAAAACGTTGAAGATCAATTGGCAAGAAAATACTGTAACAATGACAATGAAATGAACATGTAATCTCTAATCTGAATTATAAAGCAAGTTTAACAGGGCCATCAGGATGTTCCCATTATATTACTGTACGATGTTTGTTCATTGTCCTTTTCAAATTGGTGAAAGCTATTCTATATTAAAATGAATAGCCAATTTCTTAACTAATACTTGCAATTCATATGAAAAATATTTAAGAGATCAAATGACCTAGGTTAGCTAGAACAATGCAATATAATACAAAGTAAAGAAAGGAAAGAATTAATGCTATAACCTACCTTCTGGGAAATTACTTTCGTGAAGCATGTGATTCACCCTACATAGAAGTGGTTTTCAAAAGTATACCCACACAACTGCCTATAATTATATCAGGGCTATTTACAAGTTATAAAAGCACTATACACATAACCTAAGAGTTAACACAGCAATTCTTTAACTTATGATTCTGTAGCTTTTCTCATTTTTGTTTGAATACCATATTCCAAACCAACTGGGTGTAGAGAGGCACTTCCCAACTTGGGCTAGGTCATATCTTATTCTAGAGAGGCTCATTAGTTTTGAATGCCAAAGTGGTGTGAGCGTTGTAAAGCATCTTTACAGGAATAAACAAAAGTGAATAGTAGTGTCGGAAAAACATGATATAATTTGGTTAACATAACCTTCAACATGCTGAGTATAATACAATAGTAATGTAGACTATACCACACCAAACATATACATATTAACTAACATTCTAAATTGATTGTAAGTACAAACACCCTTCTCCTATTTTTAGTCTGCCAGTGCTAGTTAACTAGTTGAATTCAATAAAGGACAGTGTATGAAAGGGGAAGGAGTTACACGAGCAACACAAAATGGGGCCCACAAAAGATAATAAACCAAACTAGAAGCCAGGGTTTCTGGGCTTTATTAACAAGTGTACAACTGCAGATGAGCAAAATCTTCCCTGAATTATGCCAGGATATAATAATAATCCACAACAGGCTGTTTCATGGTAATGAATCACAAGAGGGAAGTTCCCTCTGGTCATATCTTCCGTTCTCTCAACATAAATCTGGCAGAAAATCTGACATACAACCAACTCTCTCACAGTTATGATAGGTAAGGGTTTTTCCCCCCTTGTAGTCTTTGGTTGTAGCTACTGGTAATTGCTGACTAATTGAGATAAACTTTACTAATTAACTTTTCCATGCTTTGTTAAATAAATAAAAGCACAAAAAGCACACCTATTCTCCTCCTCCTCTCTAGCAGTACAGTGAAGAGAGCAGCAGAATGTCGGTAGAAATAAGAGTAATGGATTCTAACACCTTCTGTCCAGCATCACCATAGAGTGAAATCAGGAAAGAGATGGAGTATGCAAGGATATTAACAAGAGTTCTCTCTGTCTACCAATTAGAGAGTCATATAGCTAAGGTGCCAGTTGATAGTGTTCAAAAAATTCTAACATAGTTATTGGGTTTTGCAGGATCAATAAAATGTTTTGTACTTTGTGAATCTTTTTACATTAACTAATAGCTAATGCCTGGTCTGCCAAACAGGTGTATTTCATGAAGTCACATGTAAAAAAGCTGAAAATGGTTGAGAACTTAAAAACTGGATGGAAATGGATCACAAATTTCAATGATGATTGAATCTGGTGATACTCTAAGCAAAACAAGAATGCTCTACCATGTCTTCGTCTTTTTTCATTGCTTTGCACTGACCCAACAGACATTCTCAGCTTCAGAGTGATATAGGATTATTGTGTGTGCTGGCTGTGTTGTAGTGTGAGTGGTCAAGCTGGGAGGGGTTGCAAGTGCTTTGAAGGATAGGATCACAATTCAAAATGATTTGGACAAACTGGTGAAATGGTTTGAGATAAATAGAATTAAATTCAATAAAGATAAGTGCCAAGTACTCTACTTAGGGTTGAACACTCCATTGTACACATACAAAATGGGCAATGACTGCCTAGGAAGGAGTACTGCAGAAAAGGATCTGAGTGTAATAGTGGACTACAAGCTAAATATGAGTCAGCAGTGTAATACTGCTGCATTATTAATCTCCTACATTGGAGGTTTTTAAGAGCAGGTTAGACAAACATCTGTCAGGGATGGATTAATGGGGGTACTTGGTCCTGCCATGAGTGTAGGGAACTGGACTCAATAATGTTGCAAAAAAAGCAAATGTCATTCTGGGGTGTATCAACAGGTGTATTGTTAGTAAGACACGAGAAGTGATTCTTCCACTCTACTCTGCACTGATTAGGCTTCAACTTGAGTACTGTGTCTAGTTTTGGGCACCTCATTTTAAAAAGGATGTGGAAAAATTGGAGAAAGTCCAGAGAAGGGCAACAAAAATTATTAGAGGTCTGGAACGTTTTACCTATGAGGGAAGATTGAAAGAGCTGGGTTTGTTTAGTTTAGAAAAAAAGGAGACTGAGAGGCGACATGATAATAGTCTTCAAATACCTAAAAAGTTGTTACAAGGAAGAAGGAGAAAAATTGTTCTCCTTAATCACAGATGACAGGACAGGAAGCAACGGGCTTAAATTACAGCAAGGAAGGTTCTGCCTAGACATTAGGAAAAAATTCCTAGCTGTCAGGGTGATTAAACACTGGAATAAATTGCCTCAGCAGTTTGTGGAATCTCCTACATTGGAGGTTTTTAAGAGCAGGTTAGACAAACATCTGTCAGGGATGGATTAATGGGGGTACTTGGTCCTGCCATGAGTGCAGGGAACTGGACTCAATGACCTGTCATGGTCCCTTCCAGTTTCTTTGGCTATGTCCATGCTGGCAAATTAGGCCGATTTAAGGAGGCTTAAGTCGACCTAACTTAATCCCTGTCCACACTAGGCTTTCATTAGGTCGATTTAAGGGGCTCCCTTAAGTTAACCTAATGAATGCTTAGGTTGACTCAACAAGAACCGCGAGGTATTCGAACTAACCCTCCTTAAATCAACCTAACCCTTCCTTAGGTCAACCTAAGCCCAGTGTGGATGCATAAGTCCACTTTCTTAGGTCGACCTAAGGGAAGACAGGTCGAATTACTAAGTCCCGGTTAAGGGAAACCACTTTGTTAAGTAGACCTAATAAGGTTGACTTTAGGTGGACTTAAAGTCGACCTTATTAAGTCGAATTAACAAAGTCATCCTAACTTTTTATAAAGTAGCCATAGCCTTTGATTCTATGATTCTATGTTGATTTGTATGTGGATGGTGGTGTTATGCTCAGACAGTGGTATGGATTTATGGGGATGACAAATAAGGGGCTGCAGTGAAGAGCTATGTGTGTTTTAAATTAGTGTATATAGTTTCATTGTGTTGATTTGTGAAATGCGTGATAATGGAGGGAGTAGAGGTAGGGAGATGTTGAATTGGCAGCTATAACTTCACAACTTTGTTTAGACATCAGTTACCATTCACCCAAGTACATTTTTCTGTCCCCTTGTGGCAAAAGTGGGGGCTAGGACCTAGCCCAAGAGCTATATTTTTACAAAAGTTAAGTTATTTGCCTTGTGGATGAGTTCCCCAACCTAGAGCAATAAAGGTCATCAAAGGAAACTAGTTTTATGAAATTAGAAGAAAAATGAGGGAAAATGGGCATAAATATATTTACAGTCTTCCCAATCTTGAATATTTAAAAATTATGAGTCAGTTAGTCCCCCCCAAAATGAGTTTTCTTTTAAAAAAAATAAATATTAAATCACAATGTCTGTCTCTTGCCTTCAGCTCTTTTCACCTTTAGGGGAAATCCACCTGATAAAGCTAATCTGTGTGGCTATGTCTACGTTTGTTAATTTAAGTCGACTTTGTTATGTTGTCTTATGTTCCCACTCAAAAATTAAGTTGACTTAAAGGGGACTCTGCCAAATCGACTTAGAGCATTCACACTGGACACCTAAGTCGACTTGTAGGGGATAGGTGGACCTGGGATGGGTCCACGGGGGCAGAGGGGCTCAGCATTTGCCCCATTGTACCCAGGACACTGGCAGGGCATAGGAGTGGGGTGGGCAGAGCTCTGTCCTGCCCTGTGGGAGGGCACGCCAGGCTCTGGCTGTGCCAGCTACCCTGGCAGGGAGGGCAGTGGGAAAGCCCTGAAGCCCTTAAGTCGACTTAAAGTCGAGTTAAGGCTACTCTGCATCCACACTGGCTAAGTCGACTTAATAAAGTGGACTTAGCCAGCAAAGTTGACTTAACACTAGGTTTAGTAAAGTCGACTTTATTTTTCATGAGTCGACTTAAGTGGATGCTTAAATCGATTTAAGGAAAATGTATTGTGGATGCAGATTAAATTAAGTCGATTTAAGCAACCTTAAATTGACTTAATTTGTACGTGTAGACGCACCATGTGTGATTATCTCAGGCTCCAAATTTACACCCTAAATACTCACAAAAATTCAGGCTTTCCTGTCTACTACTTGGATAAAAATTCTGCTTACCCTCTTTTCTCCTCTAGGTTGTGGGGAACTGCCATTATATCCTTGTCCATTCCACCCCACTAAGGCTATGGCTACACTTGGCCAAAAAAGTCGACTTTGTTAAGTCAACTTAACAAAGTCAATTTTAAGTCGACTTTGCTAAGTTGACTTAGTACGTCCACACTATAAAATTAGGTCGACCTAAAGCAGACCTTGCCAAATTGACTTAAAGCATTCACATTGGATGCCTAAGTCAACTTCTAGGGGCTAGGTGGACCTGGGAGTGGTCCATGGTGGGAGGGGGGGCACCTCTTTCAAAGTGCCAGGGGGCTCAGCATTTGCCCCATTGTATCAGGATATAATGGGGGCTGAGCAGGACAGGGGCAGGGGAAGGGACAGGGTATAGGAGCGCGGTGGGCAGGGCTGTGTCCTGCCCTGTGGGTGGGCATGCCAGGCTCTGGCTGTGCCAGCCACCCTGGCAGGGAGGTCAGTAAGGGAGCCCTGAGGGCCCTTTAAATCGAGTTAGGGCTAATCCATGTCTACACTGGCTAAGTCGATTTAATAAAGTTGACTTAGCCAGTAAAGTCAACTTTAAAGTAAGTTTTATAAAGTCGACTTAAAATTTCCTTAAGTCGACTTAAAATTTCCTTAAGTCGACTTAAGGAAATTGAAGTGTAGATGCAGAGTAAATTAAGTCGACTTAAGCATGCTGAAGTCGACTTAATTTACAAGTGTAGATGCACCCTAAGTGAATAGATTAGTCAGCTGCTCACTTGCATCCTCCTCAGATGTTCACACACAGTTTTCTATTATCTACATACCCCTTTCATTCACATATTCATATTAATTCCCTACATCTGCCGTTCCTTTCTCCTACCCATCACATTTTCACTCTCCCCCATACCACGTACAATTCCCATCACTAGGTCTTCCTCTTACTTCCCACTTTGCCTTAACTACTTCCGTTTCTAACATATTTCCTCTTCGCTGCTCCTCACTCAGCCCCATTTCCAGCACCTTAACATTCTCCTTTCTCCTGCCTGTAGCGACCAAGGAGCTGTCTTCTTCCCTAAGTGTTCTGTGGCTTCAGATCCACTGGAAGTTATTGGAACTGGTGGCCATCTTTTTTGGAAACAGTTTCATCATCCTGAAAAAAGGAAATGATGACCAACTTGAAGGCAATGTGTGGCTTCAGGCTTGCTGACAGTAATGCAAAATGGCAGCCATTTGGGGTAAGGGCAAAGCTTTGTGAGACTGAAGAGAGAAAAGTGAAGTTCATGAGAACCCTTAAAACTATTGTGAGACTTGAATAAAATTCAGTTTGCAATATTGTATTAAACAATAGGTGATTATAAAAATAGGAATTTCAGTTTTTAAGAGACTCTGAATCTGATGCTTTGCTGCCATGGACCTTGCACAGTTACGCACCCCTGTGCAAAGTGAAACAAAAATGGTATCAGATCAAAAGAGTAGGAATTTATTGCCACTTTGCACACATCTAAACAAACAGTATCATGTAGGCTGGGTATGCACAGCTACCCACAGCAGTGAAAAGTGTGCTGTGTCACTCTGCAGAGCGCTACTACATGCATCAGTGAAAGGCTCTGGCAGCAGAACAGCAGCAAGTAAGTGGGAGAATAGCTGTGTAAATTGGGGAGGCATATTAAAAGTGAAACATTTGGTATAAATGTAAGTGATCTAATCCCACAATTGTCAATAGAAAGTGGTATTTCCATATTTTTAAACAGGCATAAGCAGTAAAGTATTTTTTTCAATATTAATGTAAACTGCCTATCAGTTTAACAGAGTTTTAGGGGAGAGTAAAAAAAACAAAACAAAACAAAACCACTCAAAATTGTAGGCAGTGTTCCTAGGAGAACAGAAAGCTGCATATTTATGAATAAAGGGTCATAAATAAGATAAAAGCATCATTTTATTGATCGTAAGCCACTCTCTTCTATTAAAACAATAAAACTAATTAATATCACAACAATAATAAGTCAGAGTTCATTGAGGATAAACAAGTGAATTGCAAGCACTGGGGCTGGTAGTCCCAAACCTCTCCAAAGGGTTACTGTTCTCAACTTGCATACTCTGCATTTTGCATTGTTTTATATTGTGGAAATCCATCAAAACATTTAATACAATTAGTATAAAAATATCTTGTTCAACATTACCACTAATTCAAATTCTTGATACCCTTATATCTCGCATATTGACTCCTTAACATCTTTACCCTATATTTCATTAAAAATTATCCTTATTATAATATTCTTAACCATTATATATCTATATCTATCTAATTTATTTAGTAACTTGGCTATTTTTACTATGATGATGATAAACATAAATCATACAAAATCAAAAATCCATAATCCATAGAATTGAGAAAGGATTCAAGATTTTCAAATTACCCAACAGACAATTGGGTCATGGGGATTTCTTATCAGTAAGTTTGCTTACTTTGCCAGAGCATCATTACCCGTAACAAATATGTGCCAAACTCTACATGGTGCGGAAGCGGTGGTTAGCAACCAGAATTTTCAGATGATTTTACTTCCATCTCTTTGTTTTGAGAGAAACAGAAGGAATTCCATTTTCACCATGAGCCCAAGAATCAGATACTTAAAATGGAAAGGTGCTACAACACACACAATGTTCAGTCTGGACACTGAAAACAGAAAAATGACAAATCATGAAGAATAAGTATGTCTATCACCATAATGTATATTTATTCATTTTCCAACACTACTCCAAAACAATGAAAGACAAGGCATCACACCCTTATGGAAATAGTACTGTAGGTAGCAAAACATTTATCTTTTCAAGGATTGATCAAATATCCCCATGTTTAGAAACTCCCCAATTTTCCTGGTACACTTACAATATTGTAAGTTGTCAGTGGCCAGATTCTATACTCCAATAGAATTAAATAAATTAGATCTGGTCAATTTGTTCCCGTTTGTATGGTTGAACATAAGGGTCAATGTAAATAAGCTAGCAACATAAGAAATCATAAAATAAAATTTACATCTATGCACACAGTCACAACGCAGCTAAAACAAATTTTAATTGCTTTAATTTTTTTATTAAAAATATGTGCATGAGGTGATAGAGGTTTTCTTTAGTACAACATGTACATCATGATTATTGTCTAGAGTTAAGACTTATTATATTATATATTTGCATATATATTTGCAAGACGAGTTGCTGTAGAGTCCCTAGTAGTTCCAGTTAATCTATTTCTTAGCCAGGCCTGTGTACTTCAGAAGGTTCAGAAAGACTCCAAGATGGGAAAGGGAGAAGGAATCAGAGTAAAGGAGATCAGGGAATAAGAGGGAGCTGAGTTATGGAGTCAGTGTGTATGAAATAAATGGAAAGAGAAAAGTAAATGCATCCCGTAGTAACCGTCCTCCTCCTTGCCCCTTCCTTCTCCCATTTACTTACACACTCTTCTGGTGATAGGAGTGAGAAACCTACTTCTATAGCCTTCACGATATGGCTAACATGTTCCTATATAATACTGTTATCATTCTGCTGCTCTATACATTAGCATTTAAATCAGTCCATAAATATTTCACTTTAAATTCCAGTTTAAATAAGCCTTACATCTGGTCACTGTACGTGCTATGGTTTAACATCTGTTGTAAGTTTTAATTTTAGCCTGATATAATGTGATTGTGGAGTCATACAGATTCATAAGGGCACTTATACGATAAAACTAAGATTTACTGGACCACTTTATTGTTTTGCAATTTTTAGTTTCCGATGACCATGGCAAGAGAAGGCAAAGGTTCTATTACGTAGCAACTCTTTCTCTGGCAAAAGTACTTCTTAACACAGAAAAACAGTATTTTAAGAAAGTTATATATAAAGATTTATCCTATGAAAATGGAATGCATTGGAATTGTCTTTTATGAATCTGTCTCACCATTCCCACTCTTCTCTCTCCTCATTGAATCTCACAATGTTTTTAATTATAAGAATGGAGATGATGGAAAATGTTGAAGAAAGTGACATTTTCAAAGCACAGAGGGTATTAAGGAGAAGCAGAGATAAGTATGGAAAAGTATTATGGGTCAGCACTCAGATGCAGAAATGTACATATACAGTTACTGAATATTCTACCTTTCATTATTATTCTCCATTTATCAATGGAAATTGTTTTTTACAATAAGAACTTTTACTCTTCATCATTTGCTTTCTTGAATATTGACTCTGAAAGTAGCTTTCACAGGAAAATCCAAAGTTTTACCAAATATGGGAACTTTGCTATAAATACAGAATCCTTCTTTTCTATTAATGTGCATATTGGATTGGTTCTTTGAAAACATCAGAATAGGAAAAAGAAATTGTAGTACTTACTGGGTTGCAGTTTTGTAACCCTAAACATGACAATCATAGTTGCAAGATGGTAGCAAATATTATATTATCCTTCTACCTCTATCCATAATCGTACATTAAAGAACCTCCAATTTAATAACTCTGTCCTGGGCAACTCCAACCTATTCATCATCATGAAATGTGCAGAACAGTACATTACACTGATGCAAATTTAATACTACTACTACTCAACATTTAATTAATAATTTACATGCAAGGATCCTAGGTCACTTTACAAACATTAATTCATTAAACTGTACAACAACAGTGCAAATAGTTGGGGAACTGAAGCATGGGAAAATTAAGTGACTCGTCCATAAGCACACAGGGAGTAAGTAGCAGAGATAAGGATAGAAGCCAGAAGATCTTAACTTTTAGTCTTTTTCTCTGACTGATGATTAAAGTTCCATTGGAAAGATACAAAGAGTGGTGGTCTATGTGTTGATTACACAGACATTATATGAAAATGTAAAACTAGAGTTCAATGTCAGGGATTCATATTGGGCCAAATCTTTAAAAGAGCATGAGGTTAGATTTTCAAGTGTTCAGCACCTGAAAACTGAGGCCAGATTTTCAATATTTGAACTCCCATATAGACTAGATTTTCACAGTGCCCAGCACTCAGCAGCTCACATTGTGTCACTTATAGCTAGATTTTCAGAATTGCTCACTATCCAATGTGCTCTACTCTTCTGAAAATGTGGCCACTTATTTCTATGCCACAGTGAGCTTTATGGAAAAATCTAGCCTTCACATAAACACATATCTATTTGTAAAAGTGCTTTTGGTGAAAGATGAGGTCTTCTGAATTTTGTTTCCCTTATAAAAACACACGCTGGAGTTTGCCACTTCCCATTTCTTTTTCCTTTAACGTCACCCTAATCATGGCACATTTACTTTCCAACTGAATATCTGAAATCTTGTGTTTAATTGCCACTTGCCCTGTCGTATTGAAGGTAAACTCAGCCTCTGTTACTGTCTGTTAGTCGTGGCTCCAAAAATCTGTGGACACTTCAGTCCTTATTCAAAAGCAAAAATATATACAGTTATTGTTTGATAACAACGTGGAAAAAATCACCTTAAGCACACAATTACAACACATTGAAACTCTGCTTACAATAAGCTTGTGACTAAACTCTGACAACAGAAAACTGAAGATAAATAATGGCCAGAACTGAATAAGGTATGAAAGATAAGTTGTCTTTATCTTGCCCCGTTAATTAAACTCCTTATAGACAGTTTAGTTAATTATCCTCTGTCTTCTGAGTAGAGCCACTGAGAAATAAAGGCTAAAGCTAAGCCTGTCTTGTCAGATATCAGATACAGAATATGTACCTTATGTATGAAGCAATTAAAATGACATATGAAACTAAAGAAGACATGCAGAAACTGTAGCTACAGGAAGTGTGACAGAACCCATATCATTTTGACTGTCTGTAAAACTGCTATATAGTGAGTGATACTTGTTTGAAAAGAAGATGTGAGCTTGGTCCAAATTCAAGGAGCAAAATGAACTCATATTTCAACTGAATATAGACTTAAATGACTTGAAGAATGCTTTCATGAGCAAAGCAACAAAACGTGTACATTTTCAGTTACAAAAAGACGCTAAAAATTTACACCAATAAGACACCTGCTAAAATGGTGAAGAGCCAAGAGGGGAGCTGACCTATCTCATCCTTTGCATGTCTTGTAAAAAAACCAGTGCCAGTAAGGGTTTCAGTAATATCCTTGTTTAATAAGTATAAAGCACATTTGTATAAGCTTCAAATTGATTCTAGTAAATTTATGATACAGAAATTTTAAGAGTAGTCTACAAAAGACTCACATGAAAATCATAGAAACCCAAATAAAAATAAGAATATTCTAGTTTATTGCTTGAAAGTTGGCTAATAAAAATTCCCTATATGAAACTCCAGTGACAAACAGAATGGTTTATTGTTTCAGAAAAACATAAATTCCAGACTTTGAGGTTCAAGACCTTGCAGATGTCATCTGTTATACTTCTGTTGCCAAATGTATAATAGAAGTCCCTGAATTCAAGTGAGAGTACAAATAATGTAGATTTTTTTCCTTCTGAGGGGCAGACTACAGTAGCAATATTTCTTTTCATTAAATCTGAGATAAAGTATGTGCCAGTGAACACAATCCTAAATAAAAGGAAAGGATAAAGGGAAGAAAAACAAAATAATACAATAAGAAAGACAGACATTTTCTTAATTCAGTATAGAAAGAAAAGCTTTTCTGATTGACAGTTGTATATATTTTTATTTATTCAGATATTATTTATACTAAAGCATAATAAATAGGAAAAAATCATCTACATTTCACTTGCATAACAAAAATATAGGTACATCTTTTTGTTCTTTGATGATGTTATGTGACATAATGGAACTGCATATTTTATGTAAAGAAACTAAAGTGTTGGCTATAGAATGATTTCAAGAGTTTCAAGTTCCTTTAATTATCAGGAGATAGTTACAGGTGGCGAGCATTCACCATTGAACTAACCGATATTCCTTTGAAACTGCAAAATGTGTAATTGTTTTGTGACAATATATTCTGTTGTGTTTTATTTGCTATATATAGCTCTTCTCAGCTGTTGATCACATCTTGGCATTTCTAGCTGAAAAAAATGAAGGAACTATTTTTCATGTTATTTGTGAAATCTTAAAAAACAAATCATACATTGGGATGAAATTCTGACCTCATTGAAGTCAATGGCAAAACTTCTGTTGACTTTAGTGTGGCTAGAATTTTACGCATAGCATTTTCCATTAGGATGTAGATGTTTGTCAGTAATAATCAAACCTCCTTATATACTCCTGTGCTTTGCAGAAGAAATGACTGCAGTATCTCAGGTAATAATATGAACTGTTTTCTAATGCTGATGGTTTAATGACAATTGTATCTGTCTTTTGCAATACTATACAAAATTGATTTATTCTTCTGGGTTGTTATATAAACAATTATTGGGCCAAATACCTGCCTGTGTAACTGCTGTGCTAATGTAATGAAATCAGTAAAGCCAAATTTGACCCCTAATACTTTAATCAGTTTTAGGCCATGTTGTAGCAGGTTTCAGACCATTACCAAGTTCTGCTGGATTACCGCAATTATCTGAAGCTGAGAATAATTTTTTCTTGGTCATTTCTGTACCACGTGACTGGTCTGAAAAATAGTACATACAGTGAGTGACCTGATAATAGTTCAAATACTTCAGTTGTAAATGTAGACTGCGTCACATTGCAATTGCTAATTATGATGAAAATAGTTGATTAATTATCCTGGAAGCTTGCTATATTGTGATATTCTCAGAAGATGACATCTGGAAATGCAGATATTACAGTGGGCTGAGGGAAATAGCTTTAAAGAGAAGCAAAGTTAATAAAATACAAGCTGTGTCTATGAACAACATATGTTCTGAGTTACCTGAATCTTCTCAGAATCCAAATGTATCCAACGTGTCAACTCAAACAGTTCTTTCTCATACTCTCCCACAGGAACAATTTGTAAATCCTTAGGGCCATAAAAAATGCAATATATATTACCCTATTTCAGTTACAGGATGATTGTCAAAAATTGTTTCTGAATTGCAGACAAGCCATGGAAACTTGTGGAAAAGTAATAATGGACCTTATTATTTTACTTTTCCACAATTTTCCAGTGTTGGCTACCTGCTGTCAGTCCTGGACATGGCAGGGCTCCTGCTGTCAAAATTGCAGTGGAAGCCTAATATTGCAGAATCCACAATACGATGAGGTAAATACATCCTTATGAATACTTACCGAGTTCCATATGCACAACTATAGACAATATCAGAGGGCTAGTCTACACTGAGAATGCAGATTGACATAAAATGACTTCCATCAACCTTCTACAGCACACATCTCCACTTGCGTGGCTGTAAATTTGAATTAAGTACCACTGTAATTTGACCTTAGAACATCTTCCTTGCAAGTGGCTTAGCCCTTAGGTCAAATTCAATAGTTTGAATTCAGTTCAGTGTAGCCAGAGAGCAGCATATTTCAATGTAATTGGCCTCCGGAATCTATCGCAGAATTCCCTGTTCTTGCCGCTCCGGAGTTTCCACTCTGCTGTACCTTGGCCACGTCAGCAGCAAATAGCTTCTCCCCTGCCTGCAGCCTCGGGAACTTTGGAATTCCATTTCCTGCCTGGACAATGAGAGCTGGAAAGCTTTTTTACCTGAGCAGGTAATGAAATCCGAATGTTGCAAAAGCACCCCGACATGGAGTCGTCTGGAGCTCTTAGATCTCATCAGCCTGTAGGCTGAGGAGTCTGCTTGCTCAACCTCATGCCAACAAAAGAAATCACAACCTTTACAAAAAAATTCCATGTGGTATACTAAACTGTCACAAAGGTTTTCCCAAATCCTTGCAGTCCACCATGAAAGGAGACGTGACTATTCCACTCTGATGTCTTTTTTCATCAACTGGATCCTCAAGAGACTGATGTGGCACATGGTCACCTAGGGAAGATGGCGCAGTAGTCACCAAACAATGCTGTCCTCCTTCTCTGCCCTTCATTGTGCTTCTTGGGCCATAGTACAGCAGTGCAACATCTGCTGTGCTGATAAGCTTTGGAATAATGTACTCCCCATGTTTTGTACAGCCCCATCCCGCCCAATTCCTCCTGTAATCCACTTTGCCCACCTCCTCCCATAATAGTGAGACAGTAAAATGGGCAGCAGAACATGTTCTGTCCTTTCTTAGCCACTTGTGGGAGGTTGCCCTGGAAAACCATGGCTAGTAGCTAGGGTCAGCCTTCTAATGTGATGGGGAAGCACAATGCTCACTCTCCTCTAGGAGTAAAAGACGACCTATTGAAAACAGGGGGCAATGTCCACATGCATCCTCCACACGCAGTGGGGAATCACCACGCGCCCTCTCCTGCTCTAATTGTTAAAGGGGTGGTTCCCTGGAATGATTGGGGCCCCCATATTACCATTGCAGAAAAGGCAATGTGCTATGTTCAGACTGGAATGTGGCTCTTAATTAAAGTTTTGAATACTCAATGGAGCTCTGGTAACAATGTTTCATGCTTTGCATTACATTGGCTCACCTAACAATGCCAGCTGGGTGCTCTCCTTGTTACAGTGACTCATCCACCTTGGGACACTCCACTCCCATAGACAGCCTTAGCCAGCTTAGGAAGGTGGTGGCGAGGGGCAGTGGGGAGAAGAATCTAGAGATGACATGTTCACTGAGCTCATGCTTGCCATTGCAGCAGCTGATACAGCACTCAGAGCATGGCTTGTCTCCTTGCCCGAGAAACTAAAGTTGCATATGGAGGACAGAAGAGAGACACAGGACCAGGATCATGAAATGCAGCAGGAGATGCTGCGGATCATGTGGGACCAGTCTGACATGTTGCGGCACCTGGTCGATCTCCAGGAAGAGCAGTGTTCAGACAGGATTCCTCTAGAGCCCCTGAAGACTGCACCTCAAGTTGCGGCCACAAGCCTCACCCTGCCCCCAAACAAGGAGGGGTATGAGCAGGGTCCAATACTTCATTGCCTCAACACCATTGCAGGCAGGCAGAACCATGCAATATCCCCTTTAAGAGTTGCACCTTTTCATCCCCCCTCACCATGAAAATGGTGAAGAAAACAAACTGAAACCTGTTTTCAAAACATGAGTTTATTTGGTTCTGTGCTATGTTATTGTTAGCGGCTAAAGAAGAGAAGGAGGGTGGGAAGGAGTGTGGGAGATAGGGAAGGAGTGTACCAGGATTGCAGATACAAACACCATTACTGCTCATTGCAAAACCATGCTTCCAATGCTTCCCTGATATACAAAGCTCCATGGTGAGCTGACACTGTAACCGTTGCATCTGGTTACTCAAAATTCGTAGCCAGGTGTCTGGCCTCAGCAGCCCAGCCCTGAGGGATTTTTTCACCATATACCTCACACAAATTATGGAGCACACAGGAACCACTTATAATTTATAACATAGGTCAAGCCTAGTGAATATGCTTCTCCATCTCCTCTTTAAATGACCAAATGCACATTCTACCACCAGTCTGCTCTTGCTAAGTATAAGATTGAAATGCTCCTTATTGACGTCCAGGTGGCCAGTGTATGGTTTTATTAGCCAGTGTAGCAAGGCTTATGCAGAAGCCACCAGGATCACTACTGGCATTTCAATATCCCCAATGCTTGTATTTTGGCCAGGGAAGAAAGTGCTTGCATTCATCTTTTTGAACAGACTTGAGTTCCTAAGGATGTGTGCATCGTGCACCTTCCTAGACTAGCCCACATTAATATCGTAAAATGCCCCGTGTGATCCACAGAAAAGTACAACTCTCAGTTTATGTATTTGGTGTCCAGGTGGTCCTGAGCTAAAATGGGGATATGCGTCCCATCTATGCCCCTCCCCACTCCACGGCTAGGAAACCCCATCCTATATAACCTGCACATTTCCCAAATTCACTACCCTTCTCAGCAGAAGTCTATTTATGGCCCTGCACACCTGCATCACTGCACCTCTCACAGTGGATTTCTGCACTCCAAATTGATTTGCAATTGACCAGTAGCAGTCTGGGGTTGCAGGCTTCCAAAGAGCGATGACCACTTGCTTCTCCACTGTAAAAGCTGGTCTCAATCGAATATTCATACATTCAGTGTTGGCAACAGATCTTTGCAAACTTCAAAGAAAGTGCCCTTCATATGTGAAAGTTGAGTAGCCATTGCTCATCATCCCACATGATCAGCATGATGCGGTCCTACCAGCCTGTGCTTATTTCCCAGACCCACAACTGGCGCTCCACAGACTGCAGATTAAGCATTACTGCCTGCACAAACTGGGAATTATTTTGCTCAGTGGCTTCTAGCAGAGCGAGGGCAGCCTCAGTAATATCAGTTTTGTGCATTGAGGATCCTGCTGCACTGCTGAAAATACGGCAGGATAAGCCATGAGGTGTTTGTAATGCTCACAATAATACTGCAGAGTCGAGCAAGCCCCACGACTCTCTGTACATGTGGCAGAGTAAAACAAGATGAAAAGCTTTTCCTGTTTGTTTTTTGACAAGAAGGAAGGTGGAGGGGGCACACTGCATCATAGGAAGACAACTGCCTTCCTACCAGCCACTGTGCCTAGTTGCACTGTGGGATGGCTACCCACAATGCAATGTGTTTCAATTAGAAGAAATGATGAGCAAGGGGGGTGCAAGGAGTTCAGTGTGGCCACACTCTTTCCTATTTTCTAATTTGGAGGCTCAAAATCAAATTAAAACCCTACCCCAGTGTAAACTTGGCCAGAATGTGCCTATTTAGGCCTCTTTGAGGCAAAGTTTTAAGCACATGCTTAACTTTCAGCAAATGATTACGTTTCAGTGATTTACGGGCTTAAAGCTTAGCCTATGCTTAAGTGCTTTGCTGAATTAGTGAAATAAATTGGAAACTGAAATTTTATGGCCTAGCCCTCGCTCCTGCATGTGCTACTCATGCTGAGATCAAAGGTTTACAAGAAAAGGCCCAATCCCCTTATTAAAACTGTTCTCACTTCAGAATATTCATAATCAATTGAACTAAAGATAATTTTAGGCAACCAAGTCACAATCGTTGTTATTGCTGAAACGCCGGTTATTTCATAACATGCATTGTGGTTGAACGGAATATTTGCTCTTGACCAAATGAGAATGCTTTAATTTAACTTGGATAGCAATTCTGAAATTAATATTTCAAGACCACCTGAAGAAAAGCATGTAAAAATTCAACTGATGAAACTGAATTAACAAAAATTATGACGATTTGAAACAACAACAAAACAAGTAGACCAACCTACCCGCAAATGGATTAATTTACTGCTATATCAATATTTTGCTATATTAAACTTATAGGAATCCTATACTTCCCATGCTATTAAAAATAACAAAGTGATATACACTAGTTAGTGAGGTTGATGAATTCATAAAACCCTTTTATTGCTATTAGTAATTTGTATTTGTACTAGGTACTGCCTAGTCTTCTAAAAGGGGAAAATACCTGCTCAAACCAATACTATTTTATCTATCATTCAAAATATAAAATAAATCTTACTAATTTATGTTCTTAAGTGAACTCATTGTAATATATAATATAGCAATAGGGCGGAAATCTAAGTTCAAAGTAAACATTTTTGTAGCTCACTAAAAATATTTTGAAGGAAACAGGGTTTTAATATGATTTGAAAAGAAGAAGAAGAAGAAAACAAAAAACGCTGAAGATGAGGTGGAAGAAGAGGACATAGAAAACTAAAATAACTGGTCGGGGATGTCCTGGACTCTGATGAAACCATCACTGCAGACAGAGATATCATCCTGTGAAGAGATGAATTGCTGCTATTGTTGCTTTACTGAAAGTGTTTTGAAATGGAAACAACAAACTTGAATGTCCTGACCACACTATGTTGCATGTGGAAATCAGGCCTGTATTTGGCAAACAAAAGAAAATAGTACAATCAAAGCTGGTTTGCAGAAGTGCAACTTATCTGCCCACAAAAGAATAAGAATGTGACAAGGGAAGATGTTCAAAGCTGCTTAAAAAAACACTCTTAAATATCTTTGTTATGATTCTAATATTAGAATGCTCCTCTCACACTGTCATAAACTTAGAACAACTCCAAAGAAACTATTTGAATTTCTTGAGATTTACACCAGTGTACATGAACATAGTAGTCTGGTCAAATTATTTTCATATGAAAGATATATTATTTCAACTTCATTTATGTAGCTAAATAGTGGCTACCATCAAGTAGTAAGCATACTAAACATATACTAACAGAGAGGTTTCACGGTTTAGTCAAGACACTGCTTGTTTTTAAGAAGAAATATCTTTACTCTCATTTAAGGTGACCAGATAGAAAATGTGGTGTGGGGTAGGGAGGTATAGTTGCCTATATAAGAAAAAAACCCTGAATAACGGGTCTGTCCCTATGAAATCAGGACATTAGGTCATCCTAATCTAATTAGTTTATCAGATAACTCACCTGTAGTATATTTCAACTGGCTAGGTATGCAAAAACAAAAGCATTATTCAATTTTTTTAAATAGATACTTTTGATGTATGTCACCTGCCTATGTAATTTCATTGAGAAGCAGATTATGTAGATTTATATTATAGATTTCGGGTACAATTTGTATTCATATCTAACAAGCCAAATATCAAAGGTTAAAGTTTCTTTATAAATAAATTAAATTGTATTTGTTCTGCAGAGAGGTATGTGATTGAACTTGATTCTCCACTGTTTTGCTCCCTGTGTAGTCATTTAAGTTGTACAAAGCAGAGGAATAAACAAAGTCTTTTGATTTTGGTTGTGATGGTTGTTAATATGTATTATTATTTTGTCAGCTTTTTTCCTCATTAAACATGTTTTAAATGTTTCTGTTTAAAGATAACTTTGTCTGATTTCTCAAATAGATATCTAAGCATTTTACAATGGATTGTATGTATACACCATAGCTAAAATTCCACCCCCCAGTCCCTGCTTCTTTTTTTAAACCTGTATCTCTATTTGCTTTACCTTCTGTCTCTGTTGAATCCATTTTTACTGAATTTGTTTCTCCCTCTCCCAGCTCCTTTTTTTCAGTGTCTCCTAAATAGATGGTGAGCCTGCTACTTTCAAGCCAGATTTCTGAATCTTTGATATTCAAATCATTTTGATATTATGCAAAACAAGTTCATTCACCCTGGGTGCATTTACACTTACAAGTTAAGTCGACATAAGCTTGCTTAAGACGACTTAATTTAATCTGTGTCTACACTACATGTTCCTTAAGTCAACTTAAGGAAAATGAAAGTCAACTTTATAAAACCTACTTTAAAGTCGACTTTACTGGCTAAGTCAACTTTATTAAGTAGATTTAGCCAGTGTGGACACAGATTAGCCCTAAATTGACTTTAAATCCACTTAAAGGGCTCCAGGGCTCCCCCCACTGCCCTCCCTGCCAGGATGACTGGCACAGGCAGAGCCTGGCATGCCACCCCCCACAGGGCAGGACACAGCCCTGCCCACCCTGCTCCTATGCCCTGCCAGTGTCCCTGTCCTGCTTAGCCCCCATTGTACCCAGGTACAATAGGGCAAATGCTGAGCCCCCTGGCACTTGGCAAGGGGTCCCCCCCTGCCACCGTGGACCAGTCCCAGGTCCACCTAGCCCCTACAAGTCGACTTAGGCATCCAGTGTGGACGCTCTAAGTCAATTTGACAGGGTCCCCCTTAAGTTGACTTAATTTTTGAGTGTAGACATGCTAAGTCGACTTAAATTAACAAGTCGACCAGGGGGAGCTTGTGAACAGGGACTGCAAACAGGGGAGTTTGCGAGGGAGTGTGTGGGAAGTTTGTGTTTTGTGTAGCTACTATGGTGAAGAGGACCAGCGCCGCTTGTGCCAGCACTGCTTCTGTCTCCTCCACCAGCGCCTGTATCCAGACAGACATACTGACCATGGATATCTCTACCCAGATCCTGGCGTGGACTTGCAAGGACTGTGGCCTGCATTTCCCACTCTCAGACGGTCAGGCTGGGGAGATCATTCAATGTGACAGGTGTCTCCTGGTGGAATCTCTCAGGAAGCAGGTGGGGGAGTTACAGGAGGAGGTAGCCAGGCTGAGGAGTATCCATGCCCTGGAGAAGTTCTTGGATAGCATCCATGAGGAAACATGCAAGGATGAAGAAACTATCCAGAGGCAAAGGACTGCTGCCACACCCTCGGAGAAGGATGAGATGGCTCAAGCAGAGGGTGGACAGTGGCAGCTGGTTACTTCTGGCAGCAGACAGTGCTCCACCCCTGCTCCCATCCCACCCTCCATTGTGGTAAAGAACCACTTTGCAGCACTAGAGACGGCAGATGAGGTGGAAGAGGAGAAGCCATGCACCCCCGATGTTGGGAGGATCACAACCATCACACCCAGGAGAAAACGTCGGGTTGTAGTGGTTGGGGATTCTCTTCTGAGGGGGACGGAGGCACCCATCTGTCACCCAAGCAAAGCCTCTCGGGAGGTATGCTGCCTGCCAGGGGCCCGTATCCGAGACGTTATGGAGGGATTGTCGAGAATCATCCTCTGACTACTACCCCATTCTACTCATCCATGTGGGAACCAATGATACTGTGAGAGGTGACCCTCTGCAGATCAAAGGTGACTACAGGGCTCTGGGAGCATGGGTGAAGGAGTTCGGTGCAAAGGAGGTGCTCTCCTCGATCCTTCCGGTCAAGGGTAGGGGCCCAAGCAGAGACCGATGCATCCTGGAGGTGAATGCCTGGCTGCGGAGATGGTGTTGCCAGGAGGGCTTTGGCTTCCTCAACCATGGGGTGCTATTTCAGGAAGAAGGACTGCTAGGCAGAGATGGACTCCACCTATCCAGGAAGGGGAAGAGCGTATTTGGAAGCAGACTGGCTAACCTGGTGAGGAGAGCTTTAAACTAGGTTCAAAGGGGGAAGGTGACCAAGGCCCAAAGGTAAGTGAAACTGAGGAAAACCTGGGGGAAGGGATGGAACCTGGGGGATGCTGGGGCTGTAACAGCAAGAATAAAAGAGAGGGTAGTTGGAACTGGGGGGGGATCAAATAATTGTTTTTTATTTCCTTATGAAGTCATAATACCTCAGGCGAGTGGGGAAGGAGGACACCGGGAGAAATTGCAAGGAGGAAGATGCGACAAGAGGGAGAATCGACAGGGCAAAGTAGGGCAATGGGCCCGGTATCTTAGGTGCCTGTACACAAATGCAAGGAGCCTGGGAAAGAAGCAGGAAGAATTGGTAGTACTGGCACAGACAAGGAACTATGATATAATTGGAATAACAGAAACGTGGTGGGATAACTTGCATGACTGGAGCACTACCATGGATGGATATAAATTGTTCAGGAAGGACAGGCGGGGGGGGGAGGAGTAGCGCTATATGTAAAAGAGCTGTATGACTGCTCGGAGCTCCACTATGAAAGTGGAAACAAGATGGTTGAAAGTCTGTGGGTTAAGTTTAGGGGAGAATGCAACAAGGGGGATGTTGTGGTGGGTGTCTGCTACAGACCGCCAGACCAGAAAGAGGAGGTGGATGAGGTGTTCTATGGACAACTAACAGAAGTTTCCAGATTGTCGAAGGCCCTGATTCTTATGGGGGACTTCAATTATCCTGATGTCTGCTGGGAAGATAATACAGCAGTGCACAGGCAATCCGGGAAGTTTTTGGAGAATACTGAGGATAACTTCCTAGTACAAATGCTGGAGGAACCAACTAGGGGCCTTGCACCTCTAGACCTATTGCTCATAAACAGAGAAGAACTGATCGGGGAAGTAGAAGTAAATGGCAACCTGGGCAGCAGTGACCATGAGATGGTAGAGTTCAGGATCCTGATCAATGGAAGGAAGGAAAGAAGCAGAACACACACACTGGACTTCAGAAAAGCAGATTTTGGCTCCCTTAGGGAGCTGATGGGCAGGGTCCCATGGGAGGCTGATCTGAAGGGGAAAGGTGTCCAAGACAGCTGGTTGTATTTTAAAGAAACCCTGTTAAAGGCACAGGAAGATAACATTCCG